>CM035417.1:146531957-147131957 GCA_020310875.1 Ceratopteris richardii | reverse complement strand
TGATACCTGTAAAGTATGCAGCTGCAGAAGAAAATCTGAATAGAGCTATAGTCCCCGTAACGCCATTGCTTTCAGAGAGTGATCCCAGTGACCATAGCTTCAATTCTACACATGTTGATAGTCCCCAGGCTTACTATATGCAGTCTCCTGAACATGGTGAGTCTTACTATAGTGAAGAACCAAATGAACCTAGTTGGGAATCAGATTACACAAACGTCATGTATGCAAACCCCAACCCTAGACCCCAACCTAGACAGGTAAGACCTCCGTTCCCAAGGGGACCGTGCTACAGATGCCAAGGAGATCACTTCATTCGTGATTGTCCTTTACCTCCACCTACACAACCCCAGTCAGTGACGATCCAAGGCTTCTGCCAAGATTGTGGAAAAGAGCATCTCTTACGAGACTGCCCAAAGAACCCCAATAATATGCCAAAAATCACTCCTATCAACGTTGTTGGGTTAGTGGTAGACTCCACAGGAAGTGTGACTTCCACTGCACCAGTACAAGTAATCACTAGAGCCCAGGCACTGTAGCAAAACCAGGGTGTAGGTCAGGAAAAAAGCCCAGAAGTTAGTGAAACTGAGAGCATAACCAAGAAAAGGACTAGAGCGTGGAAAGATAGCCGAGAAAGAATGAAAAGACAATGGGCTAAAAAGATGAGTGAACTTGAGGAAAGCATAAGAGAAACCAAAGCCAGGATAACTGAACTCACATCTCAAACTCCCTCTCACACTACCCCACCACCACCTTTCCCACCGCCATCCGACCAGCCACCTTCCAACCCGCCTCACCTAAACCCACCACCCCCTAGAGTAGGATCAGTACTAGCAGATCCCACTCCCGAAGACCTTAATATGATGCTTAAAGCATATCAGGCCAGAGTCCAAGAAGGGCCAAATGTCACGGAGCATGACAAGTGCTACCCTAAAGCTGACCTAGAGATGGAGAGAACCAAGCTTTGCGCGAAAATGGTCGCATTGGCTCAGACTATGTTTGAAGCCAGTTGCCTTTTCAACTACTCGGGCTCAGCCAAGACGCAATTACACTTGGACGGACTTCTAGAGAAGTTAGAGGGCATAATTGCAAGATCTGCCAAGGAAGAAAAAAATCAGGAAAGAGATGAAGCAAGCAAAAACATGACCCATCCCCCATCAAAAGCTTACATGCCCAATTCCACTGAATCAGACAATTCCCCCTCCCTAGAAAGAATAGAGAATCCAAGGGTACAATCACAAAAGGAACTCACCACTCAACACCATAACAAGGCTAGTGAAAGAGCAGGTCTTCCTACCCAGAGAGCCTATGAGCCTGAAGCCTATGTACCTAACTCTACAGAGCCAGACACATCATCTTCTATGAATCGGTTCACACCAGAATTCCTACGCGAGATTCAAGAAGACAAATGGGCTAAGGAAAGTGAAGTTCCTCCTCCCTTTGAACTTGTGGATGATGCACACGACCAATTCCCACAAGACATCCCATCTATTTACGGGGAACATGAGAGTACTCAGTCTCACGAGAGATTGGACTTTGAATCCAATTCCATACAAGAGCTACCCCATTTCACAGGCCCATGGGAAGCAAAGTCCACGTGTATGAGAGCACCCACGGTCATGGTAAGAAACGAAGACTCGATCATACCTAGGAACACAGAGGTAGTGAAAAACACTCAAGTGCAGTGCAATCTCAAGTTAGAAGAGCTACTCAAGGTTAAACCTCAATTATGGAAACATGTAGCCAAACAAGTACCAGAAATAGCTCAAGCTCGTTCCCAGGTAGGATCCCATAGAACGGTGCCAGAGATACCCTTGGATAAGATAGGAGATATGTGTGAAGGTGAAGAAGGGAACACCTATCTTCCCATTACCTACCAAGAGTATACCACCAAGGCAATTTTGGACTCTGGTGCAGGAGTTGCAATTGCCACCACTTCCCTATGGAAGCGTTGGGGCAAGCCAGCACTCAGGCCAACGAGAATGAAATTGCAGATGGCCGATGGTCACATAGAGAGACCCCTAGGATTGCTAGAAGGAATAACTCTCACCACTTGTGGTGTCGAGTTTGAACATACCTTTGCTATATGTGACTTTAGCAAAAATCATGCCTATGAGATGATTTTGGGACGACCATTCATGCGACAGTTGCAAGTGGTACAGGATTGGGGAACTAATTCCTTGTACCTGCAGCACTTAGGTGTTACGACCAAAGTCAATCTCAAGGATTACTCTCATAGAGATGTCCCTCCTATCCAATGGAACCCCATCCATAGAGCCAAAGATGATACGGAATCTGTACGTTCCATAGGGTCTGGATCCTCATGGATGCATGAAGACACTCATTTATGGATGTGCAAGGTAGCAGTAGAGGAAGAGAAGAGAGAAAAGGCAAGAGAAATAGGTGCAAACGAAACACATAGACCCATTCAAGACCCAGCCTATGCACCTGTAGTCTTTCCTGACGAAGAATTTGAACCCCACGGCTGGGCAGAAATCCTAGCAACAATGGATGTAGCCATCAACGAGGAACAATGGACACCTCAGTGTGATGAGGATGGCTATGACATTTCAGTCTTCTCCATAGAGCCAATCATGGGAGAGGCAGTTCTAGAAGAATGTGAACCTAGTCCTGATGCATTTGAAGATGCAAGTGACTCCGATCTAGAGTCAATCATTATGGACCCACCATTTGCATCAGATGAAGAATACTTCCATGAAGTAGAATTCCAACCCCAGAGGCATGGAGATCTTACAAATGACGTAAGATTAGCAACACATGTGACCCTGAAGGAAGAAGGAAAGAAACGAAAGAAGAGAGAAGTCTCCCCAGACGAGGAAGAATCTTTGTTTGAGGTCCCAGAAAATTTTAAGAAGTACGAGATAGACGACAGGAGAGTTATGATAAGAATGCCTAAACGGGAGGCGCAATCAGGAGAGGCCTATGATAACAAAGAAACCACCAAGAAAATAGTAGTGGCCCTAGAAGAAGGAGAGGAGAGATGTACATACATAGGCCATGACCTAACAGAGGAAGAAGAGCATGCATTAATAGCCTTGCTAAGAGAATACAGAGATGTATTCGCTTGGAGTTACAAGGATTTGAAGGGTGTTGACCCAGACATATGCTCACACACCATCCCCATGACTTCAGATGCCAAACCCTCTAAGCAAAAACCCTATACATATAACAATAATTACGCTGCTAAGATCAAAGAGGAGATAGATAGACTGGTTGAAGCTGGATTTATCTATGAAATTGAGCACACTGAGTGGGTATCCCCCATTGTAGTGGTGCCAAAGAAAAATGGAAAGCTGCGTGTATGCATTAACCTGAAGAAGGTCAATGCAGCCACAATCCGAGATAATTATCCGCTTCCCATTACAGAACATCTCTTAGAAAGAGTAGAGGGTAAGGAAGTGTACAGCTTCCTGGATGGATTCTCTGGCTACAATCAAGTAGCCATAGCCCCAGAAGATCAGCATAAGACAGCTTTTGCCACAGAGTGGGGGATATTTGCCTTTCGTGTAATGCCATTTGGGCTTACCAACGCACCAGCTACCTTCCAGAGGTTGATGTGCCATGTATTTAAGGAGTTCCTAAGGAAGAATTTAGAAGTCTATGTGGATGATCTTTGTGCTCATTCCAACATTAGACAAGCCCATATTCCCGAACTCAGACAAATCTTTGACAAATGTAGAGAATATCAAGTCTGCCTAAACCCAGAAAAATGTGTTTTCATGGTCAGGCAAGGCAAGATTCTAGGACACATAGTGTCAAAGAATGGCATATCCACTGACGAAGAGAAGGTGAGAGCCATATCAGAGCTACCTAGGCCAAGGAATGTCAAGGAAGTACAAGCTTTCATGGGGCATTGTGGTTACTACCGCCGGTTCATTCACATGTATGCTGTCATTGCAAAGCCCATGTATGGACTTCTGACTAACTTTGAGTGGACGGATGAATGTGAGGATTCCTTCCAGGAGCTTAAACGAAGATTATGTTCAGCACCAATCTTGACCACACCAGATTGGAATAAGCCTTTCCATGTTCATGTGGATGCATCCAATTATGCCATTGGGTGTGTGCTTGCTCAACCTACTGGTGAAGGTAATATGGATCTTCCAATTGCCTATGCTAGTAGACAATTAAATGCAGCTGAACGCAATTACACCACTACTGAGAGAGAAGGCTTAGGCATGGTATATGCAGTCAAGAAATTTAGACACTATTTGCTTGCAAATAAGTTTAAATTTTTTACTGACCATCAGGCATTGTTGTACTTGGTAAACAAACCATGCAATACAGGTAGGTTAGTAAGATGGTTTCTCTTACTAATGGAATATGACTTTGAGGTAGTGGTAAGGAAAGGGAGGACTCATTTGAGGGCAGACCATCTCTCTAGGCTCACATCTGGAGAAGCCCCACAAGGAGTATCAGATGATCTTCCTGATGCTTATTTGTTTAATTTGGAAGTGGTGCCGCAGTGGGCTAAGCCATTGGTGCCAGTATTGACATACGGGCCTAACCATCCTGTAGTAAACACACGGAATAGAGAGGTTGTGAAAGCCCAAAAGTACCACATCATGGCGGGAAGTATGTACAAGCACACAGATCAAGGAATCTTGGCTTGTTGTGTGGAAGAGGACGAGTACAATAAATGGTTGCTATTAGCACATGTAGGTGCATTAGAGCAACACTATTCAAAACAACGAACCCTACAGACACTCAGGAGGCTCGGAGTGCACTGGCCGACTATGGAAGCTGATGTCCAAAGGATGTGCAAGGAATGCCCAATCTGCTGCACTAAACCACCTGTAGAACACTCCACTCTTTATCAAGTGTCCATAGTGCCAGATTGGAGTGAACCACTAGTATCCTTCCTGAGGACAAAAACATTCCCTCAAGACATGACGCTGGCTAGGAAAAGGAGTTTAGAACAAGAAGCCCAGGATTACTCACTCATTGGTGATAATCTATATAAGCGTGGTAAAGATGGTTACCTACGGCTATGTGTCCATGATAGTGAGTATCTCAAGATCTTGGAAACTGCTCATCAAGGTGTAGCAGGAGGACACTTTGGACCAGATCGGGTGATCAGAGCAATTCTATTTGCGGGCTTCTGGTGGCCTACCCTTCACATGGACGCACACACCTATGTGAAACGGTGTGATGTCTGTCAGCGAACCCAGTATCCTATACGTAAAGATGAGATTCCACTGAAACCTATGATGGGTGGACGTGCGTTCTCTAAGTGGGGAATAGACTTCGTAGGTCCTATTAATCCCCCAGCTAAGGGTTCCCATGCAGAATATATCATTGTTGCAACAGACTATCTAACTAAATGGGTAGAGGTAAAAGCCACAACAAAGAACGATGCTCAAGCAACAGCCAAGTTTTTATTTGAGAATGTGTTCACTAGATACGGACTACCTATAGAGCTAGTCAGTGATAGAGGCACTCACTTCTTAAATGAAGTTATTGAAAATCTGCTCCAAGAATTCTTGGTAGTTCATAAGAAGTCTGCCCCCTATCACCCCCAAGCTAATGGCCAGGCCGAGAGTACCAACAAGATCTTATGCAATGTACTGACGAAATTAGTAAACAATAAACGCTCTGATTGGGACAAACAGCTACACCATGCTGTTTGGGCATACCGAGTCGCCTACAAAACGGTACTCCAAGCCACCCCCTTTCAGATGGTGTTTGGCCAAAATGCTGTGCTGCCATTGGACTTCTTGATACCTACATTGAAGGTAGCCCAAGAGCACGAATGGACAGGTCATGAACTCTCCTCTAGACTTTTTGACCTTGAACGATTAGGAGAAACAAGGCTAAGGGCAGTTGCAGGGATATATGCAGCTAAGAAACGACAGAAGGCGTATTTTGATGCCCATGTTAAGGATAAAGGTTTGAAGGCAGGCGACCTAGTACTAGTATACACTTTGAAACAACATGCGAGGAAACTAGAGAAGCGAGGCTACGGACCCATGATCATTAACAGAATCTCAACAAGTGGAGCAGTGCAACTAGCCACATTAGAAGGCGATGTTCTCCCAAATTATATCAGCGGATGCAGAGTCAAATTGTATCAGGAACCTCTCACAGAGGAAATGCTAAGTCGACTTAGCACTGCTAAGAAACGCAAAGAGGAAGAAAAGCAAATTCGCGAAGAAGCTCAAGCAGAAGCCCTAGAACGCATACGGAGAATGAAATTAAGACGACAAGGTAGAGAGCACCCTAGACAAGATGCATATGCAGATCAGGGATATGACGTGGCTATGTGTGAAGTTTCAGGTATGAGCTCACAAAGGATAACTGATCGATGTCCTTTCATAACCTTAGATATAGGACAAGGAAAGAGTGCAAGGACTGTAAGAGCCTTGATTGACTCAGGTGCAGCCACTAGTGCTGTTAAATTGTCTTACTGTCAAGAGTTGCAATTGACTGTCAATCCTGTGAAAGCATATCTCATAGGATTGGGAGGCGTGGAAACCCCTTGCATAGGCGAGGTGGAACTTCCCCTCTATATTCATGATGAGGCAATGACAGTTAAAGTACTAGTATGCCAAGATGAGGACCTCACTGAACCCCTTGTCTTGGGTCAAGACTGGATCTATGGCCAAGCAGTCAACTTAAACCTAAGAAGTGGACTTCTTCAGGTATGGGTGAATCAAACTAGAATTACAATTGAGTTAAATAATGGAGCACTCAAGGAACTAGGAAGAGCACAGACTCCTGGTCCCTCCAGGGGTACACGTGAAGTTGACCATGCTGTTCTTGTCAAAGGCTATGTGATACAGAAGAACGGAGATCTCAAAGAAGGAGTAAGAACCACAATGGAACTCCCTTCTTTTCCAAAGGCCAGAAGGAGGCAGCAACCCAAGGTGGATCAAAGGCAGCAGAAACAGAGTACTACCCATGCCGGAAATCAAAGGTACCTGCGCAGCAGAAGGTCTCAGCAAGTGAAACAAGTGTGGGTGCGGAAAGGCGAACACCTGGTTGCACTCCCACCAACCACACGGGCAAAGCCTCTTATTAGTAACCAACAACACGACACTAATAAGAAGTTTTTCAGAAATTCTCCTGCTAACGTGAAATCTATTTGGGTGCCCAAAAAGTCGATGAAGGCGAGCCCACAATCAAGACAGATTTGGGTGCCTAAGGCTTGCTTGCGGACGCAAATAGCTACGCCAAGGCCACAACCTATACAGCATAACCCATTCATTCGCACAGCCAGCATTCACTCGTTTTCAACACTCAGGAACACACCAAGGCCCATGAACACGAACAGGACCGCTTGTAAATGGGTCCCTAGAAAGCCTCATTTTCAAGTCGATACACCTATAAAGACCCCTAGAGTCTCTACGAAACCAAGAACAAAGCCCATCCACTGCATTTGGCAGCCTAAGACCTGTAATAAACCCCCCGACACCAAGTTGTAAATTCATCCCCACTTACTAACTTCATTAGTCTCCTAGGACTACCCAAGCATTAACTCCACACACTCTCTTTGTGCACTTACTAACAACTAACTCACCATCTACCTCATGTTAATGTTGTAACGGGGACAACAACGGATTTATTCTGTCCATTACGTTGATTAACACATGGTTCTATATTCTCACAGAACCAACCAGCAAGCAGGGCCATGGCAGAAGCAGCAGGTGCCAGTTCTCAAGCCGGATCTGGTGCACAGATTGTGGACATAGAAACACTCCTCCTCGAGCCACATCTCACCGCAAGGCCGCAAGAACTTCAAGCCGTGCATGTGCTCCCCATTCAGGATCCTCCTCAAGGGCACACTTCTCAAGTAGGTAAGCACGCGCATTGGTTCAGTGACGTCGCTGGACCTTTGGGTGATGGCACCTATTTCTGGGAAGCTGAATTGGAGTTTAATGGAAAATGGGGACGCTACCATTTTTTCACACGTGAATTTGAGAGCTATCAGAATGCCGAAGTCATGCGTTCCGTATGGACCAAAGCAGGCCTGGACAGTTATTTCAGAGCCCACTTACCGAAGCCAGATTTCTTACGATGTTCTTATCTTATCAGTACCATCACTCCTAGCAGGGCCAAGGGAGGCGACAGCACTTTTGTGGTACCCTCACTATTGCCGGGTCACGAACTTAAAAGATTCAAACTGAACCTCAATCTGGTACGAGAAGCATTGGGTATGTATGGTATGCATATTCCTACTGAAAAGGAAACAATGGTTCCAAGCAGAATGAAACATAAAGATCTCAATAAGTTGAAGGACATGGTAGCAATGACACCGACAATCGCTCTTCACCTACGAACCATCATGCAGCATTTTGCTTTCCCCGCACAAGAAAGATTCACCATGCCCCCAAAGAAAATATGGTTTAGCTTGTATTTGGCAGAGGCAGAAAACCTCCCTATCAACGTACCACATTGGATCATAGATCAGATCCACCTAGCCCATCAACGGTGGAACAAGAAGCAGAAAAATGTGCTCCACGGGTGTTGTGCTCTGACCAAGATAATCTATCGGTGTCTAGCCTATGACGTGCCTATTCAGCGGGCCCTCGTATGGTCTCAGGTCCAAGAATTCCAGAGAAGGCTATCAGCGGCAGGTCCTCCATCAAAGAAGATGAGAGGGGGAGTCCAATTACCCTGCGCTCAACCCAGAGGAGCCACCGCTACACCAGAGATTACCCCTCCCCAGACACGACGCGTCAGACCATTCACCATTCGGTTACCAAGACCAAGTACATAGGGACCCAATCTAGTGTTTCCACTAGTTCCATCGGACTTGGAATTCCCCCAGGGCTTTACTCTCAATGATCTCACTGATGAAGAAGTGGCTAGGCTAATCTACGACTCTAATCTCGAAGCAGAAACCGAGCAAACTCAAGAACCACAAACCCATACAACAACGGCAGCCCCCACCCGACCGCAAGTGGTAGAAGTCGACGTAGATGAACAAGAGACAGAACCAGAGGAAGAACCCTACGAAGAACAAGCGTATGATGAACTTTCAGAGTTAGCAAGTGCTCCCGCCTATTCGGCACAAATAAAAAGACTATATCGAACCATGCAGCTAGTTCAAGAACAGCATAGAATGTCACTTGAAGCAGGCAAGAAACTCATGAACCAAATGCTGGCAGAGGAAGGTGTGGATGATCTGTTCATCGAATCCCTCAATCTACACGCAGATGCAGTAGGATTGGATGAGGCCATTCATGAGGCAATGGCCTACATTCACCGATTTGAGAAAGGAGTTCCCGCCCGCCCCATGAGATCCGGGAAACAAATTCATATCAATGTGTCAGCACCAGGAGATACAACGCAAACAGACGAACATCACGAAGCACCACTGTCACCACCCTCCCCTCCCCTCACTACACAACTCACTCCACCACATGACACTACCACCACCACATCCACTACCACCACAATTGTAATGGGAATTCCACTCTCTCCGGGAATCCAATTCGGGGGAGTCACCATGCCCACTTTCACCACTCTCTTCACTAACGTCACATCCACCCCACCCACGATCCCCATCTACACAGTCACTCAAACACTTGACACTATGGAAACATCTCCTGCCACTGCACCGCCCCCTCCCCCCATGCCACCTCCATCTCCCATACCCCCTCCTCCCACATCTCCACTTGCGTCCACATCCTTCACCACTTCCTTTCCCGCCCCCATTCCCCCTACATCTTCACCCCTCCCTGCATCATTTAATGTACATAGTATATTCCAAGCTTTAAATCAATGTGTCTATCAACTTCAGAATGAGTACAGAGCTTTGGATGACCGGTATCAGCAACTGACAATAAATCACCAGAACTTACAAAGGCAACTTACAATTCTTGAAGAGGAAAATGCAGAGGTGAATCAACGTTATACAACGCTTGAGCAGGCTCACCAAACACTACTGGAGGCACCCCAACCATCGAAAGAATCAAGCGTCAAACAATTAGAAGCCTTGCTCGAAGTATACCAGGCCGATAACCTACGAGTCCGACGTAACTTGGCGCTACTCAGGAAACATATGGCCACAGCACTTGAAGAGAACAAGAGACTGCAAAAACAAAATGAAGAGAATCTGGAAGCAGCAATGGAAGGCTCTCCCCACGAGATCGATCCAGATCAGTTCAAAGCAGTTCCCTCGGAGACGATGAAAACCATTTTGGAGAGCTATGCAGATCTTCTAGAAGCCCATGATGACTTGGAAAGAGAACGTGACACACTACGGAGGAGACTTAAGGAACAGGAAGAGCAACCGAGGAGCGCCTCATCAACCTCTACCTCAGACGAGGTCAAGGCTTTAACTGAGAAGGTGGCAGAATTACAAAAGAGGTTACTGACATACGAGAGGCAGCCGTCTCCAGTCGTAGAACCAGAGCCAGAAGAGTTGGTCCCTATTGAGGTAGATGATTCGTATGAAGAACCGTATGTTCCTATGCCGATGCCAGGAGGGCAACGCACCTCAGAGGGACTCGACACCTTGGAAGTAGAAGCACCCGAGTGGCTTCAGACACTGGAAAGGACAGCGAACACCCACGAAGAACGAGTGGCCATTCAGATCCAATCGCTAGCGAATCTAGAAGACACTGTCATACGGTCAGAATATTTCAGAAGCATGTCTCATCATAGATGGATCGGCACCAATGATGACCAATATGTGCCGTACTGCATACTTTTGGCCGATTACAACGCCGAAATTCAACGACGATGCGGCAAGCCCCCCACATTTGCTACACAATTTGGTCCAGATGATATACCGGAGAGTGCTAGGCGTGAGTCCATCCATCAACCCACCTGGAGGATCAGGCTTTTGGAAACATATCCTGAAATTGTCCGAACCTGGAATAATATGCCGTTGTTTATCAAATATAATCCTTGTTACATTCCAGTTCTTCGAAGACGCACCTGGCCTGAATTCACTATTGCCGTCAGAGACATCAAAGCCTGTGCAAAATGGTTAAATTACGTTTATCTAGCGCCTCCACGAGGACCCCCCACGGTGAACTACATGATTTCGACAATCCGTCACTGGAGCATTAGGCTACGCAATAATCCCGATGTGATGGCCCAGATGTGTATGAAAATATTTGAATTAATGCTGATCACTTTCAGGACGTTTAAGAACATTAAGGACCCTCACTTCTCAGGAGCAGGCTTCGTAACAGGAAACCAGGATCTGGTGTACGATATGAGTACCACCCCATCAATTGAAGTAATATATGCTTGGCACGCCCGAATCAAGTACCTCCCAGCCTGCTTTAAACAAACATTTGAGGAGATGTTCATCATAGGATTCTGGGAATATCACTCCGAAATCTTTATACCCAGACCATCACATCTCCTCCAACTATTTGCTGTGGAGAGAACCATTTACTCAGAACAATTGAGGGTGCCTCATCCAGACGTTCCCGGACCTGTGAATTGGGATGAATTGCTCACGGATCTAGCACGCGGCTTACGACTAGAAGAACACCACCTAGCCTCCGATGTCGTCCAATACTATGTTCAAAAATCCTCTAGACAAGGGTCTGTCAGGGGCGACAGACGCGAGAGTGGGGGGGGTGTTGGTAGCAGTCGGGGAACTGAAGGAGCCACAAGACGAAGAGAGTCAGAACGAAGGGACAGCACAAGCAGACAGGGCAGCCAACGAAGATCTGGCAAGTAGGCCAATAATTTCCTTCATGAAGAAGCAAGTACGGGCATTCACGCAGATCTAGCACTAAGGCATCCTTTAATTTTTCAAAACCTTACACCAATCAAAAGTGATTCTTATCACTAACAATCATTGTAAATACCATTCCATATTTTTGTAGCTCCATTTTGTGCAAGCCGAGGAGTCCTCGAGCTTGAGGAGCCTTAGAAGTACCTACATATCAATTTTCGTATTTTTTAGACTCCGTTTAAGCCTTCAAATTGGCCCTGGAACCTAATTTTTAACTAGGCCGGACACTAGGTCTGGACAGGGCCAAAGCTAGTCAAAAACTATAAAAAGAGCTAGAGAGCTCATTTTTGGGTTAGATTGTAATTGAAACAAACTTGTAAGAGCTCTTGAAAGTAATCTAAAGACTCCATTGCTTATCACTCTTTGTCTTGCTGTGTGTGCGCGTGTGTGTGTATGTGTGTGCATGTTTGTGTGCTTCTCACTCACGCACTTGTGCCGCCACTTGCTCGAGGTCTTCATACCATCCTCACGTCTTCCCGGATTGACATTAAAGGAGGTGCTACTCATCACTGAGCTACACTTACCTCAGGTCTGTCTCTCTTTATGTCTCTCTGAACTCCATGCGCATGGGACGTTCCAGCTCCCGGGTGGCCATAGGACACGTTTGACTTGGTTGGGGGAAAATGAATTCACCCTTCCAAGTGTAAGCATGTCTATCATGTTCTGTAACCACAAAGATCCTCTTTGAAGCGTGATCTAGGTAGATCACTCTGCCTGGGCTATCTGGATCTTTAAACTCATAGATCATGATTGTTCCTATATCATTTGGCCGATCAGATTTTTATCTCCAAAAGGCTTCGTCAGTCTCTCGATTTAGGAGCAGATCTATGCTCTTATTATCCTGGGGAATCCACTCTGGTGTGATAATCCTAGTGAGAACCGATTTGCCTTGGGGGGTCCTTGGTTCTTCACCCATGTTTCCTTGCTCTAGGTCACCTAACTCCATTCCTGGGATCTCATTCCCAAATTCATCAGTCTTATCTGGATGACTGGTGACTACATATATTGTCCCTTCCTTGTCTAAGTACGCTCCATTTTCGAATTTGATAGCTGGGCGCTCTAGTCCAATAGATTGGTCAGGATTCTTAATCTGCACTACAGATCTTCCTAGGCCGTCCTCATAGATGCTAGCACCTAATCGGTTGGTCCTAAGGTATTCCAACTGTGTCTTGTAAGAGCCTTCTACCCTGTGCAAGTATGGCACTCCTGAACTTCCCGTAGGTTTGTCCATGCCTTGAGACATCTCTGATTCACTAGTCTCAGAGCTAGGGTAGTATGAGTGGTGACTCAACTGCTGGCCCCAAGACCTAGCAGTGTGGTTGACACTAGCCTCTGAAGACCTAAGACTTTTTCTATCTCTCCCTAGATGTCGTTGCCCAAGTACAACCTCGTTGCTGAGTCCTTTTGTATCAATTACTTGATTCTTTTTAGTGGTTACCGTGTTTATGCTCTTCTCAGAAATCACGTCGTCGGGAATATTTGAGTATATTTTCGCACTGTAAGTTGATCGTTCCACGTTAGATTCTTTCCTTTAAGGTTATCGCATCACGAAGTGATTATGTTTAATCTTGAACTTGAGTGCATAGGTAGTCTTCAACTTGATTGATGCCTATCGTCGCCCTGACTTACTCCTAGAACTTCCCGCACTTAGCCTAAGCTATGAATTGATAGAGAGAGTTGAGGATTTTCCAACCTTGAGTTTCTTTCCTTGTGTTGTTGCCCTGGTGTGCCCAGGATGCGTGTTCCCAAGCTTGCACTTACTCTTGCTTAGAATGCCCTCAAGTGCTCTTACTAGACCTGTAAAAGTCCCACGGTTAGCTCAAGGCTTAGATTCAAATGACACAATAGACCACTTTCATGCATGTAACTCTCAGACCAAATTATCCTTTGCCTTTATGGAAAACAATCCCAAGGATCCCTCAGTTTTCCTACCTCGGGGTATGGTCAACTTCAAAATACCCTATCTAATAATCCTGATATTAATTTTCACATAACCAGTGGAAGTTTTGGTTGTACTCCTCACGAGCTTTCCAACAAAACAAGAATCACCGCAAACGGATTTCGTATGAGAAAGTTATGTCAATTCAGGCTTCAGGGATTAAAACAAGGTTCAAACAGGCTAACAGGTCAACAAGGTTTCCTCAAATTGCTTGTTTATAGCCTCCCTATATGTCCTATAGCCCAATAGTTATGCCCAAAATTAGCCAAATTCCTCAATTTAATAAACCCTAAAAAATGGCCAAAAATGGCTATCAATCGCGATCGACTGGGCTGTCAATCGCGATGGACTGGTGTCCGTCGCGATGGACTGGTGTCTGTCGCGATGGACGGCTGTCCGTCGCGATTGATGGCTGTCGGTCGCGATTGACAGGTGTCGGTCGCGATGGATGGCTGTCCGTCGCGATTGACAGGTGTCTGTCGCGATGGATGGCTGTCCGTCGCGATGGATGGCTATCGGTCGCGATGGATAGCTGTCCGTCGCGATTGATGGCTGTCCGTCGCGATTGACAGGTGTCTGTCGCGATGGATGGCTGTCCGTCGCGATGGATGGCTGTATGGATGGCTGTCCGTCGCGATTGATGGTTTTTCGTCGCGATTGACAGGTGTCTGTCACGATGGATGGCTGTCCGTCGCGATGGACAGGTGTCAATCGCGATTGATGCTATCAATCGCGATGGACTGAAAATTTGCAATTTTTTCAAAAATTTTTGTGGATCTGTGTTGTACCAAGCCTCTAGTCTACTGGGGTGCACTCAGTTTTACCAAAAGATGAAAATTTCTGTCAATCGCGATTGACAAAAGTTGATGACTGCGAGACAGTTCTGCACATTTCCGTACCTGCGCAACGTGCTGGAGGGGATGATGTTGCTGGAACCTGCAAAAAACTCAACAAACATGCAAAAACAGTGCACACAAGATCGCTCTCTTGCTCTCTCTCACAAGTGAAATGAGGGAAATGAAAGGGGGAAGGAGATATAGTCAAAAAACTGAAATTTTTGCGATGATGGAGATGGAGGTGGAAGATGATGGGGATGATGATGGTGATGATGATGATGAATTAAGGATGAGAAAAGTAAGGAAAAGTAAAGAAATTACCTACAATGCCAACGTCACAACTCTACGTCTTACCATCACACGCTCGTCCTCAAAGCTCGATCCCCGGCAACGGCGCCAAAATTTGGTGTAGCTCAGTGATGAGTAGCACCTCCTTTAATGTCAATCCGGGAAGACGTGAGGATGGTATGATGACCTCGAGCAAGTGAAGGCACAAGTGCGTGAGTGAGAAGCACACTAACATGCACACACACGCGCACACACAGCAAGACAAAGAGTGAGAAGCAATGGAGTTCTTAGATTACTTTCAAAAAGCTCTTACAAGTTCATATCAATTACAAGCTAACCTCAAAAATGAGCTCTCTAGCTCTATTTATAGTTTTTGACTAGGTTTTGGCCCTATCCAGACCTAGTGTCCGGCCTAGTTAAAAATTAGGTTCCAAGGCCAATTTGACGGCTTAAACGGAGTCTAAAAAATACAAAAATTGATATGTAGGTACTTCTAAGGCTCCTCAAGCTCAAGGACTCCTTGGCTTGCACAAAATGGAGCTACAAAAATATGAAATGGTATTTACAATGATTGTTAGTGATAAGAATCACTGTTATAAAGATGCTGATTTGGAAAAATTTGAAGGGCCTATCTGCCAGATTTGCGTCGACTGCTTTGTCTACTTAATCCTTCACCTCGCTCTGACTCTCTCCGCTGGCTTCCTTGTCTAGTCAGTCCTTGGGTGCCCATACTGCTCTCAACAGTATGTGTATGTGTATGTGCATATGTGTGTGTATGTATATGTGTGTGTATGGGTGTGTATGTGTATGTGTGTGTGCATGTGTATGGATATGTGTATGTGAGTATATGTGTGTGTATATATGTGTGTGTCTTTGTGTGTATGTATATGTGTGTGTATGTGTATGTCTATGTGTGTGTATGTATATTTTTACGTATGTGTATGTGTGTACATGTGTCTATGTGTATGTGCATGTGTATTTATATGTGTATATGTAAGTGTATATGTGTGTGTATATAAGTACATGTGTGTATGTATGTGTGCATATGCATATGTGTGTGTATGTATATGTGTGTGTATGCATGTGTGTATGTATGTATCCATATGCATGTGAGTGTATGTGTGTGTATATGTGTACGTGTGTGTATATGTGTATGTGTGTGTATATGTGTATGTGTGTGTGTGTTTATGTGTGTGTATGTATATGTGTGTATGTATATATTTGTGTGTATGTATATGTGTGTGTATGTGTGTGTACGCATGTGTATGTGTGTGTATGCATGTGTATGTATGTGTGTGTGTATGCATGTGTGTATGTGTATGCATGTGTGTATGTGTATGCATGTGAGTGTATGTGTGTGTATATGTGTATGTGTCTATGTGTGTGTATGAATATGTGTGTGTATGCATATGTGTGCATGCATGTGTATGTATGTGTGTATGTGAGTGTATGTGTGTGTATATGTGTGTGTATATGTGTGTGTATATGTGTGTCTTTTATGTGTGTGTATGTATGCATCTGAGTGTATGTGTGTGCATATGTGTATGTGTGTGTTTCTATGTGTATGTATTTGTATGTGTGTGTATGCATGTGTATGTGTGTATGCTTATGTATGTATGTGTGTATGTGAGTGTATGTGTGTGTATATGAGTATGTGTGTGTATGCATGTGAGTGTATGTGTGTGTGTGTGTTTATGTGTGTGTATGTATATATATGTGTGTGTGTGTGTATGAATATGTATGTATGCATGTGTATTTATGTGTGTATGTGAGTGTATATGTGTGTTTATATGTGTATGTGTGTATCTCTAATGTTTGTGTATGTATGCATGTGAGTGTATGTGTGTGCATCTGTGTATGTGTGTGTGTGTCTATGTATATATATGTGTGTGTATTTCTATGTATGTGTATGCATGAGTGTATGTTTGTGGCCATGTATGCATGTGTGTACATACCCGAATGTGCATATGCAAGAGTGTGCTCCTAGCACACTATCTCTCTCCCTCTCTCACTCATTCATGGGCTTTCTCCCTCATCAAATCGTGACACAAATGTGTTGCGAAAAATCCAATTTTATTTTTGTATTCGCAAGGCATCACTTATGCAATGCTTCTGCATCCCAAGCAATTTTCCTACATTGCTTGGAGCATCGCTATTGTGTGATGTTCCTAGAGATGGTATTTATAATCATTGGATAAGCAACGGTGACTCTCGCTGTAAGATTTGCCTAAAAAATCTCTTGAAACTAAGACTTGTGAATGATGCGTGTGCCACTCTCCTCCCATCCATTATATCCCCTTGCATTCGATATAGCAATGCTCTTGAAGGATCTAGTGTTGGCATGTGGCCATCATGCAACACTCATCCCCATTACCATTGAATACCTTAGGATATCCCCCGAGCTAGGGCCCTTGGCTATGGGTGGCCCTTGTCCCACACACAAATGGAATGATCTTTGTAGACCAATGTCCAACACTCTCTCCCCCTTCTTAAGATCATTTTCCTCAATGATCAATGAGGGAAAGTACTTGCAAACTAGAGCTACTCTTGGATGACACAGTTTCTCAACTATTTATATCTCCAATCTAGTATCCTATCTAGAGAATGATCTATGCTATCACTTTCGTGAAAAGAAACAATACTTTCTATTAGATTATCCTCCCTGGAGATATAATTTTTAAGTTTATTGACATAAACACTGGATGGACTGCAATCTGGAGGAAGCTCTAATCTGTATGCAACATCACTAAGCTTCTTATCCAATTTCCACAAAACCTTGATGAAATCTTAGTACACTTCCTTGTGGATAGTGAAGTAGATCTAGCTGGCACTTGAAGGAAAAATATATCTCCTTCCTCAAGGACTCTAGGAGATCTCTTCCTGTTAGCATATTCTTTTGCCCTATCAACTACTAGCTGCATCTTGGCTTTAGCTATTTCCAAATTTTCTTGGAGGTTCACCAAGAACTCCAAAGCACATGACATTTCTTTGGCATTCATATGGTAGTGGGAGTAGTGGGATTCATGCCATAGCTCTTCTCAAAAGGATACATTCCTATCATTTTATGAGGTCTATAATTGTAAGCAAACTCTACTAGTGAAAATTGAATATCCTAATATGTCTGCCTCTCAGTCACATATGCTCTCAACATGTCCTCTAAAATAAGGTTGACCCTCTCAGTCTGACCATCTGTCTGTGAATGGTTACTCTTGAGGCCATAAAAGTCATATTGGTCAAAGTCAATTGTAGTCAAAGTCAACCATAGTTAAAGTCAAGAGGCAAAGTCAAACCAATCAAAGTCAAAAAGATCAAGGTCAAAGTCAACAGGGGCAAAGTCAAAGTGTTCGAAGTGTAGGTGTCAAGGTGCATAGGTAGTGCACAAGTAATTGTCCACAAAGGATGAATTGGAGAAAAGTGGTTGTAGGTTGCAGGGGTATTTCTCTAATTTCCCTAAGGTTCAAAGTGTCTTTTAGGTGTTTTGGAAGGTTCAGGTGAACCCTCTTTTAGGTGCACAAGTGAAGAATTAAAAGGAAAAATGTGAAGGTATGTGAAAAGGCAAAATGTGAAAAGCATGTGAAGTGACAGCATACGCAGAAGTGAAAGTATGGTCCCCCAATTAAAATTTCTGTTTTAGTCTAAAGTCACTACAAGACAAAACAGGGATTCGTTGGCTGCCCACTTTTGGAGACATCTTGGGACATCAAAGTGAGCACCAAGATACTCTTGCAGTTAGGAGCGTATGTGAATCGACACTAAAATCAAGGCAAGGACTATTCTTGGACTAAGCAAGTGTAACCAAGGTGAGCATAGTCTAAGCTAGGCAAGAGAGAGAAGTGCAAGAGACACAGTGTGCAATGCAAGGTGTGCATGAAGAGTGACTAAGGAAGTGTGCAGAGAAGGACTAAGCTATTCACCCCAAGGATCCCAAGGTCTCATTGAAGCTGTGCGCGTGCCGACAGAAGGTGTCTATCCCTCCCCCTTATTGGAAGCTTGGTGCAAGGTGTGCACAAGTGCAGGCTTGGAGAAGGTGGAGTTCTGGTGCAGAGAAGGCCGGCAGCAACAAGACCCTTGGGTATTTGGTATTTTGTGATTAAGCATTCTATGGGATTTTGCACAGAAGCATTGGATTGTATTGTGCATCACCATTGTATTTGTCTTCTTATAATCAGTCGACAGAGGCTTCCAGTGTGTATCTTTCTTATTGTCTTTCCCTTTTCTCCTACAAACACTCAAATCCCTTCTTGTAGAAGAATCCCCCAACAAAATTTGGCATGCCCGATGGGACTCCAAGGAGATTTGAGCATAGGAGAAGACATATTGCCATGTGGAGAAGCACTATTCAAGTGCCGACAATACTACTTCATTGGGCTAAGAGGTACATATTCTTATCAATTATCTCATACTAAGAGGATTATGAACAGCTCATGACCGCAACCCGGTCCCAAACATTGAGGGTCACCTGCAAGCAAACGAGAAGGAAGGCTGTTAGAAGATCCTCCAGTCCACTTTCGTCAACTTCATCAGTAAAGAGCATGGCTAGTCAGGTAGACTTGGAAACCCTACTATCAAGATTAAATATAAAATTTCCTTCTTTCAAAGGCCTAGCTCAGGAAGATCTGGACGAACATATTAGAAGGTTTTTAGCACTATGCAAAACTAGAGGCTTAATGGGAAGAGAGGATGCCTTTTTAATACTCTTCCCTGCCACATTAGAAGGATTAGCAGATAAATGGTTCAACCAGTTTGCTGAGAACCATTTTACAACTTGAGACTTAATGAAGGATGCATTCAAAACCCAATTCAAGCATGGAAATACTGCAGAGATCATCATAGAGGAATTAGAAAACTTGAGACTGGGACCAGGTGAAAAAATTCCAAAATTTGTAACTAGGGCTAAGGCACTAATGGCTAAGTTTCCAGATCCTCCACATGATTTTTTTATTAAAAAATGGTTAGCTAAGCCACTTCCAGTGACCAAATGTAAAATCAAGGAATTAGTGTTGCCTACAGCCTCCATAGAGGAATTCATCAACACAGCTACACGACTAGAGCAGATAAGGCAACTGTATGGAGCAATTTCTTCTCAACTACCATATTCTACATAAATGGAGGATCCAGTAATCCAGCTAAGGAAGGCGCTCGAGGGCCTAAAAAGGAATAATCCCCACAAAGAGGAGGAGAATGTTGTTACTCAGTTGAGGAGGGAGATTGAAGCATTAACGCTCCAAAAGGAGGAGGAGGCCCAAGCAGAGGAATTGGCTCAACTGGGACAGGATTTGCAAGAACTCAAAGGGGGTGGCATCAAGAGTGGACTTTAGTGTACCATGTGCAGCCCACATTCAAATGATTTATGTGCACAAAGAAGAAATGTTAGATCAAATCAATGGGCCCTCACCATCTACGAGGGTGGTGCAGTTAGAAGAAATTGAATCTTTTATAGTGCAGACAAGAAGCAAGGGGAAGGCTCAAGTAGACATGGGTCAAGAATCAAGAATTAATTGATTGAATAAAGACAAAGAGACATTTGAAGACAAAGCCACCACATGTGCAGAGACAAGGCAAAAAGGAGATCTCATATGTACCAGTGATGCCATTGGGCATGCATTCAACAGGGCTCATGAGGAGTTTGATAAGTCAATTAGAGCCCATGCTCTTAAGGAATCAGAGGCTTCAAAACTACTCAAGTCCATGAGGAAGGCGGTTAGTATTTTTTATTTAATAAAGATGGATGGGAAATTCAGGTCAGAACTTGTTAGCTCAAGAAATGGTTGGTTTTTATGCACTAATATAGAAAATTACACTTGATTGCAGGTACTCGAACAGTCGATCAGATGGTTGTCTTTGTAGAGCTATGACCGAGATGCATTTGTGGGTATATTGAGGACGTGCTAGGAACAAAGTCTTCAGCAAAGGCATTAGAATACATGATGATCTTCAACGACAAGGTTTAGTTGAAAAGTGCTCAGATGCCCTCATTTCTATGTACGCATGGTGTGGTGCTTTAATTAAAGCACATCAAGTGGTTGATGAGCTACCTGTGTGAGATGTCATCACTTGTTCCACATTAATCAAGGCATATGCCCAAGGGGGCCATAGTGAACATGCACTTAAAAACAACTTCTATGGAATGCGAGTGGACGAATTTTTGTGCTCCATCTCAGAGAGTTTACCATGGAAAATATGTTTCAAGTTCGAAGGAGCTGCAGGAGAATGAGAAAATAGATAGCATGTAGGTTGAGGAAATCACGAATAAGCTTGTTGAGGAATGATCTATTTGGAATGTGAAGCTTTTGAAAAAAAAAGGGAGAATGTGAGGCTGTCTATACAGGCTTTCAAAGAGGAGCTCAAAGTAGATGTGCATAAATTTCTCCATGATTTACGAACGCAGGCAGATGTCAAAGTTGTTAATATGAAATCTTGGGAAGCTCACCAGGAGGATCACGACAACAAATGGGGGGATGGTGGTGAAGGGGCGACCCTCTGTCAGATGCATGAAAAAAAACGGAAAGGCATAACAGCTTTTGGCTGTTAGTTTTGGGGGAGGGCGCTTAAAAAATTGAACATACGAGAGGAGTGGGATCTTCTTCGCGTCTTATCTGTTCCTGCTCTAAGGTAGGCGAATGTCCTATATCATAAGGGGAAGGTTTTGCTTCTTTGTCGGTCACTGAGCCACAGAGCAGCTATCGCAAGGCAGCGCAAGGAAGCAAGGCAGAAGATGAGTCTTGAAGGCCTCTGCAACTCGACGGAAGGATGATCATTTGCCGTTGCTGAGAAAATGGAGGAAGAAGAGGACTAAGCATGCATATGTTAGACAACAAACATGCAGAGAAGAGGGGAAAGGCAGTGCAATAATTGTCATCGTTCGGCCACTCATCATCAAAGTGAAGGGGGAAGCCATCCTCTTGCTACTTCTTCGTTTTTGTGTGCGGAGGGACAAACATGAAAAGGGGGGTTTGCATCCAAAAAGAGGGGGGGCTCTCTGTGCTCGGGTGGAAGACTCTATTGCTCATTCTCAGCAAGTATCCAGGAGGAAGAGTGTGTTTGATCGAGGAAAGAGGAGAAAGAAAGGTGAAAAATTGAAGAGTGGAGAGAGGAAGTGAGGAGAAGAGGAGGAAGAGGGAAAGGGTGAGAGAGGGCAAAGTAGAAGTGGGGAATTCGGAAATACTGATAACAGTTTAGCTTTTGCTTGTGATTGAAGATCCAAGCGGTTTCCATATCAAGGTTGAAGCAAAGCCAAAGATTGAAGTACACTTGGATGGAATTTTGGATTAACATTTGAATGTGACGGTACCATCCAAAAAAGCTTTGGATCTATTTGGGATCGAAAACTAAATGTACTTTCACACATGGGTGGGCTTAGATTAAGACAAACTCGATGAGAGGAGAGAAATTGAGCAAATATATTTGCATATAAGCATTATTTTCTTGGGCTTAAGGACTCAACATTTTGGCGATTCTGCTAGGGATCCCAAAGGAGGGCACATTGGGGGGCAATCGTGGTTTCAAAGTGAGGAAGGGTGATAAAATACAAGGAAACTAAGCGAAATATAACCGTGTGTAAGACTCTTTCCCTTGGGTTAAGAGGCATAACATTTTGGTGTGTTTGCCGGGAATAGCTTGGCACGTCTCTATAAGAGAGTGCCATAGGTTCGTCTAGCGCCACATGTTGGCCGAGCTTACGGACCCAAGATCTAGTACATGAGCGAGGGGAGCTCAACCTCAGGAGCAACACAAACGCAAAGAGAGGAACGCGCTCAGAGAAGAGCCCTTGAAAGAGAAAGGAAGAGGTGGGAATCGCAAGGTGAGTCTACCTCGACTAGCTCGAAGAAATCTGCGAAACACGTGTACTCCCGTAGGAGAGTCGCGAATCAAGTGCAAAAGTTTGAAGGAGGGATCCTGAGGCCGCGTGCACTAAATTTTTGGGATCAAAGTGATATTGACATCACACCTCTGTTCAAAATGGCTCAACGGATTTCGGTTCATTTGGGGGACTTCACCAAGTTCTCAGGTGCTTGGGATGAGGATCTTGATAGTTTTATCCAATTGTTTGAGGTTACTTGTGAGGCCAATGAGGTAGTTGACCAGGGTCAAAGGTTGAGGATTTTTCCGGCTATTCTTCGTGATGAGGCAGCCAACTGGTATGGGAATTTGACACCACAAGAGCGTGGGACTTATCAGATGCTCAAGGAAGCCTTCTTGGCAAAGTTTCAACGACAAGGCTTCCAAGATAGATTGGCCCAACAGATGGATTACTTGCGACAGGGAGTCAATGAGAGCATCGATAACTACATTCAAAGAATGGAAACGTTGGTAAGAAAGATGGGCACGAATGCCCCAAACGATGAGACATTGAAAAGAAGATTCATTGCGGGAGCAGCAGCATATCAGCCTGACAAGACCGGCAACCTTAATAGATGCTAAGGAACAAGCAAGGCTTTGGGAGGAAGTACAATTATGTCAGCAAAGGAAGATGGAGCTCTTGTACGAGCCAATGGGAGGCCCAGGAAACATACCAATGAAAGATCCTGGTCAAGGAAGTCCCGCATTGACGACCCCAGCTTTTGTAGCTGCCACTAGCACGCCAGGCGAGGTGAAGCCTGCGCTAACTGAAGAACGAATATTGGAGTTGGTCACAAAATCTATAAAAGCTGCCACAATGACCCAGGAAACATACGCAGTAAAACCAAAAGTAACTACAAACTCCAACCAAGTGTTTAGATCGAATACATGGTGTGGAAAGTGCCATGGTTACGGCCATTTGGCTTCAGAATGCCCTACAGTCTCAAGAGTATTCACAAATAGATCACCACCTAGAATGCGTTGTACTTTTTGTGGAAGAACAAATCATACGGAGGACCGATGTTACAACAAGAGAGCCTATGAAGAGAGGATCATGAAATCGGGAGATACAAGAGAAAGACCCTACACGGGATTGCCCGCTCAAAGTGTCCCACCTACATCTCGTTGGGAAAACAGACTGACTTATGGATATGGTGCTCAAGGTCAAGGAGGAGACTACCCAAGAGGGGCTGCACACGATCAAAGAAGAGATGGTCCAATCCAGTGCTTGCGATGCCATGGCTTTGGCCATACTCAATCTAGATGTCCAAACGAAAAGAAACCAATTGATTATACCCCACTATGTAGGTACTGTAGTGGAGAGGGCCACTTTGATGAAGATTGTCCAAAACAAAGAGCTTCCATTGGCAAGGATAAGGGACCAGTAGGGTCCTCGAATTATTTTGATACTCAAATTCATTCCACAACAAGAGCTCAAGA
Source organism: Ceratopteris richardii (assembly GCA_020310875.1). Lineage (NCBI taxonomy): Eukaryota > Viridiplantae > Streptophyta > Polypodiopsida > Polypodiales > Pteridaceae > Ceratopteris > Ceratopteris richardii. The sequence goes on along the minus strand of CM035417.1, from coordinate 147,107,893 downwards.
GCACTTTCCTACGATCGGAGTAGTGTTCAAGACACCGAACCCTCAAGAAGGCTCTAAGCCGAGGAAAGCTCAAAATAAAAAGAGGCAAGATAAAGATGTCCAAGGGATCATTCAAAGTATTACGACACAAATTGATTCAAATGCTCCAGCTGTGACAGTCGAGATTAAAGGATATGCAGTCCCGGGGGCTCAGTTAGATAGTGGAGCCGCAGTCAACCTTATGTCTGAGTACATGATGAAAGCTTTGGGCCTCAACCACATGGAAGAAACTCCAATGTCCTTGAGGATGGCAGATCAAACGCAAGTAAAGCTTGCAGGTCTTTTGAAGAATGTAAGCACAGTTGTGGGCGGTCTAGAATTTAAAGTTGATTATCTAATAGTAAGACCAAGGACCTCAGAGGCCACCTTCTCGATCTTACTTGGACGGCCATGGCTGGTGCAAGCCGAATGTGTGCACGATTGGCGCACAGGATTTATCACAATTGGACCGAAGGCTAATCGAATACAACTTCAAGTGTCTCCAAACTTGACCGGCAAGAAATCGATAACAGCTGAGGAAAGGGAGCAGAAAGCAAAGGAAAAGGTTAGACAAGAAATGGTGCGGGTAAGATTTGCCTTGCGCACGGAAACTTCCAAGGACCTTTTACAGGATGGATTTAACTTGCAATTGTCCAAACTCCAACATGCGAAAGTGGGCGAGTACAAAGATCCACTAGTTTACAAGGATGACTCAGACCAGGAGTTACAAGGATGGTTGACACATACCAGTGAATTTGAGTGCTACATGTTGAGTATAGACGCAAAGGAAAGCAAAGCTATCCAATCCCTGGAGAAGGGAACTTCAAAAGAAGAGTTGAAGCTGGAGTTAGCTCCGACAATGGAAGTACAACAGTTGAGAGAAAGGGTTAGAGTGCTAGAAGCAGAGCTTCTAAGGAGAAGTCGAGAATCGGAAAAAGAAGCGAAGAGTAAGACTAGAGTGTCGGAAGCCATTGCAAAAGCTGAACTAAAGAAATTGGGTCCGGTTGAAACAGAAAAAAACAATGATTTACTGGCCAACCATGCACGCGTGATCGGGGAGCACTTTCCAATCACAGCGTCATCAAGGAATAAGGAATATTCGCGAGAAGCTCAGGTGGAAAAATGGGAAGTTTTTCCAGAGAAGTTCTTGAGCGTGGGGTCAGAGCTACCAGATGGAGTACGAGATTGCATTAAATTGGCGCTCAAAAATTTCAGCAAGGCCTTTGCATGGTCATACAGTGATCTGAGAGGAATTGATCCACGAATCAGCCAATATTATATAGATTTGGAAGAAGGCACCCGACCAATATGTCAACGACTTAGGCGGACAAATCTAGTCTACTCGGAATCGATCAAGCTGGAATTGACTAAGTTATTGAAAGCAGGATTCATATATCCCATCGCATCCAGCGAATGGGTATCACCAATTGTAGCCGTTCCGAAAAAAAATAAGAAAATCCGTATTTGCATAGATTATCGAAAGTTGAACGAGCGCACAAAAAAGGATCACTTCCCTTTGTCGTTTACTGATCAAATCTTGGACAGAGTGGCTGGCCATAAATTGTACTCATTTTTGGATGGTTTCATTGGGTACAACCAGATCCAAATCCATGAAGAGGATCAATCAAAAACTACTTTCACCACGGAATGGGGCACATATGCATATCGTGTGATGCCATTTGGATTATGCAATGCACCGGCCACATTCCAGAGGGCAATGATAGCTGCATATCAAGACTATTTGCAGGATTGGATGGAGATATTCCTCGATGACTTTGCGATCAGGGACGACGATGAAAACATGATGGAGAGGATCAAAGCTATTTTAAGAAGAAGCATTGAAAAAGGCATCGCATTAAATCCTGAAAAGTGTACATTTGGAGTACGAAGAGGATTGCTCTTGGGACATGTTATTTCTGAAAAAGGGATCGCGGTTGACGAGAATAAAGTAGAAAAAATCGGACAACTTCCACCTCCTCAAAACTTGCGACAACTCAGAGGATTCTTGGGGCATGCTAATTATTATCGACGATTTATATTAAATTTTGCATCAATAGCAGCACCACTGACGAATCTTTTGAGGAAAGACCAACAATACCAATGGATTGGAGAGTGTCAGGTTGCTTTCGAATTGATCAAAAATAAATTGATAAATGCGCCAATTTTAGTAGCACCTGACTGGACGAGAGAATTTCATGTGCATACCGACGCTTCTCATACTGCGGTTGGAGCAGTGCTATGCCAAGCCGATGAAAAGAAGCTGGACCACCCTATTTATTACGCAAGTCGAAATTTGAATAGCACTGAAAGAAACTACACAACTACAGAAAAGGAATGCCTCTCGATGATCTTTGCGGTAAATAAGTATCGGCATTACCTAATGGGAAAGCATTTCACGTTTTATGTGTATCACGAAGCCCTAAAGTATATCATCAATAAACTCGAGCTATCAGGGCGATTGATGAGGTGGATGCTACTCCTACAAGAATTTCAGTTCACAGTGGTAACCAAACCAGGCAAAGCGCATATATTGGCTGACCATTTATCTCGAATTATTAATGAGGAGACAATCTTTGGTGTGCCCGACGATGCTCCTGATGGACATCTATTTCAGGTTGATGCTAAGGTACCTTGGTATGCCGACTTGGTGAATTTCTTGTGCACCACTAAATACCCGTCGGGAGCAAGCAAGAGAGAGAAGCAAAAACTATTAGCACTGGCAAAACACCATAGCATCATTGGTGGGCAGCTCTATCGATATTTTGTCCATAAGAGCATTTATCAGAGGTGTCTCGAGGAAGAAGAAGCAACCCTAGTGTTGAGAGCATTGCATGATGAACCCTGCGGTGGGCATTTTGCTGGTGAGCTGACGGCAAGAAAGATCTTATTGGATGGGTATTGGTGGCCAACGCTGTTCAAAGACTCTCACACATACTGCAAGAAATGCGACAGATGCCAAAGAATGGGCAAACCAACATTAGCACATGCAGCTCCTCTTACGCCGGTGCTGGCTCTTAAGCCTTTTGAAAAGTGGGGAATTGATTTTGTGGGGCCTATTGATCCTCCCTCAAGACGTAGATCCAATAGGTATATCCTGGTCTGTACTGACTATGTTACCAAGTGGGTAGAGGCCAAAGCTCTGAAGACTGACCGAGCTGTTGATGTAGCTAAGTTTTATGAACAAATTATCACCCGATTCGGATGCCCGTTGGAGATAGTAAGTGATAGAGGAACACATTTTGTCAACGAATTAATCGAGGAATTAATGGAATTATATAAGATCAAACATAGGAAAAGCACTCCATATTACCCGAGGGCGAATGGACAAGTGGAGGTTACCAACAAGGTTCTTGAACAGATTCTGACAAAGACAGTAGCTGTGCATAGGCGAGACTGGGATGAGAGGCTTTTGGAAGCTTTGTGGGCGTATCGAACATCCTACCGAGTGACGACTAAGAGCACTCCGTTCTCCCTAGTATATGGCGAGGAAGCCATCTTTCCCATCGAAAAAGAAGTTCCGACATTAAGAGTGGCCATCGAGGCCAAGCTGGGAGAGGAAGAATCATTGAAGGAGAGGTACATACAACTGGTCAAGCTAGAAGAAAAGAGACTCATTGCACAGCAAAGTCTGGAAGCTATTCAGAGAAGACATAAGGAGAGGCACGACAAGAATCTCAAGACCTATGCGATTCAAGAAGGGGATTTGGTGCTAGTCTATGATAGCAAATATTATAAATTCCCGGGGAAGTTATAGACAAGATGGGCAGGGCCATTTAAAGTGGTGGAACTCAACTCCAATGGTTCCATGCAAATTCAAGATTTAGGAGAAGAATGTGCTCCCGTAAAGGTTAACGCGCTTCGAGTCAAACCATATTTCAAGTAGCATTAGGACGAGAGAAGCCAGACGAGATCCAAGCAGAAGGACGTAGTAGACTCCTTGTACATAGATGTATAGTTATATATAAATATATATATATATGCGCATATGTTAGCTATGATTTTTGTTGTCATGAATATTATCTCTTGCTAGCTCAAGAATTTTGGACTTCTAATTATTTTTTGTGTTGCGCAGAGACTGTTAGTGTTAGGAGCTAAGTAATAAAATGGCAGATCAAATAACTCAACTCTATTTGTATGAGCTGGGGATATATTTCTCAGACCAGACATTCGCCCGCATGGACATAGAGGTCGACGACTTTGAGACTGAGTATGATGTGGAGCAAGCGCACTGGCTTGTATGCTTCATAAACCAGGGTTTGGATGTTATATTTCATATTGAGTGGTTTGAGACATACCTGATCCGACATGTAGGATGGGCGGGGGATCGATATTACTATTTCGACCCTTCGAGGGAAATGCCTAACGAAGAAAACGATATCACTTGGGCTTGGGCAGATGTGTTAACGATAGGAAGTGATGACGGACCTCCTGAAGTTGAGCCTGACTCACCCTAGGAAAGTCGTCGGGATGCAAGTACGAGTTGAGGCTATATGAGACATTCCAGAGACTCACATTCTAGAGCATCTAAGGATAGGTATACGAGGGACCAAGGCATAGCCGGCTGTAGTTACCAAGTGAAAAGTCAACTCGATGAATACATATGTAGTGTCTGTAATTGAGAGAATGGAGTGAAGAGGTGGTTGATCTGTCAAAGGCTAGAGTGTATATGTTTGCATGCATGTGTGGGAAAAGTGGGAAAATCCCTTTCTTCCTCTCCCTAATTCTCAGGACTGGGGCGAATTAATTAACTATGGAAAAAAAGAGGGAAAAAAAAAAGAAAAGAAAAAGAAAAAAAAAACATTGTGTTGTGATCGTACCAACGCGCTATGGTGGGCTAGTAGGTGGGTGGATTTATCCTAGCTAGGTGGTTAGGACCACGAGCCGCAGCTAGTTTCGCCATAGGCTTGGGATGTACATGTTTGTGTCTTAGCTATGCGCCATAACGGGTTGGTAGGTAGGTGGAACTATTATGGCCAGGCGGTCACGACCACGAGCCGCATCCAGCTTCGTTATGGGCTAGCTGATATATGTTATGTGTTATCATTGTGTGGTTGTGTGTTGTGCGCTGCATTGCATTGGTAGATGGGTGGAATCAACTTGGCCGGGTGATCAGGTCCACGAATCGCATCCAATGTCAACGTAGGCCAACGTGTGAATATAAATAAAATTTACCTATGAAATTATTCCCCACTCCTGAGGGGGAGAGAGAGAGAGAGAGAGAGGAGAAGGCGACGATCGCCTAGAAGGGAACGTTATTTGCTTGTGTGATTGGTATATGGCGGCTTGCGACAGATCAGCTCACTCTGAATCAACATTCTCAAAGGCACAGATACTGTATACGTACTTATAGATGAGACCTTTAGCGAGGTAATGCAATGGTTTGCTTTATAACTTGTGTGCTTTATCCGAGGGTTTTCCAGAGTGTGGGACACTCCAGGGTTTTTTATGTAGCTCTTGACTTGTACTCGGGTCTCGATGGCTTTTGTAGGACGACGATGGGGATTCTTCGGGAGTGTCTGGTCATGGAATATGTGTACATAGAAAATAGTAGGTGCAATAATGGGGTATGCATTTTGGGTATGTTGCATCTCCTATTAAATTCATTTCAGTTGTTGTTGTTTATTTCGGTATTTCCGTTTCTGTTTTTTCGTAATGACAGTTGTATGTGTGAGACATGGAAAGGTATGAATGTGTTATTTTGATTGAGAGTATTTTCATAATGGAATGCATGAGCAATTTGATGCATGTGGGAATATGGAGTTGCATATATGTGCATGTTCTTGGATCATTTTGGAAGTGAATGATTTGTATGTATTCATGAGTGATTTTTTTTAGCACTAATAGCTTCAATGAGTGCAGGTCCAGTTGGAATGATGGCTCAATGAAAAGGTATGCAAATAAGTTGTAAACTGACATGTTCACGGTTGTTTGGACTATATTGCAGCAAGAGTGGCTCGTCGAGGTCGACTTCGCAGATAAGAAGAGGGGAGTATGTTAGCTCAAGAAATGGTTGGTTTTTATGCACTAATATAGAAAAATACACTTAATTGTAGGTACTCGAAAAGTCGATCAGATGGTTGTCTTCGTAGAGCTATGACCGAGATGCATTTGTGGGTATATTGAGGACGTGCCAGGAACAAAGTCTTCAGCAAAGGCATTAGAATACATGATGATCTTCAATGACAAGGTTTAGTTGAAAAGTGCTCAGATGCCCTCATTTCTATGTACGCATGGTGTGGTGCTTTAATTAAAGCACATCAAGTGGTTGATGAGCTACCTGTGTGAGATGTCATCACTTGTTCCACATTAATCAAGGCATATGCCCAAGGGGGCCATAGTGAACATGCACTTAAAAACAACTTCTATGGAATGCAAGTGGATGAATTTCTGTGCTCCATCTCAGAGAGTTTACCATGGAAAATATGTGTCAAGTTTGAAGGAGCTGCAGGAGAATGAGAAAATAGATAGCATGTAGGTTGAGGAAATCACTAATAAGCTTGTTGAGGAATGAGCTATTTGGAATGTGAAGCTTTTGAAAAAAAAAAAGGGAGAATGTGAGGTTGTCTATACAGGCTGTCAAAGAGGAGCTCAAAGTAGATGTGCATAAATTTCTCCATGATTTACAAATGCAGGCAGATGTCAAAGTTGTCAATATGAAATCTTGGGAAGCTCACCAGAAGGATCACGACAACAAATGGGGGGATGGTGGTGAAGAGGCGACCCTCTGTCAGATGCATGAAAAATAACGGAAAGGCATAACAGCTTTTGGCTGTTAGTTTTGGGGGAGGGCGCTTAAAAAATTGAACATACGAGAGGAGTGGGATCTTCTTCGCGTCTTATCTGTTCCTGCTCTAAGGTATGCGAATGTCCTATATCATAAGGGGAAGGTTCTGCTTCTTTGTCGGTCGTTGAGCCACAAAGCAGCTATCGCAAGGCAGCGCAAGGAAGCAAGGCAGAAGATGAGTCTTGAAGGCCTCTGCAACTAGATGGAAGGATGATCATTTGCCGTTGCTGAGAAAATGGAGGAAGAAGAGGACTAAGCGTGCATATGTCAGACAAAAAACATGCAGAGAAGAGGGGAAAGGCAGTGCAATAATTGTCATCGTTCGGCCACTCATCACCAGAGTGAAGGGGGAAGCCATCCTCTTGCTACTTCTTCGTTTTTGTGTGCGGAGGGACAAACATGAAAAGAGGGGTTCACATCCAAAAAGGGGGGGGGGCTCTCTGTGCTCGGGTGGAAGACTCTATTGCTCATTCTCAGCAGGTATCCAGGAGGAAGAGTGTGTTTGATCGAGGAAAGAGGAGAAAGAAAGGTGAAAAATCGAAGAGTGGAGAGAGGAAGTGAGGAGAAGAGGAGGAAGAGGGAAAGGGTGAGAGAGGGCAAAGTAGAAGTGGGGAATTCGGAAATACTGATAACAATTTAGTTTTTGCTTGTGATTGAAGATCCAAGCGGTTTCCATATCAAGGTTGAAGCAAAGCCAAAGATTGAAGTACACTTGGATGGAATTTTGGATTAACATTTGAATGTGACGGTACCATCCAAAAAAGCTTTGGATCTATTTGGGATCGAAAACTAAATGTACTTGCACACATGGGTGGGCTTAGATTAAGACAAACTCGATGAGAGGCGAGAAATTGAGCAAATATATTTGCATATAAGCATTATTTTCTGGGGCTTAAGGACTCAACATTTTGGCGATTCTGCTAGGGATCCCAAAGGAGGGCACATTGGGGGGCAATCGTGGTTTCGAAGTGAGGAAGGGTGATAAAATACAAGGAAACTAAGCGAAATATAACCGTGTGTAAGACGCTTTCCCTTGGGTTAAGAGGCATAACAGAACTCTTGCAGATAATTGATGAGGCTTCCACTACAAGTTTAGTGGCAAAGATTGCTGTTATGCATAAAGGTACAATTTTAGGGGAAGCACCCCTTACAGATTATAAGAGCCCTTAGCTGACAGTATCTATTAAAGGTCATGAGTTTCAAGGAGTTATTGTGGATGGTGGTTCTAGCATTAACTTGATGCATGAACATACAATGGAAAAGATTGGACTCCACCCTTCAAGGCCTGCAAATTTCACTGTTACTTTGGCAGATCAAAGCAAACTAAGGCCCTTGGGAGTGATCCCAAAAGTTCCACTGGAAGTACAAGGTAATCTCTTCATTCTGGATTTTGTGGTATTAAGTCTACCCCAGGTTGAAGGAGGATTTCCCCTCTTAATTGAAAGACCACGGCTGAGGCATGCAAGTGTCATCCATGATTGGGGTAAAGACACTATGTGGGTACAAAAGAAAGGTCAAGAACTGACATAGATACATTTAGAGGAGGGCCCTGATCATCAAGGGAACACTAGCATGATGCAATCAATTGGCATTTGCATGGAACCAGAAATGGAGGACCAACCCCAAATAGAGTTTGAAGAAGAAGATGATATTCTGAATTGGCTCCAAGCAAGCAACTCTCCCTCTTGTTTTGGAGTCTTTCTTAATAATTCTTGTACAGATGAATGTTATAATGAAAATGAGGATAAAGTTCAGGTTGATGGATTGGGAGAACCCATCACAGACCACAGAAGGGGGAGGAAGACACCCCTCAAATACAACTTGGAGGAGGATGCAACAACAGCCGAGAAGGAAGTTACCAAAGTTAAAGACAAGGTAAAACATACTAGTGAAGAATGTTCTTTACCAATTCAAGAAATCCTTGTAGGATGGATGTAGGATAAGGAAGAATATATTGAGATCCAGAACACTCCAGCTTATGCAACAATGCATGAAAAGCTGTGGGAAGAAAGCAAGGTTGGAGATGAGCATGAAGATACCATGGTAGAGAGAAACCGTGTCAAAGAAATACAATTAGGCACTCAGGAAAATAATCGTCCAGTTTTGGTGGCTACTTGGTTGTGGAGCCACCCAGAAATCCTTGAAAAGGTAAAATCTTTCTTGACCCACTATGCAGATGTTTTTGCTTGGCATTATAAAGACTTAGAAGGAGTGTCTGCCAATTATGGAGAGCACCGAATCCCTCTGGTTGATGGAGCCAAACCAATAAGAGGAAAGAGTTATAGACTTAACTCAAAATATGCTGAAGCTATTTATGTGGAGATACAGAAGATGGAGGATGCAGGAATCATCATTCCTGTGGAACACTCAGAATGGCTGTCAGCTATGGTTATAGTACCAAAGAAGAATACCAACAAAATCAGAATTTGTGTTGACTTTAGAGCACTCAACAAGGTGACCATTCCAGATGGATTCACCATGCCATTTGCAGAGCAGGTCATTGAAGAAGTGGTTGGACATGCATTATATAGCTTTATGGATGGCTTTAGTGGCTATAATCAAATATCCATACACCCAGAGGTCGTGAAAAGACTGCTTCTATCACACCTTGGTGAACATATGTGTATGTAAACATGCCCTTTGGACTCAGAAATGCTCCAACCACCTTTAACAGAACTGTCAACCTCATTTTTGGTCCCTTATTGCTGGAAACACTTAGAATTTTCATGGATGACTTTTCTTCATTTTCAGGATCTCATAGACCCCTTTACATTGCTTGGACCATCACTTGCGACAGCTGTAGAATGTTTTTAAGACATGTAGGGAGACTAAACTAAAGCTAAACCCAAACAAATGTCATTTCCTCGTGACAGAAGGAACCCTCTTGGGACATGTGGTGTCGGCTAAAGGTATGGCTCCAGATCCGGATAAAATTATTTCTATACTAAAGTTGCCTAAACCCAAATCTCCTAAAGAGATTCAAAGCTTCTTGGGGCATACTGGGTACCAGAAAAGATTTATAAAAATGTATGCAGAGATAGCCAGGCCACTAGCTAGACTTACAGGTAAAGAAGTACCCTTTAAATGGGAAAAGGAAGAAGAGAATGCTTATCAGACATTAAGGTCCAAATTGGTGGTTGCACCAATTCTTATCACCCTAGATTGGTCAAATACTTTTCATGTGCATGTAGATGCCAGTGCATTTGCAGTGGGTGCAGTCTTGGCTCAACATAGTGAAGAATTCAAACTTGACAGGCATATTCAGTATGCTAGTCGAATTTTGACTAAAGCTGAAAAAAATTATAGCACAATAGAAAGGGAAGCTCTAGCAATGGTTTTTGCCGTACAAAAATTTCGTCATTATTTGCTAGGTGTGAAGTTTGTTATCATCATTGATTATCAACCACCCAGATATTTATTGAACAAGCCACAAGCAACTGGGAGGATATGGAGGTGGCTACTTTTGTTCTAGGAGTTTGATTTTTCTGTAGTCCATAGACCAGGTAAAGAAAATTTCATGTGATGTGATGTGTAGTCTCTGTTTTGCAAAGGAGACTTCCAAATTTCTCAAAGATTTCATTTTTGGCCATACGTAGGTTGATTTTGTTCCCTCAGTTCCTTCTTTGTGCAAGCATGCTAATTTTCAAACTATCATTTTGATAGTTTCTCATCGTCAATTTTGCTCATTTGCTCATTTTTCTCAGGAAACTCGCCAAAATTTTCCAAGAAACTTGACATGTAGTCATATTATCAAAGTGTCACTAGTAGTTGGTCATCTCGAGAGTGACCAATATTCTATCACTTATTCATCACCATGACATCGAGGTTTCAAGCACATCAGGTGGATGAGGGTCTATTAATTTTGTTTGAAGAATATTTGGAATACAACCTTATACACACGTACTATGGCCTATGGAGATGTCTATGGGATAATGAGTGCACTTGAACAAGCTTGGGATTGATGCATAATTGAGCTTGAAAAGCTACCTTTTCTTCTTTTCTCTCATTTCACCTACCACCACACTTACCAACATCCTCCAAGAGGCATAGCTTCACCCCCAAATATAGTATTTAGGAAAGATTTAATAGGTGAAAATAGATCTGTTGTGTTTCAACAAGATTTAGTCGACCAATTCTAGAAATTGTTTGTGGGACTTTGGTGACCGAATTCTCTTTTGTAACTTGGAGAAGCATTGTGGAATTAGAATAGATGATGGAGTGCTTTTCAAACCCTAGAGAGGAATAGTAAGAATCACTAAAGTTCTCAATTTTTCTTCATTTGAGCTTTTGAAAAGCTTTCAGTTGGTTTTTGGAGTCGAATTTTGTGTGTATACTAGAGCTTTGATACTTAACATATGGAGTTGAATTATCTTTCGAAAGCTTGAATTATATCAAGGAAGGGCCCTTCTGTTATATCACTCTTTTTGTTACAAAAGTTACCCCCACTATCATTTCCAGCTCTCTAGTTTCATATTGAAGAAAAACACAAGAGGGCCAAGAGATAGTAGAACACACATCTTCACAAAATAAAAAAACACTATAAGAGCAAGGACATGAGAAGTTGAGCAAGAGGCTGAATAAATACAAAAATCTCTACAAGGATTTTATCACATATAATCAATTCAATGAACTCAAACCATAGGTAGTATCACCTCACTTTTAGGACAAATTATGCCCACATGGTCTCTCTTGAGACACAAATTCCATCTTTCCTTCCTACGAAAGAGAAAAAAAATATTCTCCTCATATGTCTAGGATAGCTACTAGGAGGTATAGAATCCATCCTAGCAAACACAAGAGTGGAAGCTCTATGGAGAATCTCCTCTTGAGAGACCTCAAGCCACCCACTTTTATGGGGGATAATCATGAGCAAAACAAGGATGTGATTCTCACTTTTTTGCAAAATTGGGATTCCCTACATCAACTAGAGGGCAGCCCATCATAGTATCATATTCGAGAAGGGATTCTTTTGCTTGTCCTATGATTTTATAAATGATGGATAGGTCTCAAACAAGAAAATTCCATCCCTACTCAATATAATATATACACATTACTCTTATATAGGCCTACACCAGCCTCCCTTTTCTGAGCTTGCAAGTATTTAGATATCATCATTTGATTGTTAGAGTATGCTGGAATCTTTATCACATGGGATGAGAGGAATAATGAAGTTTATAACCAGAGCCAAGGGACTCGAACGGGGGAGAGACGCGAATTAAAAAAACAAAATGGAAACAATCAACAGGAGCAGAAAGTGCGGAAATGGAACACCCCCTTCCCCTATAACGGTGGCTATGTTGAATGTTATAATAAGACAAGAACAATGCGCTCAATAATGCATTGAAAGGAAACTAAAACATTAGAAAGAGTTCTACATGAGATGTCCATATCTATCATACAAAACATGGAAGGAGATCATTTTAATGTCAAATGCAAGAGGAACCAAAGCACAACCCACCCCAAGTATACAAAGGAAGGATCATATCAACACGTAGAGATACAGATTGCAACATGGTCTTCTCCTTCTACTCATGGGGGAATCAACACATTGACAGGACTCATGTATAGACTTTCCAGCACCTTTTCCCTTTTCTACTAGTCTAGACCTATCTAGATTATTTTGAAGATTGCATAGATTATGCACAAAGTAATCACAAAACATCTGTGGCATCCTTGTCCCTCAGTCTCAAGACATCACATCCCGCAGACCCGATCCATTGTCCCCATTTTATTGTGGGATTCTTCTCACTCCTGGCATCTAAGAGAAACGCATGGAGCACGTACTCTTTTATGACAAATATACAAACTCCCCAATAAAACTAGATATGTCGCATGCTGTGATAAAACAAAAACAAAGTGCTCAACAACACATTGGGAGGAAACTAAAATATTGGAAAGAGTTCTAAATGAGTCCCCCAGATCTATCATCGCAAGAAAAACAAGCTTAAAGAAGTGTAAGAGACCAAGACACAAATCATGGAAGAGGATCAATCGATGTCAATGCAAGATGAACCAGATACAACACAGCCGAAGTATAAAAAGGACCATATCGACCATGCAGAGATATAGATTGCAACAAGGGCTTCTACTTCCACCCGTGGGAGGCAGCCCGCAATGGCAGGGCTCACCTATAGACTTTCCAGTGCCTTATCCTTTTTGTACTCGTCTAGACCTATCTAAATTACTTCAGATATTATATAGCTTATGCATTCTTTTTTAAATTATTATCTCATACAGTAGTTTTTCGTTATTCTGGTATAGGTAGTGTAACACTTGTATTACTATCTCACAGAAATTGAAAAACCTCATTTATTGATATTCGATGTACATTTGTACATTCATTTATTTAAACAATCATAATAAATGTTTTCAAATTCAAAGATCTGAAATATGCACAAAATATTTGTGACATCCTAGTCTCCCTGTCCCAAGGCATCACCTGCCACAGACCAATCCAATGTCCCCATTTTATTGAGTGATTCAAAAGTCATGGGCCCTGGAAAGTCTTCTCACTGCTGGCATCTAAAGCAAACTCATGGAGCACGTGCTCTTTTATGACAACAGTACAACTGCTAGATCAGAGATATAATGCACTGTGCCATGAGTAGGAGACTGAATTTTTCAGTTTCACCATCACAAACTTACTGAAAAACATAATAATGATAGCATTAACTCAAGCACAAGCACATACAAGATTCTTCAACCTGATCAATCGCAAAATTGATCCTCTGTTGTACCAGGCTCAAATTTTGCATAAAGAACTGCAAATTGCAAATGCCAAACAAAAATCTTTGTTCACCATAAACTTCCTGTTGTTTTGTATGAGTTACAAAAACGAGATCATAATCTCCATTAGCAGAGTTTGTTACTCAGTTTTGGAGTCTCTGAAGAGAGGTTGTCCATGTTAACAAATGCTCAAAAAACATGACTTAGGGAGAAAAAAATTGCTTTGTTGCAGCAATGTACTCCATGATTGAATTTGATTCAAATAACTTTCATGACTTTGTGGACTCCTTCAGATACGCAATCACATCAGCTCTCTCTTGAGCCGATTTCAAGCCTTCAATAAACTTCTTTGTACCAGGAATGTACTGGGCACATATTGAAATAAGAATCAGTGGAAGAAAAATACATTTAAAACAGCTTCTTCCTTCCTTTAGACTACTCCCACCCCCTCTTTCTCTAGCCCTCAAAGATATATTAAATTTATAATAGAATAGAAAATTATAGACTTAAAAGTCAATCTTGCTTCATAAAACTAAGTCTGTACAGCTTAACTCATAAAACAAAACATGACACCCTTAACGGTTTGGATGAGACATTCCCAGATAAACGAAAGACTAGGACCATACTAGTGTATTGTAGATGGTCAGCGATGTCCAAAAGAAGGGTGGGGCAGGAGAGGGATGGGAGCGAGAGGAGGGATAGGGACTGTCAGCTCATTGAGAGCTATCCAACCATGTCTAACACTCCATCATACACCATTAAAATCAAGGTCAAAACCCAAACCCTAATTTCATGCCAATAAGTCATAAGCAGTTTTTAACCCATGAAAAGCATGTGACACATCACAATCTAATTAAAAATGTGTTTATGTGATCTTATCATTACAAAAAGCACACGGCTACTTAAAAAGTATAATTCCAAAAAATCCGTCGTGTTTTGTGAAACTTGACTTTCAGGCTTCTTAAAAGATTTTTACGTAGAGGCCTATGATGGGCTTGCATGCCTATATAAAGACCATGGTTATTGTAATCATCACATAGCTTGAGCTCTAGGCATACTCAAGTTTTGGAGCTTGCTCTTTTAAGTATTTTTGTATATTATAGTTAGTCTTTGGATTCAATTTTGCTCCGTTGCCTATATGTAAATGTATCCCTCTTGTCTCTAACCTCTCTTTCTCTCTTTTACTCAATTTGTGTGTGACTATTGAGTGTATTTCCAACACAAAACTCCATTACACCCATATGAACCTATGTGGAAAGTCATATCAATGTCAATGTGAAAGCACAAATACAATAAAGAAAGTATATGATATATCCACGTTCAAACCATGAAAAACTTATGCTATTGTTCATAAAAAGCATTCACATGTGCAATTTAGAGGATAATAAATATCTTCAACCTTTGCTTTCCTATTACTATGAAAATTCTCGTAAGTTATGAGAATGCGTTCAAATAAAGCAACATCATGCTCAAAACTTATATCAAGAGGGTTATTCATCACAAATTTATCAATCAATCATACTTGCTACTGAAAACACATCAAGTTGCTCTTACTACTATGCATCATTAACTAATTGTCACATATAGTACATTGGATCATATATGATAGAAATTAAAATCATAGACCATATATTGACATTGTGATGAATCATGAGTCATGACATTAATGAATAGTAAGCTATAAGCAATCATCATCATTCAGCTTGAAAAAATGAACTCGATAGCAAAGTGAATACCAAGGGCACGACTAACGAAGTAAAATTGTACCTCAAAAATTTGGACCAAAATTGTATAAAATTTGACTTGCTTTTGACCTAATAAGCATTGAGGTTACTTTAGTATAACATTGATCCAGCTCATAGGGTTTGTTATCAAGTACTTTATGTACAAAACCTTATACCTTGTTTGAGCTTTGGAAGGATAAATTAGAAATTTAGTCTTATCTATCTAAGTAAATCCAATCAAGATGGGAGGTAGCGACCAATCTACTGTTTTGGAAGCATTGTCGCTTGATGACCGTCTTAAGGATAGCTCCCTCAAAAATCTCTCGATGTTTTATGCTCATGATAGAAAGAAATTTGTGGGACATTGTTTACACGATTTACCACATCTTGATGCATCTAGACGAATACCAAATAGAAGTAGAAGACATGAGATAGCTAGAGATGAAGATGAAGCATCTACTTTGACTGAGCCACAAACCCGACCTAAGAATGCTCCTACAACTAGAACAACTTTTTCAAGCTCAGAAAAGATGGGATACTAAAGATGTGCAAGCTTTGGCCATCATCTCTTTGTGTAAAGAGATCTATCATACCTCATCTTAGACTTTGTAAGACATCCAAGGTTGTTTGGAATAGTTTAGAAGACATGCTTTATTCTCTGAACATTGCAAGAAAGCAATATTTGAAGCGTCACACTATTTGAGAAAGGAAGATGGAAGTTTTGTTCGAGTGCACCGCACATCTAACTAGAATTCAAGATCTAGTTGACCAATTAGCTAAGAAGTGCCCATTGATACGCACATAGTGCCATTCCTATTGAGGTTGGCACATAGATTGCGCACATGTTTAGGACTCTTTGTACAAGATAGCTCTCTCAATTTTCACCGAGAGATGTTGCACATATTAGTATGCTCCATGGTTGTGCATGTAACTGGTATGTGGATACACCTTACATACTTCCCTTCTATATGATCTCATAGGGTGAGTAACCTTCTAGCCTCGTAGCTTTCTCTTGGTGGTACTTTACATTCACTAATGAGTTGGTGTAGACATTCACTAATGAGTTGGTGTAGACAGATCCACCTAAGAAGCTTATTCGTTGTCATACAATTCACAGGAGGCATTTTAGTGCTCACCCGGTTTTCTACACAATTTCTACACAAATGCAAAAACTACTCGGAGGGAGAGGAGAGCACCAAGATGACCTTTCACTTGTCTTCTCAAAAGATAGCCTAAAACTACATTGTATTCACATCTTCAGACAACATAATAGGATAGGGATGTACCTTAGAGTAACCCAAGAGTTTGAGAACTATCCTATGTCAAGAGTTATATTCAAAGGGTGTCATCCTTGATGGTTCAGAGGGATGATAACTCGAGTTTGAGGAATCACAAGTTCTTGTATTGCACATAAGCCACCTAAAGTAGTGGCTCATGCAGAATGATTGGATGATACCTTAGGAGGATATCTAGATAGTTAACAGACTCCTTGGGTAGATTTGCCTCATAGGATCACAATTCACGACATTTGTATAGCACATAAGCTGCATAATGAAGTGGCTCAGGCATGATGGTCAAGTGACACCTTAGGAGAAGATCAAGAGCTTGAAGATTTTTTTTATCTATGGTGTTTCACTAGAACCTGTGATAGTTCTCATGAGATGGCTGCTGGGAAGCCTAGTTGGGCTTCTTGTTGAGATCACTCATTGAGTAATTGCATGAGCTTGAGTATCTCTAACTTGGAAATCAATTAGGATGTTGAAGAATCGATTCCTCGGGTTCGAACAAGGAAATTGTTTAGGACAACAATTCAAAATAAGGAGGGAAGTGTTACATTCCCAAACCCAAAGGACATGAATGATGGGCACCTCTTGTCAAATTGTTCGGCCAAGTGTTGAGTGTTCGCCTAACTGTGAACAAGGCCACCTCCTTAAAAGAGACTATAAATAGGACTCATGGGATCATTTGTTATTCATTCCTCTTATGAGGCTCTTTGACTCTTGGTCCATGGAGTCCACACACCTGTATGGTGTGGGCATAATATCATGCCCTTGTGAGGGCTACCACCCGCTTGGCTGTAGGCTCCAAGGCTCCAGGTTGGGTTGTTGTGGAACCTATGGCTGGGAGGCGAGTTTGATGTTCACCTTTCCATGTTTGTGAATATGGCTTGTGTCGTGTCTTGTGTTGCAAGGCTGATCCTCAAGGGATCTAGAAGAGCGGGTGTTGAACGCCAATATTGCCAAACATCTCAATGAATGAGAAACTTCAAAGTGCAAGTAATACTAACTAAGGAGCTTATGATCAGATAATCTTTCTCTAAAAAAGGTAAAATAGGAGCTAATGATATCGAATTGATGCATCTCTAACCATATTTTCAACGACAGATATGAGGCACACGTGGAGAGGGATGATTTCCATGTAATGTAGAGTGTGACTCGCATGTAAAGGAGTGAGATTCCCATGTCATCAAGAGTAATATAATATAATAGATAGAACACAAACTAACAACAAACCCAGCAATGTGAATACTCTATCATCAAGAATGCACTGTAGAATTAGCCTGAAAAGATCCCAGGTTCATGTTTAAGCTAATGAACTCAGCGGTGGGAATCTTTTTCGTGATCATGTGTATCTCAGAATTAGCCTGAAAAGTTCCAGTTCAATCATAGTACGAAGGAGAGAATTAATTCGTGGGAATTCATTCGGGAATTATTCGTTTAATTCGTTTAGTACGTTCAACTCAAAAATAAAATTCATGAATTTTATCCATGTGAAGAGAATTATATATATATATATATATATATATATATATATATATATATATATATATATATATATATATATATATATATATATATATATATATATATATATATATATATATATATATATATATATATATATCTTAATCTCATGTAAGATTCATGGATTTTATTGAGCTATATTAAAGGCCAAAGTTGACCCATGAGATCAATCATACATAAATGTGGATGTCTATCCACTCATCATTGAGATAGGGTGAACTTACAAGTGTGGATAAAATGGAAAATGATTGTTGATAGGGTGTAGATGGATACATGGATGGAGCCACATTAGTGTGTGTATGGTGAAGATGTGCTCAATTATATGTCATATCGTAGAGTGCAATCTTGAGGATGCAAAAATGGTTCCTATC
Source organism: Ceratopteris richardii (assembly GCA_020310875.1). NCBI lineage: Eukaryota > Viridiplantae > Streptophyta > Polypodiopsida > Polypodiales > Pteridaceae > Ceratopteris > Ceratopteris richardii. Next base: position 147,089,466 of record CM035417.1, on the reverse strand, counting down.
TCCATAACATGCCATTATAAAAGTAAAATGCATAGAAGGGATCTCTATCTTTTGAAGCCAAGTATCTTGTGCTTTGATCTCTTGGATGGCTTCTTGTTGATGTTGGGGGCTTTTGAATCAAGTGCAATATGTTGTCTCTATGTTGTCTAACTTAGTCTCCATCAAGGGGATAATTATCCCTTTTGGAAGAGTTTATTATGCCCCTTTTGCTTTTGTTATTGCCTTTGGAAAAGTGGATGGGCATGGTATATATTAGCTCACCTTTTGTATCTTTCACCTAGTCAAGGTATGGCAAAAAAACGCATAAAATTCGTGCACCACGAATTAATTCGTTCTACGAATTTTACGAATTTTACTTTGGGCATAAAATTCACAAATTATTGTACTATGAGTTCAATGACCAAAGGGACGTGAGAAGGAAACCTACAAAAAGTGATTTAGATATGATTCATTAAATATAGTTTTAAAGTGAATCGATCTGCTTTTTCCTTAAGCAATTTTCTCAGAACTAAACTTTCATCATTTGGAAATGCATTGATGCCTGCATATGCATGTGAATATATGTGCTTGTATGAATGAATCCGTCTGCTTTGGTGAATGTGTATAGGCATACGTTTTCCTTAACACACATATGCAATTGATGATGCAGGCAAAAGTGTGAGCCGTGGCGAATATAGCCCATGGATCAATACAAATACCTTCTTAGGGTCCAAAAGATAGTCATACAGAGTTTCCTCTCCCCATATGACATTCCTATTTCTGTTAGCAGCGGAGTATGAATATCCCACAGCAGTGCCTGACTGCCTACCGAAGAGACCGTTCAGGTTTGGACCTGTAAACAATACAAAAGTTGTGATTTCAAATGTAAGACCGCAGACCTTTAAGAATACTAATGAATCAACATTTAAAATATCTAATCATGAATGACGATTTCTAAGAGTTTCTTAAACAGAAACAAAAGAAATGGGAATCATCATCACGCAATTTCCGTCACGTAAGAATAAAGAAGGGCTGGATCTGTGGCACGGACTTAAGCACATTTTGCGCAGTGATTTTAATTCCAGCAAACAAGGAAACACAAAACAGAGAGATGTGTTATCCAGAGGAACAGGACATTAACACTCATTCAATCAAAAAACCTCTACCTAAATCTACCCTTTATATACTCCACATCAGCCCATCCAAACACAGAAACCGCAGCACAAATTCCCAGGCCCAGAGGAGAATATATTACCATATTTGTGTCCAGCATCCTTCTCAATAGCATGGCAATGAGAACACTTAGCCCTAAAAATCTTCTCTCCAGAAATCAAGTCACCAGCGGGAGCGTCAGCAAAGGAGGACATTGTAGATTGTAAGCACGAACTGCGTTTGAGGTTCCAACTCGAAAGACAGACTACTCGTCGGACAAGTCTGACGAATTCGCGGTGAATTTGGATGGCGAAGCGGAATCTCCATTCCGTTCAAGTCCACAAAGGTTTCGGGACGAAGGTTTCTAGGCCCACAGATTTTGCGGCGGAATGGAGGATCGCCCGCAGAAGAAAGGATCATTGCAGGGTTCGCACCTAATAAAACCTTACAGTGTATTGCGAGCACCCTCGAGTCAATAGTGGGCCAGAAGTGCAATCCCGTCTGCCAGAGATTTTGGATGCAGCAACCGAGCCCACAGATTTTTCCACTCTCCCCTCTATTTCCACCTCCAAACGTTCATTGTACCATCTTATTAGATTTGAGGTGAGTGGAGATCATATCAGGTTGGGTTCATAGATAGGGAGGGCACATGCATGTTTTTTGGGTGCCCAGTTTACACTTTTTGGGTGACCGAACGGAGCATTAAGGGCACATGTGCAAGAGAGCCGATGAACTCTAGTCATCGTAATTATGGGCACATGTGTATGGTCATCGAACTTCTGATGACCCAAAATTAGGGGCATATAATAATCAATTATCAAAATTAAAGTCACAAACCTTTTTTGGGTTGAAATGGTAGAAGTGTTGTCCAATTCAATGCTTGAATCCAGTACTTCCATGCTGTGACATGATGACCATAGAGCCACATCCAATAGAAAGGCATGGCCTATCATTTTCCTTCTAGCATTTCCCATCTTGAGACCTATTTATTTTAATGTGACTATTTAAATGTGAGTTAAATGCAACTCTTAAGAATGACGCTGTGAATTTTCCATCATAATGTTAAAAATACATTCTCTCTTTTTACTGTAACTTTTTGCGCGTGAGTTTTTAATGATGTTGTGCATGAGTTTTTACTCGCTTCGGGTGACTGAATGGAAAAAATCAGGACGGTGATATTCTGTTCGGGTCACCTTCTATCTCATCGGACACATCATCATTCAAACCTTCTATCTCATCGGACACATCATCATTCAAACTTTCTATGCTGTCAAAAATGGTCTTGTATTCTTAGACAGATGGCCAAGGTTCAAGTCCCGCTTAGGGCTGGATGCCACAGAGTTCTTCAACATGAGTGCCTCTACCTTACGAGGTTGGGTGTGTGTCTTTTCAATTCATTGTACTCTCCAAAAAAAAAATGGAACTTTATGATCGAATTTCTGATCACCAGACCCTCATGTAACCCCCATAAGAGAGACGTGGAACAAGCATAAAAAAACTCATTTTTCCACCTTCAAATTGGTCACACAAAGAGTGGAAAACTCTTTGAACTCATTAGTCCACTTTCAACGTCTTTATACAAAGAGGTGGAAAATTATTACTCGGGGTGGAAAATTGTCGAAACTCCTTGTTCCACTTTCAACTTATTCACACAAAAAGGTGGAGTCGGATACATTTCATTTGTGTATCATCGCCCTATATATATATAGAATATATATATATATATATATATATAATATAGTTAGTATATATATATATATATATATATATATATATATATATATATATATATATATATATATATATATATATATATATATATATATATATAAGAATAAGCTTGTATAATCATTTACACATTTTGTGGGAAATATTTCCATGATTTTTTGTCTCATTTAATGTTTTAATGTGGATAACTAGTAGAAAGTTTATGCTTTTTATTTCTCAATTGTTACATTTTTTATGTACAAAATTTGTAGGATACATAGGATCCCACGGATACTATGCCCATTCACTTGTACATTCGTACTTTCAAAGTTAAAGTTGGAAGAGTAAGCACCTATCGAACCTCCTTTAAAAATTAAAAAAAAAACTTGGAAATTTTGTAAGGGTCCTCTGATAATATATCAACTAAAGAGTGACCATTTTCTCTCTCGATCACGACACTCAATCCATCCAAAAGTTTCGTATGGAAAGATGAAAAGAATGGTGTGGAATGAATGGAATGCAGATATTCAATATGTATTTTCCTTTATGTGGTTCCAACGTATACTCAAGTAAAAAAAGAAAAAAAGGGGGGGGGGGGTATGAATCATGCAAAACCGTACCATATGTGAGTTACTGAATACAAAAATAGTTGTTTTCTTTTAAGAATAAATATAATGAAAACATCCTTCTTGGAAGAAGGAGAGGTTATTTTGAGAACTATGCATGGAATCAAATATACAAGAGTGGAAAAGAAAAATTATTGAGAATGTGTACTCATGGAAATAGGTGCTTGCCTATGTTAGAGATGGTTCAGGTTCTATTAGTGTGAGGGAATCCATTCGCTAATAATATGGTAACCTAGAATTCACATGGATGCAAAACTCTATGTGAAACAATGTGATATTTGTAATTAGGCCAAGTAGTACCCATTTAAAGCACACAAATTTCCACTAAGATTAGTCATTGGAGAATGCCTATCTGCTATGTGGTGTACATATATTTTTTTAAAGATATCAACCCATGTGCTATTAAATTAATGGACTGTCTCTCGAAATATATAGAAACTAGGGCAACACAATATTGGAACCATATGTGCACAAAATTTCCATATTCATTTTTTAAAATATATTTACTCCATTTCAAAATCTTTTTTAATGTTAAGTATAAAATAAAGGAAATTCACATATGAAGTGATTATGAAGAGTTTTAAATGAGTGTCTATGATAGAACTATCAACAAAAGTGACCGCATTGTAATGATAGAATCTAGAGTTGATATTTTGGTTGATAGAATATATAATTGATTTTTCATTGACAAAATATATAGAATATATAGTTGATTTTGTTGTATGCACACCACATTTGAACTCATGACAAATCAGCTAGGAGTGCGATGGGTTAACCACTTGCACCAAAATCCATGGTTGGGGATGACTTCTTAATACTCCCTCTTCGGGTGTGGTCCAACCATATCCTACCTATCACTTTATAAAATTCTTCCACCCTTGGTTGAACATTGTCCTCAATGATCAAATTTTGAACTTCCTACATGCCCTTGAATTGATGTCATCACCCTCGTATGTGCCCTTGAATTAATGTCGTCACCCTCACACAATATCTTGAACCTCTTGTTCGCGATCTTGGTGTCTTGAATCCCTTCTCAACCTTAGTATCTTGAACATAATTATCAATCATGCTCAGCATATTGAGCCCTCAATCAAGTGTTTCACCTAAGGAAATTTCATGTTGAGACATTTCCAATAGATACCTTGTATGTCTCAATCTAACCTATGGATTGAGAGATGCACTCCAATCTTTGTTGGGTAGATTTATCAAAGCACCATGTACCTTTTCACATAAAAGTGTCAGAGGCCAACATACCCACAGCTTTTGTGGAATCCATCCACATTTCCAAGCCTAGTTCCTGAGCTTTGATACCAATCTTGTATCCACAAGTATTTGAACTCTATACATGCTAGCTAGGAGTTTGATGGGCTAACCACTTGAACCAAAATCCATGGTTGGGGGATTACTTCATAATCCTCACTCTTAGGGTGTGGTTCAACCATCTCATGCCTATCACTTTATGAGAATTGGAATATTGGTCCTTTTGTACCAGTTTCTTTTGTCCTTTTGTTCATCAATATAAACAAGCTAAAGTTTGCTATAGGTCTAACAGAGGTCCATAGGATAATCCTACTCAATTTTTTTGAGAAACAATCAATTTTTTGCATTGGGTAGAATCATTTTCCATGCCTAAGAACTATGATGTATTTCTTATGTCAGTGGTTGAGGATAAATTCGATGGTTCCAACTATACACTATGGGCATACATGATGCACCATGTATTGGTTGCAGAAGGATTGTGGGACATTGTGTAAAGTGTTCAGATACATCTTGCCCCAATGAGAATGTTGTACTTTGAGTTATGGTGTAGTTCCTATTTTGAGTCCTCTTGCAACTCCTATTTTGACTATATTAGGTTCACCACTAGCACCCCCAACTACTATATAGAAACTTCAATGGGATGGCATAGATGCACAACCTCATGCCTTGATTACTTTGTTTGTCAAGCATGCCAATATTCCTCCTATTCACCCATGCTGAGAAACTAAGGATGCTTAGGATACTCTTGCCACATTATATCATGCAAGAAATAAGGCTCATATCGTTTACCTTCAAAGTACTTGTAGAGTGATCCTATGAATGAAGATGATTCTATGGACATTGTTCTTATAGGGATCAAAGATTTGAAGGAGCAATTGATTGTTGTATATGAAATTCTGCTAGTTAATCAATGGGCTTCTTGATTCTTATCAGAGTTTTTCTTGTACAAGTTGGTTGACGATGAAAGACAATCTAGAGTCCTTAACGTATGAAGGACTGTTATTTTTTTTTCTAACAAGAGGATCAATCTAGGAAAAACAAGTCAATAATGAGCATTATATATCAAGTGTTTGTTGCTAGTAAGAAGGGAAAAGGTTAAGGTGGTTCTTGATCTATTAATAAAATCATTGTATATTTGCCATGGAATTGGATGCTTGCCACTTCGATGGTGGTGCAACCAAACATATTTCCACTCAATGCAATTTTTTTAGCTCACTTGAGTATGCCCCTCATGAAAATATTGTCACATGCACAAACAACTCCTATCTTATGATGGGAATTGAAATATTTATCCTTACTACTACTTATGATACTAGATTCATATTATCAAATGCTTTATCTTCCAAGGACGAAAAATAATTTGTTATGAATGTCAACACTAGGCAAGATTCGCTTGGTAGTAAAGTTTTTTGATGATAAATGTATTTATGATCTCTTTGATGGCAACAAAATCATTACATTTGGCATGATATATTGTGGGTTGTATAATCTCATAAAACATGGCAAATCCATGGATTATTGTGCATGTGCAATTCAAGATTTGCAAGACATCTCATATCCTAAACTTTGGCCATCTTAGATACAAACTTTGGCATGCAGATTTCCGTCATCTAGTTTTGCTAGTTGATTATGCTTACAAAATACATGACATGGTGTCCTCTTTGCCTAAAATTTTATATGCAATGTAATACCCATAACTGCATGTACATATGTGTATGTAGAGTGCACAAGCATCTTTAAAGTGGAATTTCTTTTAAATTATATGTAATAATAAATAAATAGGACATGCATTCTGATTTGCAAAAGCCTCTCTTAAATATGGTAGTATAATGGTAGTATATATTTTAGAATATAACTATTGTTTCTTACTTTCATTGTTGTATAATTCAAGTTTAGAAAATAATTTGATTGTTTGATTCATTACAATGATTCTTACTCTCCAAATGGTTTAAGGATTTTAGATGTATTATTGATTTTTTGAGTTAGCAATAGATCACATAAAAGCAAAATTATATGACATAATACGACAATTAAAATTAGTAAAAATCATGAAGGAAACACAATCCTACAATAGAAATTGGAAAGTCTATGTTTTCTTCTCTACAATTTCAAGAGTAGATTCTCAATGGGAAACTCTTACGTTATGTGGCTAAAAATCTTTCAAATACTAAAGTACATCATTATTCAGCTTCAAAAGTATAAAATATTGATCATCTTAGATGGTGTGAATGGATCTTTCTTAGCGTTGATATACTTAGGTATTTTTCCCTAGCTTGTATATATACCTATTGCCCTAATGGGCTGCTTATCTTTGTACATTCTAGTGGTAATACATTCAGTATTGTGTGTTGTACTCCAAGCTTCTTCTTCTTCCATGTGTTGTTCGCGTGCTTTCGCAGACGTGTAACTCCAACAATTGGTATTAGAGCAGTTTGTCGCTTCATCTAGGGCATCGTCGACACCTCTCCGACTGTAGTCTCAGAATTGCACGAAATTTGGTGAGCATACTCAGCGATCTAAGCTCGTTTCGACCTCAGAATGCATTATCGCAGTGCTTGTGCACACTATTTCGTCTTTTTGTGTCAATGATATATACCGGTTTTGGTTGGCCAGTATAAGCATCTCAAAGTCTGCTACAGGTCTAGCAAAACTCGTTTGGGTAAATTTGTTCAACTTTTTTAGATACAATCATTTTTTTGCATCAAGGTATTTTAGTCAGTGGCCATGGCTAAAAGGAGTGATGTATTCCATATGTTGGTTGTTGAGGATAAGTTGGATGGTACCAATTATCCATTGTGGGCTTATATGATGCCATGTATTGGTTGCAAAAGGACCATGGAATATTGTCCAGGGTGTTGAAAGACATCCTCTTACACCTGCAAATACAGGTACTGCAAATACAAGTACTGAAGCTAATGCAGATGGTGTCAAAGATGGTGATATTCTACAAATTCTTGTTCATGTTGCTATTTCTACTGCAGCTTCTGCACAACAAATTTCTTGGGATGGCAGAGATGCTCAGGCACATGCATTGATAGCTTTGTTTGTCAAATGTGCCATTATTCCTCACATTCGCTCTTGCAAAACAATTAAGGATGCTTGTGATACACTTACTGCATTGTACCAAGCTAGGAATGAGGCTCGTGTTGTTTACCTTTAAAAACAGTTGGAGAGTGAGCGTATGAATGAAGGTGATTCTATGGATAGGCTTCTCACAAAGATCAAGGATTTGAAAGAACAGTTGATTTCTGTTGATGAAGTTATACCAGATAGCTCACTTGTGCAGACCATTCTAAATGGTCTTCCTGAATCATATCAAAGTTTTGTTTGTACTCTTCGTTTGATGATGAAAGGCAATCCAAATGCCCTGTCATTTGAAGAGCTAGTTTCTGTTCTGCTGCAGGAAGATCAATCTAGGCAGAACAAGTCCATTATGTGTGTTGCAGATCAAGCTTTCCTAGCTAGTCAGAAGGGCAAAGGAAAATGGAGTTCTTCTACTAGTAAGCGGAAATCTACAAATGCTACACATTCAAAGAAGGAAGACAAAGATGAGAAAAAATCAGAAAAGCAGAAATTGTTTTGCAAATACTGTAAAGCAAATGATCATGTCATTAAGAGTTGTCCAAAACTGGCTGCTAAAGAGGCAAAGAAGAAAGAGCCCAGAATGGTTGTTGCACATACCTCTACATCGAAAGAAGACTCTGCTAATCTTGTGAAGGATGAAGAATGGGTGTTTACTACTGTTTGCAGTTTTGAACCATCTTCTCATGAGCAGTGCATGTCTGCAGTAGACTCAGATGTTTGGTACTTTGATAGTGGGGCGACCAAACATATTACCTCGCAGTGCAGTTTCTTCTCTTTACTCGAGCCTGCCCCTATAGGGAATACTATTACATGCACCAACAACTCCTCTTATCCTGTTATGGGAGTTGGTAAGATCATTCTGACTACTCCTGATGGTAGTTCCTTCACTTTGTCATATGCTTTATTTGTGCTAGGGATCAAGAAGAATCTGTTATTAGTTTCGGCTTTAGCCAAGATTGGCTTGGTTGTGAAATTTGTTGAGGACAGGTGTACAGTTCATGATCTATCAAATGGCAACATGATTATTGCTTCTGGCATTTTATGTCATGGGCTATATAAGCTCATAAATGAAAAATTTTTGAATGATTCAGCATGTGCAGTACATGATTCTCAGGCTATGTAAGATGCAAAGCTTGGCATACACGCTTTGGTCATCTGAATTTTGCTAGTTCACTATGCCTGTAGAAATCTGAAATGGTGTCCTCTTTGTCCAAACTTGAGACACCTGGAAAACATGTCTGTGAAGGCTGCATTTTGGGCAAAATGCAGCATTCCTCCTTTCCAAAAGATAGTTCAGTTCGGGCTACTCAAAAATTGCAGCTTGTACATATTGATGTCTGTGGTCCTATGCAGACACCTTCTTTTGGAAACTATCTTTACTTCGTGACTTTCATTGATGATTTTTCTACTCATGCATGGGTATATCCACTCAAAGCAAAGTCCGAAGTGTTTATGTGCTTCAAACAGTTTTTGATTTTGGCTAAAAATATATCAGCATGTAAAATAGACACCCTCTGTCCTGATCGAGGGGGGGAATATATGTCTTCTGACTTTAATGCATTTCGGGCTGAATATGGGATAAAACATCAGTGTACAGTGCCATATACGCCTCAACAAAATGGAGTTGATGAACGGAAGAACATGTCACTCATGGAGATGGCAAGGTGTATGGTCAAGAGTCAGGCGTCTATCATTCCATATGAGGCTTGGCATGGTTGCAAGCCATCTGTTGCTCATCTGCATGTTTTTGGTTGTTTGGCATATGCATTAGTGTCTGAACAACATCGCAGAAAATTGGATAATAAAGCAGCAAAATGTATTTTTTTTGGGTACAGTTCTGAAAGCAAAGGCTATCATCTATATCATCCACAGACTAAACACATTGTGGTTAGCTGTGATGTTTGTTTTTGTGGAAGATGCTATTCAACCATTACTTTCAGGTACGAAGGAGACATTTGTTAGCTCCAAAGACATGTATGATACTTTGCTACCTCTTTTTACAGGTGGATAGTCTAGTGCTGGTCTTAATGAGGCAACTTCTCAGCCATTGCACGTTTCTTGTGATGATGTAGATTATTCCATTTTTTATGCAGATTTACATGATGCACTTGTTGATGAGGGAGTTGATATTGAGCAGGCAAAAACTATGCCAAAATGGCTTGTGCAAACTTTGTGTGACAGCAAATTAGATGCACCTCTATCATATTGTACTCAATCACGCTCTCATAGTGCCTCTTTTGCATCAGATTGCTATGCTATGGATGCCTCTAGTCTCTGTGATGAGACAGAACCTGTTTCGTTTGATGAAGCACAAAATTCTGAGCATTGGATGGATGCAATGCAATCTTTATATGATGCTATCATGAAAAATGGTACTTGGTCTTTATGTGACTTGCCTCCTGGCAAGAAGGCGGATACAAGTTGAAGCATAAACATGATGGAGCAGTTGATAGGTATAAGGCTAGGCTTGTTGTAAAGTGTTATGCACAGGAAAGAGGCATTGATTTTGATGAAACCTTTGCACCTACTTGCTGAATGACTACTGTTTGTAGCATATGTGCACTTGCAGATCATCATGGTTGAGATGTACATCAATTGGAAATTAAAACAACATTTTTGAATGGTGACTTGCATGAAGAAGTGTATGTTTTTCAGCCCCATGGCTTTGTGCAAAAAGGGCATGAAAACCAGGTGTGCAGGTTAAAGAAGGCATTATATGGTTTAAAGCAAGCACCATGTGCTTGGTATGAAAAGATACATGCCTATCTGATTGCACATGGTTTTGAGAATAGTCCAACTGAAAGCACCTTATATATTAAGCATGCTAATGATGTGCTTCTGATCATTGTGGTGTATGTTGATGACATGCTAGTCACTGGTCCTCATGACATGCATAGTGCTGATTTTAAGGCTCATTTTGCATGCCTCATTTGAGATGTCTGATTTGGGGCATTTGCATCACTATTTGGGCATTAAATTTATGCAAGTTGATGGTGGAATAGCTTTGCGTCAAACAAAATATATTGACACATTATTGCAGCGTTTTGGCCTTGAAGACTGTAAGCCTATTGCCACTCCTATGAAGACAGGTTCACGATTGAGTCTTCATGATGTTGGAGATGCATTTGATGCTGTTCTCTATCAGGAGTCTATTGGATGCTTGATTTACTTATGCATTACTCAGCTAGATATTCAGTTTGCTGTCTCGCAAAGGAGCAGGCTTATGCATTGCCCAAGTGTCGAGCATTTGCAGGCAATTAAGTGCATCTTTCGCTAGTTGAGTGGTACTGTTGTATAATTACATGGGTCTAAGGGGTAGAACCCTTGGGTTTCTAGGTGTGAAACCCTTGGGATTTATGGGTTTATTTACCACTTTTAGATGGGTCTTGAACCTTAGGGCTAATTCTCTAAGGTTGAGTACCTTAGGCTTGATTAGAAGCTTCTCCTAGCCACTTGGCTTGTACGTGAGAGCTTGGAGAGTCTTCGTTTAGAAGCCATATGATTTCATGTGATATCCTAAGCTTGGAAACCATGTGACCACCTTAGGGACCCTTGGGATTTATGGGTTTATTTACCCCTTTTAGATGGGTCTTGAACCTTAGGGCTAATTCTCTAAGGTTGAGTACCTTAGGCTTGATTGGAAGCTTCTCCTAGCCACTTGGTTTGTACGTGAGAGCTTGGAGAGTCTTCTTTTAGAAGTCATATGATTTCATGTGATATCCTAAGCGAGAGCTTGGAGAGTCTTCTTTTAGAAGCCATATGATTTCATGTGATATCCTAAGCTTGGAAACCATGTGACCACCTTAGGGACCCATGCATTGAAGGTACACATGTCCCCTTGAGAGGGACTTACCCCCTTGGACTTGGAGCTATATATTGGAGGGGTTGGTTGGGTGGAAAGACATCTCTCTTCCTGGTGTGTGGCCTTGCTAGTTAGATTTCTTAGACTTCTTAGTTAGTTGTGTGGAGGCTATGGAGTTCCTTCCACAACAGTGGTATCAGAGCCATAGATATATGAACATTTCTAGTTTAGATCTTCTAATGAAGAAGTTTTCTTCGCGTCTCCTTGATCTCGAGAAGTTGCTGCTCATGGTGAATTTCTGAAGTCCTCGAGGGACTCTTGCTTGCAAAACAAGACTGCGTGTGACCCGCCGCTGTCTGCAGTTAGTTCATATTGTATATGGACTACTCAAGTACCCGACGGGCTAGCCACATGAGCCGCTGATCTTGTCATGCCATGTAGCCCAGCTCACGGGTCTGACTGAGGAGTGTGAGCGCGCATAGCTCATCTCTTCTCACTTGGAACTGCGATATCAAAGAGCGTGCTAGCCTCATTATATGAAGAGATTTGAAGCTGTAGATTTCGTGTATATGGGATTTTTTGGCCTCAGCCGACGACTCCTCACATCTTCTACAGTTTGTACGTGATAGTAGATTGATGCAGTCGTAGGATTGTTATGCTAACTCACCTCATCATCTAGATGGGTTGAAACACTCCGTCTATTTTCCATTGCGACGCAGTTTCGTTCAAGATCTTGAGACAACCATCATGAATCTCAGATGGTTCGCCTCCCTCATAGGTAGATGTTAGAGGGCTATGTTGAGGCGACGGGGGGCCATAGTCAGTAGTTCGAACGATTGAAGATCGGGGGCGTGAATACCTCCGCATCATGCTGCAACAGTTGTGGCAAGAGTGATGACTCGGCACTATTATCTGGGAGCGACGTAAAGGTGTTTTCAGCCTCAGGATGGGAGCCTCCAATATCGATTGCGAACAAGGCCTCGTTTGTTTCTTGGCATGTATTTTCTTCATCTACAACAAGAAATGATCGAGAACGAAGAGGTGTTATTTTTTGGCAATGTTCCTCTTCTTCCGCCACCTTTTATTACTACGAGGCACGCCGGCGAGCTAAGCGGGAGAAACAAGATGAAGAGCACACCTCTAGCTCCTATTCGACAATTTTTTATGGATGCATAAGAAATCCGAGAAGATAAGTTTATACATTTTTAAAATGTCTTTTTACATATTGCATATGGGTTTACTTGCTATAATGTTGCTCATATGAGCTATTTTTGAAACCCACTAATGTGTAGTTTCCTTGCAAGAGATTTTGAAAGGCGTGAGAGAAACTATGGAACGAAGTTCCATGGGACAAAATTCAAAGGCAGGATAGAATCTTCACCAAGATCATGGAAAGAATAGGGTTAAAGAGTTAGTTATTTTCTTCTCTCACAAATTCCGTGAAATCATATACATGCATGAGTCGATATTTTATGCATAAATCTCTTTTGCATAAAGATTGGCTTTACATGCTAGTACATATAGTTATGAGGGCATGGTTCTTTTTGAAGGTTCCTTTGCCAAGGATAATGGAGGCATGCGCATGATATCCATTAACTATGCATATAGATTTCACCCCTTAAAATACATGCATAAATGCATGATTACAAAGGTAAATCCACACATATGGGCACACACGTAAGTATCAAAACGCCCAAGAAGGAATCCACTGATGGACAAGACGGGATGGCCGAAGCCTACTTCATCACCATGGGAACACTCAAATAAAGCCAAGGGATGGATGAAGCTTAATTTCTAGGTAAATATTTGCACCTTTTTCTTTCTTGGCAAATTAAAGAACATACAGTGCATGTCATAATAGACATGACTCGGAAGTGGATGCATAGATTTAGGTGGCCCAATTTTTTCGGTCACATCGACAATCAATCATGGAAATAACTTGCATGATGCATCCACTTCATTGATTTGAAAAGAAAGATTGGTTGTGCATTTTCATGGAAAATGTTCTATGAAGTATGCATTATGGAAACTAATATGCACAGAAAGAAAGATGCACGGAAATCTAGCACCATCCTCTGACTGAACAAAGTTCCAATTTGGAACTTTTGCATGCTTTAAGGAGGGGCTCAACTTCTGAACCTTATGCATGCTACACCTTTTCCAATAAAGGTCTAAACATTTGGCAAGCACTATGCACATGAAATATATTACATGGGTTTTAAGGTTAAGAGGGAGGTTTGGTTTATTCTAGCTTAAGTATGGTTACAATTTCCATTGTGGGAATAATGGTAGTAGAGCTATTTGGCCATAAGAAAAATTACCATTTATTTCTATATTGTTGGATTATTATAAGCCAAGAAATAGTACATTGACAAAATACCTTAAGCTTAAAATCCCTCTTATGGAGCATCAAACTCCATAAAAAAACCCATGGCATGCCTGATCAGCAAGGCCATAGTACAAAAATTTTCTCTCTTGAAACCACGATACAATCATGGTAACTTAGAGCATTATCTTCTCAAAGCTCTAAGTAAGAGAAAATATGGTATAACAGAAGTTTAGTTTGGGAAGATGAAAGTATTAGTGTTTTTGTTCAAAAAAGTTCTTTGTTTGAAAGAACTACAGAACTATTTGGAGCTTCACATTTTTCTTCCAAGCAAATGCAAGGCACGAAGAGAAGGTAAAATTCAAGGGTGGTAATAAACCCTAACTACCATTTTTCTAATGTCCTAGAAAATAAAAGACTATATAGTAAATAGAATTACCATCTAATTCAACATAGAGATTAGATTGGCAAATCAATTATTCTTTCTCAGATTACTCATAAGAGATGATATCTAGTTGAGATATAAACTAGCTCTATCATCCAGTGACACGAAAGGGATCTTGTAGATTATATCTGAATCAAGGTATAATTTAAAAGCCAATTTTTTGAGACTAAGTTGCAATTGAGACTTGGTAAGTGGAAAGTCCACTGTAGCATAGGCAATGCATATGCTCTGTAGTGGAAACAACACTTACAAGTCCAAGAAGTAATAAATCTTACTTGATTAGAAGAAGGGTTGCTCCCAAAATTCAAGTTAAAAGTTACCTTTACTTAAGTGGAAGTGTAAGTCGAATGGTATGGGACATCTAGGCTTACATTACCACTGAAGTTGATTCGGTGGTATGGGACATCGAATTTAGAGGTAAGTCAAAACTTGAACCTTGGGACATTTGTTCTCTATGCTTGAAGAAAAGAAAACACAAAAGCTCTTAATAGTTCTTTTAACCAGGAAGGACAATAAAAGATTGAAAATAAACTCTTTCAAATACTTCTGAAAGAGCACAATTTTTCAATTTACTCACAGGTAGTTTTCAAGGACGAAAACTCTTAAGGAGGGGAGAAAGTCCCCAAGAACTTGTATCTTATGCCTTGAAAAGACCGAATAGGGTATTGCAAGGTAAAAAGATATGCAAGAAAGAGATAAAGTTGAAGTACTTCCTTGTATTCTAGTACTAAATGAAGTTCTCAAAGATTGGGAATTCTCAAAGAAATGCAAGAGAAGACTTGCATACACCATAAGGATTGTATAAATCCTAAGGGGGTTAGGAAAAGAAGTTGGATGAGCTATAAAGTATAAACCTAAAGGTATTTTGATGCTTCATGGGGATGACATAACATACGTTATGGATTCCAGTAATATAGACCTAAGGAATATGAATTCTTATATGAAGCATAATAGCTAGATCTCCAACTAAAACCCATGGGTAAAGCATTGAAGATGAAGGGATCTATTTGAGAAAGACCTAGTCTTATCTCTTATTTTGGCTAAAGAAGAGAAGAAAGCCAAAATACCCAAGTAGGGCAAAGATCAAGTCAAACTTTAAGTTTGATAAGATGAGTCACACCACATTAAACGGTTAACCAAATATTTAAAGTAAGATTAGTAGTGGTGTATCTAAGCACCTTAGTCCTTGCTCTCATAATCTGGTACCATAGTATGAAGGGCATTTAAAAGGACAGAAAAGGTGAGAAAACATAGTTATGTGGATTGGATGAGGAACCCACTGGTATGGGACAGTGGGTACTGAATCCCGTTGAGTACTTTTTCTTGATGACCAGAAGAAAAAGGGACTCATGATCCACTGGAATACATCAGGAAGACAATGTCTAGGAATAGGCATCTTCTTCAATTATCCTCTCAAAGGGAAGAAGAATTCTTCCAACAAGATATGAAAGTATCTATCTCTTATAGAGAGTTAGAAATAAGGAGAGGATCAACTTTTTTTGAGTTGAAGGTAAACTCCAAAGGATGAAGCTCTAAAAGCTTCATGCCAAAGTATGACTTGAAATTCAAGGAACATAAAAATGATCTTAGACCAAGCTTGAAAGAAAGCTCAGAAAGATCATCTTTTGGATACTTGATATTTCAAGTCAATTGAAGAAATAAGAAAGATGTCAACATAGGACATCTTTAACAGATTGAGAATATAAGGGAGAGAACTCTAGAAGGATCAAGAAGAGCCTTAATGTTTGAGATCTAATTAAAAGATCCGTAAAGGTTAAACATTGAAGAAATGATTGGAATAATCTATTTCTACTTATGACCTTAAAGATAACACGATCTTTTACACTATGAGTTCCCATCTTGGGACGTAGTTATAAAGATCTTATCTTTTTGGAAGAACAAGTAAAATAGGTTTCAATCAAAGGCTACAATATTTAGATTAACCCTTATGAATTCTAGTCCCTTAAAAAGTGGATTCTCAAAACTACGTAAAGTTTTGAAAGAACATTGCATCCACTTTTTGGTAAACTCTCTCTGAAGATAAAGAGGATGTTATATAATCCACATTTACCATTCCATTGGTTAGGTAGGGATTATATAATGAAATTCCCCTCTATTTATAATTATTGGAGGTGAATTGCAAACAAGGAAATCCACCCATTTCACTAAAAAAGAGTGATTTGGGCGTGGATTATGAAAGATTCATCTTCCTTTCAGAACAAGTTGGGTTCTAACTTGAGAGATGAATCTGATAAAGAAACCTGAAGAAGCATTCATCTATTTTGCTAGGTCCATGCACAAGTGGTGCAAAGCAATGGACCAAGGTAGCAATTTAGCTGAAGTAAATTTGTATCCACCTAATTCACATGTTTGAGCTATGGAGACCTAGATGACACATAGCTTAAACAAAGGAAATAGGCAGGGATGTTCTCTTCCACCCTTTTCATTCTTTCCATAGTTTGCATTCAACTCAATTCTTTTTCGCATGCAAACTAGATGGAACTTTGAATGATTGGGGCAGCGAATTAGACCACACATGGATTCTCCTCTTTTTAGATTCATTCAAGATAGTAACCACCCTTTCGGATTAAGAGGCGAACTTAGAGAGATGAAAGCCATGATGCCTGAGATTGATCATGGAGCACGGGGGAATACCCCAAGGTATATATCTCCACTCATTTCCGAGGACGGAAATGCTTTTAAGGGGGGGAGAATGTTGTATAATTACATGGGTCTAAGGGGTAGAACCCTTGGGTTTCTAGGTGTGAAACCCTTGGGATTTATGGGTTTATTTACCCCTTTTAGATGGGTCTTGAACCTTAGGGCTAATTCTCTAAGGTTGAGTACCTTAGGCTTGATTGAAAGCTTCTCCTAGCCACTTGGTTTGTACGTGAGAGCTTGGAGAGTCTTCTTTTAGAAGCCATATGATTTCATGTGATATCCTAAGCTTGGAAACCATGTGACCACCTTAGGGACCCATGTGATGGAAGGTACACATGCCCCCTTGAGAGGGACTTACCCCCTTGGACTTGGAGCTATATATTGAAGGGGTTGGTTGGGTGGAAAGACATCTCTCTTCTTGGTGTGTGGCCTTGCTAGTTAGATTTCTTAGACTTCTTAGTTAGTTGTGTGGAGGCTATGGAGTTCCTTCCACAACAGGTACCCGGCTACTTGGATTGTTTTATCCCAAGGGGGGATCACTACTGCCAGATTTGCATGCTTTTTGTGACAATGATTCGGCTGATTGTTATGACACTCGTGTGTCCATCAGTGGATTTTGCTTCATGCTTGCTAGCTCATGTATATTCCATTTGTGAGGCTGAGTATAAGGCAGCTTTCATAGCGACTGTTGAGTGTGTGTGGCTCAGACGCCTTATGGCTAAGTTGGGTGTTGGTCAGTATTCTGCCACCACCATCTTCACTAACAGTCAGAGCACATTGGCAATTGTGAGGAACCCTGTGCTCCATGCTTGCACTAAGCACATTGAGGTGCATTATCATTATGTCAGTGAGAGGTTCTCTATTGGAGAGATCAGCTTGGCATATGTGCCCACAAAGGAGAATATTGCAGACCTTTTCATGAAGGCTCTGCCTAGGGAGAAGTTTGAAGCTTTCCGCAAAGCTTTGGGCTTACTTCCTTTTGTGGATTGATTCCACATAGCTTGGCACTTCCTTATACATGAGTGCCAGCTCCTTGTTCACCGCATCACTCCTAGGGGGGATTTGTTGATATATTTAGGTAGTGATGTGTGTGAACACTCTAGGACCACCGGGGCACTTTTTTCCCTCTTTAGGAGTTTTTTTTCCTCCTAGCTTGTCTATATTCCTATTGCCCTAACAGGCTACTTATCTTTGTACATTCTAGTGGTAATACATTTAGTATTGTGTGTTGTACTCCAAGCTTCCTCTTCTTCCTTGTGTTGTTTGCCTGCTTCCAAAGACGTCTAACTCCAACACTTAGTACAATAATAGGAATCTTAGTATTAAACAATAGTTTATTCATTTTGTGTTTTGGATCATGCACATTTCCATACCTTATGTGTGAAGTAACATAGAGATCCTAAACATACTATTTTAAGTGCATAAATGTAGGATGCATCAAATGTAAATGGAAAGGGCACATGAAAGTAACATGAAGACCTTTGAAATATTATCTTAAATGCGTATACGAAGATTGCATCAGATCTAGATGGAAATCTATTGTTCATTGGATATAGAACTTCATGATTAATCTCTACATACTCAAAATTTATCACACTTCTAAGCAATTTAACAATTTTTGTTTGTAAAAGTCAATACAAATAGAAATTGACTTCTTGAGAAAGTTCTAGAGAGTTGTATGGTCTACCAGATCCTTTATCATACATGATTATCACAACTAACCAACTTCAAAGTTTATAAAATCTATAAAAATAAATCCAAAAACTATCATATGATGATAATCTCATGCATCTGTTCAATCATGTGTGTGAACATTGTTGGATATTCCGCTTATGTGTTTGGGAACGTGAACGATAACCCAAGGTTTGGTGAGTTCTTGGTTATCACAATCAAGCACAATGATGTTTTAATTATCTATGTAGCTAAATCTCCAAAGCATAGCATGGTGATCACGCATGCATCAATCAATGTAAATGAACATTATGTGGCATCCCAAGTCATGGTAAAATAACGGTTTGGTGGTGATACATGATCTTATGTGTGACTTGCGGTGTGTTGTTTGGTTGATCATTCATATCTTGATTGAGTTGAGACTTGTGTGTGAGATCATTGATAAGTTTCAAAGTCTATTTGAAGATATTTTCTTGGATTGGAGAAAGCTGATTGTTTTGGAAAAGCCACATGTCATTGGTTTTTACTCAAGATAAGTAAATTTTGATATTATATTTGGTTTGTATTCTACATTACAAATCCCATGGATTAGGCACTTGAATCAATTTGGTGCTATATTCAAAGAGTTATGAGCATCTAAATTTTCTAGCCATCAATACTCAGAAAGTTGTGTCTTTCACTAACTTTAGAAGTAGGTAATCAAAGGAATATTGAGTGAAATTGTCATAAAAAAGAAATAAAAAAAGAGAAATAACACTTGCCAAAACAAAGAGCTAGAAAATTATAGAAAAAATTATATGAGTTAAATGCTATCAAAAAGTATATAAGCCAATCACTTGGTCATTGAGTGAGTGTAAGTGGTAGTGAGAGAGAGAGAGAGAGAGAGAGCACGAGAGAAAGAGAGAGAAACAAAAGAATCACGAAAAAATACAAAATTGAAGAACAAGCAAGCTAGAGCCCACATTGCAACCACAACATTCCCAAGAGCAAGAGGTAAGCTCATTGCACTTATTTTCAATACTTTCAAGGCCAAAAAAGTTGAGGTTAAAGTGGATCGAAGCTTAAACAGATAACATATGAATAAGGAGTCATAATTGAAAAATGAATAGAGAAAAGGTTTGAGGGGGAAAAGGCACCCTTTGAGGATTAAAAGGGGGAGGGAAAATGTTGGTATCAGTAAGGGCTGAAAAAATTGTGACTTTTTGGGTTGACTTCGAGGGGGAAAAACATGATTTTTTTATTAAAATATTTGACAATTTAGAAAATATATTATAAAATAACAAAAATAAAAAAAATAAAAATTTGAGAGCCACAAATTTTTGGAAGACTTAAAGTTCAACGAATATAACTTTTTGGAAACTTCATGAAAAATTAAAAGCTTAGATAATTTTTGGTGTTTTGAAGATTTTGGAAGCAATTGCGACTTTTTGAAGGATTCAAGTTGAGAGAATCATGAATTTTTGGAAAACAACACAAAAATCAAACAATAAAGGAAAAACAAATCAGAAACCTAGACAATTTTTAGTGTTTTGAAGATTTTAGAAGCAGTCGTGAGTTTTTGAAGGATTTGAGTTTGGACAATCACGAATTTTTGGAAAAGAACACAAAAAACAAGCAATCGTGAATTTTTATGAAAATAAAGAAAAAAAATCAAATACTTACACAATTTTGCAGAAAGTAACATACAATTAGATTTTGGGCACACCCCTCCTGTTAGGATCTCTTATCCAGAAAAATGTATGTAGAACATACTATTTCTTGTAAAAAGAATTCTAGTTAGTGATTGTTATTCTAAGAAGCCTAATAATCGTGGTAGCAATCATAACAACAATGATAATTTGCATATTTTCAATGCTACTTAGAATACAATCTGTGCTACTCTTTGAATGCTAAATGTGATAATTGACATACTAGTTATGCTAATTAGCATATTGACTATGCTAATTAGCATGTTCACTCTCCTAATAAGCACAATCAATATGATAGTTAGAAAATTAGTTACTCTATGTTGATTGTGCAAATTAACAAAGAAATTTGCTACTTGGCATCATGTTTTTTCTTATTAGCATGTTGAATATTTTTGCAAGCATAACGTGCTAGTAAGCATATTTACTATGGAGGTAAGAATAAAAATATTTCTAATGAAATCAAAACTATCTTCCCATACAAATCCCTCTTATTATGAAATTTATTTTCTTTCCATACGCATACTTCTTTTTTCTTTTTTCAAAAGGTGTAAATTTTGTGAGTGCAATTTTATCTTGTTTTCAACGGCCACAAGCCAATGAGAATTAGAATCCAATATCCAAACTTGAAGAAGACAACGAGAAGAATTTAACATAGATGTATTTTTTCTTTGTATAAAGCTTCAAATTAGTCATCATTGGAAATTTCAAGCTTTTGCTTCACATTATCGAATGTATTCAAAACTTTCAGATCGATTGAACTTTTGAGAGTGATGTCCATGATGAGGAGTTTGGTAATCGATTGCAGTGTGCAATGGTGAATATCCAATTTTAGGTTTCTTGCTCTTTTTTCCTTTACCACATTATCAAAAGTGTGAATTTTTCCCTCTTGCCTCTATGCCTCCATTTTTCCCCTTTTTTTGTGCCACATAGTGCCATATGATAGCTGTAACTTGCTCATGTGATGTAAAGAATTACTAAGGAAAACAGCTAAATATGCACTAACAAGTAGTTGCCTCCATGAATTTGTGCATGCTAGGGATATTTTTTGTTCCGGACTTGAAAATGAATTATTTTTTAGAAGTTCCACAAAAAAAAAAAAATATTTTCCGATTTGCATTCTAGGGTGTAAAGATACGCATCTTTGAATTTTTTTGAACATCCTATAAGAAATATATATGCACGTTTGACTTTTTACTTTTTTGTTCTCAAAGAAAAAATAAGATTTCACATAATTTTTAACATGTTATGGATTAAGAAACACTTTTAATTTTAATATTATTCTTTTTGAAGGAATTTCGACCTTTCGATCTACTTTTCTTAATTTCTTAATAGCTATATTAATTGAAAGTGAAAAATCAAAGGGCATAATATCCATAGGGACCCCTTGTATCCCACAGAACTAGTGGTTGAATGCCTAGCACCTACTAGGAATGAATGGATCGAAAGAGACTAGCTAGGGACAACCCTAAGATTAGAGGAAGAGACTAGTTTGAAAGAGAGCACATGAAGACCAACTACAGATGGGGGGTGTCCTACCAATGCAGATGGGGGAGTGTCCTACCCAAGGGAGGCAAATGACTCAGCCCATTGAGCTAGCGATGCTAGAAAAACATTTTTGAAAACTTTTCATCTCAAAGTTACTTTCCATAGCCATGAAATATAAAATTTGATGATATTTCAAGAACTTAAAAGGATTTGTACATTCAATGTCAATAATCACAATAAATTTTTTAATAAACTAGATGCAAAAAAAAGAAGACTCAAAAGAATTGCTAAAATTTTATTTTTCATGCATGGAAGATATAACTTCTCATTGAGATGATTTCAAGATGATATTTAGTACCCAAGGTTCCTTCCAAGATTTCAAGAAGCACATCTTTGAACTTGTGAGCATGTCATATGTAATATTTATGTTTTGGGTTCTTCTAACCTTGAGTAGCAAATCAGGAAAAATAGGGTGCAACTTTGTAAGGAAAAAAGAATAGAGTTTTAAACTAGCTGCATCCTATCAAAGAAAAAAGAATGTGTTTATGTTTTTGATATCTTAATGTCTTTCAACACTTAATTTCCCAAAACTAAAAGCTCATGTTTAAAATTGAATTTTCATGCTTTGGAATTCGATGCCTTCAATTCCAAAGACTGCCACTAGAACATATCGAGGGTATACCGAGGTTGTTACCGAGGCAAATGAACGGGCGTGAAATCTTTGCGACGTCAGTGTTACAGTCGGTATATGCGTCGGAAAGAAAGCGCTGGTATGGCGCCGGTATGGGCGTCGGTATATGCATTGGTATAACCGTCGGAAATACCGACGGATATACCGACGCTTATATCGACGTCCGTGCTGGGTGTACCGGTGCGTATACCGACGGCCATACTAGACGTACCGATGCATATACCGACGACCAAACCTGCACAAATTTTTTTGGGCAGAGTGTGTTGTCTTTTGCTACAACATGATGTTGTTTAGCAAAAGACAATACACTCTGCCCAACTGAGTACATATGGCAACCAAAACATAAACTTATATGAACAAAAATGAACAATGATTCATGTACATAAAGTCGTATATTCCATAAATGACACTTACATATAGGAATCAAATACAAAATTATGGTACATCATTGCCACATAGGAGTGTAATACAAAATTGTGGCAATGTGACAAAACACTTCCATATAGGAATCGAATACAAAATTATGGTTCATGATTGTCGTATGCGAGTGTGATACAAAATTGTGGCATTGATCAAAATATTTACACCTACAATCCTGCAACAAAACATATGTATAAAATAAAACCAATTAACATGCATTTATAAACAATTAAAAACACAAAACCAAGATATAACTTTACCTAATCAAGAATATTCTCCCATGAGATGATTGCACCGCGCCCCTCTATGTCTTGTAACAGTGCAGTCAATCCATGTCGATATCCATACGATTCTTCTGCTCGCGTTGGAGGACGACCCACTGCCAACTCCTATAGTAAATATGCAAAATGTTAGATGAATATACATAATATACTTAACACAAACAACTTCAATAATTAACATCATACTTACAAATTGGTAGCGCATACTGTCGTATCCGCCGCTACTTAAATGCGACGTTCCAACCGTATCTAACCGAGTGGCCGCCACATCTCTTTGTTGTCGATATTGATCAGGAGTATGTTGATGCTCATCCTGAATCGATTCCCATTCTTTGGCATCTAGCCATACAGGCTTTGGTAAGCCTGCTTTGAAAGCATCGCGAGCTTCCGATCGTCGATGCAACATCACCTCGCGTGCTGTATGTTGTATCCAATCGGAACTCACAACTGGATTGCTAGGTGCTGGCCGGTACTCTTCATATATGCATTGTGTGATATAATTTTTAGAGTCTCTATCCTATTCTATCCATTTTAACATTACTGAATGACCGAATTCGATCGAGCAGAGTTGTCGTATACGTTGTCGCATTGACTTCCCCGCCGCATCCATAACGGGAGCTCCGTTATGGATATGATATATCTTTGATTCATCGTGATCGTGTGCACCCCATGGTGTACGTGGAGATCCCATCTGATGCAATATGAAGATCTCATCTCATCCAATGTATATATATGCATGCTTAAGCTTGTATACATATACATTCATGTATACATATGCTTGTATACATATGCATTCACGTATACATATGCTTGTATACATATGCATTCACGTATACATATGCTTGTATATGTATACGTGCATACATATACATATACATATACATATGCTTCCTTGTATATGCTTGTATGCATATGCTTGCTTGTATACATACATGTACATATGCTTGCTTTCTTACATATGCATGCTTGTATACATATGGATGCATGTATGCATATGCTTACTTGCTTACATATGCATGCTTGCTTACATATGCATGCTTGTATACATATGCTTGGTTACATATGCATGCATGTATACATATGCATGCATGTATACATATGCATGCATGTATACATATGCATGCATGCTTGTATACATATGCATGCTTGCTTACATATGCATATGCATGTATGCATATGCATGTATGCTTGTATACATATGCATGCATGCTTGTATACATATGCATGCTTGCTTACATATGCATGCATGCTTGTATACATATGCATGCATGCTTTTATACATATGCATGCTTTTATACATATGCATGCTTACTTGCATGTATACATATGCATATCCCGCATGCATGCATGTATGCATATCCCTCATTCATTCATACATGCATATGCATACATGAATGCATATGCATACATGAATGCATATGCATACATGAATGCATATGCATGTATGCTTGTATGCATATGCATGCATGCATGTATGCATATGCATTCATGCATGCACATGCATGTATGCATATGCATTCTTGTATACATATGCATGCATGCTTGTATACATATGCACATGCATGTATGCATGTGCATTCATGCATGTATGCATGTGCATTCATGCATGTATGCATATGCATGCATGTATGCATATGCATGCGTGTATGCATATGCATGCATGTATGCATATGCATGCATGTATGCATGTATGCATGTGTATGCATGTATGCATGTGTATGCATGCATGTATGCATGTGTATGCATGCATGTATGCATGTGTATGCATGCATGTATGCATATGCATTCATGTATGCATATGCATTCATGTATGCATATGCATTCATGTATGCATATGCATTCATGTATGCATATGCATTCATGTATGCATATGCATGTGTATGCATGCATGTATGCATGTATGCATGTGTATGCATGCATGTATGCATGTATACATGCATGTATGCATATGCATTCATGCATGTATGCATATGCATTCATGCATGTATGCATATGCATGCATGTATGCATGTGCATTCATGCATGTATGCATGTGCCTTCATGCATGTATGCATGTGCATTCATGCATGTATGCATGTGCATTCATGCATGTATGCATGTGCATTCATGCATGTATGCATGTGTATGCATGCATGTATGCATGTGTATGCATGTATGCATATGCATGTATGCATGTATACATGCATGCATGCATGTATGCATGTATACACATGTATGCATGTATGCATGTATGCATGTATGCATGTATGCATGTATGTATGCATGTATGCATATGCATGTATGCATATGCATACATGCATGCATGCATGCATGTATGCATGTGAATTCATGCATGTATGCATGTGTATGCATGCATGTATGCATGTGTATGCATGCATGTATGCATATGCATTCATGTATGCATATGCATTCATGTATGCATATGCATTCATGTATGCATATGCATTCATGTATGCATATGCATTCATGTATGCATGTGCATTCATGCATGTATGCATGTGCATTCATGTGTATGCATTCATGTGTATGCATGTGTATGCATGCATGTATGCATATGCATTCATGTATGCATATGCATTCATGTATGCATATGCATTCATGTATGCATATGCATGCATGCACATGCATGCACATGCATGTATGCATGTATGCATGTGCATTCATGCATGTATGCATATGCATGCATGTATGCATATGCATGCATGTATGCATATGCATGCATGTATGCATATGCATGCATGTATGCACGTGCATTCATGCATGTATGCATATGCATGCATGTATGCATGCATGCATGCATGCTCGTGATAATGTATGCATGCATGTATGCATGTATGCATGTATGCATGTATGCATGTATGCATGTGTATGCATGCATGCATGCATGTGTATGCATGCATGTATGCATATGCATTCATGTATGCATATGCATTCATGTGTGCATATGCATTCATGTATGCATATGCATTCATGTATGCATATGCATGTATGCATATGCATTCATGTATGCATATGCATGCATGCATGCATGTATGCATATGCATGCATGCATGTATGCATATGCATGCATGCATGTATGCATATGCATTCATGTGTATGCATTCATGTGTATTCATTCATGTGTATGCATGCATGTATGCATGTGTATGAATGCATGTATGCATATGCATTCATGTATGCATATGCATTCATGTATGCATATGCATGTATGCATATGCATGCATGCATGTATGCATATGCATGCATGTATGCATATGCATTCATGCATGTATGCATGTGCATTCATGCATGTATGCATATGCATGCATGTATGCATATGCATGTATGCATGTATGCATGCATGCATGCATGCTCGTGATCATGTATGCATGTATGCATATGCATGCATGTATGCATATGCATGCATGTATGCATATGCATGCATGTATGCATATGCATGCATGTATGCATATGCATGTATGCATATGCATGTATGCATATGCATGTATGCATATGCATGTATGCATATGCATGTATGCATATGCATGTATGCATGTATGCATATGCATACATGCATGCATGTATGCATGTGCATTCATGCATGTATGCATGTGTATGCATGCATGCATGTGTATGCATGCATGCATGTATGCATGTGTATGCATGCATGTATGCATATGCATTCATGTATGCATATGCATTCATGTATGCATATGCATGTATGCATATGCATTCATGCATGTATGCATGTGCATTCATGCATGTATGCATGCATGTATGCATGTGCATTCATGCATGTATGCATGTGCATTCATGCATGTATGCATGTGCATTCATGCATGTATGCATGTATGCATATGCATGCATGCATGTATGCATATGCATGCATGCATGTATAAATAGGCATGCATGTATGCATATGCATTCATGTATGCATATGCATTCATGTATGCATATGCATTCATGTATGCATGCATGTGCATTCATGCATGTATGCATATGCATGCATGTATGCATATGCATATCCCTCTCTCTCTCTCGCTCTCTCTCTCTCTCAAACAAAAATAAAGAGAGAAGATATTAGAAAACAAAAATATAAAGAAAGATAAAAGAGTGATATATGTTTTACTTACATTGATGTAATTTTTGGTATTCCACTTGAAGTGCTTCTTCGTCGAATTTCCAAAGCTTTGATGCAAAATTCTCATGCAAAACCAAACAAATAACATATTAGCAAAACCAAAACTTCAGATCTATAAAGATGGAGGTCTGTATAAAGAGAGAGAGAGAGAGAGGGAGAGAGAAAGAGAGAGGGAGAGAGAAAGAGAGAGGGAGAGAGAAAGAGGGAGAGAGACAAGGAGAGAGTGAGAGAGAGAGAGGGAGAGAGAGAGAGATAGGGAGAGAGAGGGAGGGAGAGAGAGAGAGGGAGAGAGAGAGAGAGAGAGGGAAGGGAGGGAGAGAGAGAGAAAGAGAGAGAGAGAGGGAAGGGAGGGAGAGAGGGAGAGAGAGAGAGAGAGAGGATGACAAACAGAGTTCTGCTCTGCTGTTGGCATGCACGAGCTCGAAAGGAGAAGTTCTACATTCAAAAATGACGAATTTTGGGTTCGGGCGCAGTTTAAAAGAGAGCGTCGGTATATGCGTCGGTATACGCGTCGGTAGTTTCAGCAAAATACCGACGCATATACCGACGCTTATACCGACGCTGTGATTCCGAACCGACGCGGCTATGATTCCGAGGCAATGCAACTTTCCCAAATTTCCCGAGGGGTATACCGACGCCGACAGCTGCACGTCAGTATTCCCTTGATATGTTGTAGTGTGCGTCTCGATTATTGAAGAAAACCTCTTTGGACTTGTAAAGATCTCAAGTGACACATATATATTTTTTATTGTTGATTCATAATGTATTAACAATGTATTAATAATGTATTGTTGATTTGCATAATGTACTAACAATATCTAAAATTTCTATTTTTAATATTAATTTTTTCTTTTTTTTTTTATCAAAGAAAGAAAACAATTGGCTTTGGACTTTCATAGCTATTATGCTAGCTTCCGGGCTGTTCTACCCTGTTCTATGAGATACATGGTATCCGAAGAGAACTAAGCCCATTCACTATATAATTGTTCTTTTATTAATTCAAACATGGGGGATTGGCTTTACATAAAGCACTATGGAATACAAAACATATTACATTTTTCGTGCCCTTCGAGAGCATATCTTATCTATCTACCAAAAATAGTAAAACAGAATTATTTCTTATCAGCTTTTTTTCGTTGAAATTTATCTTATCTATTATAAAGGAAATATGCTTTTACTTTTTAAGAACCTCTAAAGTTTAATGAAATTCAAGTGAAAAAGATATTATTTTATGAAGAAGATAACATGAAATAAAAATTATTTCATGTGAAATTCATGCTCAATGAAATTCATGTGAAAAAATAAGATTATTTCATGAATTTCATGCCAAACCCCAACACCATATAGTTGGGAAGCTTGAACAATGCTACTTGATGTTTATTATATATTCTACTTCTCTCAGAGCTATTATGAAAGCAATGGTGGAGGAAAATACTAGAGAGAAAAATGCATTGGACAAATTAGAGGGTTGGATCTAATTAGAACTAAACGAGAATACATAATTTATCATTTTGATTTTCGTTCTTTCTCCACATTTTTCATTTAAAATAGACCTTTCATGTTCACCTTTAGTAATTTCGATCCCAAGACACATGAGGAAAGCTCTCCACATAGAGATGAGGGAAGCTCTCCACCTAAGTATGAGATATATGACATGAAGTTCTAATGATGTATTCTAAATCTTCTTCACTTCCCAACCTCATACGTGCTACCTTTTCAACTTCAATTCTTGAGCCACTTGATCCGATACAAGTTTGAGCATCTCCAATTCATCTTCAAGAAACGTGAACGGATTCCATCTTTTACATACACAGGAATGTCATATATATGCATATATGTCATGTATACTGATTGAATTCCTCAAGATATAATCATGTGCATCCAAACACGTACTAATCACAATGCTCGTGTGTACACATGCATTGACTGTCTAGGGATTATCTTTTGTATACACATGCGCTCATATTGTTGATATATTTAGGTAGTGATGTGTGTGAACACACTAGGACCGCTGGGGCACTTTTTTCCCTCTTTAGGAGGTTTTTTTCCCCCGGCTTGTATATACGCCTATTGCCCTAATGGGCTACTTATCTTTGTACATTCTCTAGTAATACATTCACTATTGTGTGTTTGTGCTCCAAGTTTCTTCTTCTTCCTTGTGCTGTTCGCGTGCTTCCGTAGACATCTATCTCTAGCAATTGGTATCAGAGCAGGTCGTCGCTTCATCTAGGGCGTCGTCGACACTCCTCCGTTTGCAGTCTTAGAATTACATGAATTTTGGTGAGCATACTCAGCGTGTTTCCGAGATCAGAACAGCTTTGCTATGTGGTGCCAAAATCGCGATCTGAGCTCGTTTCGGCCTCCGAACACACTATCGCAGCGCTTGTGCAGGCTATTTTGTCTTTTTGTGCCAAAGGTATATACCAGTTTCTGTTCGCCAGTTTAAGCGTCTCGGAGTCTGCTACAGGTCTAGCAGAACTCGTCTGGGCAGTTCTGTTCAACTTTTTGAGATACAGTCAATTTTCTGCATCAAGGTATTTTAGTCACCGGCCATGGATGAAAGCAGTGATGTATTCCGTATGTTGGCTGTTGAGGATAAGTTGGATGGTACCAACTATCCATTATGGGCTTATATGATGCGACATGTATTGGTTGCAAAAGGACTATGGAACATTGTGCAGGGTGTTGAAAGACGTCCTGTTACACCTGCAACTACAGGTACTGCAAATATAGGTGCTCGAGCTGATGAAGATTGGTGTCGAAGATGATATTCCGCAGATTCCTATTCGTGCTGTTGTTTCTGTTGCACCTAGTGTAGAGCAAATTCGTTGGGATGGCAGAGATGCCCAGGCATATGCATTGATAGCCTTGTCTATCAAACGTGCCATTATTCCTCATATTCGCTCTTGCAGAACAGCTAGGGATGCTTGGGATACACTAACCACATTGTACCAAGCTAGGAATGAGGCTCGTGTTGCTTACCTCCGAAAACAGTTGGAGAGTGAGCACATGAATGAAGGTGATTCTATGGACAGTTTCCTAACAAAGATCAAAGATTTGAAGGAACAGTTGATTTCTGTTGATGAGGTTATACCAGATAGCTCACTTGTGTAGACCGTTCTGAATGGTCTTCCTGATTCATATCAGAGTTTTGCTTCTACTCTTCGGTTGATGATGAAAGTCAATCCAAATGCCTTATCATTTGAGGAGTTAGTCTATGTTCTGTTGCAAGAAGATCAGTCCAGCCAGAACAGGTCCATTATGCGTGTTGCAGATCAAGCTTTCCTGGCTAGTCAGAAGGGCAAAGGAAAATGGAGCTCTTCTACTAGTAAGCAGAAATCTGCAAATGCTGCACATTCGAAGAACCAGGATAAAGATGAGAAGAAATCAGAAAAGCAGAAATTGTTTTGCAAGTACTGTAAAGGGAATGATCATATCATAAAGAATTGTCCAAAACTGGCTGCAAAAGAGGCAAAGAAGAAAGAGGCTGGAATGGTTGTTGCAGAGGCCTCTACACCAAAAATAGAGTCTGCAAATCTTGTGCAGGAAGAAGAATGGGCGCTTACTACTGTTTGCAGTTTTGACCCATCTTCTCATGAGCAGTGCATGTCTTCAGTGGACTCAGATGTTTGGTACTTTGACAGTGGGGCGACCAAACCTATTACCTCGCAGCGTAGTTTCTTCTCTTCACTCGAGCCTGCCCCTACAGGGAATACTGTCACATGCGCCAACAACTCCTCTTATCCTGTTATGGGAGTTGGTAAGATCATTCTGACTACTGCTGATGGTAGTTCTTTCACCTTGTCAGATGCTTTATTTATGCCAGGGATCAAGAAGAATCTGTTATCAGTTTCCGCATTAGCCAAGATTGGCTTGGTTGTGAAATTTGTTGATGACAGATGTACAGTTCATGATCTGTCAAATGGCGATGTTATTATTGCTTCTGGCATTTTATGTCGTGGGCTATATAAGCTCATAGACTATGAAAGATCTGTGAATGATTCGGCATGTGCAGTTCATGAATCTCTGGCTATCTCAGATGCAAAGCTTTGGCATGCACGCTTTGGTCATCTGAATTTTGCTAGTTTGCTATGCCTGCAGAAATCTGATATGGTGTCTTCTTTACCCAAGCTTGAGGCACCTGGAAAAACATGTATGTGAAGGCTGTATTCTGGGCAAAATGTAGCGTTCCTCCTTTCCAAAAGATGGATCAGTTCGGGCTACGCAGAAATTGCAGCTTGTACATAGTGATGTCTGTGGTCCTATGCAGACACCTTCTTTTGGAAACTATCTTTACTTCGTGACTTTCATTGATGATTTTTCCAGGCATGCATGGGTATATCCATTGAAGGCAAAGTCCGAAGTGTTTTTGTGCTTCAAACAGTTTTTGGTTTTGGCTGAAAATCTGTCAGCATGTAAAATGGGCACCCTCCATTCTGATCGAGGGGGGGAATATATGTCTTCTGATTTTAATGCATTTCTGGCTGAACGTGGGATAAAACACCAATGTACAGTGTCATATACACCTCAACAGAATGGAGTTGCTGAACGGAAGAACAGGTCACTCATGGAGATGGTGAGGTGTATGGTCAAGAGTCAGGCTTTACCACATAGTTTTTGGCTTGAGGCTGTCATGTGTGCATCATATGTACTTAACAGGTGTCCCACTAAAGCGCTACAGTCTATCACTCCATATGAGGCTTGGCATGATCGCAAGACATCTGTTGCTCATCTGCGGGTTTTTGGTTGTTTGGCATATGCACTAGTGCCTGAACAACATCGCAGAAAATTGGATGATAAGGCAGTAAAATGTATTTTTGTTGGGTACACTTCTGAAAGTAAAGGCTATCGTCTGTATCATCCACAGACTAAACGCATTCTGGTTAGCCGTGATGTTGTCTTTGTGGAAGATGCTATTCAGCCATTGCTTTCATGTACTAAGGAGACATCTGTTAGCTCTAAAGACATGTATGATACTTTGATGCCTCTTTTTACAGGTGGACAGTCTAGTGCTGGTCCTAATGAGGCAACTTCTGAGCCTTTGCAAGTTTCATATGATGATGCAGATCATTCCATTTCTGATGTAGATTTACATGATGCACTTGTAGATGAGAGAGATGATATTGAGCAGGCAAAAACTATGCCAAAATGGCTGGTGCAGACTTTGCGTGATAACAAATTAGATGCACCTTTGTCATATCATACTCGTTCAGGCTCTCATAGTGCCTCCTTTGCATCAGATTGCTATGTTATGGCTGCGTCTAGCCTCTGTGATGAGAATGAGCCTGTTTCTTTTGATGAAGCACAGAATTCAGAAAATTGGATGGCTGCTATGCAATCTGAATATGATGCTATAATGAAGAATGGTACATGGTCTTTATGTGACTTGCCTCCTGGCAAGAAGGCCATTGGCACTAAGTGGGTATACAAGCTGAAGTGTAAACCTGATGGTACAGTTGACAAGTATAAGGCTAGGCTCGTTGCAAAGGGTTATGTGCAGGAAAGAGGCATTGATTTTGATGAGACCTTTGCACCTACATGCCGTATGACTACTATTCGGAGCATTTTTGCACTTGCAGCCCATCATGGTTGGAATGTACATCATTTGGACATTAAAACAACATTTCTGAATGGTGACTTGCATGAAGAAGTGTATGTTTTTCAGCCCCGTGGCTTTGTGCAGAAAGGGCATGAAAACCAGGTGTGCAGGTTAAAGAAGGCGTTATATGGTTTAAAGCAAGCACCACGTGCTTGGTATGAGAAGATACATGCCTATCTCATTGCACATGGTTTTGAGAACAATCCAACTGAAAGCACCTTATATGTTAAGCATGCTAATGATGTGCTTCTCATCATTGTTGTCTATGTTGATGACATGCTGCTCACTGGTCCTATTGAGAAGCATATTGCTGATTTTAAGGCTGATTTGCATGCCTCATTTGAGATGTCTGATTTGGGGCATTTGCATCACAATTTGGGCATTCAGTTTATGCAAGTTGATGGTGGAATGACTTTGTGTCAAACGAAATATATTGACACATTATTGTAGCGTTTTGGCCTTGAAGACTGTAAGCCTATTGCCACTCCTATGGAGACAGGTTTACGATTGAGTCTTCATGATGCTGGAGATGCATTTGATGTTGTTCTCTATCAACAGGCTATTGGATGCTTGATTTACTTATGCATTACTCGGCCAGATATTCAGTTTGTTGTCTCACAGATGAGCAGGTTTATGCATTGCCCAGGAGTCACGCATTGGAAGGCGGTTAAGCGCATCTTTCGCTACTTGAGTGGTACTCGGCTACTTGGGTTGTTTTATCCCAAGGGGGGATCACTACCGCCAGATTTGCATGCTTTTTCTGACTCAGATTGGGCTGGTTGCTATGACACTCGTGTGTCCACCAATGGGTTTTGCTTCATGCTTGGTAGCTCATGTATATCTTGGTTGAGCAAGAAGCAGCCTACTGTGGCCACCTCCAGTTGTGAGGCTTAGTATAGGGCAGCTTTCACAGCGACTGTTGAGTGTGTGTGGCTCAGACGCCTTATGGATGATTTGGGTGTTGGCCAATCTTCTTCCACCACCATCTTCACTTCAAGTTTATTGCTCTCTTGTATAAGCGCTTGGCATGAAGTGCACCTCAAATAATGCCAATGATATGCTCAAATGTACATGAAATGTAGTTTGATGACCAAGAATAGCTTGTAGGGCCCAATCTTGCATTTTTGTGGTAGGCCTTTTCTTGGCTATTGTAGGACATTGCAAGCATTTAAAGCACAAAATAGACACTTCATATGCAATAAATATTTGTTGAACTTCATAAACAATGTGGAAGACTAAGATACTCACGTGAAAATACACTTTCAAATATTTAGGAGACAAATAGACCTAAAAAAAAAGGACTAAGAGACAAACACTTTCGAGAACAAATGTAATAAGAAGAAGATCATATAACTCATTTGCATAATACAAAAAGTTCTCTCATCAGGAGAGTTTACAAGTGTTAAGGGTTATTTCCTCTAATCCTTCTAGCTAGTTGCATATCCTTAGGTTGTATTGTCACTCTCTTTGCATGGATAACACATAAGTTAGAGTCTTCCAACATTGATACTAGATAAGCCTCTACAGCTTCTTGGAGTGCCACAATGGCTATCTCTTGAATACAAAGTCCAGCACAATAGCTTTAGGGATCTTCCTTCACAACTCTTGCAAATGGCCTTCATAGAATAAAGAGCTCCATAGAATTTTGATAATGTCTTATATGTACAAAGGTTCTAATTTACTTTTTTTGCATCTTTCTGGTGTTCTTGCATTTGGAGGTTATGATTGATCTTTAGAATTTAGAGGATGCTAGAATTGTGAAGATTCAATATAATTTGTAGGGAATCAACATTTCCACCTTCGAATATTTTGTGTCCCTCGATATGCAAGATTCACTTTAGCCATGTTGCATAATTGTTTGAAATGGTCTTCATCCATTAAATACCCTTCATCTATTCAAATGCTTGGAACCTAAGTATTTAACATATATTTTCTATCTGTAATTTACCAATTTTGTTTGCACTCAACCATGAAAGCCTCCTAGTGAGTAGTAGATTGTTGTGTTTTTAATTGAGAAAGAGCAATTTTTTGAGAATCAAACTAAGAGTAATGTTGGTGCTTTAAAAGTTGTGTTGTAAGATCTAAGCTTTGAACATTTAAACCGTGAATTTCCTATTATAAAATGATTAATCTAAGCGTACTGATATTCCATAATCTTTTGGTGATGTTGATTCAAGCAACCAATAATATTGTAGTGTTTGCACACTTCTAGTTTAGCCACACCTAGATGATAGTTCACACCATGGATAGTGAACTTTAATCTAATGGAGCTCAAAGTTTTCACAAGCACATAAACAATGCAAGAAAGAAGAAGAAGCTTGAAGAACAAGACAATAGTGAATGTATTAACAAGTGATGTACGTAGTAGGGTTATATGCATATATACAAGTTGGGGGAGAAAACCTCCTAAACAAGGAAAAAGTGCCCCGAAAGTCCTAAGTGTGTCACACACATCACTACTAAAATTTATCAACAAATCCCCTTTGAGAGTGATGTGGTGAACAAGGAGCTGGAACTTATGTATAAGGAAGTGAAAAGCTATGTGGAAAGAAGTCAATCCACAAAAGCAAGTAAGCCCAAAGCTTTAGAAAAAGCTTCAAACTTCTTCCTAGGTGGAGCCTTTGTGAAAAGTTTTGCAACATTAGCTTGTGTGGGCACATAATCCAAACTAATATTTGGAGAAAAGAATCTCTCCTTGAACTGATGATAGTACACCTCAATGTTCTTTTGTGGGTGCATGAAATGTAGGGTTCCTCACAACTACCAATGTACTCTAACTAGAAAAGTGGTGATAGAAGGCACACCACCACTAAAATCAACCAAAAGGTGTGTGTAGCTCAGTGATGAGTAGCACCTCCTTTAATGTCAATCCGGGAAGACGTGAGGATGGTATGAAGACCTCGAGCAAGTGGAGGCACAAGTGCGTGAGTGAGAAGCACACAAACATGCACACACATACACACACACGCGCACACACGGCAAGACAAAGAGTGAGAAGCAATGGAGTTCTTAGATTACTTTCAAAAAGCTCTTACAAGTTCATTTCAATTACAATCTAACCTCAAAATTGAGCTCTCTAGCTCTTTTTATAGTTTTTGACTAGGTTTTGGCCCTGTCCAGACCTAGTGTCCGGCCTAGTTAAAAATTAGGTTCCAGGGCCAATTTGAGGGCTTAAACGGAGTCTAAAAAATATGAAAATTGATATGTAGGTACTTCTAAGGCTCCTCAAGCTCAAGGACTCCTTGGCTTGCACAAAATTGAGCTACAAAAATATGAAATGGTATTTACAATGATTGTTAGTGATAAGAATCACTGTTATAAAGATGTTGGTTTGGAAAAATTTGAAGGGCCTATCTGCCAGATTTGCGTCGACTGCTTTGTCTACTTACTCCTTCACCTCGCTCTGACTCTCTCCGCTGGCTTCCTTGTCTAGTCAGTCCTTGGGTGCCCATACTGCTCTCAACACCCCCCCCTCTCTCGCGTCTGTCGTCCCTGACAGAACCTTGTTGCTGGGAGTGTTGGATGTAATATTCCACAACCTGAGTGGCAAGCTGATGTTCTTGTATGCGTAGTCCTCTGGCCAAGTCTGTCATCATACGATCCCAATCAATTGGTCCTGGAATGTCCGGGTGTGGCAGATGTAACTGATCTGCATGGATCGCTTGTTCTACTGCGAATAGATGTAGCAAATGTGTGGGTCTGGGAATGAAAATTTCTGAATGATATTCCCAGAATCCCGTAGAGAACATTTCCTCAAATGTTTGCTTGAAGCATGCGGGTAAGTACTTTATTCGTGCATGCCAAGCAAAGATTATAGTGACCGAGGGAGTCTGGCTCATGTCGTAGACTAAATCCTTGTTACCTTGAGAGAATCCAAGGGCAGAGATGTATGGAGCTTGTATCTTCCGAAAGGTTTTGAAGACAATGGTCATGAGCTCGAATATCTTCATACACATTTTCGCTGCTATGTCGGGTACATTATTTAGACGTGTAGACCAGTGCCGAATTGTGGATATCATGTAGGCTACGGGTGGGGTCCCTCGAGGTGGAGCAAAATATGGATAGTTAACCCAAGCCGAGCATTCTTTGTTGTTGCGTACCTTGATTGCAAATGCTTGCCAGGATCTACGACGTACTACTGGGCAATAGCATGGATTATACTTGATATATAGTGGTGTTGAGAGCAGTATGGGCACCCAAGGACTGGCTAGACAAGGAAGCCAGCGGAGAGAGTCAGAGTGAGCTGAAGGAGTAAGTAGACAAAGCAGTAGACGCAAATCTGGCAGATAGGCCCTTCAAATTTTTCCAAACCAACATCCTTATAACAGTGATTCTTATCACTAACAATCATTGTAAATACCATTTCATATTTTTGTAGCTCCATTTTGTGCAAGCCGAGGAGTCCTCGAGCTTGAGGAGCCTTAGAAGTACCTACATATCAATCTTCGTATTTTTTAGACTCCGTTTAAGCCCTCAAATTGGCCCTGGAACCTAATTTTTAACTAGGCCGGACACTAGGTCTGGACAGGGCCAAAGCTAGTCAAAAACTATAAAAAGAGCTAGAGAGCTCATTTTTGAGGGTGGATTGTAATTGAAACGAACTTGTAAGAGCTTTGTGAAAGTAATCTACAGAACTCCATTGCTCCTCACTCTTTGTCTTGCCGTGTGTGCACGTGTGTGTGTATGTGTGTGCATGTTGGTGTGCTTCTCACTCACGCACTTGTGCTTCCACTTGCTCGAGGTCTTCATACCATCCTCACGTCTTCCCGGATTGACATTAAAGGAGGTGCTACTCATCACTGAGCTACACAAAATTTTGGCACCGTTGCCGGGGATCGAGCTTTGAGGACGAGCGTGTGATGGTAAGACGTAGAGTTGACGCGTTGGAGTTGTAGGTAAACTCTTCACTTTCATCCATTTTCTTGTTTCTTCTACACCTTCTTCATCACCATCATCATCCTCACCATCTCCCACCTCCATCTCCATCATCGCAAAAATTTCAGTTTTTAGTATATCTCCTTCCTCCCTTCATTTCCCTCATTTCACTTGTGAGAGAGAGCGAGAGAGCGAACTGTCGTGTGCTATCTTCTGCATGCTTTTGGAGTTTCTTGCAGGTGTAAGCATCATCATCCCCTCCAGCACATCGCGCAGGTACGGAAATGTGCAGAACTGTCTCGCAGTCGCCGACTTCTGTCCATCGCGATTGACAGAAATTCTCACCTTTTGGTAAATCTGAGTGCACCACAGTAGACTAGAGACCCTGCACACCACATTCCCACAAAAATTTTTGAAAAATTTGCAAAATTTCAGTCCATCGCGATTACTGTCCATCGCGATTGTCCCCTGTCCATCGCGATTGATTGCCTGTCCGTCGCGATTGACTGTTCCTCTGTCGATCGCGATTGACTGCCTGTCCGTCGCGATTGACTGACCCTCTGTCCATCACGATTGTCTCCTGTCTGTCGCGATTGACTGATTGTCCATCGCGATTGACTGAACCTCTGTCCATTGCGATTGTCTCCTGTCCATCGCGATTGACTGCCTGTCCGTCGCGATTGACTGAACCTCTGTCCATCGCGATTGTCTCCTGTCCGTCGCGATTGACTGACTGTCCATCGCGATTGACTGAACCTCTGTCCATCGCGATTGTTTCCTGTCCATCGCGATTGACTGAACCTCTGTCCATCGCGATTGACTCCTGTCCATCGCGATTGACTCCTGTCCATCGCGATTGACTGAACCTCTGTCCATCGCGATTGTCCATCGCGATTGACTGAACCTCTGTTCATCGCGATTGTCTCCTGTCCATCACGATTGATTGAACCTCTGTCCATCGCGATTGACTCCTGTCCATCGCGATTGATAGCCAATTTTGGACAAATTTTTTAGGGTTTTTAAATTGAAAAGATGGACTAATTGTGGGCATAAACATCTTACTCTAGAGCGCATAAGGAGGCCTTAGGAAACCAACCTGGGGGAAACCTGTTGCACAGTGATCCTGTTTGAACCCTGTCCTAACCCTAGAACCCTGAACGGTCATAACTTCTCCATACGAAATCCATTTTTTGAGCTCTAGGGCTTGTTGGAAAGCTTGTGGCATATACTACACGCCCTCAACTGTTTTTTATAAAGATAATGCGTGGATTTTTTGCTAGGGTATTTTGAAGTTGACCATACCCAGGGGGATCAAAGCCAAGGGTCTTAAGAATTGTTTTCCTAAAATTCACTAGGCAAATTAGTATTTGTGCTACAGGAATGAGAATCATGGGTTTTTTCTTTGGAATTTAATTATGAAAGCTAACTTTGGAACTCTACAGATCTATTGAAAGCATCGAAAGGCGTTCTAAGCAAGTGTAAGTGCAAGCCTTGGAACACGCTTCCTGGGCATTCAAGGGCATCAACACAAGGAAAGGAATTCAAGGTTGGAATACTCTCAACTCCCTCTGTCATTTTCTAGCTCAGCTTAAGCACGAATAGTGCTAGAAGTAAGTCAGGGCGACGATAGGCAGGTATCAAGTTGAAGACTACCTAAAAACTCAAGTTCAAGCTAAAAACCTAATCTCTGTACTGTCGATAACATAAAGGAAAAGAACCTAACGTGGAACGATCAATTCCAAGTACGAAAACTACTCAAGTATTCCTGACGACGCAATATCAGACAAGATCATAAACATAATAACTCACTAAAAACGAATCAAGCGACTGAGACCAATTGATCAGCAATGAGGTTGTACTCGGGGCAAAAATTGGGCTACTTAACTAGGCTTATGAACCTTAGATCAGGGCGACATCTAGTAAGGGATAGACAGAGCCTTAGGTCTTCAGAGGCTAGTGTCAACCACACTGCTAGGTCGTGGGCCCAGCAGTTGAGCCATCACTCATACTACCCAAATTCTGAGACTAGTGAATCTGAGATGTCTCAAGGTATGGAGAGACCTACAGGCAGTTCAGGAGTGCCATACTTGCATAGGGTAGAAGGCCCTTACAAAACGCAGTTGGAATACCTTAGGACCAACCGATTGGGTGCTAGCATCTATGAGGACGGCCTAGGAAGGTCTGTGGTGCAGATTAAGAATCCCGATCATTCCATTGGATTAGAGCGCCCAGCTGTCAAGTTCGAAAATGGAGCGTACTTAGACAAGGAAGGGACAATATATGTAGTCACCAGTCATCCAGATAGGACTGATGAATTTGGGAATGTAGTCCCAGAATCGGACTTAGAGGACCTAGAGCAAGGAAACATGGGGGTAGAATCGAGGACCCCTCGAGGGAAGTCTGTCCTTACAAGGATTATCACACCCGAGTGGATTCCCCAAGATAATAAGAGCATAGATCTTCTTCTGAACCGAGAAACTGAAGAAGCCTTTTGGAGATATAAATCTGATCGGCTATTTGATATAGGAACAATCATGATCTATGAGTTTAAGGATCCTGATAGCCCAGGTAGAGTGACCTACTTAGATCACGCTTCGAAGAGGATCTTTGTGGTGACAGACAATGATAGGCATGCTTACACTTGGAAGGGTGAATTCGTTTTCCCCCAACCAAGATCGAACGTATCCTATGGTCACCCGGGAGCAGGAACATCCCAAGCTCATGGAATGCAAAGAGACAGAAGTAGAGATAGGCCAGAAGTAAGCTTTGCCAACCCAGTGGGTAGAGACAGAACGAGGACGGAAACAAATAGGGTGGAACCTGAGATACTTAGAGCTCACAGGAATCAAAGAAATGCGGATGAGTTCCCTCTACCACGACCTAGAGAGCACACAAGGACTTTGAGACCGACTCAGCTAGTTAAGTCCATGAAGAATTACTTCGATGGCACTGGAGATCCATACGATCATGTGGCTGAGTTTAGGCAAGTCCTGAGAGCTGAACAAGTGGAGGATCTATTCACGCAGTACAATGCCTTTGGTCTGACCCTTAGGAACACTGACCTGACATGGTTTCAACCACTAAATGAGAGGCAGTTCAGGAGCATAGACCAACTCCTAGAGGCTTTCATTATTGAATTCTCTAAGAGTGGCATAAGGCATAATACCTCCTCGCTGATACACAGCTTCAAGCAGACCCCTCAAGAAACCGTGAGACTTGCAGGAAGAAGGTTCAGGCAATACTTAGAAAGATGCCCTGTCTCGGAGCTACCCACACCAGCTAAGCAAGTGGCTTTATTCCTGGATGGATTGCTAAGTACGAAATTGAGATCTTATGTGTACTT
Organism: Ceratopteris richardii; assembly: GCA_020310875.1. Lineage (NCBI taxonomy): Eukaryota > Viridiplantae > Streptophyta > Polypodiopsida > Polypodiales > Pteridaceae > Ceratopteris > Ceratopteris richardii. Next base: position 147,048,251 of record CM035417.1, on the reverse strand, counting down.
AAAGGACCCTAGGACCATAGAAGAGTGTGTGCGCATGTGCATTGACATCGAGGATAACCTAGGGGAGGAGTTAGAGCTTTCTAAGATATACAAAGATTCGGATAGTGCCTCTAACCTCTCTTCCACGCAATCCACATCAATCGAGGAACTTGCAGAGAAAGTAGCTCAGAAATTAGGTGTCACTAACAAACAAATCCCAAGGTTCGCCCCTGTGAAAAGGTGCTATACTTGTGGTGGCGACCACATGGCGAATGTATGTCCCATTATGGCCCAACCCCAAGTTAATCCTAGTAGCCAGTACTGCACCATAGAACGAAGGTACACCAATCACACCGCGCAAGATTGCCCCTACAATAAGCAAACCGTTAGCCAGATGTACCCACAGCCATACCCTCAACAAGGCAGATACCAGAACCAGTACCCACCACAACAGTATGCTAGGCCTCAACAAACCTACCAACCACAATACCAAGCCCAGCAAAGGCCTCAGCCTGTGCTAGCACAACAACCCCCAACTCCAGCTAATGTGATTCCGGTAAAGTATGCTGCCGCAGAAGAAAACCTGAACAGAGCTATAGTCCCCGTAACACCATTGCTTTCAGAAAGTGATCCCAGTGACCATAGCTTCGATTCTACACATGTCGATAGCCCCCAGGCTTACTACATGCAGTCTCCTGAACATGGTGAGTCTTACTATAGTGAAGAGCCAAATGAGCCTAGTTGGGAATCAGATTACACAAATGTCATGTATGCAAACCCCAACCCTAGACCCCAACCTAGGCAAGTAAGACCCCCATTCCCTAGAGGACCATGCTACCGATGTCAGGGAGATCATCTCATTCGTGATTGTCCCTTACCCCCACCTACACAACCCCAGTCAGTAACGATCCAAGGCTATTGCCAAGAGTGTGGAAAGGAGCATCTCTTACGAGACTGCCCTAAGAACCCTAATAATATGCCAAAAATCACTCCTATCAATGTTATCGGGTTAGTAGTAGACTCCTCAGGGAGTGTGACCTCCACTGCTCCAGTACAGGTAGTCACTAGAGCTCAGGCATTGCAGCAAAACCAAGGGGTAGGTCAAGAAAAGAGCCCAGAGGCAAGCGAAACTGAGAGCATAACCAAGAAAAGGACTAGAGCTTGGCGAGATAGTCGCGAAAGAATGAAAAGGCAATGGGCAAAAAAGATGAGTGAACTCGAGGAAAGCCTCAAAGAAACAAAGGCCAGGATAACTGAACTCATATCTCAAACTCCCTCTCACACTACCCCATCTCCACCAGTCCCAACTCCATCCGACCCGCCACCTTCCAACCCGCCTCTACTGATACCACCACCCCCTAGAGTAGGATCAGTCCTAGCAGATCCCACTCTTGAGGACCTTAATATGATGCTTAAAGCATATCAGGCCAGAATCCAAGAAGGGCCAAACGTAACTGATCATGAAAAATGTTACCCAAGAGTAGAACTAGAGTTAGAACGAACCAAAATTTGTGCTAAGATGGTGGAATTGGCTCAGACCATGTTTGAAGCCAGTCGCCTCTTTAACATCTCTAGTTCAGCAAAGACACAGTTGCACTTTGATGGACTATTGGAAAGAATAGAGCAGGTGATTGCACAATCAGGAAAGGAACCTGCCTCTCAACACAAGGACAAGGCAAGTGAAACTGCAAGTCTTCCTGCCCAGAAAGCCTATGTGCCTGAAGCTTATGTGCCTAACTCTACGGAGCCAGACACATCATCTTCTATGAATCGGTTCACACCAGAATTCCTACGCGAGATTCAAGAAGACAAATGGGCTAAAGAGAGTGAAGTCCCTCCTCCTATTGAACTTGTGGATGATGCACACGACCAATTCCCACAAGACATCCCATCCATTTATGAGGAGCAGGAGAGCACCCACTCTCAAGAAAGATTAGACTTTGAGTCTAATTCATTACAAGAATTACCCCACTTCACAGGCCCATGGGAAGCTAAATCTACTTATATGAGAGCGCCCACGGTCATGGTAAGAAATGAAGACTCAGTCTTACCTAGGAACACAGAGGTAGTGAAAAACACTAAAGTGCAGTGCAATCTCAAGTTGGAAGAGCTACTCAAGGTTAGACCTGAATTATGGAAACATGTTGCCAAACAAGTACCAGAGATAGCAAAACCTCGTTCCCAGGTAGGATCCCAGAGAACAGTGCCAGAAATACCCTTGGATAAGATAGGAGACATGTGTGAAGGTGAAGAAGGGAACACCTATCTTCCCATTACCTACCAGGGGCACACCACCAAGGCAATTTTGGACTCAGGTGCAGGAGTTGCAATTGCCACCATTTCCCTATGGAAGCGTTGGGGCAAGCCAGCACTCAGGCCAACGAGAATGAAATTGCAAATGGCCGATGGTCACATAGAGAGGCCCTTAGGATTGCTAGAAGGAATAACTCTCACCACCTGTGGTGTTGAGTTTGAGCATACGTTTGCTATATGTGATTTTAGCAAGAACCATGCCTATGAGATGATCTTGGGACGACCCTTTATGCGACAATTGCAAGTGGTACAGGATTGGGGAACCAATTCTCTGTACCTGCAGCACTTAGGTGTTACGACCAAAGTCAATCTCAAGGATTACTCTCATAGAGATGTCCCTCCTATCCAATGGAACCCCATCCATAGAGCCAAGGATGATACGGAATTGGTGCATTCCATAGGATCAGGATCCTCATGGATGCATGAAGACACTCACTTATGGATGTGTAGAGTAGCAGTAGAGGAAGAGAAGAGAGAAAAAGCCAGAGAGGTAGGTGCAAAAGAAAACCAAAGATCAATTCATGACCCAGCCTATGCACCTGTAGTCTTTCCTGATGAGGAATTTGAACCCCATGGCTGGGCAGAAATCTTAGCAACAATGGATGTAGCCATCAATGAGGAACAATGGACACCTCACTGTGATGAGGATGGCTATGACATTTCAGTCTTCTCCATAGAGCCAATCATGGGAGAGGCAGTTGTAGAAGGATGTGAACCGAGCCCTGATGCATTTGAGGATGCCAGTGACTCCGATCTAGAGTCAATCATTATGGACCCACCATTTGCATCAGATGAAGAATACTTCCATGAAGTAGAATTCCAACCCCAGAGGCATGGAGAGCTTACAAATGATGTAAGATTAGCAACACATGTGACCCCGAAGGAAGAAGGAAAGAAACGAAAGAAGAGAGAAGTCTCACCAGAAGAGGAAGAATCTTTGTTTGAGGTCCCAGAAAATTTTAAGAAGTATGAGATAGATGACAGGAGAGTCATGATCAGAATGCCGAAACGAGAAGCACAATCAGGAGAGGCCTATGATAACAAAGAAACGACCAAGAAAATAGTAGTGGCCCTGGAAGAAGGAGAAGAGAGATGCACATACATAGGCCATGACCTAACAGAGGAAGAAGAGCATGCATTAATAGCCTTGCTAAGAGAATACAGAGATGTATTTGCTTGGAGTTACAAGGATTTGAAGGGTGTTGACCCAGACATATGCTCACACACCATCCCCATGACTTCAGATGCCAAACCCTCTAAGCAAAAGCCCTATACATATAACGATAATTATGCTGCTAAGATCAAAGAGGAGATAGATAGACTGGTCGAAGCTGGATTTATCTACGAAATTGAGCACACTGAGTGGGTATCCCCCATCGTAGTGGTGCCCAAGAAGAATGGCAAGCTGCGTGTATGCATTAACTTGAAGAAGGTTAATGCAGCCACGATTCGAGATAACTATCCGCTTCCCATCACAGAGCATCTCTTAGAAAGAGTAGCAGGCAAGGAAGTGTACAGCTTCCTCGATGGATTTTCGGGCTACAATCAAGTAGCCATAGCTCCAGAAGATCAGCATAAGACAGCTTTTGCCACAGAGTGGGGGATATTTGCCTTTCGTGTAATGCCATTTGGGCTTACCAATGCTCCAGCTACCTTCCAGAGACTAATGTGCCATGTATTTAAGGAGTTCCTGAGGAAGAATTTAGAAGTCTATGTTGATGATATTTGTGCTCATTCCAACATTAGACAAACCCATATCCCCGAACTCAGACAAATCTTTGACAAATGTAGAGAATATCAAGTCTGCCTGAACCTAGAAAAGTGCGTTTTTATGGTCAGGCAAGGCAAAATTCTAGGACACATCGTGTCAAAAAATGGCATATCCACTGATGAGGAGAAAGTGAGAGCCATAGCCGAACTTCCAAGGCCAAGGAATGTCAAGGAAGTACAAGCTTTCATGGGACATTGTGGTTACTACCGCCGGTTCATTCACATGTATGCTATCATTGCAAAGCCCATGTACGGACTTTTGACTAACTTTGAGTGGACGGATGAATGTGAGAATTCCTTCCAGGAGCTTAAACGGCGATTATGTTCAGCACCAATCTTAACCACACCAAATTGGAACAAGCCATTCCATGTTCACGTGGATGCATCCAATTATGCTATTGGATGTGTACTTGCACAACCTACGGGTGAAGGTAATATGGATCTTCCAATTGCCTATGCTAGTAGACAATTGAATGCAGCTGGACGAAATTACACCACCACTGAGAGAGAAGGCTTAGGCATGGTATATGCAGTGAAGAAATTTAGACACTATTTGCTTGCAACCAAGTTTAAATTTTTTACTGACCACCAAGCATTGATATATCTCGTAAACAAGCCATGCAATACAGGAAGATTAGTAAGATGGTTTCTCTTACTAATGGAATACGATTTCGAGGTTGTGGTAAGAAAAGGGAAGACTCATTTGAGAGCTGATCATCTTTCCAGGCTCACATCTGGAGAAGCCCCACAAGGAGTATCAGATGACCTTCCTGATGCTTACTTGTTTAACTTGGAAGTGGTACCGCAGTGGGCTAAGCCACTAGTGCCAGTATTGACATACGGGCCTAATCACCCAATTATAAACACACAAGATAGAGAGGTAGTAAAAGCCCAAAAGTATCACATCATGGCTGGAAGTATGTACAAGCACACAGATCAAGGGATCTTGGCCTGTTGTGTGGAAGAGGATGAATATGCAAAATGGTTGCAATTAGCACATGTAGGCGCATTAGAGCAACACTATTCAAAGCAACGAACCCTACAAACACTAAGAAGACTAGGAGTACATTGGCCAACTATGGAAGCTGATGTCCAAAAGTTGTGCAAGGAATGCCAAATCTGCTGCACTAAACCACCTGTGGAACATGCCACTCTTTATCAAGTGTCCCTAGTGCCCGATTGGAGTGAACCACTAGTATCCTTCCTGAGGACGAAAACTTTCCCTCCAGATATGACTCTGGCTAGGAAAAGGAGTTTAGAACAAGAAGCCCAGGATTACTCACTTATTGGTGATAATCTATACAAACGTGGTAAAGACGGTTACCTGAGACTATGTGTCCACGAGAGTGAGTATCTCAAGATCTTGGACACTGCTCACCAAGGTGTAGCAGGAGGACACTTTGGACCAGATCGGGTGATCAAGGCAATACTATTTGCGGGCTTCTGGTGGCCGACCCTTCACATGGATGCACATACCTATGTGAAACGGTGTGATGTCTGTCAGCGAACTCAGTATCCTATACGCAAAGATGAGATGCCACTGAAACCTATGATGGGTGGACGTGCATTCTCTAAGTGGGGAATAGACTTTGTAGGCCCTATTAATCCCCCAGCTAAGGGCTCACATGCTGAATACATCATTGTGGCCACGGATTATCTCACCAAGTGGGTAGAGGTAAAAGCTACGACAAAGAATGACGCTCAGACAACTGCTAAATTCTTGTTTGAAAATGTATTCACAAGATATGGGCTACCTATAGAGCTAGTAAGTGATAGAGGCACTCATTTCTTGAACGAAGTGATTGAAAATCTACTCCAAGAATTCTTGGTAGTTCATAAGAAGTCTGCCCCCTATCACCCTCAAGCTAATGGACAAGCCGAAAGCACCAACAAGATCTTATGCAATGTACTGACAAAATTAGTGAACACTAAACGCTCTGATTGGGACAAACAGCTACACCATGCTGTTTGGGCATACCGAGTCGCCTACAAAACGGTACTCCAAGCCACCGCCTTTCAGATGGTATTTGGCCAAAACGCGGTGCTACCCTTGGACTTCTTGATACCTACCTTAAAAGTAGCACAAGAGCACGAATGGACGGGTCATGAACTCTCCTCTAGACTTTTTGACCTTGAACGATTAGGAGAAACGAGACTGAGAGCAGCTGCAGGGATATATGCAGCTAAGAAGAGACAGAAGGCATACTTTGATGCCCATGTGAAGGATAAGGGCTTGAAAGCAGGAGATCTAGTTTTAGTCTACACATTGAAACAACATGCAAGGAAGCTGGAAAAGAGAGGCTACGGACCTATGATCATCAATAGGATCTCCACGAGTGGAGCAGTACAACTAGCCACTTTAGAGGGTAATGTTCTCCCAAACTATATTAGCGGATGCAGAGTCAAGTTGTATCAGGAACCCCTCACGGAGGAAATGCTAAGTCGACTCAATACTGCTAAGCAACGTAAAGAGGAGGAAAAACGAATTCGAGAAGAAGCTCAAGCAGAAGCCCTAGAGCGCATACGGAAAATGAAATTAAGAAGACAAGGTAGAGAGCAACCTGTGCCAGATGCATATGCAGATCCAGGATATCCCGTGGCTATGTGTGAAGTTTCAGGTGATAGCTCACATAGGATAATGGATCGACGTCCTTTCATAACCTTAGATATAGGACGAGGAAAGAGTGTAAGGACTGTAAGAGCCTTGATTGACTCAGGTGCAGCCACTAGTGCTGTTAAATTGTGTTACTGTCAAGAATTGCAATTAACTGTCAATCCTGTGGAAGCATATCTCATAGGATTGGGAGGTGTGGAAACTCCTTGCATGGGCGAGGTGGAACTTCCCCTCTATATTCGTGATGAGGCAATGACAGTTAAAGTACTAGTGTGTCAAGATGAGGACCTCACTGAACCCCTTGTCTTGGGTCAAGACTGGATCTATGACCACGCAGTCAACTTAAACCTAAGAAGTGGACTTCTTCAGGTTTGGGTCAATCATAGTCGAATTACGGTAGAGTTAGATAACGGAGCACTCAAGGAACTAGGAAAGGCACAAACTCCTGGTCCTTCCAGGAGTACACATGAAGACGATCATGCTGTTCTTGTCCAAAACTATGTGTTGCAGAGGAATGATGTTCGCACAAAAGAAGTCAGGAGAGCAACGGAACCCCCTTCTTTTCCAAAGGCCAGAGGGAGGCAGCAACCAAAGGTGGATCAAAGGCAGATGAAGCAGAGTACTACCTATCTCGGAGATCAAAAGTACCCGTGCAGCAAAATGTCTCAGCTAGTCAAACAAGTGTGGGTGCGGAAAGGCGAATACCCGGTTGCACTCAAGCCAACCACACGGGCAAAGCCTCTTATTAGTAACCAACAACACAACAACAATAAGAAGTCTTTCAGAAGTTCTTCTGTTAACGCTAAGTCAATTTGGGTGCCCAAGAAGTCGATGGAGGCTAGGCCACAATCAAGACAAATTTGGGTGCCTAAGGCTTGTGTGCGGGCTCAAATAGCTACACCAAGAACACACCCTATACAACATGATCCATTCACTCGCACACCCTGTCTCCACTCGTTTTCAACACTCAGGAACACAACAAGGCCAATACGCACGACCAGAATCACTTGTAAATGGGTCCCTAAAAGGCCTCACTTTCAAGCTGACACACCTATAAAGTTCTCGAGAGTCTCTACGAAACCAAGAGCAAAACCCATCCACGGCATTTGGCAGCCTAAGAATTGTAGCAAACCCCCGGACCCCAATTGTAAATCCATGACCACCTACTAACCACTTCACTCTCACATCACATCATTCCGCTTAGCTTGTAGGTCTATCCAATTCCTAACTACACTCACCAGCACCGAGCACTTACTAACCTACTAACCTCTTCCGGACCACATGTTAATGCTGTAACGGGGACACGGTGTCATTTTTGTGTCCATTGCAATGTTAACATTTGTTCATGTATTCTCACAGAACCAGCTGCGAAGTTCTCAACATGGCTGAGGCAGCAGGAACTAGCTCTCACACAGAAACAAACCCGCAAGTGGTGGATTTAGACAGTTTACCCGTTTTGCCTGAGACAAATGAAAGGCCAGAAGAATTGCAGGCCGTCAAAATCATACCTATTGCGGACCCTCCGCGTGGCCACACCATGCCCGTAGGAAAGACTTCCCACTGGTTTACCGAGGTGGTAGGACCATTGGGTGAAGGAACGTACCTATGGGAATCAGAGTTGGACTTCAATGGGAAGCAAGGCAGATACCATTTCTTCACTAGAGAATTTGAGAAATTACAAAATGCAGAAAGTCTACGTCCGATATGGGAAAAGGTAGGATTGAGTGCCTATTTCAGTGCACGACTCCCAAAACCTGACTTCATGCGATGCTACTATCTTATCAACACCTTGACTCCAAACCAGAACCCAAAAGGTGCAAGCTCATTTGTGATCCCATCTCTGACAAAGGGGAATGAGCTCAAGAGGTTCAGGCTATCAAACAACTTGGTGAGAGAGGCTCTAGATATGCGCGGAATGCATATTCCTACAGAGAAGGAAACCCTAGTACCGGATTACATGAAGAATCGAAGTCTCACCAAACTCAAGGACATGGCGCCCATGACACCTAATATTGCAATACACCTTCGCATGTGCATGCAACACTTTGCTTTTCCTGCACAAGATAGATTCACTATGCCGCACAAAAAGATTTGGTTCAATTTATATCTGGCAGAGACACAGAGCCTCACCATCAACTTACCCCATTGGATAATTGATCAGATACACCTAGCTCACAAACGATGGCCGAGAAAACAAGTTTTATATGGTTGCTGTGCTCCGACGAGAATAATTTATAGGTGTTTGGCTTATGACATCCCTATTCAACGGGCCCTAATGTGGAATCGTGTAGAGCAGTTTAGAGGTAGGACATCCACTGGACCCCCTTCGAAGAAGATGAGAGGCACTGTCCAAGTCCCGTGTGCTCAACCACGTGGAGCCACCCTAACACCAGATGTCACCCCTCCACATCGAAGAGTCCGACCATTCACACTCCGACTTCCAAGACGCAGCACCGATGGTTCTACCTTGATATTCCCTCCCATCCCAACCGATCTTGAATTCCCTAGTGGTGCACCTTTGGAAGAACTCACTAATGAAGATTTCGAACAATTATTACAAGATGTAGAACTGGAGGTAGAAGAAGCACAAGAAGCGGAAACCGTGCAAACGTAGGCCACAACCTCCCAAGCACCGGTCACACCAGTTGAAGTGGATGAAGAGGATGATGGAGATGAAGAACAGGAGGAAGATGAGGAGGATTACGATCAAGAGCATCAAGATGAACAACAAGAAGTGCCAGAACTTGTAGGTGCACCAGCATATACAACTCAACTACAAAGGTTATACGACACAATCAAAGCAGTACAAGAAAGGCATAAACTCTCTCTTATATCAGGTCAAGCTTTGATGCAAGAAATGCTATCAGATGAAGGGGTGGACCAACAATTCATTGACACTCCCAAATTAGTGTCAGAATCTTTAGGAGTTCCGGAGGCTGTCCACACTGCTGTCCGCCAGTCCGTAAGGTATGACAAACGCAGAGTTGACACGTTACCACGAGCAGGTAAGACTATCAGGATACGTGTCACAAAACAAGAAGTACCCACTGAAACAACAGCTACCCCTACAACCCCCATTGAACTCTCGGCCGAAACCTTTGTTCAGACATCACCCATCTCACCCCACCATCCTCCATCACCACCTTCTCCACCCCCACCACCACCTCCCCCCATGGAAGAAACGACAGCCATCACGTCTACCTCCACTTACTACCCATCCTCATTCACATCATTCTCATTTCGAGAACCCACCTCACAAGAAAACCTCTTCTCATTCGTCACCAATCCCTTGTACACTTCAGCCCTTCCATCCTCCGAACCCATAACTGGCCATCCCATAATCCCAACGGTGGTTGGAAACCCAGCACCCACCGAAGGCACCCTGTGTTTCCCAGCCTATCCCCCAATACGGGTAGCTCCATTCCATGGCCCTCATTTCCCATCGGGCCCCTACACCTCTTTCAACCGGACCTCACCACTCCAATACCCGTCCTTTGGGGAGCAATTCATCCGCTCTCCAATGTTTCAGCGGCACATTGCCCCGACGTTCGCAACAACATCAATTTACACGAACACCACACTCACTTCACCTACCATACCCACCTACATGGTAGCCCCAGTACACACCACTTTGTCTGATCCAATGGACATTTCACCAACCTCAGCACCTCTCCCCACGATTCCACCATCTCCCCCTCCCTTACCCCCCACCTCACCACTCACATCATTGGCACACACAGCATTCACTACCCCCCTCCCCAATCCCACCTCCCCTGCATTTCAAACTTTTCCCCTTGCATCTCATAATGTAAATAGCACGTTCAACACATTACTTCAGTGTGCACATCAACTACAACAAGAGTACCATCAATTGGAAGAACGCACTACGGCCCTCCAGGTAGAATCTCAACGTCTGCAAGCTAGGGTCACCACTCTGGAAGCTGACTACCAAACGCTCCTAACCGAGCATACCACCTTACAGCAGGCTCACTCAGAATTGGAATCAAAGACATCAACAGTAGATGACCAAGCAGTCAAGGAACTAGAAACAGTGCTTCAAGCGCAGATGATATCTAATGCTACACTCAGACGCAACATTGGGCTATTAAGGAAGCATATGGCAGCAGCACTAGAAGAGAACAAAAGACTTCAACAACAAAACCAAGACAACTTCGAAGCGGCCATGAAAGGAACTGTAGGAGCCACCATTAGCCCTACCAGATATAGAGCAGTCCCATCGAAAGACATTCGCATCTTACTTGAGGAGCATGCAAATTTCTTGGAGTCATATGAAAAGTTAGAGACTGAATGTGTAGATCTAAAGAAACAGATAGCCAGTGTCCCCACAGCTCAATAGGAGCCGGTAATCTTGCAACACTCTACAGACGAAATAGAGACCCTCCGGAAACAGGTGGCAGAACTCCAAGCACGCCTCTTACCATATGAAAGGCCACCCTCGCCCATTGAAGAACCAGAACCTGAAACAGTAGTGGAAATTCCCGTCGATGACAGCTATGAAGAGCCATACAAGCCTATGCCGACACCCGGCGGTCGAACTACAGAAGAAGGACAAGACACCTTAGAAATTCAAGTCCTAGATTGGGTCAAAAGGGTCGAGAAAGTGGGTAAGACACATGATGATCGTGTGGCAGTGCAAATGCAATCTCTCACAAATCTGGAAGAAACTGTCCTCCGGTCTTCCTACTTTCAAAATTTATCCCATCAACGGTTAATCACAACATCAGAGTCACAATACATGCCTTATTTTGTCTTACTACATGAGTATAATGCAGAAGTCAAAAGACATACAGGGAAGGAGCCCACATTTGCCACTCAATTTGAGATAGGGGATTTACCGACAGATGCACGCGCTGGCTCGATCTTCCAACCTAATTGGCGTGCACGTCTACTAACCGATTACCCAGAGATGATGAGCACCTAGGCAACCATGCCACTATATATCAAGTATAATCCTTGCTATTGCCCAGTGGTACGTCGTAGATCCTGGCAAGCATTTGCAATCATGGTACGCAACAATAAAGAATGCTCGGATTGGGTTAACTATCCATATTTTGCTCCACCTCGCAGGACCCCAACCGTAGCCTACATGATATCAACAATTCGGCACTGGTCTACACGTCTAAATAATGTACCTGACATAGCAGCAAAAATGTGTATGAAGATATTTGAGCTCATGACCATTGTCTTCAAAACCTTTCGAAATGTACAAGCTCCATACATCTCTGCTCTTGGATTCTCTCAAGGTAACAAGGATTTAGTCTACGACATGAGCCAGACCCCCTCGGTCACTATAATCTTTGCTTGGCATGCACGAATCAAGTACTTACCCGCATGCTTCAAGCAGACATTTGAGGAGATGTTCTCTACGGGATTCTGGGAATATCATTCGGAAATTTTCATTCCCAGACCCACACATTTGCTACACCTATTCGCCGTAGAACAAGCGATCCATGCAGATCAGTTACGTCTGCCACATCCGGACATTCTAGGACCAATTGATTGGGATCGTTTGATGACAGATTTGGCCAGAGGACTACGCCTTCAAGAACATCAGCTTGCCACTCAGGTCATGGAATATTACATCCAACACTCCCAGCAACAAGGGTCTGTCAGGGACGACAGACGCGAGAGAGGGGGGGGTGTTGAGAGCAGTATGGGCACCCAAGGACTGACTAGACAAGGAAGCCAGCGGAGAGAGTCAGAGCGAGCTGAAGGAGTAAGTAGACAAAGCAGTAGACGCAAATCTGGCAGATAGGCCCTTCAAATTTTTCCAAACCAACATCCTTATAACAGTGATTTTTATCACTAACAATCATTGTAAATACCATTTCATATTTTTGTAGCTCCATTTTGTGCAAGCCGAGGAGTCCTCGAGCTTGAGGAGCCTTAGAAGTACCTACATATCAATCTTCGTATTTTTTAGACTCCGTTTAAGCCCTCAAATTGGCCCTGGAACCTAATTTTTAACTAGGCCGGACACTAGGTCTGGACAGGGCCAAAGCTAGTCAAAAACTATAAAAAGAGCTAGAGAGCTCATTTTTGAGGGTGGATTGTAATTGAAACGAACTTGTAAGAGCTTTGTGAAAGTAATCTACAGAACTCCATTGCTCCTCACTCTTTGTCTTGCCGTGTGTGCGCGTGTGTGTGTATGTGTGTGCATGTTGGTGTGCTTCTCACTCACGCACTTGTGCTTCCACTTGCTCGAGGTCTTCATACCATCCTCACGTCTTCCCGGATTGACATTAAAGGAGGTGCTACTCATCACTGAGCTACAAGTGGAAGGTTGCCCAGGTGCTCATCATTTCAGGGTAATCGGTTAATAGACGTGCACGCCAATTAGGCTGGAAAATCGAGCCCGCACGCGCATCTGTCGGTAAGTCCTCTGGTTCAAATTGAGTGGCAAATGTGGGCTCCTTCCCTGTATGTCTCTTAACTTCTGCATTATAATCATGTAGCAAGACAAAATAAGGCATGTATTGCGACTCTGATGTTGTGATTAACCGTTGGTGGGATAGGTTCTGAAAGTAAGAAGACCGAAGGACAGTTTCTTCCAGATTTGTGAGAGATTGCATTTGCACAGCCACACGATCATCATGTGTCTTACCCACTTTCTCGACCCTTTTGACCCAATCTGGAACTTGAATTTCTAAAGTGTCTTGTCCTTCCTCTGTAGTTCGACCACCGGGTGTCGGCATCGGCTCATATGGCTCTTCATAGCTGTCATCGACGGGGATTTCCACCACTGTTTTAGGTTCTGGTTCTTCAATTGGCGAGGGTGGCCTTTCATATGGTAAGAGGCGCGCTTGGAGTTTGGTCACCTGTTTCCGGAGGGTCTCTAATTCTTCTGGAGAGTGTTGTAAGACTACCGGCTCCTGTTGAGCTGTGGGGGCACTGGCTATCTGTTTCTTTATGTCTGCACATTCAGTCTCTAACTTTTCATATGACTCCAAGAAATTTGCATGCTCCTCAAGTAATATGCGAATGTCTTCCGATGGGATTGCTCTATATCTGGTAGGGCTAAGGGGTGCTCCTGCAGTTCCTTCCATAGCCGCTTCAAAGTTGTCTTGGTTTTGTTGTTGAAGCCTCTTGTTCTCTTCTAGTGCTGCTGCCATATGCTTCCTTAATAGCCCAAGGTTGCGTCTGAGTGTAGCATTAGATATCATTTGCGCTTGGAGCATTGTTTCTAATTCCTTGACTGCTTGGTCGTCCACTGTTGATGTCTTTGATTCCAATTCGGAGTGAGCCTGCTGTAAGGTGGTATGCTTGGTTAGGAGCGTTTGGTAATCAGCTTCAAGAGAGGTGACTCTAGCTTGCAGACGCTGAGATTCTGCCTGGAGGGCAGCAGTGCGTTCTTCCAATTGATGGTATTCTTGTTGTAGTTGATGTGCACACTGAAGTAATGTATTGAACGTGCTATTTACATTATGAGATGCAAGGGGAAAAGTTTGAAATGCAGGGGAGGTGGGATTGGGGAGGGAGGTAGTGAATGCTGTGTGTGCCAATGATGTGGTGAGTGGTGAGGTGGGGGGTAGTGGAGGGGGAGATGGTGGAATCATGGGGAGAGGTGCTGTGGTGGGTGAAATGTCCATTGGGTCAGACAGAGTGGTGTGTATAGGGGCTACCATGTAGGTGGGTATGGTAGGTGAAGTGAGTGTGGTGTTCGTGTAAATTGATGTCGTTGCAAACATCGGGGAAAGGTGTCTCTAAAACATTGGAGAGCGGATGAACTGCTCCACAAAGGACGGGTATTGGGGTGGTGAGCTTAGGTTTAAAGAGGCGTAGGGGCTAGATGGGAAGTGAGGGTCGTGGTATGGAGGTATCCGTATTGGGGGATAGGCTGGGAAACACAGGGTGCCTTCTGTGGGTGCAGGGTTTCCAACCACAATTGGGATTATGGGATGACCAATTATGGGTTCGGAGGATAGAAGGTTTGAAGTGTACAAGGGATTGGTGACAAAAGAGAAGAGGGTGTCTTGTGAGGTGGGTTCTCGAAAGGAAAATGATGTGACTGAGGGTGGGTTATAAGTGAAGGTAGAGGTGATGACTAGCGTTTCTTCCATGGTGGGAGGTGGTGGTGGGGGTGGAGAAGGTGGTGATGGGGGATGCTGGGGTGAGATGGGTGATGTATGAACAAAGGTTTCGGCAGAGAGGTCAATGGTGGTGGTGGGGGTAGGTGTGGCTTCAATGGTTACCTCTTGTTCTGTGACGGGCATCCTGACAGTCTTACCTGCTCGTGGTAATGTGTCGACTCTGCGTTTGTCATACCTCACGGATTGGCGGACTGCAGTGTGGACAGCCTCCGGAACTCCTAAAGATTCTGACACTAATTTGAGAGTGTCAATGAAATGTTGGTCCACCCCCTCATCTGATAGCATTTCTTGCATCAAAGCTTGACCTGATACAAGAGAGAGTTGATGCCTTTCTTGTACTGCTTTGATTGTGTCGTATAACCTTTGTAGTTGAGCTGTATATGCTGGTGCACCTACAAGTTCTGGCACTTCTTGTTGCTCATCTTGATGCTCTTGATCATAATCCTCCTCATCTTCCTCCTGTTCTTCATCTCCATCATCCTCTTCATCCACTTCAACGGTGGTGACAGGTGCTTGGGAGGTTGTGGCCTGCGTTTGCACGTTCTCCACTTGTTGTGCCTCTTCTGCCTCCAGCTCTACATCTTGTAATAAATGTTCGAAATCTTCATTCGTGAGTTCTTCCAAAGGTGCACCACTGGGAAATTCAAGATCGGTTGGGATGGGAGGGAATATCACGGTAGAACCATTGGTGCTGCGTCTTGGAAGTCGGAGTGTGAATGGTCGGACTCTTCGGGGTGGAGGTGTGACATCTGATGTTAGGGTGGCTCCACGTGGTTGAGCACATGGGACTTGGACAGTGCCTCTCATCTTCTTAGAAGGGGGTCCAGTGGATGTCCTACCTCTAAACTGCTCTACACGATTCCACATTAGGGCCCGTTGAATGGGGATGTCATAATCCAAACACCTATAAATGATTCTCGTCAAAGCACAGCAACCATATAAAACCTGTTTCCGCGGCCATCGTTTGTGAGCTAGGTGTATTTGATCAATTATCCAATGTGGTAAGTTGATGGTGAGGCTCTGTGTCTCTGCCAGATACAAACTAAACCAAATCTTTTTGGGCGGCATGGTGAATCTATCTTGTGCAGGAAAAGCAAAGTGCTGCATGCACATGCAAAGGTGTATTGCAATATTAGGCGTCATGGACACCATGTCCTTGAGTTTGGTGAGACTTCGATTCTTCATGTAATCCGGTACTAGGGTTTCCTTCTCTGTAGGAATATGCATTCCGCGCATATCTAGAGCCTCTCTCACCAAGTTGTTTGATAGCCTGAACCTCTTGAGCTCATTCCCCTTTGTCAGAGATGGAATCACAAATGAGCTTGCACCTTTTGGGTTCTGGTTTGGAGTCAAGGTGTTGATAAGATAGTAGCATCGCATGAAGTCAGGCTTTGGGAGCCGTGCACTGAAATATGCATTCAATCCTGCCTTTTCCCATATCGAACGTAGACCTTCTGCATTTTGTAATTTCTCGAATTCTCTTGTAAAGAAATTGTATCTGCCTTGCTTCCCATTGAAGTCCAACTCTGATTCCCATAGGTACGTTCCCTCACCCAAGGGTCCTGCCACTTCAGTAAACCAGTGGGAAGTCTTTCCTACGGGCATGGTGTGGCCACGCGGCGGGTCCGCAATAGGTATGATTTTGATGGCTCGCAATTCTTCTGGTCTTTCATTTGTCTCAGGCAACACGGGTAAGCTGTCTAAGTCCACCACTTGCTGGCTTGTTTCTATTTGAGAGCTAGTTCCTGCTGCCTCAGCCATGTTGAAAACTTCGCAGCTGGTTCTGTGAGAATATATGAATGAATGTTAACATTGCAATGGACACAAAAATGACACGGTGTCCCTTGTTACAACATTAACCTAAGGTTCGGGGGAGGTTAGGGGTTAATAAGTGCTCGGTGCTTGTGTGTGTAGTTAGGAATTGGGTAGACCTACGAGCTAAGCGGAATGATGTGATGTGAGAGTAAAGTGGTTAGTAGGTGGTCATGGATTTACAATTGGGGTCCGGGGGTTTGTTACAAGTCTTAGGCTGCCAAATGCCGTGGATGGGTTTTGCTCTTGGTTTCGTAGAGACTCTCGAGAGCTTTATAGGTGTGTCAGCTTGAAAGTGAGGCCTTTTAGGGACCCATTTACAAGTGATTCTGTTCGTGCTCATTGGCCTTGGTGTGTTCCTGAGTTTTAAAAACGAGTGGATGCCGGCTGTGCGAGTGAATGGATCATGCTGTATAGGGTGTGTTCTTGGTGTAGCTATTTGAGCCCTCAAACAAGCCTTAGGCACCCAAGTTTGTCTTGATTGTGGGCTGGCCTTCATCGACTTCTTGGGCACCCAAATAGACTTCACATTAGCAAAAGAACTTCTGAAAGACTTCTTATTAGTGTCGTGTTGTTGGTTACTAATAAGAGGCTTTGCCCGTGTGGTTGGCTTGAGTGCAACCGGGTGTTCGCCTTTCCGCACCCACACTTATTTCACTAGCTGAGATATTTTGCTGCGCGGGTACTTTTGATCTCCGACATAGTAGTACTCTGCTTCTTCTGCCTTTGATCCACCTTTGGTTGCTGCCTCCCTCTGGCCTTTGGAAAAGAAGGGAGTTCCGTTGCATCCCTGACTCCTTTCTTGCGAACATCATTCCTCTGCAACACATAGTTTTGGACAAGAACAGCATGGTCATCTTCATGTGTACTCCTGGAAGGACCAGGAGTTTGTGCCTTTCCTAGTTCCTTGAGTGCTCCGTTATCTAACTCTACCGTAATTCGACTATGATTGACCCAAACCTGAAGAAGTCCACTTCTTAGGTTTAAGTTGACTGCGTGGTCATAGATCCAGTCTTGACCCAAGACAAGGGGTTCAGTGAGGTCCTCATCTTGACATACTAGTACTTTAACTGTCATTGCCTCATCATGAATATAGAGGGGAAGTTCCACCTCGCCCATGCAAGGGGTTTCCACGCCTCCCAATCCTATGAGATATGCTTCCACAGGATTGACAGTTAATTGCAACTCTTGACAGTGAGACAATTTAACAGCACTAGTGGCTGCAACTGAGTCAATCAAGGCTCTTACAGTCCTTGCACTCTTTCCTTGCCCTATATCTACGGTTATGAAAGGACGTCGATCAGTTATCCTATGTGAGCTAACACCTGAAACTTCACACATAGCCATATGATATCCTTGATCTGCATATGCATCTGGCACAGGTTGCTCTCTACCTTGTCTTCTTAATTTCATTCTCCGTATGCACTCTAGGGCTTCCGCTTGAGCTTCTTCTCGAATTCGTTTTTCCTCCTCTTTACGTTGCTTAGCAGTATTGAGTCGACTTAGCATTTCCTCCGTGAGGGGTTCCTGATACAACTTGACTCTGCATCCGCTAATATAGTTTGGGAGAACATCACCCTCTAAAGTGGCTAGTTGTACTGCTCCACTCGTGGAGATCCTATTGATGATCGTAGGTCCGTAGCCTCTCTTTTCTAGCTTCCTTGCGTGTTGTTTCAATGTGTAGACTAAAACTAGATCTCCTGCTTTCAAGCCCTTATCCTTCACATGGGCATCAAAGTATGCCTTCTGTCTCTTCTTAGCTGCATATATCCCTGCACCTACTCTCAGTCTTGTTTCTCCTAATCGTTCAAGGTCAAAAAGTCTAGAGGAGAGTTCATGACCCGCCCATTCGTTCTCTTGTGCTACCTTCAATGTAGGTAAGTCCAAGGGTAGCACCGCGTTTTGGCCAAATACCATCTGAAAGGGGGTGGCTTGGAGTACCGTTTTGTAGGCGACTCGGTATGCCCAAACAGCATGGTGTAGCTGTTTGTCCCAATCAGAGCGTTTAGTGTTCACTAATTTTGTCAGTACATTGCATAAGATCTTGTTGGTGCTTTCGGCTTGTCCATTAGCTTGAGGGTGATAGGGGGCAGACTTCTTATGAACTACCAAGAATTCTTGGAGTAGATTTTCAATCACTTCGTTCAAGAAATGAGTGCCTCTATCACTTACTAGCTCTATAGGTAGCCCATATCTTGTGAATACATTTTCAAACAAGAATTTAGCCGTTGTCTGAGCGTCGTTCTTTGTCGTAGCTTTTACCTCCACCCACTTGGTGAGATAATCCGTGGCCACAATGATATATTCAGCATGTGAACCCTTAGCTGGGGGATTAATAGGGCCTACAAAGTCTATTCCCCACTTAGAGAATGCACGTCCACCCATCATAGGTTTCAGTGGCATCTCATCTTTGCGTATAGGATACTGAGTTCGCTGACAGACATCACACCGTTTCACATAGGTATGTGCATCCATGTGAAGGGTCGGCCACCAGAAGCCCGCAAATAGTATTGCCTTGATCACCCGATCTGGTCCAAAGTGTCCTCCTGCTACACCTTGGTGAGCAGTGTCCAAGATCTTGAGATACTCACTCTCATGGACACATAGTCTCAGGTAACCGTCTTTACCACGTTTGTATAGATTATCACCAATAAGTGAGTAATCCTGGGCTTCTTGTTCTAAACTCCTTTTCCTAGCCAGAGTCATATCTGGAGGGAATGTTTTCGTCCTCAGGAAGGATAATAGTGGTTCACTCCAATCTGGCACTAGGGACACTTGATAAAGAGTGGCATGTTCCACAGGTGGTTTAGTGCAGCAGATTGGGCATTCCTTGCACAACTTTTGGACATTAGCTTCCATAGTTGGCCAATGTACTCCTAGTCTCCTTAGTGTTTGTAGGGTTCGTTGCTTTGAATAGTGTTGCTCTAATGCGCCTACATGTGCTAATTGCAACCATTTTGCATACTCATCCTCTTCCACACAACAGGCCAAGATCCCTTGATCTGTGTGCTTGTACATACTTCCAGCCATGATGTGATACTTTTGGGCTTTTACTACCTCCCTATCCTACGTGTTTATTACTGGATGGTTAGGTCCGTATGTCAATACTGGCACTAATGGCTTAGCCCACTGCGGTACCACTTCCAAGTTTAACAAGTAAGCATCAGGAAGGTCATCTGATACTCCTTGTGGGGCTTCTCCAGATGTGAGCCTAGAAAGATGATCAGCTCTCAAATGAGTCCTCCCTTTCCTTACCACAACCTCAAAATCATATTCCATTAGTAAGAGAAACCATCTTACTAATCTTTCTGTATTGCATGGCTTGTTCACTAGATATAACAATGCTTGGTGGTCAGTAAAAAATTTAAACTTATTTGCAAGCAGATAATGTCTAAACTTTTTAAACCCATACACCATGCCTAAGCCTTCTCTCTCAGTAGTGGTGTAATTTCGCTCAGCTGCATTCAATTGTCTACTAGCATAGGCAATTGGAAGATCCATATTACCTTCACCCGTAGGTTGTGCGAGTACACATCCAATAGCATAATTGGATGCATCCACGTGAACATGGAATGGCTTGTTCCAATCTGGTGTGGTTAAGATTGGTGCTGAACATAATCGCCGTTTAAGCTCATTGAAGGAATTCTCACATTCCTCAGTCCACTCAAAGTTTGTCAGAAGTCCGTACATGGGCTTTGCAATGACAGCATACATGTGAATGAACCTGCGGTAGTAACCACAATGTCCCATGAAAGCTTGTACTTCCTTGACATTCCTTGGCCTTGGAAGCTCGGCTATGGCTCTCACTTTCTCTTCATCAGTGGATATGCCATTCTTTGACACTATGTGTCCTAGAATCTTGCCTTGCCTGACCATAAAAACGCACTTTTCTGGGTTCAGGCAGACTTGATATTCTCTACATTTGTCAAAGATTTGTCTAAGTTCAAGAATATGGGTTTGTCTAATGTTGGAATGAGCACAAAGATCATCAACATAGACTTCTAAATTCTTCCTCAGGAACTCCTTAAATACATGGCACATTAGTCTCTGGAAGGTAGCTGGTGCATTGGTAAGCCCAAATGGCATTACACGAAAGGCAAATATACCCCACTCTGTGGCAAAAGCTGTCTTATGCTGATCTTCTAGAGCTATGGCTACTTGATTGTAGCCCGAAAATCCATCGAGGAAGCTGTACACTTTCTTGCCTGCTACTCTTTCTAAGAGATGCTCTGTGATAGGAAGCGGATAGTTATCTCGAATTGTGGCTGCATTAACCTTCTTCAAGTTAATGCATACATGCAGCTTGCCATTCTTCTTGGGCACCACTACAATGGGGGATACCCACTCAGTGTGCTCAATTTCATAGATAAATCCAGCTTCAACCAGTCTATCTATCTCCTCTTTGATCTTGGCAGCGTAATTATCGTTATATGTATAGGGTTTTTGCTTAGAGGGTTTAGCATCTGAGGTCATGGGGATAGTGTGTGAGCATATGTCAGGGTCGACACCTTTCAAATCCTTGTAACTCCAAGCGAATACATCTCTGTATTCTCTTAGCAAGGCTATTAACGCATGCTCTTCTTCCTCTGTTAGGTCATGGCCTATGTACGTGCATCTCTCCTCTCCTTCTTCTAGGGCCACTACTATTTTCTTGGTCGTTTCGTTGTTATCATAGGCCTCTCCTGATTGTGCCTCTCGTTTAGGCATTCTTATCATGACTCTCCTGTCGTCTATGTCATACTTCTTAAAATTTTCTAGGACCTCAAACAAAGATTCTTCCTCTTCTGGTGAGACTTCTCTCTTCTTTCGTTTCTTTCCTTCTTCCTTCGGGGTCACATGTGTTGCTAATCTTACATCATTTGTAAGCTCTCCATGCCTCTAGGGTTGAAATTGTACTTCATGGAAGTATTCTTCATCTGATGCAAATGGTGGGTCCATAATGATTGACTCTAGATCGGAGTCACTTGCATCCTCAAATGCATCAGAGCTAGGTTTACATTCTTCTAGAACTGCCTCTCCCATGATTGGATCTATGGAGAAGACTGAAATGTCATAGCCATCCTCATCACAGTGAGGTGTCCATTGTTCCTCATTGATGGCTACATCCATTGTTGCTAGGATTTCTGCCCAGCCATGGGGTTCAAATTCCTCATCAGGAAAGACTACAGGTGCATAGGCTGGGTCGTGAATTGATCTATGGTTTTCTTTTGCACCTACCTCTCTGGCTTTTTCTCTCTTCTCTTCCTCTACTGCTACTTTACACATCCATAAGTGAGTGTCTTCATGCATCCATGAGGATCCTGATCCTATGGAATGCACCGATTCCGTATCAAGGCTTTGGCTCTATGGATGGGGTTCCATTGGATAGGAGGGACATCTCTATGAGAGTAATCCTTGAGATTGACTTTGGTCGTAACACCTAAGTGCTGCAGGTACAAAGAATTGGTTCCCCAATCCTGTACCACTTGCAACTGTCGCATAAAGGGTCGTCCCAAGATCATTTCATAAGCATGGTTCTTGCTAAAATCACATATGGCAAAGGTATGCTCGAACTCGACACCACATGTGGTGAGAGTTATTCCTTCTAGCAACCCTAGGGGTCTCTCTATGTGACCATTGGCCATCTGCAATTTCATCCTCGTGTGCGTGAGTGCTGGCTTGCCCCAACGCTTCCATAGGGAAGTGCTGGCAATTGCAACTCCTGCGCCTGAGTCCAAAATTGCCTTGGTGGTGTACTCCTGGTAGGTAATGGGAAGATAGGTGTTCCCTTCTTCACCTTCACACATATCTCCTATCTTATCCAAGGGTATCTCTGGCACCGTCCTATGTGATCCTACCTGGGAATGAGGTTTCACTATCGCTGGTACTTGTTTGGCGACATGTTTCCATAATTCAGGTCTAACCTTGAGTAGCTCTTCCAAAGTGAGATTGCACTGCACTTTGGTGTTTTTCACTACCTCTGTGTTCCTAGGTAAGACTGAGTCCTCATTTCGTACCATGACCGTGGGTGCTCTCATACAAGTAGACTTAGCTTCCCATGGGCCTGTGAAGTGGGGTAATTCTTGTAGAGAGTTAGACTCAAAGTCTAGTCTGTCCTGAGAGTGGGTGCTCTCCTTCTCCTCATAAATGGATGGGATGTCTTGTGGGAATTGGTCGCGTGCATCATCCACAAGTTCAATAGGAGGAGGGACTTCACTCTCTTTAGCCCATTTGTCTTCTTGAATCTCGCGTAGGAATTCTGGTGTGAACCGATTCATAGAAGATGATGTGTCTGGCTCCGTAGAGTTAGGCACATAGGCTTCCTGAGCAAGAATGCTTAATCTTTCACTGGCCTTGTCCTTGTGTTGAGAGGTGGGTTCCTTTTCTGATTGTGCAATCAGCTTCTCTATTCTTTCTAACAGTCCATCAAAGTGCAACTGTGTCTTCGCTGAACTAGAGATGTTAAACAGGCGACTGGCCTCAAACATGGTCTGAGCCAATTCCACCATCTTAGCACAAATTTTGGTTCGTTCTAACTCTAGTTCTGCTCTTGGGTAACATTTTTCATGATCAGTTACGTTTGGCCCTTCTTGGATTCTGGCCTGATATGCTTTAAGCATCATATTAAGGTCTTCGGGAGTGGGATCTGCTAGGACTGATCCTACTCTAGGGGGTGTTGGAATTAGTTGAGGCGGGTCGGAAGGTGGCGGGTCGGATGGAGTTGGGAATGGTGGAAGTGGGGTAATGTGAGAGGGAGTTTGAGATGTGAGTTCAGTTATCTTGGCCTTTGTTTCTCTGAGGCTTTCCTCGAGTTCACTCATCTTTTTTGCCCATTGCCGTTTCATTCTTTCACGGCTATCTCTCCAAGCTCTAGTCCTCTTTTTTGTCATGCTCTCTGTTTCACTAACATCTGGGCTCTTCTCCCGGTTTACCCCTGGGTTTTGCTGCACTGCTTGAGCTCTAGTGATCACTTGCACGGGTGTAGTGGAAGTGACACTTCCTGTGGAATCTACTACTAACCCAATAACGTTAATAGGAATAATTTTTGGCATATTATTAGGATTCTTGGGGCAGTCTCGTAAGAGATGATCCTTTCCACACTCTTGGCAAAAACCCTGAATCGTCACTGACTGGGGTTGTGTAGGTGGAGGCAAGGGACAATCACGAATGAGGTGATCCCCCTGACATCTGTAGCATGGTCCTCTAGGGAATGGGGGTCTTACCTGCCTAGGTTGAGGTCTAGGGTTGGGGTTTGCATACATGACGTTTGTGTAATCTGCCTCCCAACTAGGTTCATTTGGCTCTTCACTATAGTAGGACTCACCATGTTCAGGAGATTGCATGTAGTAAGCCTGGGGGCTATCAACATGTGTAGAATCGAAGCTATGGTCACTGGGATCACTTTCTGAAAGCACTGGTGTTACAGGGACTATAGCTCTATTCAGGTTTTCTTTTGCAGCAACATACTTTACCGGAATCACATTAGCTGGAGCTGGGGGTTGTTGTGCTAGCACAGGCTGAGGCCTTTGTTGGTTTTGGTAGGGTTGGTAGGTTTGTTGAGGCCTAGCATACTGCTGAGGTGGGTACTGGTTCTGGTATCTTCCTGGTTGAGGGTATGGCTGTGGGTACATCTGCCTAACAGTTTGCTTATTGTAGGGGCAATCTTGCGTGGTGTGATTGGTGTACCTTCGTTCTATGGTGCAGTACTGGCTACTAGGATTAACTTGGGGTTGGGCCATAATGGGACATACATTCGCCATGTGGTCGCCACCACAAGTATAGCACCTTTTCACAGGGGCGAACCTTGGGATTTGTTTGTTAGTGACACCTAATTTCTGAGCTACTTTCTCTGCAAGTTCCTCAATTGATGTGGATTGCGTGGAAGAGAGGTTAGAGGCACTATCCGAATCTTTATATATCTTGGAAAGCTCTAACTCCTCCCCTAGGTTATCCTCAATGTCAATGCACATGCGTACACAATCTTCTATGGTCCTAGGGTCCTTCAAGTACACATAAGATCTCAATTTGGTACTTAGCAATCCATCCAAGAATAAAGCCACTCGCTTAGCTGGTGTGGGCAGCTCCGAAACAGGGCACCTTTCTAAGTATTGCCTAAATCTTCTTCCTGCAAGTCTCACGGTTTCTTGAGGGGTCTGCTTGAAGCTGTGAATCAGCGAGGAGGTATTATGCCTTATGCCACTCTTAGAGAATTCAATAATGAAAGCCTCTAGGAGTTGGTCTATGCTCCTGAACTGCCTCTCATTTAGTGGCTGAAACCATGTCAGGGCAGTGTTCCTAAGGGTCAGACCAAAGGCATTGTACTGCATGAATAGATCCTCCACTTGTTCAGCTCTCAGGACTTGCCTAAACTCAGCCACATGATCGTATGGATCTCCAGTGCCATCGAAGTAATTCTTCATGGACTTAACTAGCTGAGTCGGTCTCAAAGTCCTTGTGTGCTCTCTAGGTCGTGGTAGAGGGAACTCATCCGTATTTCTTTGATTCCTGTGAGCTCTAAGTATCTCAGGTTCTACTCTATTTGTTTCCGTCCTCATTCTTTCTCGGCCCACTAGGTTGGCAAAGCTTACTTCTGGTCTATCTCTACTTCTGTCTCTTTGCATTCCATGAGCTTGGGATGTTCCAGCTCCAGGGTGACCATAGGATACATTCGATCTTGGTTGGGGGAAAACGAATTCACCCTTCCAAGTGTAAGCATGCCTATCATTTTCTGTCACCACAAAGATCCTCTCCGAAGCGTGATCTAAGTAGGTCACTCTACCTGGGCTATCAGGATCCTTAAACTCATAGATCATGATTGTTCCTATATCAATTGGCCGATCAGGTTTGTACCTCCAAAAGGCTTCGTCAGTCTCTCGATTGAGGAGCAAATCTATGCTCTTATTATCCTGGGGAATCCACTCCGGTGTGATAATCCTAGTGAGAACCAATTTACCTCGAGGGGTTCTAGGTTCTGCACCCATGTTTCCTTGCTCCAGGTCACCTAAGTCTGCTTCGGGGATCACATTTCCAAATTCGTCCGTCCTATCTGGGTGACTGGTGACTACGTATATGGTTCCTTCTTTGTCCAAGTATGCTCCATTTTCAAACTTGATAGCTGGGTGCTCTAGTCCAATGGATTGATCAGGATTCTTAATCTGTACCACAGATCTTCCTAGGCCGTCCTCATAGATGCTGGCACCTAATCGGTTGGTCCTAAGGTATTCCAACTGCGTTTTGTAAGGGCCTTCTACCCTATGCAAGTATGGCACTCCTGAACTTCCTGTAGGTCTCTCCATACCTTGAGACATCTCGGATTCACTAGTCTCAGAACTTGGGTAGTATGAGTGGTGGCTCAACTGTTGGGCCCACGACCTAGCAGTGTGGTTGACACTAGCCTCTGAAGACCTAAGGCTTTGTCTATCCCTTACTAGATGTCGCCCTGATCTAAGGTTCATAAGCCTAATTGAATAACCCAAATTTGCCCAAGTACAACCTCGTTGTAGAGTCCTTTTGTATCAGTTACTTGATTCTTTTTAGTTGATTCCTGTGTTAAAATTCTTGTCTGATATCACGTCGCAAGGTATATTTGAGTGTAGTTCCGCACTTAAAGTTGCTCGTTCCACGTTAAGTTCTTTTCCTTTAAAGTTCTCGATAGTACAAAGATAATGTCCTTAGCTTGAACTTGAGAGTTTAGGTCTGCTTCAACTTGATAATTGCCTATCGTCGCCCTGACTCACTCCTACCTCTAGTCGTTCTTAGCCTAAACTAGGAATTGACAGAGAGGGTTGAAAGTTTCCAACCTTTTCTGTCCTGCTTGGTTGCCCTTGAATGCCCAGGAAGTGTGTTCCCAAGCTTGCACTTACACTTGCTTTGAACGCCTTTCGATGCTCTCAATAGATCTGTAGAGTTCCAAAGTTAGCTTTAATATTTAAATTCCAAAGACAGAACCAATGATTCTCATTCCTGTAGCACAATTACTAATTTGCATAGTGAATTTTAGGAAAACAATTCTTAAGACCCCTGACTTTGATCCCCCTAGGTATGGTCAACTTCAAAATAACCTGGCTAAAAATCAACGCATTATCTTTATAAAAAACAGTTGAGGGCGTGTAGTATATGCCACAAGCTTTCCAACAAGCCCTAGAGCTCAAAAAATGGATTTTGTATGAAAAAGTTATGACCGTTCAGGGTTCTAGGGTTAAGACAGGGTTCAAACAGGATCACTGTGCAACAGGTTTTCCCCAAGTTGTTTTCCTAAGGCCTCCTTATGTGCTCTAGAGTAAGATGTTTATGCCCAAAATTAGCCAAACTCTTCAATTTAAAAACCCTAAAAAATTGGCTAAAATTGGCTGTCAATCGCGATGGACAGGGCTGTCAATCGCGATGGACAGGGCTGTCGATCGCGATGGACAGGAGTCGGTCGCGATGGACAGGCAGTCAATCGCGATAGACAGGGCAGGCAGTCAATCGCGATGGACAGAGTATCAATCGCGATGGACAGGCAGGCTGTCAGTCGCGATGGATAGGCAGTCAATCGCGATGGACAGGCAGTCAATCGCGATGGACAGGGCAGGCAATCAATCGCGATGGACAAAGTATCAATCGCGATGGACAGGCAGGCTGTCAGTCGCGATGGACAGGAGTCGGTTGCGATGGACAGGCAGTCGGTCGCGATGGACAGGAGTCGGTCGCGATGGACAGGCAGGCTGTCAGTCGCGATGGACAGGCTATCAATCGTGATGGACATGCAGTCGCTCGCGATGGACAGAGCTGTCAATCGCGATGGACTCAAATTTTGCAAGATTTTCAAAAATTTTTGTGGAAATGTGGTGTGCAGGGTCTCTAGTCCACTGTGGTGCACTCAGATTTACCAAAAGATGAAAATTTCTGTCAATCGCGATCGACAAGAGTCGGCAACTGCGAGACAGTTCTGCACATTTTCGTACCTGCGCGGCGTGCTGGAGGGGATGATGAAGCTGAAACCTGCAAGAAACTCCAAAAGCATGCAGAGAAAAGCACACAACAGTTCGCTCTCTCTCTCTCTCTCACAAGTGAAATGAAGGAAATGAAAGGAGGAAGAGGATATAGTCAAAAAACTGAAATTTTCACGATGATGGAAGTGGAGGTGGAAGATGGGGATGATGATGATGGTGATGATGGTGGTAAGGTAAGAAAGAGAAAAATAGGAAAAGTAAAGAAATTGCCTACAACGCCAACATCTCCAATCTACGTCTTACCATCACACGCTCGTCCTCAAAGCTCGATCCCCGGCAACGGCGCCAAAATTTGGTGTAGCTCAGTGATGAGTAGCACCTCCTTTAATGTCAATCCGGGAAGACGTGAGGATGGTATGAAGACCTCGAGCAAGTGGAGGCACAAGTGCGTGAGTGAGAAGCACACAAATATGCACACACATACACACACACGCGCACACACAGCAAGACAAAGAGTGAGAAGCAATGGAGTTCTTAGATTACTTTCAAAAAGCTCTTACAAGTTCATTTCAATTACAATCTAACCTCAAAAATGAGCTCTCTAGCTCTTTTTATAGTTTTTGACTAGGTTTTGGCCCTGTCCAGACCTAGTGTCCGGCCTAGTTAAAAATTAGGTTCCAGGGCCGATTTGAGGGCTTAAACGGAGTCTAAAAAATACGAAAATTGATATGTAGGTACTTCTAAGGCTCCTCAAGCTCAAGGACTCCTTGGCTTGCACAAAATGGAGCTACAAAAATATGAAATGGTATTTACAATGATTGTTAGTGATAAGAATCACTGTTATAAAGATGCTGATTTGGAAAAATTTGAAGGGCCTATCTGCCAGATTTGCGTCGACTG
Source organism: Ceratopteris richardii (assembly GCA_020310875.1). NCBI lineage: Eukaryota > Viridiplantae > Streptophyta > Polypodiopsida > Polypodiales > Pteridaceae > Ceratopteris > Ceratopteris richardii. The sequence continues at coordinate 147,019,839 of CM035417.1, read as the reverse complement.
CTTTGTCTACTTAATCCTTCACCTCGCTCTGACTCTCTCCGCTGGCTTCCTTGTCTAGTCAGTCCTTGGGTGTGTTGATATATTTAGGTAGTGATGTGTGTGAACACTCTAGGACCGCCGGGGCACTTTTTTCCCTCTTTAGGAGGTTTTTTTCCCCCGGCTTGTATATACGCCGATTGCCCTAATGGGATACTTATCTTGGTACATTCTCTACTAATACATTCAGTCTTGTGTGTTGTGCTCCAAGCTTCTTCTTCTTCCTTGTGCTGTTCGCGTGCTTTCGCAGACGTCTATCTCCAACAATTGGTATCAGAGCAGATCGTCGCTTCTTCTAGGGCGCCGTCGACACTCCTCCATTTGCAGTCTCAAATTCGCATGAAATTTGGTGAGCATACTCAGGGTGTTTCCCTCCGAACGCACTATCGTAGCGCTTGTGTAGGCTATTTCGTCCTTTTGTGCCAAAGGTATATACCAGTTTCTGTTCGCCAGTTTAAGCGTCTCGAAGTCTGCTACAGGTCTAGCAGAACTCGTTTGGGCAGTTCTGTTCAAATTTTTGAGATACAGTCAATTTTCCGCATCAAGGTATTTTAGTCACCGGCCATGGCTGAAAGCAGTGATGTATTCCGTATGTTGGCTGTTGAGGATAAGTTGGATGGTACCAACTACCCATTATGGGCTTATATGATGCGACATGTACTGGTTGCAAAAGGATTGTGGAACATTGTGCAGGGTGTTGAAAGACGTCTTGTTACACCTGTAACGACAGGTACTGCAAATACAGGTGTTGGAGCTGATGAAGATGGTGTCGAAGATGATATTCCACAGATTCCTGTTCGTGCTGCTGTTTCTGTTGCACCTACTGCAGAGCAGATTTGTTGGGATGGCAGAGATGCCCAGGCACATGCATTGATAGCCTTTTCTGTCAAACGTGCCATTATTCCTCACATTCACTCTTGCAGAACAGCAAAGGATGCTTGGGATACACTTACCACTTTGTACCAGGCTAGGAACGAGGCTCGTGTTGCTTACCTCCGAAAACAGTTGGAGAGTGAGCACATGAATGAAGGTGATTCTATGGACAGTTTTCTTACAAAGATCAAAGACCTGAAGGAACAATTGATTTCTGCTGATGAGGTTATACCAGATAGCTCACTTGTGCAGACCGTTCTGAATGGTCTTCCTGATTCATATCAGAGTTTTGCCTCTACTCTTCGGTTGATGATGAAAGGCAATCCGAATGCCTTGTCATTTGAGGAATTAGTCTCTGTTCTATTGCAGGAAGATCAGTCTAGGCAGAATAGGTCCATTATGCGTGTTGCAGATCAAGCTTTCCTGGCTAGTCAGAAGGGCAAAGGAAAATGGAGCTCTTCTACTAGTAAGCAGAAATCTGCAAATGCTGCACAATCGAAGAACCAGGATAAAGATGAAAAGAAATCAGAAAAGCAGAAATTGTTCTGCAAGTACTGTAAAGGAAATGATCATATTATAAAGAACTGTCCAAAACTGGCTGCTAAAGAGGCAAAGAAGAAAGAGGCTGGAATGGTTGTTGCAGAGGCCTCTACACCGAAAACAGAGTCTGCAAATCTTGTGCAGGAAGAAGAATGGGCGTTTACTACTGTCTGCAGTTTTGACCCATCTTGTCATGATCAGTGCATGTCTGCAGTAGACTCAGATGTTTAGTACTTTGACAATGGGGCGACCAAACATATTACCTCGCAGCGCAGTTTCTTCTCTTCACTCGAGCCTGCCCCTACAGGGAATACTGTCACATGCGCCAATAACTCCTCTTATCCTGTTATGGGAGTTGGTAAGATCATTCTGACTACTGCTGATGGTAGTTCTTTCACTTTGTCAGATGCTTTATTTGTGCCAGGGATCAAAAAGAACCTGTTATCAGTTTCTGCATTAGCCAAGATTGGCTTGGTTGTGAAATTTGTTGATGACAGGTGTACAGTCTATGATCTCTCAAATGGCGATGTGATTATTGCTTCTGGCATTTTATGTCGTGGGCTGTATAAGCTCATAGACTATGAAAGATCTGTGAATGATTCGGCATGTGCAGTTCATGATTCTCAGGCTATGTCAGATGCAAAGCTTTGGCATGTTGGAATTTGGGGCCCCAAGATCGTTCCAATACTAAAACCTCTTGAGCATACACAACTTAATTGACAAGATGATAAGTGAGATAGAGAAAGAAAGAGATCTTGAGACAAGGATAGGGAACGTAAGCTGGATGCTTACTTCACTAAAAATAATAGATGTCCAAATTACAACATGGGAGTACTACTCAACCATATAAAGTGGTGCACTCACTAATGGAAGAATAAGAAGATGATGATACAAAATTTAGATTATGTCGAAATAATCTAAGTGTGTGTGAAGAGAATGAAGCAACGAAGCTAACAAAATAGTGTAATGAAATTGTAAATCAACCACAAGGTTAACTCACAAAAGATAGTTACAACCACCTCGTAGAAGACTTCCTGCTGCAATGAGAGTAGCCTCTCCTTCACCACAACTTCACCTCCTTCAAGAGTGTGAGAACACTCTGTCTTCAAGAAGATCTCCAAGCTCTAGATCTTTGAGTGAGTGAGTATACAAGGAGCCAAGGCCTTGTTTATATAGTTTGTCCTCCTCCTAGAAAAGCTAAAATAAAGCACGAATAAATCTACGATCAACCATAAAGCTTCTTCGCTATACGATCGCGCATGAATAGAGAAACGCGATAGCTTTTCAAAAGATGCTTTTGCATTTGCTGCCGTCCGTGGGATTTGAACCATGGTGGGATCGTGTTAGCTTTTGGCAGCTTTGAGCTAGACCAAGTCGCCCGTCGGCTTCTCTTGTAGACGTGTATGGACATAACAATATACATGCGTGCTGCGGCCGTTGATTCCTTGAGGGATATAGAATAAGCTTTTTATGAAGCTGTTTTGTTGGACCAATAATGACATTGACTTCCAACAATCCCTCCTTCAATGTCATATTGGTACAAGATTCAGTAACCTGCAAATCTTCTCATGACTATCTCTAGTCAATGCTTTGGTAAATATATCTGCAACATTCTCACTAGAAGGAACATAAACTAGCTCAATGTGCTTCTTAGCTATCTGCTCTCGAATATAGTGGTAGTGTACCTCTATATGCTTTGTCCTTGCATGATGCACTGGATTTTTAGCTATAGCTATAGCACTCTGGCTATCTGAAAATATCTGAATGGGTTGATGTACTCTTACATCAAGATAACTGAAAATCTTCTGCAACCATACTGACTCTAGAGTAGCTGTAAATGCTGCACGATATTCAGCTTCACACGATGAAGTGGCAATAGTGGGTTGTCTTTTTGAATACCATGAGATAAGACAATCTCCAAGATAAAAACAAAATCCACTAGTACTTCTTCTTGTGTCTCTATCACCTGCCCAATCAGAATCTGAAAATCCTTTTAGTAACAAATGTGTAGATTTCAAAAATACCATAGCATAATTTGAAGTTCCCTTCAAATAACGAAAGATCCGCTTTACTGCTTTCCAATGTAACACTGTCGGATTCTGCATGAACCTTGATACTTGAGAAACTGCAAACTGTATATCAGGACGTGTATTACAAAGATAAATCAAGCAACCTACTGCTTGACTATATAGAGTAGCATCAAATGGCTCTGCATCTGCTACCATTTGTAAAGACGTGTTCTGATCCATAGGTGTTTGCATAGGTTTAGAATCACCCATCTGAAACCTTTCCAAAAGTTTCTCAATGTACTTCTGCTGTGTCATGTAGATACACTCATCTCGAAACAGAAACTGAATCCCAAGATAATAATGTAGAATGCCTAAATCATTCACATCAAATTTTTGCTTCAATTCTTCTTTGAACATCTGCAAATCTTCATCTCTGGGACCTGTGACTATAATATCATCCACATAAATGATTGCTATAATCATCATACCTGTTTCAGCTTTGACATAAAGAGTTGGAGCTGCATCTGAGTTATGGAAACCAATGGATAAAAGATATGTATGTATCTTTTCATACCATGCTCTAGGTGCCTGTTTTAAACCATACAAAGCTTTTATAAGCTTACACACTAAGTGTTCTTTACCTGTCTCTTCAAAACCTTCTGGTTGCTGAATATACACATCTTCGTGTAAATCACCATTTAGAAAAGCAGTCTTAATGTCAAGTTGATATATATGCCAACCAAAATGTGCTGCTAGAGCAAGTACTGACCTAATAATAGTCATCCTAGATGTAGGAGCAAATGTCTCATCATAATCAATACCTTTTTGTTGTGCATATCCTTTGACAACCAACCTGGCCTTGTGTCTATCAATAGTACCATCTGCTTTCCTTTTGATTTTAAAGATCCATTTTACACCTATAGCCTTCTTTCCTTCAGGTAACTCACATAGCTGCCAAGTTTGATTCTTATGAATAGAATCAATCTCTTCTTGCATAGCTTTTCTCCAAATAGGAATTTTAAGTGCATCTTTAACACACGCAGGTTCATCTTCAACAGTCGTAAGTGCCAAAATATCATGAATCTCGAAGTCTTCAGCAAAACTTACATGTTCTTTTTGCTGTCTAGTTTGACTTCTTGTTCTTACATGATCTTGTTGTTGTTGTTGTCTAGTCTGACTCCTTGTTCTTCCAGTAAAAGTCTTTATACCACTATCTTTCCAAGTTTGATATAACCACGTAGGTGTATCCTTGAATAGTGGTGAAACTCTTTCTGAACTTTCAGCTTCCACAGGTTCTGGAACTTGTCCTGTCGATGTACTAGGACTTTTTGGAACTTTAACTTCTTCCATTTCTGGAATCAAAGTCTCTTGTGGAACTGACTCTGTAGAAGGTTGTGAAATTCCTCTTTCTTTTTCTTGAATACTAGGAATTTGAGGTTTAACTCCCTCCTGATATGGCTGAACATCTACATCCAGAATCTTTCTAAAAATTCCATAGTCATTTTCACTAATGAACTCCGGAATTTCTGCTTCTTTATCATAAACCTTATCTTCAGCAATATAAGCATTACGTGAAAGAATAACTTCACCTGTCTCTGGAACATAAAACCTGTATCCTTTGCTTTCAACAGGATATCCAATAAAAACAGCTTTCTTTGCCTTTACATCTAGTTTGCCTCGGTCCTTTTTCTCAACATGTACATAAGAAAGTGATCCAAACACTTTGAAGTAACTCACATTAGGTTTTCTACCATAATAAGCTTCATACGGTGTGATTACCTTTAAAGCTTTTGTAGATGACCTATTCAAAATGTGATTAGCTGTATGTACTGCATCAAACCAGAATTTTGGTGAAAGCTTCTTGGACGCCATCATGCTCCGCATCATTTCAACAAGTACTCTATTCTTTCTTTCTGCAACACCATTTTGCTGAGGAGTATAAGCAATAGTAAGATGTCGAGTAATACCTTTCTCATCCAGAAATGTCTGGAACTCATTTGACAAGTATTCTCCACCTCTATCACTTCTGAGAATCTGGACAGTTTCCTGACTTTCATTTTCAACCATAGCTACAAACTTCTTGAACATAGGAAAGACTTCTGACTTCGACTTAAGACCATAGATCCATGAGTATCTTGTAAAATCATCCACAAATAGGACAAAATACCTGAAACCCTGAATAGAGTTTGCTCTCATAGGTCCATTCACATCTGAATGAATAATCTGCAATTTCCTGGTAGCTGTAATATGACCATGTTTCTTAAAAGGTAGTTTATGCATCTTACCTTCAAGACAACCTTCACATATATCTGAATCATCAGGTAGCTTGAATGAGGGTAAACTCTCAACCATACCTCTATCTTTGATATTCTTGAGGGCTCCAAAACTGATATGTCCAAATCTTTCATGCCATAGCTTCATATCTTCCACCGGTGACGAAGATTTGACTGCATATGCTTGACTGATTTTTGACAAAACAAAGACCCCTCCTTGTTGCTTACCTTGCAAAAGACACTTGTCTTCTTTATGTGATAAGATCTTACAAAGATCTTTCTCAAATACAACTTTAAAACCATCACTTAAAAATGCAGATATAGATAGCAGATTTATCTTCATTTCAGGTACATAAAGGACATCTGAAATTTGAAAATTACCACCTTCTCTTGACTTTAGGGTTACTGTACCTATTCCCACAACATCCAAATCATTGCCATCTGCAATAGTAACTCTTCTACCTGAAGAATAGGAAAGAGAAGAAAATACATCTCTACAACCTGTCATATGCTTAGTAGCACCTGAGTCGAATATCCAAGGACTTGCTGAAAGAACTTGTAAAGCTGCTTGATCAAAAGCTACTTCCTCAATAGTGATACAAGCATAAGAATCACCTTGAGATTTCCCTTTTTTATCATCTTCTGCAACATTACTTGATGCCTTTTTCTTTTCTGCTGCAATCCTTTTATAACATTCTGACTGAATATGTCCACGTTTCTTGCAAAAAGAACATATTTTTACCTTCTTCTTAGAAGAATTCTCTCTAGATGTCGTAGATACAGAATCTGAAGTAGAAGGTGAAAGGGACCTACTCTCCTTCTTGGATTGTTTTTCCTTCTTCTTATCCTTCTTCTTCTTACCCTTTGATGAAGATGAAAGTGCTTCTTCATTCTCTTCCATTCCCTTCAACTGATCTTCATCTTGAAGTAACAAGAACTCTAACTCTTCAAATGTAACCTCTCTATCTCTTGTGGTAAGGGTAAGAGTGGTTATGAAAGATCGATATGAAATAGGAAGTGAATTAATCAGCGTATTTACCATTTCTTCATCTGATATCTCAACTCCTACATTTAGAAGTTGATCTCTCAAGTCAACGAGTCTCGTAATGTGGGTTTGAATTGACTCACCAGCTTTCATCCTTGTATTTGCTAGTTGTCTCCAGAAGTGAGCTTTTCTAGCAGGATTTCTGCTCTGAAAAAGATTCTCGAGCTTTAACCAAGCTTGACTAGAACTTCTGCAAGATCTGATCTGTGGTAGAATATGCTTTTTGACACTCATTGCTATGAATGAAAGTGCTAAAGCATCTCTAGCATCCCATCTTGCCTGATCTTCAGTAGGAGGAACTCTAGGTAAAGACCTAGCAGTGACTCTGGATGTCGAAGTGGTTACCTCTTCTTCTATTGGTTCTGTAATAGCAATTCCAGTACCTCTTGAAGCTTCTGTAGACCCTTCTTCGCCTTCTCGTCTTGGTCTTGTTAAGGATCCATTGACGATACTCCATAAATCCTTTGTCACTAACAAGTTCATCATCATGAAACTCCACATGGGATAATTAGAAGATCCATCCAACTTGTCTTCAATCTCAATTCTCATCTCACTCATCTTATCTTAAGTGTGTATGTCAATTATGTAGCTCTGATACCAAGTGTTGGAATTTGGGGCCCCAAGATCGTTCCAATACTAAAACCTCTTGAGCATACACAACTTAATTGACAAGATGATAAGTGAGATAGAGAAAGAAAGAGATCTTGAGACAAGGATAGGGAACGTAAGCTGGATGCTTACTTCACTAAAAATAATAGATGTCCAAATTACAACATGGGAGTACTACTCAACCATATAAAGTGGTGCACTCACTAATGGAAGAATAAGAAGATGATGATACAAAATTTAGATTATGTCGAAATAATCTAAGTGTGTGTGAAGAGAATGAAGCAACGAAGCTAACAAAATAGTGTAATGAAATTGTAAATCAACCACAAGGTTAACTCACAAAAGATAGTTACAACCACCTCGTAGAAGACTTCCTGCTGCAATGAGAGTAGCCTCTCGTTCACCACAACTTCACCTCCTTCAAGAGTGTGAGAACACTCTGTCTTCAAGAAGATCTCCAAGCTCTAGATCTTTGAGTGAGTGAGTATACAAGGAGCCAAGGCCTTGTTTATATAGTTTGTCCTCCTCCTAGAAAAGCTAAAATAAAGCACGAATAAATCTACGATCAACCATAAAGCTTCTTCGCTATACGATCGCGCATGAATAGAGAAACGCGATAGCTTTTCAAAAGATGCTTTTGCATTTGCTGCCGTCCGTGGGATTTGAACCATGGTGGGATCGTGTTAGCTTTTGGCAGCTTTGAGCTAGACCAAGTCGCCCGTCGGCTTCTCTTGTAGACGTGTATGGACATAACAATATACATGCGTGCTGCGGCCGTTGATTCCTTGAGGGATATAGAATAAGCTTTTTATGAAGCTGTTTTGTTGGACCAATAATGACATTGACTTCCAACATGGCATGCACGATTTGGTCATCCGAATTTTGCTAGTTTGCTACGCCTGCAGAAATCTGAAATGGTATCCTCTTTGCCCAAACTTGAGGCACCTGGAAAACATGTTTGTGAAGGCTGTATTTTGGGCAAAATGCAGCGTTCTTCCTTTCCAAAAGATGGTTCAGTTCGGGCTACGCAGAAATTGCAGCTTGTACATAGTGATGTCTGTGGTCCTATGTAGACACCCTCTTTTGGAAATTACCTTTACTTCGTGACTTTCATTGATGATTTTTCCAGGCATGCATGGGTATATCCACTGAAAGCAAAGTCCGAAGTGTTCATGTGCTTCAAACAGTTTTTGGTTTTGGCTGAAAATCTGTCAGCATGTAAAATGGGCACCCTCCGTTCTGATCGAGGGGGGGAATATATGTCTTCAGATTTTAATGCATTTCTGGCTGAACGTGGGATAAAACAACACTGTACAGTGCCGTATACACCTCAACAGAATGGAGTTGCTGAACGAAAGAACAGGTCACTCATGGAGATGGCGAGGTGCATGGTCAAAAGTCAGGCTTTACCACATAGTTTCTGGCTTGAGACTGTCATGTGTGCAGCATATGTACTGAACAGGTGTCCCACTAAAGCGTTGCAGTCTATCACTCCATATGAGGCTTGGCATGACCGCAAGCCATCTGTTGCTCATCTGCGTGTTTTTGGTTGTTTGGCATATGCCTTAGTGCCTGAACAACATCGCAGAAAATTGGATGATAAGGCAGTAAAATGTATTTTTGTTGGGTACAGTTCTGAAAGTAAAGGCTATCGTCTGTATCATCCACAGACTAAACGCATTCTGGTTAGCCGTGATGTTGTCTTTGTGGAAGATGCTATTCAGCCATTGCTTTCATGTACTAAGGAGACATCTGTTAGCTCCAAAGACATGTTTCATATGATGATGCAGATCATTCCATTTTTGATGCAGATTTACATGATGCACTTGTTGATGAGAGAGCTGATATTGAGCAGGCAAAAACTATGCCAAAATGGCTGGTGCAGACTTTGCGTGACAGCAAATTAGATGCACCTTTGTCATATCGTACTCGTTCACGCTCTCATAATGCCTCCTTTGCATCAGATTGCTATGCTATGGCTTCATCTAGTCTCTGTGATGAGAATGAGCCTGTTTCTTTTGATAAAGCACAAAATTCAGAAAATTGGATGGCTGCTATGCAATCTGAATATGATGCTATAATGAAGAATGGTACATGGTCTTTATGTGACTTGCCTCTTGGCAAGAAGGCCATTGGCACTAAGTGGGTATACAAGCTGAAGCGTAAACCTGATGGTACAGTTGACAGGTATAAGGCTAGGCTTGTTGCAAAGGGTTATGCACAGGAAAAAGGCATTGATTTTGATGAGACCTTTGCACCTACATGCCGTATGACTACTGTTCGTAGCATTTGTGCACTTGCAGCCCATCATGGTTGGAATGTACATCAGTTGGACATTAAAACAACATTTCTGAATGGTGACTTGCATGAAGAAGTGTATGTTTTTCAGCCCCGTGGCTTTGTGCAGAAAGGGCATGAAAACCAGGTTTGTAGGTTAAAGAAGGCATTATATGGTTTAAAGCAAGCACCACGTGCTTGGTATGAGAAGATACATGCCTATCTGATTGCACATGGTTTTGAGAATAGTCCAACTGAAAGCACCTTATATGTTAAGTGTGCTAATGATGTGCTTCTGATCATTGTTGTCTATGTTGATGACATGCTGCTCACTGGTCCTATTGAGACACATATTGCTGATTTTAAGGCTGATTTGCATGCCTCATTTGAGATGTCTGATTTGGGGCATTTGCATCACTATTTGGGCATTCAGTTTATGCATGTTGATGGTGGAATGGCTTTGTGTCAAACGAAATATATTGACACATTATTGCAGCGTTTTGGCCTTGAAGACTGTAAGCCTATTGCCACTCCTATGGAGACAGGTTTACGATTGAGTCTTCATGATGCTGGAGATGCATTTGATGCTGTTCTCTATCAGCAGGCTGTTGGATGCTTGATTTACTTATGCATTACTCGGCCAGATATTCAGTTTGCTGTCTCACAGATGAGCAGGTTTATGCATTGCCCAGGAGTCACGCATTGGAAAGCGGTTAAGCGCATCTTTCGCTACTTGAGTGGTACTCGGCTACTTGGGTTGTTTTATCCCAAGGGGGGATCACTACCGCCAGATTTGCATGCTTTTTCTGACTCAGATTGGGCTGGTTGCTATGACACTGGTGTGTCCACCAGTGGTTTTTGCTTCATGCTTGGTAGCTCATGTATATCTTGGTTGAGCAAGAAGCAGCCTACTGTGGCCACTTCCAGTTGTGAGGCTGAGTATAGGGCAGCTTTCACAGCGACTGTTGAGTGTGTGTGGCTCAGACGCCTTATGGCTGATTTGGGTGTTGGCCAGTCTTCTGCCACCACCATCTTTACTGACAGTCAGAGCGCATTGGCAGTTGCGAGGAACCCTGTGTTCCATGCTCGCACTAAGCACATTGAGGTGCATTATCACTATGTCAGGGAGAGGTTCTCTGCTGGGGAGATCAGCTTGGCATATGTGCCCACATAGGAGAACATTGCAGACCTTTTCACGAAGGCTCTGCCTAGGGAGAAGTTTGAAGCTTTCCGCAAAGCTTTGGGCTTACTTCCTTTTGTGGAGTGATTTCCACATAGCTTGGCACTTCCTTATACATGAGTGCCAGCTCCTTGTTCACCGCATCACTCCCAGGGGGGATTTGTTGATATATTTAGGTAGTGATGTGTGTGAACACTCTAGGACCGCCGGGGCACTTTTTTCCCTCTTTAGGAGGTTTTTTTCCCCCGGCTTATATATACGCCGATTGCCCTAATGGGCTACTTATCTTGGTACATTCTCTAGTAATACATTCAGTCTTGTGTGTTGTGCTCCAAGCTTCTTCTTCTTCCTTGTGCTGTTCGCGTGCTTTCGCAGACGTCTATCTCCAACAGGGTGCCCATACTGCTCTCAACAGTGTCAGAGCCATGCATTTGTCACTATGAATGCTTCCCTACACATAGCCTGACAACTAAAAGTTTCCATATTAGGTTGATTCTTGCTCAACCAATATATGCATGAGCTACCATGTATGAATTGAAAGCCATTGGGGGACACATGAGTGTCATAGCATCCATCCTAGTTTGAGTAAAAAGAAAGCATGTGAAATTGGTGGTGATGATCCCCTCTTGGGAAAAAACAATCCAAATAGTTGGTTTACCACTCTAGTCGTGAATGATGCACTTGCTTGCTTGTCGATTCTTCACACATGATGAATGCATAAACTTGCTCATTTGAGAGACAAAAAACTCAATATCAAGCATCCAACAACTTACTGATAGAGAACAACATCAAATGCATCTCTAGCATCATGAGAACTCAACCATAAACTTGTTTCCGTGGGAGTGGCAATAGGTTTTCAATCTTGAAGGCCAAAATGTTGCAATAATGTGTCTCAAGATTTTTTTTGACACAGAGCTATTCCCCCATCAACTTGCATAAATTGAATTCCTAAATAATGATGTAAACACCCCAAAACTAGAATCTCAAAAGAGGCATTCAAATTAGCCTTAAATTCATCAATATGATTCTTATTAGCACTAATGAGCAGCATATCATCAACATATACAACAATGATCATAAGTACATCATCTGCATGCTTAATATATAAGGCGCTCTCAGTTGGATTGTTCTCAAAACCATGTGTCAGTAAGTAGGAATGTATCTTCTCATACCCAACATGTGGTGCTTGCTTCAAACCATATAATGACTTTTTCAACCTTGACACTCTATTTTCATGCCCTTTCTACACAAAACTGTAGGTATGATATACATACACCTGTTCATGTAAAATCCCATTCAAAAATGTAGTTTTGTATCCAACCAATGTAAATTCCAACCATAATGAGCCGCAAGTGCACAAATACTACTAACACTGACCATTCTACATGTGGAAGCACAATGGTCTCATCAAAATCAATGCCTCTCTCTTGAGCATAACCTTTGGCAACAATCCTAGTCTTATAACTATCGATTGTTCCATCAGGCTTACATTTCATCTTCTGTACCCATTTAATGTGAATGATCTTTTTTCTTGGAGGCAAATCACATAAAGAACAAGTTAGCATCATATTTTGATTTTGTAGCATCCATCCAATTTTTTAAAGTTTGTGCTTCATTAAAAGAAACTGGCTCATTCATCACAAAGACTAGAGGCAGGCATTGCACAAAGACTAGAGGCAGCCATTGTGAATCACATAAAGAACAAGTTAGCATCATATTCTGATTTTGTAGCAGCCATCCAATTTTTTAAATCTTGTGCTTCATTAAAAGAAACTGGCTCATTCATCACAAAGACTAGAGCCATTGCATCACAAAGACTAGAGGCAGCCATTTCTTCTTTGCCTCCTTTGGAACCATTTTGTGATGGCTCTTTTTGACATGACCATTTGTCTTATATTACTTGAAAATCTATTTTTAATTTTCTACTTTCTTGTCATATTTTTTTCTTCTTTGACTATGCAGCATTAGTAGATTTCTACTTACTAGTAGATGAGCTCCATTTACATTTGTCCTTTTAGCTAGGTAAGAAAGATTGATCTGAAACCTGCATAATTGACATATTTTGCGTAGATTGATCTTCTTGCAACAAAATAGAGACCAAATCCTCAAAGGTTAATGCATTTTGATTTCCTTTCATCATTAATCAAAGAGTAGAAGCACAACTCTTATATGAATCTAGAGGACTATTAAGAAGAGTCTGCACAAGTGAACTATCTCACAAACTTTCATGAGTAGAAATTGCAAGATTACGAACACCATGTGCTAGAGACATGAGTCTCCTCCCAATCAAATGCCTCTATATATAGCACTCTCCAGGAGGCTGCCTTCTTGGGCAGGTGGATACTAACCATCCATGTGTCAGCCATGTAACTGCACGTGTGCCAAGTGTCCCAGTTAACTCGAGCTAACTCAAGTGGATGCTTCTAGAAGGCTCTAGATCTCTTTGGGCAAATTACTCTCCCCATATACCCCATGGGGATTGAAGCCAAGAACTCCCCCTTCACATCCTTGAGACTTAACCACTAAGATAAGTGGATCACTTGTTCACAAGAGCATATGAACTCCTAGTAAGTCTAGACTCAAGATCTTTGGTCATACACACGGGTGACCAAACGGTGTCTGATTTCAGATCTATCTGGACTAGTCGGATCCCTAGATCATATACTTACTTTATTGCATTCTTCCCCCCTTGGAAAATAGAACTATATACATATAGTAGGCAACCCCTGAGCCTCATGTTCTAAAACTGGAAGAACATGGTCATGTTCTAATACGAGAAGAACATGTCTCATCTCAGTGGTGGGATCCTTGCCCAAATGATTCAAAACACTGTCTCACTTTGCACTTTGATATATTGATCGAGGTTCAAAGTAGTGAATGAATAATAAGGGTGGATCTAAAAACATCCCTGGCCAATTCATAGTTTTTACAATGTGCAATCTGGGCACAAACATGTAAACTGGGTGGATTCAAATTACTATTCCATTTTTGGGCTTTATTAGTGCATGTACTTAGTAATAAAGGTGGGATTCTAATTCATCGCAATACTTTGAGAACTATTATTTAGATAACTGGAAGTTTTGTTGGATCAAAACATCTAACTTGGATGTGCATGCAATGGTATATTCTCAACCAGCATTTACGTGATTTTTGCACCCAACTAGAGGACTACTTGATCCTAATTGGGTTAAAAAATCCTATGTAAACTGGAGGAGCAAGTATACCATTGACTTGTGAACAACCATACTAAAACATGAACAAGTCAAATTCAATATAAAAATTTGTCCGATTGAGGACAATTTTCTCAAAGAATTTAGCTAAAAGTTACTGGAAATTATCAATCTTATGAGCAATTCCTAACTTCATTGTTTTAGAGTTTACAGAATGCTAAAAAGTCATTAGAGTTTTGCTAGCTAGCTTGAAGCAAACTCAAATAAATAATTCAATCTTGGACTTGTCATCTTTTGAAGTTTGAATAAGTTCTCATACAAAACATTTATCTAGGATGTTTAATTTAGTTATTTGGTTCCAATCGGCTAACCCTCGATTTTTGTGAAAAAGAATCAGATACCATATTTGAGTCAATTCCAAAAGATTTGGAAAGCAGAAGGAAATAACTAAAAATCTGTATAACTAATTCAAACTTCAAAGTTACTCATACTTTCTATAAGTCCAATTCTAGATGATTTGTGACTCTAACTTTGCAAAGATTTGTTTCAACAAGATATTGAAGCATTTTTTCTATCTTTAAGAGAAATAAACTAGATTCTTAAAAAAATTGAAAGCAAGTCTAAAACATCATTCAACCATAAGATATGAGTGTGGTAACCAATATCAATGTGTCGATCCACTGAGGTTCTATTGATGAGTCTTTACTCAAGTAATGCTTCACTTGATACTAAGTTCATGCCTATATTCAATCTTTATGACTCCTTACTGGGAATGCAATTCTTGTGCATTTCTTCGAGTCAAAGGATTGAATTTACCAAATTACACTAGGAACTTAGTGCTTGACTTAGTCAGCCTTTTCTTAGTTTTCAGGATTATTTCAGTGTCAAAGTCCTACTTGATCAGAAATTTATCAAATATTTCTGAATTAACAACACTTTATCTGGAAGTGTTCCAAGAAGATCTTGGAAGTTACTTACTTCATATCTTTTGTTTCCTTGATCTTCAAGTTATCATGAAATATCTTGAGATACTACCTTTATAATTATCATCCCACTGTCCGATGTCCCATACCATCTTTCTTACATCAATTTGAGTATAAAATCTAGTGTCCCATACCACCCTATTTTATATTGAGTACCTTCTCACTTCAACTCTTTAAAAGAATTTAGAAGTTTTAGGCATTATCTCTAACTAGATTTTTTAGGTTTTGATCCCTTCACATGATCGTTCCACGATCTTGTGCTTTCCTTTGGGAACTTGAAAACCTTTTGATGGAACATCCATCCTTCTTTGCTATGGTTTTTCAAATGAAAACTAGTTAGAATTCCAAGTACTTGAATTTTCACATATTCAAGTTCAATCGGTTCATTATTGACCAATTTATAGTGACAAGAGCTTTTGACTTCTTGTCTTTAGATTCCTTTCTTACTGATGCTTTAGATACCTATCTCGACTGAGACTTTATAAGAATCTCTCTACTGCTTAAGTCTAAGCATCCACTCATGCGTTCTTGATTTGTACCAAAATCTCTTTTAAGGATAGGAAAACATTATGTTTTACCTTCCACATGTTTAAGTACCATCTTCATGGTTTGAAAACTACACTCTTGGAATTCCTTCACTCTGTTCAGACTTGGAACAACTTACTCTTTTCACAATTTTCCATTGGATAAATGAAACTTGAGTGAATAATTCCCAAAATGAATTTTATTGCTAATACTTGGGCAAACATCAGAGTAGTTCCAATCGCAAGTTCTTGGACAATCATGGCCAAGCTTGATCAAGTTTGGTTGACCTTGCAACTAGAAAAAAGACTTAGTCTTTATCTTTAAGATCTGATCTTTCAAAAGCTTCTTTGCTTACCCGTGGGATATTTTTAGAGATATTTCCCCCAAGCTAAAGTCCAAGCATACATTGATGCCTTTTAGATTCCAAAGCTAAGAATCTTTGATATACCTTTAGGTTATATCAATATTTGGACTTAAGTACCAATACTGGTGGTTTGGGAATTGTTGGGAACTACTTGCTATTAAACTTACTTGAGAGATTCCAGTCTCACATCTAGGGAGATATTTTTCTTTCAAGAATTTTAGACTCCTGCCAAGGAATCAAGTAATACCAATCCAATGATTTATCTTGGAATCTTATGCTTTCTATTCCAATGATTCGTCTTGGAATCTTTATCTTTACTGGAATGATCTTTTAAAGAAATCTTGGCTTTTGGACAAACAATAAAGCTTTAAATCTTGGACTTGTCCAAAAGTTTATTGCTCTCTTGTATAAGCGCTTGGCATGAAGTGCACCTCTAATAATGCCAATGATATGCTCAAATGTACATGAAATGTAGTTTGAAGGCCAAGAATAGCTTGTAGGGCCCAATCTTGCATTTCTGTGGTAGGCCTTTTCTTGGCTATTGTAGGACATTGCAAGCATTTAAAGCACAAAATAGACACTTCATATGCAATAAATATTTATTGAACTTCATAAACAATGTGGAAGATTAAGATACTCATGTGCAAATACACTTTCAAATATTTAGGAGACAAATAGACCTAAAAATAAGGACTAAGAGACAAACACTTTCGAGAACAAATGTAATAAGAAGAAGATCATATAACTCATTTGCATAATACAAAAAGTTCTCTCATCAGGAGAGTTTACAAGTGTTAAGGGTTATTTCCTCTAATCCTTCTAGCTAGTTGCATATCCTTACGTTGTATTGTCACTCTCTTTGCATGGATAACACATAAGTTAGAGTCTTCCAACATTGATACTAGATAAGCCTCTACAACTTCTTGGAGTGCCGCAATGGCTATCTCTTGAATACAAAGTCCAGCACAATAGCTTTGGGGGTCTTCCTTCACAACTCTTGCAAATGGCCTTCATAGAATAAGAAGCTCCATAGAATTCTGATAATGTCTTATATGTACAAAGGTTCTAATTTACTTTTTTTGCATCTTTCTGGTGTTCTTGCATTTGGAGGTTATGATTGATCTTTAGAATTTAGAGGATGCTAGAATTGTGAAGATTCAATATAATTTGTAGGGAATCAACATTTCCACCTTCGAATATTTTGTCCCTCGATATGCAAGATTCAATTTAGCCATGTTGCATAGTTGTTTGAAATGGTCTTCATCCATTAAATACCCTTCATCTATTCAAATGCTTGGAACCTAAGTATTTAACATATATTTTCTATCTGTAATTTACCAATTTTGTTTGCACTCAACCATGAAAGCCTCCTAGTGAGTAGTAGATTGTTGTGCTTTTAATTGAGAAAGAGCAATTTTTTGAGAATCAAACTAAGAGTAATGTTGGTGCTTTAAAAGTTGTGTTGTAAGATCTAAGCTTTGAACATTTAAACCGTGAATTTCCTATTATAAAATGATTAATCTAAGCGTACTGATCTTCCATAATCTTTTGGTGATCTTGATTCAAGCAACCAATAATATTGTAGTGTTTGCACACTTCTAGTTTAGCCACACCTACATGATAGCTCACACCATGGATAGTGAACTTTAATCTAATGGAGCTCAAAGTTTTCACAAGCACATAAACAATGCAAGAAAGAAGAAGAAGCTTGAAGAACAAGACAATAGTGAACGTATTAACAAGTGATGTACGTAGTAGGGTTATATGCATATATACAAGTTGGGGGAGAAAACCTCCTAAACAAGGAAAAAGTGCTCCGAAAGTCCTAAGTGTGTCACACACATCACTACTAAAATTTATCAACAAATCCCCTTTGAGAGTGATGTGGTGAACAAGGAGCTGGAACTTATGTATAAGGAAGTGACAAGCTATGTGGAAAGAAGTCAATCCACAAAAGCAAGTAAGCCCAAAGCTTTACAAAAAGCTTCAAACTTCTTCCTAGGTGGAGCCTTTGTGAAAAGTTTTGCAACATTAGCTTGTGTGGGCACATAATCCAAACTAATATTTGGAGAAAAGAATCTCTCCTTGAACTGATGATAGTACACCTCAATGTTCTTTTGTGGGTGCATGAAATGTAGGGTTCCTCACAACTACCAATGTACTCTAACTAGAAAAGTGGTGATAGAAGGCACACCACCACTAAAATCAACCAAAAGGTGTCAGAGCCATGCATTTGTCACTATGAATGCTTCCCTACACATAGCCTCACAACTAAAAGTTTCCATATTAGGTTGATTCTTTCTCAACCAATATATGCATGAGCTACCATGTATGAATTGAAAGCCATTGGGGGACACATGAGTGTCATAGCATCCATCCTAGTTTGAGTAAAAAAAAATCATGTAAAATTGGTGGTGATGATCCCCTCTTGGGAAAAAACAATCCAAATATTTGGTTTACCACTCTAGTCGTGAATGATGCACTTGCTTGCTTGTCGATTCTTCACACATGATGAATGCATAAACTTGCTCATTTGAGAGACAAAAAACTCAATATCAAGCATCCAACAACTTACTAATAGAGAACAACATCAAATGCATCTCTAGCATCATGAGAACTCAACCATAAACCTGTTTCCGTGGGAGTGGCAATAGGTTTTCAATCTTGAAGGCCAAAATGTTGCAATAATGTGTCTCAAGATTTTTTTTGACACAGAGCTATTCCCCCATCAACTTGCATAAATTGAATTCCGAAATAATGATTTAAACACCCCAAAACTAGAATCTCAAAAGAGGCATTCAAATTAGCCTTAAATTCATCAATATGATTCTTATTAGCACTAATGAGCAGCATATCATCAACATATACAACAATGATCATAAGTACATCATCTGCATGCTTAATATATAAGGCGCTCTCAGTTGGATTGTTCTCAAAACCATGTGTCAGCAAGTAGGAATGTATCTTCTCATACCCAACATGTGGTGCTTGCTTCAAACCATATAATGACTTTTTCAACCTTGACACTCTATTTTCATGCCCTTTCTACACAAAACTGTAGGTATGATATACATACACCTGTTCATGTAAAATCCCATTCAAAAAATGTAGTTTTGTATCCAGCCAATGTAAATTCCAACCATAATGAGCCGCAAGTGCACAAATACTACTAACACTGACCATTCTACACGTGGGAGCACAATGGTCTCATCAAAATCAATGCCTCTCTCTTGAGCATAACCTTTGGCAACAATCCTAGCCTTATAACTATCGATTGTTCCATCAGGCTTACATTTCATCTTATGTACCCATTTAATGTGAATGATCTTTTTTCTTGGAGGCAAATCACATAAAGAACAAGTTAGCATCATATTTTGATTTCGTAGCATCCATCCAATTTCTTAAAGTTTGTGCTTCATTAAAAGAAACTCGCTCATTCATCACAAAGACTAGAGGCAGCCATTGCACAAAGACTAGAGGCAGCCATTGTGAATCACATAAAGAACAAGTTAGCATCATATTCTGATTTTGTAGCAACCATCCAATTTTTTAAATTTTGTGCTTCATTAAAAGAAACTGGCTCATTCATCACAAAGACTAGAGCCATTGCATCACAAAGACTAGTGGCAGCCATTTCTTCTTTGCCTCCTTTGGAACGATTTTGTGATGGCTCTTTTTGACATGAACATTTGTCTTATATTACTTGAAAATCTATTTCTAATTTTCTACTTTCTTGTCATATTTTTTTCTTCTTTGACTATGCAGCATTAGTGGATTTCTACTTACTAGTAGATGAGCTCCATTTACATTTGTCCTTTTAGCTAGGTAAGAAATATTGATCTGAAACCTGCATAATTGACATATTTTGCCTAGATTGATCTTCTTGCAACAAAATAGAGACCAAATCCTCAAAGGTTAATGCATTTTGATTTCCTTTCATCATTAATCAAAGAGTAGAAGCAAAACTCTTATATGAATCTAGAGGACTATTAAGAAGAGTCTGCACAAGTGAACTATCTCACAAACTTTCATGAGTAGAAATTGCAAGATTACGAACACCATGTGCTAGAGACATGAGTCTCCTCCCAATCAAATGCCTCTATATATAGCACTCTCCAGGAGACTGCCTTCTTGGGCAGGTGGATACTAACCATCCATGTGTCAGCCATGTAACTGCATGTGTGTCAAGTGTCCCAGTTAACTCGCCTCAAGTGGATGCTTCTAGAAGGCTCTAGATCTCTTTGGGCAAATTACTCTCCCCATATACCCCATGGGGATTGAAGCCAAGAACTCCCCCTTCACATCCTTGAGACTTAACCACTAAGATAAGTGGATCACTTGTTCACAAGAGCATATGAACTCCTAGTAAGTCTAGACTCAAGATCTTTGGTCATACACACGAGTGACCAAACGATGTCCGATTTCAGATCTATCTGGACTAGTCGGATCCCTAGATCATAGACTTACTTTATTGCATTCTCCGCCCCTTGGAAAATAGATCTATATACATACAGTAGGCAACCCCTGAGCCTCATGTTCTAAAACTGGAAGAACATGGTCATGTTCTAATACTAGAAGAACATGTCTCATCTCAGTGGTGGGATCCTTGCCCAAATGATTCAAAACACTGTCTCGCTTTGCACTTTGATATATTGATCGAGGTTCAAAGTAGTGAATGAATAATAAGAGTGGATCTAAAAACATCCCTGGCCAATTCATAGTTTTTACAATGTGCAATCTGGGCACAAACATGTAAACTGGGTGGATTCAAATTACTATTCCATTTTTGGGCTTGATTAGTGCATGTACTTAGTAATAAAGGTGGGATTCTAATTCATCGCAATACTTTGAGAACTCTTGTTTAGATAACTTGAAGTTTTGTTGGATCAAAACATCTAACTTGGATGTGCATGCAATGGTATATTCTCAACCAACATTTACGTGATTTTTGCACCAAACTAGAGGACTACTTGATCCTAATTGTGTTAAAAAATCCTATGTAAACTGGAGGAGCAAGTATACCATTGACTTGTGACCAACCATACTAAAACATGAACAAGTCAAATTCAATATAAAAATTTGTCCGATTGAGGACAATTTTCTCAAAGACTTTAGCTAAAAGTTACTGGAAATTATCAATCTTATGAGCATTTCCTAACTTCATTTTTTTAGAGTTTACTGAATGCTAAAAAGTCATTAGAGTTTTGCTAGCTAGCTTGAAGCAAACTCAAATAAATAATTCAATCTTGGACTTGTTATCTTTTGAAGTTTGAATAAGTTCTCATACAAAACATTTATCTAGGATGTTTAATTTAGTTCTCTGGTTCCAATCGGCTAACCCTCGATTTTTGTGAAAAAGAATTAGATACCATATTTGAGTCAATTCCAAAAGATTTGGAAAGCAGAAGGAAATAACTAAAAATCTGTATAACTAATTCAAACTTCAAAGTTACTCATACTTTCTACAAGTCCAATTCTAGATGATTTGTGACTCTAACTTTGCAAAGATTTGTTTCAACAAGATATTGAAGCATTTTTTCTATCTTTAAGAGAAATAAACTAGATTCTTAAAAAATTGAAATCAAGTCTAAAACATCATTCAACCATAAGAGATGAGTGTGGTAACCAATATCAATGTGTCGATCCACTGAGGTTCTATTGATGAGTCTTTACTCAAGTAATGCTTCACTTGATACTAAGTTCATGCCTATATTCAATCTTTATGACTCCTTACTGGGAATGCAATTCTTGTGCATTTCTTCGAGTCAAAGGATTGAATTTATTAACTTACACTAGGAACTTAGTGCTTGACTTAGTCAGCCTTTTCTTAGTTTTCAGGATCATTTCAGTGTCAAAGTCCTACTTGATCAGAAATTTATCAAATATTTCTGAATTAACAACACTTTATCTTGAAATGTTCCAAGAAGATCTTGGAAGTTACTTACTTCATATCTTTTGTTTCCTTGATCTTGAAGTTATCATGAAATATCTTGAGATACTACCTTTATAATTATCATCCCACTGTCCGATGCCCCATACCATCTTTCCTACATCAATTTGAGTATAAAATCTAGTGTCCCATATCACCCTATTTTATATTGAGTACCTTCTCACTTCAACTCTTTAAAAGAATTTAGAAGTTTTAGGCATTATCTCTAACTAGATTTTTTAGGTTTTGATCCCTTCACATGATTGTTCCACGATTTTGTGCTTTCCTTCGGGAACTTGAAAACCTTTTGATGGAACATCCATCCTTCTTTGCTATGGTTTTTCAAATGAAAACTAGTTAGAATTCCAAGTACTTGAATTTTCACAAATTCAAGTTCAATCGGTTCATTATTGACCAATTTATAGTGACAAGAGCTTTTGACTTCTTGTCTTTAGATTCCTTTCTTACTGATGCTTTAGATACCTATCTCGGCTGAGACTTTATAAGAATCTCTCTACTGCTTAAGTCTAAGCATCCACTCATGCTTTCTTGATTTGTAACAAAATCCCTTTTAAGGATAGGCAAACATTATGTTTTACCTTCCACATCTTTAAGTACCATCTTCATGGTTTGAAAACTACACTCTTGGAATTCCTTCACTCTGTTCAGACTTGGAACAACTTACTCTTTTCACAATTTTCCATTGGATAAATGAAACTTGAGTGAATAATTCCCAAAAGGAATTTTATTGCTAATACTTGGGCAAACATCAGAGTAGTTCCAATCGCAAGTTCTTGGACAATCATGGCCAAGCTTGATCAAGTTTGGTTGACCTTGCAACTAGAAAAAAGACTTAGTCTTTATCTTTAAGATCTGATCTTTCAAAAGCTTCTTTGCTTACCCGTGGGATATTTTTAGAGATATTTCCCCCATGCTAAAGTCCAAGCATACATTGATGCCTTTTAGATTCCAAAGCTAAGAATCTTTGATATACCTTTAGGTTATATCAATATTTGGACTTAAGTACCAATACTGGTGGTTTGGGAATTGTTGGGAACTACTTGCTATTAAACTTACTTGAGAGATTCCAGTCTCACATCTAGGGAGATATTTTTCTTTCAAGAATTTTAGACTCCTGCCAAGGAATCAAGTAATACCAATCCAATGATTCATCTTGGAATCTTTTGCTTTCTATTCCAATGATTCGTCTTGGAATCTTTATCTTTACTGGAATGATCTTTTAAAGAAATCTTGGCTTTTGGACAAACAATAAAGCTTTAAATCTTGGTCTTGTCCAAAAGATATTCCTTTTTAACCAATGAAATAGTTAACTAGACTATTTCCTTTATTGGCTTATCTTTAGGAAGTAGCTTAATTCCCAAAGATTACTTTGATGTGTCTTTTAGGAAAATATATTGATTCCCAAAGATTACTTTGACTTGGGTTTCTTCCTTAAACTCTAATTAGCTTAAACAAAACCAAGCATACTTTTCTCATGCTCAAAAAAGTGCTTACTAAAGTTTCCATGCTTTTTGAAAACTTTGCATCTTGACTAGAGATGCAATCATGGATCCTAACATCCAACTATTGAACACTAAAGCTCAAGTGATGCTAAAGTTTATTTACTTCTTTGATTTTCATCACTCTTCAAGATGAAATCAAAGAAAAAACTTCAAAAGTTCCATGACTTTTTTCAAATTTGGAACATATCAACTATCCTTTGAACTTCAAAGTTCAATTGATTTAAGTTCCATTTAATTTTATTTGATTCTTATCACATCTTGGGATAGAATCAGATAAATTTCCAAAGGAAACTTTATCAACCTACTTGGATGCATGGTTTCTTCGATCCAAGCTAATGAGTACATCTAGGCTTGTCGTTAAGATTCTCTAAGTTTTCTCCTAAACTTAGAGTCATCATGGAAATTTTCAAGCAGCCCTATTTTCTTGCCATTCCAATGAGCAAGAAAATTGAACACGACTTTCAAAGAACCTAACTTCCCTAATCAAGACTCCTAATTTGTGATACCTAAGTATCATGTTTGCAAGAAACAAACTAACTACTTGAGCTGCACGGCATCCAGGAGCGTTGCAACTACCTAGTTTGCTATTTTCCCTAACTATCTAAGTCGAGTTAGAAAAAAGAGGTAACAAAAGTATAAGTATTCAACTACTTAACAAAAAATCATGCATATGCACATGCCTATTCTTGCATTCATGCACCAAACTTAAATAAAGCAATTCTTGAGCTTGAAAATGCATGTTCCCAATCATCCATGCACAAACATTCTACTTGCTAGCTTTTAAAAAGGATTTAACCGTTCATGTGCATAAACTTGAGCATTAACTATCTTTTTCAAGCAAGAAGAAAACGTGTTTTGTGCATGAAAGCGTTCTTTGAAAAGGAGAAATGCACCAATATTCTTTTGTAGATGCATAGCTATGCGTGATAAAATGTTTGATGCTCTCCTATTTTGCTTTCATTAAATTGCATACAATGCTTTCAAAATTGAAGATTCTTTCCTACTTCAATGATAATAGCACTGCATTCTATATGAAAACATAGAGTAAAGCAAATATTTGAAATGAAAACATCAAATTAGAAAATAGTTATCTCCCAATTAAGCTACCTTAGGAAGAGCCATTCTCCTTCCTTTGGTCATCGGGAAAAATCTTTCCATGCTCGTAACTACCTTGGGATCTCTTTCTTTTAGAATAGGAGGTTGATGGATCAAATCCTGATAGTAGGCTATCTAGAATGGGTTGAGCTATGTGCATTGCCTCTGACCAATGAGATGCTTCAAATTCTCATAAATAATTCCCGAGCTCTACTGTTAAGCTTTCATGGTCAAAAGCACTAGAAGTATCCATCATGAGGTTGTCGTGGATAGAACAACATTCCCAAAAATAGAATGTAGAGGTGGTGGGTTCCATTCCCGTGATCGACTTATGCAGAAGCTATAAATGTAGTATTTTGTTGCCCAGGCAAAAAATTGCATAGTAGATTAAAATGAGCAACTATTCCCAGATATATCAAGATGTTTTCATCAATAGCATAACTCCATCAGAACTGTATGTCATAGGCTCAATTCTTGTGAAGAGTAACTTTGAAAAACCAAAACATATTTTTTTTTGTGCCTAACAAAACTTTGCATGAAGTTTGACCTTGACAGATATAAATCGTGAACAAGTCATCACCCTTATGGTTGAGGAACAATGCTCTCTGTCAAGAGGTTATGAGATCAAGTCCGATCGATAGCAGATTAGCTTTAACATGACTAAGTGTATTCTTTTGCTATCATCCGCAATTCGGCGGCACCCATAGCCAAAAAACAACATATTGAAATAACAAACAAGAAACTTGGTTGTCCTGCATCGCAGGCTTTTTTGGTTATAGCAACCTATTCTATATCGTGTGGTCACGAGTTCTAATCTCGGCGATGCAATCGTGTGTGTATAGCTCTCTTCTTTTGCAAATGGTTGAGAAGCTTATACAATTTAAATAAAACTTTAATCTGACCAATTGAAACCATCAATGTCATGGCTTTTGTGGATATGAGGAAGTATGATCAAAGACGACATGGGAGGTTTGAATCCTATACATAACCCTCTGAAGAGTTTCTTCATTTTCACTTGTCTTAGAAGCTTCTATAGCACTAAATAAAGAGTCAATTAAAATTGTACAAATATCCTATCACATGCATGCCTTGGTGTGATGGATAGGGGAGAGCCCTTTGAAGTAAAGGTTATGGGTTCAAGACCTGATTGTTACCGTCAAAATTTTGGTACCATTGTCTGTATGTATGGCTGAAAATGAGTCTATGGATGTGTATGTGACACACATCAAGGAATTGAAAGAGTAATTGGCAAACATAGATGAGATTATTCCGGATGCATCACTCATCTCTACATTGTTGAAAGGATTACTGGAATATTTTCAAAGCTTCACCACTATATTGTGTTTGATTCTAAAAGAGAGTCCAAATATGTACGCATTTGATGAGGTTTTGTTTCTTCTTTTGTAAGAAGATCAATCTAGAGTGAATAGGAGTGGTTTGATTGAGGGAATGCAAGCACTTTCTATCTCATAAAAAGGGAAAATCAAGTATGGTTCAAGTTTGGGTTCATCAAAGCCAAAGCCTCAACCTTCCTCTTTTTTAGATTTATTTAGACCTCCATGGTCTACCATTGATCTACCTGCATTTGGTCAAGGACCCTAGCTGATTCAAATGTCAAGTAAATAATGCAAAGAGGATCAATCCTCCAGATCTACTACAACCATTGGAAATACCATAGTACGTTTGGGATAGTATTTCCATGGACTTCATAATGGGTTTACCTAGGACAACATGACAGATGAATTTTATTCTTGTGATGGTTGATCATTTCAATAAAATGACACATTTTATTCCTACTAGGGGATCAATGGAATCTTTTCAAGTTGTAGAACTATTCATTTAGAATATTTTTAGACTGCATGGTCTACCTAAATCCATAGTTTTAGACAAGGATCCTAAGCTCATAGGAAACTTTTGGAAACACATGTTTAATAAACTTCAAGTTCAACTCAAGATGAGTAGTGGATAGCATCCATAGACAAATGCGCAGACCAAAAGAGTTAATCAGATATTGGAAGATATGCTAGGGGCATATGTTTCAAAGAAGCAAACAGATTGGGATTATTTCCTCCCATTAGTTGAGCTTGCTTATAACAACTGGAAGCATAAGACTACTAAGATGACACCTTTTGAGGTGATTTTTGGGTTCATTCCCCACATTCAAACTACCATTGGGTTACCTAGGAAATCTCTGAGTGCTTCATAGTTCCTTACAGATATGCAAACTAACTTGAAAATAACTTACTTTAATCTTTAGCAAGCTGCTGAGAGGACGAAAGCATTTGTAGATCGACATCACACCACAAATGTTCAAGAAGGAAATCACGTGCTTTTATAGGTTCCACTTTGTTCTTCACTAATAGTGGGTCAAAAACCCAATTTATTCCCTAGATTTTATGGACCTTGGACCATAATCAAGAAGATTAATGATGTCCCATACAAATTACAATTGCCAAATGATTGTAAAGTTCACCTAGTTTTTCATGTTAGTAAGTAAAGATCATAAATTTTATGAGATGAGAATTGTGTTGATGGTTTAGTTGCTTTACGCCAAGGCTCTGGCATGAAGCTTCGAGGTTATTCCATCTCCTCAGAGTGGCCATGTGAGGGGTGGTTGGACCTTAGAGAAGACTCTAGATGTGCCAAGGGCAAGGTCTATTTAAGGTTGGGAGGAGAGTGGAAGGTAGTTGATTGGGATCTTTCACAACTCATGAACAAAATGGTACTGTACTTCTAGATGCTTGGTCAGAGCATGGAATATTGGGTTCTTTGCAATGAACATATAACTTGATTTTAAATTTTAAGTAGAGTCACCATTTGTGAAGGAAAGCCTAGATATATAGGAATTCTCCTTTACTAGACTACCTCACAAGAGGCAAAACAAGTTGCTTTGTGCTCTATCTTAGTGAAGGACAGTGCAAGAGCTGGTTGTTTCCTACTTACCCAAGAAAATATTCCTGAAACAAGTGAGCAAAAATATTTAGAAACCAATTTTCTAGGATCACAATCTCTATCCCAATATGAATCACAATACCCTTGAAGCGTATCACCTGTGGTACAAAGTATACCCAATCCAAGGTTCCTACAATGTGCCTTAGAATTTTCATGTTTGCATTCTAGTAACTCTCTTTTAGTTTGTTAGAGAACCTGCTTAGTACTTCAACATATTAGATATATAGTCTAGTGTTGCACAAAAATATAAGAATTTCCACAAGCTTTCTCTACTTCTTAACCACTACTTTCGGTGTATCATCCTCTTTTGAAAGTATAAGGTTTACCTCCATAGGTGTGCTAGTGGCTTTGCAGTCCATCATCTTAAAAGCTTAACAGAATTTTGTAGCATATTTTGGTTGTGATATGACAATATCATCATCCTTTTGCCATACTTCAATGCCAAGTCAATAGTGGAGTGGCCCAAGATTTGTCATCTCAAACTCATTGCTCAACCTAGCATGAGTTTGATGAAATCTGCATGATCTCCTATAATATTGAGATCATCTACATATAAGATGACAATCACTAGCTTGTTACCTTTTCTCATAACATACAAATTTTCATTAGAAGTACTTCTTTGAAAGCCTATGTTTTGGAAAAAAGTGTAAATTCATTGGGTACCAAGCTCTTGGAGCTTTCTTAAGGTCATATAAAACCTTCTTAACTCTACAAACCTTGTGTTTTAGATGATGTACCTCAAAACCTAGTGGTTGAGATACATATGCCTTCTCCCTGAGGTATCCATTCAAAAATGTTGGTTTTACACTTATCTGCAATATGGGCCACCTTTTATGTGCAACAACTACAAGTATAGTGTGAATTGTAGTCATTTGAGAAAGTGATGCAAATTTCTCTTGGAAATCAAATCCTTCCACTTGTGAGAATCCTCGTGCAACAAGCCAATCTTTATACTTCTCTACATTAGCACTTTTTATTTTTCTTTCCAAATCTAGTTAGTTTCGATTACCTTTTTCTTTGGTGGTAAATCAACCAGCTCGCAAGTGTCACCTTTATTATGCTATCATGCTTAGCCTTCATTGCCACGCTCCACTTGGGGCCTTTGAGTGCTTCATCTACAATTGTGGGTTCTTCATCCCATAGTTTCATCCATAAGAGCCATATTGACAAGATGATATGATGCCTTTTGTTTCTGATCAATCCTCTTTGATCTACGAAACCCATGTGAAGATGACTCTAGAACATAAACTTGAGGGTTATGATCATCAAAGAGTTATTGTGCCTACTTTGATAGTGTCTTACATTGTGTGGAAATAAATGTTTGGCTTCTTGCTGGAGGAATCTCATTATGAGATGTTTCCTCCTCATCGATCTTGATATGTCTATGAGAAGACACAAACTGTTATTTCTTTAGATGATGAGATAGTGGGTTTACCTTTGTTGTCCACTAGGTGTGGTTTCTCATCCAATACCACATCACATATGACAATGATATTCTTTGCCTCTAGATCCCAAAGTCTATATGCTTTAGACTCTTCAATATATCTTAAGAAGTGTTGATATATTTAGGTAGTGATATATCTTTGTACATTCTCTAGTAATACATTCAGTATTGTGTGTTGTGCTCCAAGCTTCTTTTTCTTCCTTGTGTTGTTCGCGTGCTTCTGCAGACGTCTAACTCCAACAATTGGTATCAGAGTAGGTCTTCGCTTCATCTAGGGCACCGTCGACACTCCTCCATTTGCAGTCTCAGAATCGCACGAATTGTGCCGAAATCGAGATCTGAGCTCGTTTCGACCTCCAAACGCACTATCGTAGTGCTTGTGCAGGCTATTTTGTCTTTTTGTGCCGAAGGTATATACTACTTTCTGTTTGCTAGTATAAGCATCTCGAAGTTTGCTACAGGGTCTAGCGGAATTCGTCTGGGTAGTTTTGTTCAACTTTTTGAGATACAATCAATTTTTTGCATCAAGGTATTTTAGTCACCGGCCATGGCTGAAAGCAGTGATGTATTGCGTATGTTGGCTGTTGAGGATAAGTTGGATGGTACCAACTACCCATTATGGGCTTATATGATGCGACATGTGTTGGTTGCAAAAGGAATGTGGAACATTGTGTAGGGTGTCGAAAAACGTCCTATCACACCTGCAACTGTTACAACTACAGGTACTGAAGCTGATGCAGAAGGTGTCAAAGATGATGGTATTCTGCATATTCCTATTCGTACTGTGGTTTTTGTTGCACCTACTGCAAAGCAGATTTGTTGGGATGGCAGAGATGCCCAAGCACATGCATTGATAGCTTTGTCTATCAAACAAGCCATTATTCCTCACATTCGCTCTTGCATAACAACTAAGGATGCTTGGGATACACTTACCACATTGTACCAAGCTAGGAATGAGGCTCGTGTTGCTTACCTTCGAAAACAATTGGAGAGTGAGCAATGAATGAAGGTGATTCTATGGACAGTTTCCTAACGAAGATCAAAGACTTGAAGGAACAATTGATTTTTGCTGATGAGGTTATACCAGATAGCTCACTTGTGCAGACCGTTCTGAATGGTCTTCCTGATTCATATCAGAGTTTTGCTTCTACTCTTCGGTTGATGATGAAAGGCAATCCAAATGCCTTATCATTTGAGGAGTTAGTCTCTGTTCTGTTGCAGGAA
This sequence comes from Ceratopteris richardii, assembly GCA_020310875.1. Classification (NCBI taxonomy): domain Eukaryota; kingdom Viridiplantae; phylum Streptophyta; class Polypodiopsida; order Polypodiales; family Pteridaceae; genus Ceratopteris; species Ceratopteris richardii. The sequence goes on along the minus strand of CM035417.1, from coordinate 146,989,788 downwards.
GATCAGTCCAGGCAGAACAGGTCCTTTATGTGAGTTGCAGATCAAGCTTTCTTGGCTAGTCAGAAGGGCAAAGGAAAATGGAGCTCTTTGACTAGTAAGCAGAGAACTGCTAATTCTGCCCATTCAAAGAAGGAAGATAAAGATGAGAAGAAATCAAAAAAGCAGAAACTGTTTTGTAAGTAGTGTAAAGGGAATGATCATATCATAATGAACTGTCCAAAACTGGCTGCTAAAGAGGCAAAGAAGAAAGAGGCTGGAATGGTTGTTGCAGAGGCCTCTACACCAAAACCACAGTCTGCTAATCTTGTACAGGAAGAAGAATGGGCGTTTACTACTGTCTACAGTTTTAACCCATCTTCTCATGAGCAGTGCATGTCTGTAGTAGACTTAGATGTTTGCTATTTTGACAGTGGGGCGACCAAACATATTACCTTGCAACGCAGTTTCTTCTCTTCACTCGAGCCTGCCCCTTTAGGGAATACTGTTACATGTGCCAAAAACTCCTCTTATCCTGTTATGGGAGTTGGTAAGATCATTTTGACTACTGCTGATGGTAGTTCTTTCACTTTGTCAGATGCTTTATTTGTGCGAGGGATCAAGAAGAACCTGTTATCATCTTTTGCATTAGCCAAGATTGGCTTGGTTGTGAAATTTGTTGATGACAGGTGTAGAGTTCATGATCTGTCAAATGGCGATGTGATTATTGCTTCTGGCATTTTATGTCGTGGGCTGTATAAGCTCATAGACTATGAAAGATCTATAAATGATTTGGCATGTGCAGTAAATTATTCTTAGGCTATGTCAGATGCAAAGCTTTGGCATGCATGCTTTGGTCATCTGAATTTTGCTAGTTTTGCTACACCTGTAGAAATCTGAAATGGTGTCCTCTTTGCACAAACTTGAGGCACCTGGAAAACATGTTTGTCAAGGCTGTATTTTGGGCAAAATGTAGCATTTGTCCTTTCCAAAATATGGTTCAATTCGGGCTACTCAGAAATTGCAGCTTGTACATAGTGATGTCTATGGTCCTTTGCAGACACCTTCTTTTGGGAATTATCTTTACTTCGTGACTTTCATCAATTATTTTTCCAGGCATGCATGGGTATATCCATTGAAGCAAAAGTCCGAAGTGTTCATGTGCTTCAAATAGTTTTTGGTTTTGGCTGAAAATCTGTCAGCATGTAAAATGGGCACCCTCCGTTCTGATCGAGTGGGGGAATATATGTCTTCTGATTTTAATGCATTTTTGGCTGAACGTGGGATAAAACACCAGTATATAGTGTTGTATACACCTCAATAGAATGGAGTTGCAGAACGAAATAACATTTCACTCATGGAAATGGCAAGGTGTATGGTCAAGAGTCAGGCTTTACCACATAGTTTCTGGCTTGAGGCTGTCATGTGTGCATCATATGTACTGAATAGGTGTCCCACTAAAGCGCTGCAGTCTATCACTCCATATGAGGCTTGGCATGATCGCAAGCCATCTGTTGCTCATCTAGGTGTTTTTGGTTGTTTGGCATATGCATTAGTGCCTGAACAACATCGTAGAAAATTGGATGATAAAGTAGTAAAATGTATTTTTGTTGGGTATAGTTATGAAACTAAAGGCTATCGTCTCTTTCATCCACATACTAAATGCATTCTGGTTAGCCGTGATGTTGTTTTTGTGGAAGATGCTATTCAACCATTGCTTCATGCACTAAGGAGACATCTGTTAGCTCCAAAGACATGTATGATACTTTGCTGCCTCTTTTTACAGGTGGACAGTCTAGTGCTGGTCCCAATGAGGCAACTTCTTATCCTTTGCAGGTTTCATGTGATGATGCAGATCATTCCATTTCTGATGCAGATTTACATGATGCACTAGTTGATGAGAGAGCTGATATTTAGCAGGCAAAAGCTATGCCAAAATGGCTGGTGTAGACTTTGCGTAATAGAAAATTAGATGCACCTCTGTCATATTGTACTTGTTCGGGCTCTCATAGTGCCTCTTTTGCATCAGATTTCTATGCTATGGCTGCATGTAGTCTTTGTGATGAGAATGAGCCTGTTTCATTTGATGAAGCACAAAATTCAGAAAATTCGATGGCTGCTATGAATCTGAATATGATGCTATAATGAAGAATGGTACTTGGTCTTTATGTGACTTGCCTCTTGGCAAGAAGGCCATTGGCACTAAGTGGGTATACAAGCTGAAGCGTAAAGCAGATGGTATAGTTGACAGGTATAAGGCTAGGCTTGTTGCAAAGGGTTATGCACATGAAAGAGACATTGATTTTGATGAGACCTTTGCACCTACATGCCGTATGACTACTGTTCGGAGCATCTGTGCACTTGCAGGTCATCATGGTTGGAATGTACATCAGTTGGACATTAAAAAAACATTTTTGAATAGTGACTTGCATGAAGAAGTGTATGTTTTTCAGCCGTGTGGCTTTGTGCAGAAAGGGCATGAAAACCAGGTGTGCAGGTTAAAGAAGGCATTATATGGTTCAAAGCAAGCACCACATGCTTGGTATGAGAAGATACATACCTATCTGATTGCACATGGTTTTGAGAATAGTCCAACTGAAAGCACCTTATATGTTAAGCGTGCTAATGATATGCTTCTGAGCATTGTTGTCTATGTTTATGACATGCTGCTCACTGGTCCTATTGAGAAGCATATTAATGATTTTAAGGCTGATTTGCATGCCTCATTTGAGATATATGATTTGTGGCATTTGCATCACTATTTGGGCATTCAATTTATGCAAGTTGATGGTGGAATCGCCTTGTGTCAAACGAAATATATTGACACGTTATTACAGCATTTTGGCCTTGAAGACGGTAAGCCTATTGCCACTCCTATGGAGACATGTTTACGATTGAGTCTTCATGATGCTGGAGATGTATTTGATGTTGTTCTCTATCAGCAGGTTGTTGGATGCTTGATTTACTTATGCATTACTCGGCCAGATATTCAGTTTGTTGTCTCACAGACGAGCATGTTTATGCATTGCCCAGGAGTCAAGCATTGGCAGGTAGTTAAGTGCATCTTTCATTATTTGAGTGGTAATCGGCTACTTGGGCTGTTTTATCCCAAGGGGGATCACTACCACCAGATTTGCATGCTTTTTCTGACTCTGATTGGGCTGGTTGCTATGATACTCGTGTGTCCACTAGTGGCAATTGCTTCATGCTTGGTAGCTCATGTATACCTTGGTTGAGCAAGAAGCAGCCTATTGTGGCCACTTCTAGTTGTGAGGCTGAGTATGGGGCAGCTTTCACAACGACTCTTGAGTATGTGTGGCTCAGACGACTTATGGCTGATTTGGGTGTTGGTTAGACTTCTACCACCACCATCTTCACTGACAGTCAGAGCGCATTGCCAATTGCGAGGAACCCTGTGTTCCATGCTCCTACTAAGCACATTGAGGTGCATTATCACTATGTTAGGGAGAGGTTCTCTGCTGGGGAGATCAGCTTGGCATATGTGCCCACACAAGAGAACATTGCAGACCTTTTCACGAAGGCTCTGCCTAGGGAGAAGTTTGAAGCTTTCCGCAAAGCTTTGGGCTTACTTCCTTTTGTGGAGTGATTTCCACATAGCTTGGCACTTCCTTATACATGAGTGCCTGCTCCTTGTTCACTGCATCACTCCCATATATATTTAGGTAGTGATGTGTGTGAACACACTAGGGCCGCCGGGGCACTTTTTTCCCTCTTTAGGAGGTTTTTTCCCCTGGCTTGTATATATGCCTATTGCCCTAATGGTTTACTTATCTTTGTACATTCTCTAGTAATACATTCACTATTGTGTGTTGTGCTCCAAGCTTCTTCTTCTTCCTTGTGTTGTTTGCGTGCTTTCGTAGACGTCTAACTCCAACAAGAAGATGCATTTTTTCTTTTGAATCCTAACTTAGTTCTTATTGATTTAGGATATGCATGAAAAAAAATCCAAAACTTCTAAAATGAATGATTCAATGCTTTTTACCAGAGTACCTTTCTTTAAGAGTAATGCCATGCAGTGCCTTTTGTAGCATCAATTCCAAATGTATAGAACCATGTTAAGTGCTCTTGCCTAAAATGAATGATGGATATCTTGAGCTTTGAGCATGCATTGGGCCATTGATTCCATGAGCATTGCTATAGTTTTTCAATTTTGTCAATAAGAATTCTCCTCCTTGATGAGTATGGAACTTCTTCATTTTTCTACCTGTTTCATTGTCAACAATCTTGTGACACATTTTAAAATTTCAAATGCATCAACCTTCTACCGAATAAAATACACCCATATCTTTCTTTTATAATTGTCAATTAACAGCAAAAAGTAGAGAGATGCTCCCAAAGCAAGAGTACAAATTGTACCACAAAGATTCGCATGTACCAACCATAGAGGAACTTGAGCTTGATTGTTGCTCTCTTTTGGAAATGCCTTCCTTTTTTGTTTGCCCATCATGAAATCTTCACATGGTTCTTGCAAATATGAAAATGCAGGTAAATGTCTTACCATTCCTTCTCTTTGCATTGCTTTGAGAGCAAAAAATCCATGATGCCCAAAATGTTGGTGCCAACTTGTGTCTTTGATTTCTATAGCAATGAGGATGCCTGACTCATACAAATTATCTTTTCGCACTCCTTTTCTTGCAGTATAACATGTTCCATTCAAAACTTATGCACCAATTTTTTGAAATTTATTTTAAATCCACAATTTATTGTGATAGAAACTGATAATAAATTTCTTTTTAGTGTAGGAACATACAAATCATTAGAGACTTTTCTCCAAAAACCTGTGGCAATAACAAAAGAGATGGTTTTTGTTTCTTCATCTTGCTATTTGGAGTCATTTCCAACCACCACATTGATGGTTCCTATAGGGGCTTTAAGAAACTATACTTGTCCTTCTTGCTAGTCATGTGGCAAGATGCTCCACCGTCTAATATCTAAGGTTCATCCACATTAGTTAGGGCTGATCTACATACCTCCTCTATGGAAACCCATAGTTCAAGTTCTATGTTATTTGCAAATTCCCTTTTCTCCCATGTGGATTTGGGAGTACAATTTCTCTTGTCAGCTTTCTTCCTTCTACAATCCTTAATGGCATGAGCCTTGTTTAAACAATTCTTCCTTCTACAATCCTTAATGGCATGAGCCTTGTTTAAACAATAGAAATAACTTCTAGTGAAACTCTTCTTCTTTGGTTTCTCCTTTCAACTATCAAAATATCCTTCTCTTTGCATTTGGTGAAAATGCTACATCATTTGAAGACTTCAAATGCATTTCTTCTTCCAGAAGCATTGCAAAAAAACTCTTCAAAGGTAAGAGGGGAGGGTACAAACTGAGTGTTAAGGGCAATAACAAGCCCTCCATCTTTTTTTTGGGAGAATTTGAACACACCTACAAGCCAGTTCTTCAAGTGTTATTATAACACCACCAACAACAAATAGTTGACCTTGTAAGTGCTTGATTTGCTTCATGAAGTCTTTCGACTTCTCTAACTCAAAGTGCTCCTACCTTCATGTGATTTCGAGGTGTGCTGGACTAAAGTAAGCACAAAATCACTTACGATCGTAACAATGGCACATAATTCATCTCCATTCTACCTCTTCTAAGCTCGAGGAAGATCTAGATCAGGCAGCATTATCACTCAAGGATTTGATGGATGTTCATTGGAATTAGCTCTATATCAAGCCGTCTTGGCCACATGACATTATCCAGCAACTTACAAGAGTCCGAAATTGTAGAAATTTTGAACTTCTAGATTGTGTAACTTGTTCCATCAAGCTTTCCTTTAGTGAATGCAAGGAGAATGAATGCGAATTGATGAAACAATAACATTTTCAGATACACCAACATGAGAAGACAAAGCCATCAATGGTGATAACAAAAATATACCTGCAAGTTCAAAACTTAGTCCTCTCTAGTAATAGATACCTAAAAACTTTGATAACATGTAAGAAAGTAGTTATGCAAGAGAACACAAGAACAATGGCAAAGAAGATAATAGATATAGTAGAATTTCAAAAATTTACTAGTAATACCAAGTACAAAGATGAGGGCGTTGTCCATCTGTGTGCTCTCAAGGTAGAGCTTAAATGGTGATCTAGATAAATCTAGATAGGGAGTTACAAACTAGAGGTATGCTGACTCAATTTGATGTCTGGGATAGTGTAAAAGTCATGTATATATAAGCTAATGGAAAGGTGTGGCCTTCTATGGATGGCTAGACATGGGTGCTAGAACATAGGCATCCAACACCTGTGTAATCCCCATATAGAGCATAGGTGAGTTCAACCAACCTAACAAAAATGAATGATTTTTGAGTCCGAAAAGGAATATTCCTTTGCCATCGCATTAAAGATGCTTCCCCTAGACCCCCACCAAGGAGATTATAGGTCTCCATGTTGGGAAAGATGGATGGACACTCCAAGAAATGAGTAGGTACTGCCAATCCCTGCTTTGTACCAGCCCTCTTTTGCTTCTGAGTTGAGTTGTAGTGCCCTCTTAGCTTTCCAATGACACTAAACAAGTGCCTATGTACTTTGGAAATGATGTGAGAAATGATTGATTCAAAACAGACTACTTCCAAGTTCAAAAATCAATGAAAACCTTCTATTTTTGTTCACACACCTGTGGCTTGTTAAGCTCAATGCTTCCAATACAGTAGGAATTAGAAAACTTCCTTTTGGAGATATCAAATTAGCTTAACGATCTAATGATTCCAAGCAAAATCACTTACAATGATGCACTATACACAGAGCAATCAATTTAACAATCAAATCATTACCCCCGATTTTTAGGATCTCTCTACAGTTTGACCAGTGGGTACTTCGATGCACTTTTCTCCAAATTGGCAAAATGGATTATCTTCAAAATTTGTGAGCACGTAGAGGACTTCGAGCTAATTCCAACATGCTATAGAACATCAAAAATGGTGAAGGAGTGGCTAAGACATGAGCAATACAAAATGACTGTTTTGAGTAACTGTGACAGAGAGACCATAGATGAAAGTATTGATCTATTGTATTATAAGACAATGTTGTACATGATCATTGGCATGATAATCAATGCCCAATGATAATGAGTAGTTTAGGCTATGAAGTGAGCCTCACTCTCTTAAAATGTAATCAACAAGAACTCGGAATTGGAGTGCTTTTTTCACGAGTTTTTACACCCATCTTTTATAGATGTTTCATTCAAAATTTGAATTTTGAATTCAACTTTGGCTTTCTCTAGAAAAGTGATCCTCTAGTCTAGGAGATATTCTCTCCAAATAAAGTTGTGGCTTTTCCATCTAACAAACCACACGAGTTTAGAGGTAGCTACAAATATTCCTTCAAAGACTTCATAGCAATGGTTCCCATGGAACTTCAATTATTCTTCATAAGATCTTTTCATGTCTTGCCAAGTGTGTAGGCTTGGCAATTGCACCAACAACTCCCCCTCAAGCCAAACATCTTGGCTTGGTCTTCTTCTTCAATCTTCTTGAATGTCCTGCTTTCCAATCATAGACTTAAACCTGCAAAGTTTTGTACTATCTAATGCTTTAGTCAATAAGTCTGCACATTGCATATTTGTTGAGACATATGCCAACTGAATTTCCTTGCTCAATAGCTTCTCTCACACATAATGATAATGGACCTCTATATTCTTGGTCCTAGCATGATAAATAGGATTTGTTGCAAGATGTAGTGAGCTTGTATTATCTCCAAAAATCATTGGAGATGTAGTATGCAAACCTAAATCTGTATATAACAATCGGATCCATATGGCCTCTTGAGTAGCATTGGCCAATCCTCTATACTCTACCTCTGTAGAAGATAAAGCAATAGTAGGTTGCTTCTTTGAAGGCCATGATATAGGTTTGTTACCTACAAAAGATAGGTAACCTGAGGTACTCCTTCTATCATCTTTGCAACCTGCCCAATCTGCATCTGAATATATCTTGATGTCCAAATCTGAGATATAAGGAAAGTATAAACCTTGATTTTGAGTGCCGTTAAGGTACTTCAAAATACTCTTGGTAGCTTCCAAGTGAGGTGCCCTAGGTTTGTGCATAAATTGACTTAAAACACTTACTCCATGAGCAATATCAATCCTTGTCAATGTAGCATAGTTCATGCTTTCCACTATGCTTTGGTAACCTGCAATATCTCAAGCACATCACCTTCATGAGCACTTAACTTTTGATTTACTTCCATTGGAGTGCTTGCTACTTTGGCATCTTGCAAATGAAACTTCTTTAACATGTCCTGTATATACTTTCTCTGAGTAATATAAATTCCAGAATTAGTATAGACTAACTCAAGTCCAAGAAAGTACTTTAGTGATCCTAGATCGCTGATTTTGAACTCCTGCATCATTTGATTCTTAATTTGCTTGATGCCATTAGCATCATTACCTGTGAGTATGATATCATCAAAATATACACATATGTATATTACCTTTGAATTACTCCTCTTAACAAACAGAGAAGTATCTGCTTTACTCATGATGAATCCTTGATCCTGAAGGTATGTAGTCAACCTATGGTTCCATGCCCTAGGTGCCTGCTTTAATCCATAAAGAGCTTTGTTCAATTTACACACATATGTTACCTTGCTTGGATCCTCATAGCCAGGAGGTTGAGACATGTACACCTCCTCTGAAATCCAGCCATTTAGAAATGCATTTTTTACATCCAATTGATACATGTTCCAATTCTTTGATGCAATCACACTTACCAATACCCCGATGGTTGGCATTTTGGCCATAGGTGAGAAGGTTTCTTAATAATTAACTCCTTGGGTTTGTGCAAAACCCTTAGCCACAAGTCTAGCTTTGTACCTACTTATTGATTCATCAGAATTCCTCTTGATCTTATAGGTCCATCTAGAACCAATTACCTTCATAGACTCTTTCTTTGGCACTAGCTCCCAAGTATCATTCTCCTTGAGTGCTTCAATTTTCTCATCCATAGCTTCCTTCCATTCTGCCTTGGTCTGTGCCTCTTCATATGATGATGGCTCTTCAAATGACAAGTCTTTTGCAAGATAAACAGAGTGCTTAGTAACTAAAGAAGTGTCATACCCATATCTGATTGGCTTCTTGCTCTCCCTTTCAAAGCATCAACCACTAGGCTATGCGGGCCTGGACATCTATTTTCACTTTTTGATACCGCATTCCTTTTAATTAAATTTAAGATAACTTTCAATGCTCTCTTCACCTTATTTATTTATTTATTTAATGCTCTCTTCCCTTAATTTATTTATTTGTATATCTATTTATCAAAAACTCTAATCTATTTTATTTATTTATTTATTTTATTTTAATACACTATTGTTAAAAAAAATTCACATGCTTAATCCTAGGTTTTGATTCTATATAAAGTCTTGGACCCTACCCATAATACCGAGGATTTTGGTACATCACCCATACCCCGGGTACCGATTGAGCAAAAATTGGAGCTTTTGTGACATGAACTCCAACATGGGTAGAACGAGATAAAAGAACGTGATGATGCACTCCAACAAATACAAGGTGATGAAAACAACCTAGCTAGGGTGGTGAAGGCCATTATCACCACTCAAGAACAAGGCATTCAGTCCAAGATTGGTGCCAAAAATTTCCAATTTTTGTGATTCGATGGATGAAAGGATGGCCAATTGTTCTTTCATGGCTATCCCAATTTGATGATTTTTATTCTGAAGAATCATATAGTGAAATTAAAAAAGTGAAATTTGTTACTAATTATTTGGTGGATAAGGCACAATTATGGTGGAATGTTTTGTGGCATAGCACCGATCGCCCCACCACATGGGTTGCATTTCAAGAAAAGATCAAGGATTCCTTCCTTCCTCCTCAGTTCCACTACTTATCTACAGTGAATGCTCATCAATCATGGATAACCTTTGGATGGAAAGAAGGAGATACTATGTCTACCTACAGTGAATGCCTTTGGCAACGACTACTAATTTGTTCGCTTGAAATGATTCCTAAAGATACCTTGCAACGAAAGTATGAAGATGGTTTGGAGATGGGAATCCAAGAAAAGCTCAACAAACTACGTCCCACGACCCTCTATGAAGCTATTTCTTTTGCACATGATGCTGAGAAGGAGTTTCAATCCATCACCAAGTCTATTCACTTACAACAAATGCATCAACAACAACCACCAATCAAGACCAATTTTCCTTTCAAGCATCCTTTCACTACTTTTTCGCCCCCTACTTTTTGATGCCCTCCTCAATCCAATTTCACACTAGCTCACAAGCCAACCCCCATACACTCTACCGAACCTCCAACTCTTCAAATTATGATAATGGATGCTCAACAAAAGAGACCCCATATCACTTGCTAGCATTGTTGTAAGTTTGGTCATACTAAAGCTAAATGTAGGTCCCAAACTAATGACATGGAGCATGTTGGATCTCAACTACACAACATGGAGGTGGTTCCTGAAGACATTCAACCTAATTGGACCAAAGAAGCACTAGAAAAATATCTACATACCTTTGGTAATACAATTTCTACTCATTCTTTACTTTGCATGCAAGGTACTATTAATGGTAAAGTTGTTAATTATATTTTACATGATGATGGTAGTTTTCATGATTTTATTTTTTATACACTAGTGCAAGATCTTCAATTACATTCACTTCCTTCTATGTATAAAGTTAAGGCTACATTTTTTATTGCTCTATGTATAGTGCATCATTTTAAGTGACTCCACTTGGAATCATTAGATCATTGAGCTAATTTGATATCTCCAAAAGGAATTTGACTGATTCCTACTGTACTAGAAGCACTGAGCTTAACAAGCAGCAGGTGTGTGAACAAAAATAGAAGGTTTTAATTGATTCTTGAACTTGGAAGTAGTCTGTTTTGAATCAATCATTTCTCACATCATTTCCAAAGTACATAGGCACTTGTTTAGTGTCCTTGGAAAGCTAAGAGGGCCTACAACTCAACTCTAAAGCAAAAGAGGGCTGGTACAAAGCATGGAATACTTACTCATTTCTTGGAGTATCCATCCATCTTTCCCAACAGTGGTATTAAAGCTAAGGTAAAATGGGAGATGATTTTCCTTTTTTCATTGATAAATTAGATAGAAACAACTACCAGGCATGGTCCTTGAGGATGAAGACATACTTTCAAGGAAGGAGTCTCTATGGATACATCTCAGGAGATGAGGAGATGCCCATATTCAGAACCAAAGGATGACCTACAAGAGAGGAGCATGAAAGACTCAATACATGGTGTGCCAAGGATGCATTAGCAAGGTCATACTTACTTAACTCAATTTTTTATTTTCTTCTTCCACACATTAGGAACTGTAAGAAATCCCAAGTGACTTGGGAAACATTGTCTTCCTATTTCTCTTCACAAAGGGCTAGGAAGAACCAATTGTGGATTGAGTTTACCACTCAAAGAAAGCAACCCAAGCAAGGCATCTCAGGGTATGTGACCAAAGTCAAAGATGTAGCTGATCAATTGGCAAGCATAGGAGAAGAAGTTGAAGAGAAGCAGATTGTAAGACAAGTAATCAATGGTATTAAAGCAGATGACAAATGGGAGAGCTTCACAACCGCCATGGACTTGTACATGTACATGCAGATTCCAGATCTTACCACACTCATGGGGCAACTCTTTACCAATGAAACCAAGCTCAACAACAATGGAGATTCATCAAGAGGTAATAACTCTTCTGCCTTATACACAGATAAAACTAAGTCTAAAGAGAAAGGAAAGAACAAGAAGATTGAGGATGAAGGAGCTACCTCCCAAGCCAACTATGCAGGGAGAGGTAGAACCTCAAGAGGAAGGGGCAGAGAAGGTAAGCAAGGTAGGGGGAGACCTTATAACTCCTCACCATGTAATATTTGTGGATTGTCAAATCACACTACAGATGAGTTTTACAGGAACTTCAAGAATCAGAGAGGTAGAGGATTTCAAAGAGGTGGATTCATAATCAAGAGGAAGATTCAACCACTATCAAGGATACAATAACAACTACAACAACAACAACAATAACAACTACCAAGGAGGCTACAAAGCAAGGAAAGACTACAAAAACTATAAAGAAGAGCAAGAGGATTCTCTTCTGATTATGAATATGAGTTCAAAACCAGGTATAAATGATGAACATCTCTTCTACATTGACTCAGGATGCTCAAATCATGTGGCAGAGCTCTTCTCTCTGACCTTGAGGAACCAAAGGGTAAGCATCAGGTACAAACAGGTGATGACACTAAGCACTCAATGATCAAGGTAGAAATGTTAAAACCTCTTATGGAAATAGAAATCTGTTGAGCAGGGTTCTATATGTACCTACAATTACCAAGAATTTGATGAGTGTTGGATAGATTGTGGAAAAGGGTTTGTAGGTCAGGTTCAACCAATATGGAGCATTTGTGGAGGATCCCCAACATGGATTCAAGAGAATTGCCAATGGAGAAAAGAAAGATAGATTATTCACTTTTGAACTTGAAGATACAAGGAATATTGCACTTTATAGTTACAAAGACCAAACACTATCAGAGCTTGAAATTTGGAATAAGAGATTAGGGCACACTGGTGAGAGAACTTTAAATAAAATGTGTAGATATCAATGTGTGCTTGGGATACCTAATGTATCCAAGCAACACATGATCTATAAATGTGGTGCTTGTCAGTTTGGAAAATCTCACAGGTTACCCTTCTCAAAGAAAGGTTACATGCATGAGGACTACCTAGCGCTTGTCCACACAAATGTATGGGGACCAAGTAAGGATCCCTCAATTTCTGGATCAAGGTATTATGTATCTTTCATTGATGATTTCAGCAGGTGGACTATCTTATATTTTATGAAGCACAAAGATGAAGTATTCAATTGCTTTAAAAAGTATCTTGCACTTGTTGAGAACCAAGCAACACATGATCTATAAATGTGGTGCTTGTCAGTTTGGAAAATCTCACAGGTTACCCTTCTCAAAGAAAGGTTACATGCATGAGGACTACCTAGAGCTTGTCCATACAAATGTATGGGGATCAAGTAAGGATCCCTTAATTTCTGGATCAAGGTATTATGTATCTTTCATTGATGATTTGAGTAGGTGGACTATCTTATATTTTATGAAGCACAAAGATGAAGTATTGAATTGCTTCAAAAAGTATCTTGCACTTGTTAAGAAGTAAATAGGAAGAAGTCTAAAGAGACTAACGTTAGATGGAGGAGGTGAGTACTTCTCAAATGAGTTTGATGCATTCTTGCAGGATAGAAGAATCAAAAGAGAAATTACAAAAAGGTATACCCCTGAGCAAAATGGGGTGGCAGAGAGGAGAAATAGACTAATTGTTGAAACAGCTAGGTCAATGTCAAATGAGAAAAAATTACATAATTACTTGTGGGTAGAGAGTGTATCTACTGCTACTTATCTTGTAAACAGGTTGCCATCCAAATCTCTTGATGGGATGACCCCATATGAAGCATGGCATGGTAGAAGACCTTCACTTGATCATTGCAGGATCTTTGGATGTGTTGTTTATGTGCATATCCCTTCTCAAATAAGAGGCAAGCTAGACCCTAAGGCAGAGAAGTGCATCTTCATAGGGTATGACTTGAATCAGAAAGGATACAGGTTCTACAATCCTTCCAATAAAGGATTTATGGTCAGTAGAGATGTTGTGTTTGATGAGAATGACTCTTGGTTTGAACGTGAATGCAAGAAAGTAAAGCTACCTAATGACTTGGAAGAGGAATTTCCAAGCCTCACTAAGGAGAAGCCTAATCAGATTGAAGACATCAACTCAGATAATGAGGACATCATCAACTTAGAAGAATTCAATTCCCCAAGATGGGTGCCTCTACCTTACGAGGTCAGGTGTGTGTGTCTTTCCAATTCATTGTACTCTCAAAAAAAAAAAAGTGAAAATAGGCTAGTGGATAAAGCATATCTCTTGTAAGTGTGAGATTGTGGGTTCAAATCCAATACATGCTAAATAAGGAACTAATTATGCTAACTAGAGAAATAAGTAAACTAACTAGGGAAATAACGAAGCACTTATTGCAACTCATAAGTTAGAATTGGTTCATGCATAGCCAATGGAACCAAAGTGAACCAAAACAAACCAAGAGAACCATGAGTGCTAGAGAAGCCAAAGATGCCAAAATTATGCCATAGTTCTATGTCTTAGTCAACACCTTAGTCAATGCCTTAGTTGATGCCTTGGAGTAAGCCAAAGGAGTAACTGAATTATAAGCGAATTGATAAACTAATTTGATAACTGAACCAAACTTGAATAGTGAATAATGCATAGGGAGCACAATGGATACAGAGAGTATTGTGAGTACAATGAGCACAATGAGCACAATGAGTACAGTAAGGATAGTGAATACAATGAGCATAGTAAGCACAGTGAGTACAGTGAGTACAATGAGTAGAGTGAGTACAGTTTCATATTGAGCACAATGAATACAGTGTCACAGTGTCATAGTGAGCACAATGAGCACAGTGTGAGATGAGCATAGTGTATAGTAACTAATTCGAAAAAATTCAAAAAACATACTGATGAACCAAAGGAGACAAACTTGATAAATGAAAATCTGGACCGGATGATCGAGATGGATGTCGAATCGTGAATGAAACAGATGTCACAAATCACAATCGGACACTGAGAAACCACCTCTACAGATGCACTCTGGCTCTGGTACCACTATTGACCGGATCCTGTAGATGCACATACATAGAGGATAGTACAACAAAAAAAATCTCACAAAAGCATAAACAAAATAGAAAGCAACAAGAGAATTGACACCAGATTGGGTACAATCTCCCCCCACACACTATGATGGATGGGTCTATCAGAGCATGTGTATCTATAGGTATTTTTCATTATGTCTTGAATAGAAGATACATGAGGACGGTGCTTCAAAAGCGTGCATTTACAAAAATTTACTTTATTTACAAACTCGTCCCTTTTCAAGCAATCACAATCTCCTATTTTTATAAAACATCGTTTTCTAAAGTGATCTATTATTTTTACAAACAATAACTAAAATACTATCTTCTAAATATTCTTCTAGATATCTTCAAAAATATTTGAATAAGTCCACGCATGTTTGCACCCTCATGAGTCTTCACCTACTAAATCAAAACACAAATCACATTAAACCCTTAAGACATTAAAATCCATATAACATTCCATTATTCCATAAAGTATAACACCTACAATCTAGGAAAAGTGAAGATCTAATTTGATCTGCTTTTAGGTTATTGATTGATTCATTGATTGTTAAGATCAACCACCTCAAATTCATGGAATTTGAGCTCTTGTTTTCACATCTTACATGTGTAAATCTCTAGGCTTTTACATTGGTAAATTACCCATAAAAAGCTTTAGAGAAAATACAATAAATGAGCATAAATAAAAGAACTATTCAATGGATATTTTTTGACAGGAGGCAAAAGGAAATTGTAATTGGGAAAAGGCCATGAAAGAAGAAATAGATGCATTGAAGGAGATGGACTTTTGGGATTTGCTTCCAATGTCACCCAATCAAAAGGTAATTGGTTGTGGATGGGTATATAAAGTCAAAATATATTTAGATGGATCAATTTGCAGGTACAAGGCAAGGTTAGTTTCCAAAGGATGCCCACAAACTCATGGTATAGACTATGAGGAAACATTCTCACTAGTTGCAAAGATGACTACAATCAGAACATTGATAAGTGTAGTTGTTGCAAGAAATTGTAAACTCCTCCAACTTGATGTAAAAAATGCATTTCTAAATGGTTAGATAAGTGAAGAGGTATACATGTCACAACCTCTAGGTTTTGAAAACCCTAATCATGCATCTTATGCTTGCAGACTTAAGAAAGCATTGCATGGATTGAAAGAAGCTCCTAGAGCTTGGAATTATAGGTTAATTGTATACCTTCAAGATCAAGGGATCAGACCTAGCAACTTAGATCCTTCTCTATTCATCAAAAGGGATCACAATGAGGCTATCTATCTATGTGTATATGTAGATGACATAATTGTGACACATTGTTGATATATTTAGGTAGTGATATGTGTGAACACTCTAGGACTGTGGGGGCACTTTTTTCCCTCTTTAGGAGGTTTTTTTCCCCCGGCTTGTATATATACCTATTTCCCTAATGGGCTAGTTATCTTTGTACATTCTAGTGGTAATACATTCAGTATTGTGTGTTGTGCTCCAAGCTTCTTCTTCTTCCTTGTGCTGTTTGCATACTTCTGCAAACGTCTAACTCCAACAATTGGTATGAGAGTAGGTCACCGTTTCATCTAGGGCATCTTCGACACCTCTGTGGTTGCAATCTCAGAATCGCACGAATTTTGGTAAGCATACTTAGCATGTTTTCGAGATTGAAACTGCTTCGCTCTGCGGTGCTGAAATCGCGATCTGAGCTTGCTTCGGCCTCCAAATGTACTATCCTAGTGCTTGTGCAGGCTATTTCATCTTTTTGTGCCAAAGGTATATACCAATTTCAATTGGCCAGCTTAAGCATCTCGAAGTCTGCTATAGGTTTACCAGAATTTGTCTAGGCAGTTCTGTTCAACTTTTTGAGATACAACCAATTTTCTGCATCAAGCTATTTTGGTCACCGGCCATGGTCGAAAGCAGTGATGTATTCCATATGTTGGTTGTTGAGGATAAGTTGGATGGTACCAACTAACCGTTATGGGCTTATATGATGTGACATGTATTGGTTGTAAACGGACTATGGAACACTGTGCATGGTTTTGTAAAACATCCTATCACACCTGCAATTGTTACAACTACAGGTACTGAAGTTGATGCAAAAGGTGTTGAAGATGATGATATTCTGCATATTCCTGTTCGTGTTATGGTTTCTGCTGCACCTACTGCAAAGCAAATTCATTGGGATGGTAGAGATGCCCATGCACATGCATTGATAGCTTTGTCTGTCAAACATGCCATTATTCCTCACATTCACTCTTGCAAAACAGCTAAGGATGCTTGGATACACTTACCACATTGTACCAAGCTAGGAATGAGGCTCGTGTTGCTTACCTCCGAAAATAGTTGGAGAGTGAGCACATGAATGAAGGTGATTTTACAGACATTTTCTAACAAAGATCAAAGACTTGAAGGAACAGTTGATTTCTGTTGATGAGGTTATACCAGATAGCTCACTTGTGCAGACCCTTTTCAATGGTCTTCCTGATTCATATCAGAGTTTTGCTTCTACTTTTTAGTTGATGATGAAAGGCAATCCAAATGCCTTGTCATTTGAGGAGTTAGTCTCTATTCTGTTGCAAGAAGATCAGTCCGGGCAGAACAGACCCATTATGCATGTTGCAGATCAAGCTTTCCAGGCTAGTCAGAAGGGCAAAGGAAAATGGAGGTCTTCAACTAGTAAGCAGAAATCTACTAATTTTGCACAATGCACAATCAAAGAGGGAAGACAAAGATGAAAAGAAATCAGAAAAGCAGAAATTGTTTTGCAAGTACTGTAAAGGAAATGATCATATCATAAAGAACTATCCAAAACTAGCTACTAAAGAGGCAAAGAAGAAAGAGGTTGGAATGGTTGTTGCAAAGGCCTCTACACCAAAAACAGAGTCTGCTAATCTTCTGCAGGAAGAAGAATGGGAGTTTATTACTGTTTGCAGTTTTGACCCATCTTCTCATGAGCAGTGCATGATTGCAGTAGACTCAGATGTTAGTACTTTGATAGTGGGGTGACCAAACATATCACCTTGCAGTGCAATTTCTTCACTTCACTTGAGCGTGCCCCTACATGGAATACTGTCACATGTGCCAACAACTCTTCTTATCCTATCATGGGAGTTGGTAAGATCATTCTCAGTACTGCTGATGGTAGTTCTTTCACTTTGTCAGATGCTTTATTTGTCCCAGGGATCAAGAAGAATCTATTATCAGTTTCTGCATTAGCCAAGATTGGCTTGGTTGTGAAATTTGTTAATGACATATGTACAATTCGTGATCTGTCAAATGGTGACGTGATTATTGCTTCTAGCATTTTATGTCGTGGGCTATATAAGCTCATAGACTATGAAAGATCGATGAATGATTTGGCATGTGTAGTACATGATTCTCAGGCAATTTCATATGCAAAGCTTTGTCATGCACGCTTTGGTCATCTGAATTTTGCTAGTTTGCTACGCCAATAGAAATCTGAAATGGTATCCTCTTTGCCCAAGCTTGAGGCACCTGGAAAACATGTTTGTGAATGTTGTATTTTGGGCAAAATGCAGCATTCCTCCTTTCCAAAAGATGGTTCAATTCGGGTTACTTAGAAATTGCAGCTTGTATATAGTGATGTATGTGGTCCTATGCAGACACCTTCTTTTGGAAATTATCCTTAATTCATGACTTTCATCGATGATTTTTCTAGGCATGCATGGGTATATCCATTGAAGGCAAAGTTCGAATGTAAAATGGGCAACCTCCGTTCTGATTGAGGGGGGGAATATATGTCTTCTGATTTTAATGCATTTCTGGTTGAACGTGGGATAAAACACCAGTGTACAGTGCCGTATACACCTCAACAGAATGGAGTTGCTGAAGGAAAGAATAGGTCACTCATGGATATGGCAAGGTGTATGGTCAAGAGTCAAGCTTTACCACATAGTTTTTGGCTTGAGGTATGTGTGCAACATATGTACTTAACAGGTGTCCCATTAAAGCACTGTAGTCTATCACTCCATATGAGGCTTAGGATGATTGGAAGCCATCTGTTGCTCATCTCGTGTTTTTAGTTGTTTGGCATATGCATTACTGCCTGAACAACATCACAGAAAATTGGATGATAAAGTAGTAAAATGTATTTTTTTTTGGTACAGTTTTGAAAGTAAAGGCTATCATCTGTATCATACACAGAATAAATGCATTCTGGTTGGCCGAGATATTGTTTTTGTGGAAGATGCTATTCAGCCATTACTTTCATGTACTAAGGAAACATCTGTTAGCTCCAAAGACATGTATGATACTTTGCTGCCTCTTTTTACAGGTGCACAATCTAGTGCTAGTCCTAATGAGGCAACTTCTCAACCTTTGCAGGTCTCATGTGATGATGCAGATCATCCTATTTCTGATGCAGATTTACATGAGGCACTTGTTGATGAGAGAACTGATATTGAGGAGGCAAAAACTATGCCAAAATGGCTGGTGTAGACTTTGCATGATAACAAATTAGATGCACCTCTGTCATATCATACTTGATCAGGCTCTCATAGTGCTTCTTTTGCATCAGATTTCTATGCTATGGTTTCATCTAGTCTTTGTGATGAGAATGATCCTGTTTCATTTGACGAAGCACAAAATTAAGAAAATTGGATGGCTACTATGCAATCTGAATATGATGCTATAATGAAGAACGATACTTGGTCTTTATGTGAATTGCCTCCTGGCAAGAAGGCCATTGGCAGTAAGTGGGTTTACAAGCTGAAGTGTAAGCCTGATGGAATAGTTGATAGGTATAAGGCTAGGCTTGTTGCAAAGGGTTATGCGCTGGAAAGAGGCATTGATTTTGATGAGATCTTTGCACCTACATGTCGTATGACTATTGTTTGGAGCATTTGTGCACTTGCAACCCATCATGGTTGGAATGTACATCAGTTGTTCATTAAAACTGCATTTCTTTATGATGACTTTCATGAAGAAATGTATGTTTTTCAGCCCTGTGGCTTTGTGCAAAAAGGGCATGAAAACCAGGTGTGCATGTTAAAGAAGGAATTATATGATTTAAAGCAAGCACCACGTCCTTGGTATGAGAAGATCCATGCCTATTTGATTGCACATGGTTTTGAGAATAGTCCAACTGAAAGCACCTTATATGTTAAGCGTGCTCATGATGTGCTTCCGATCATTGTTGTCTATGTTGATGACATGCTGCTAACTGGTCCTATTGAGAAGCTTATTGCTGATTTTAAGGCTGATTTGCATGCCTCATTTGAGATGTCTGATTTGGGGCATTTGCATCACTATTAGGGCATTCAGTTTATGCAAGTTGATGGTGGAATGGCTTTGTGTCAAAAGAAATATATTGACACATTATTGCAGCATTTTGGCCTTGAAGATTGTAAGCCTATTTCCACTCCTATGGAGACAAGTTTACGATTGAGTCTTCATGATGTTGGAGCTGCATTTGATGTTGTTCTCTGTCAACAGGCTGTTGGATGCTTGATTTACTTATGCATTACTCAACCAGATATTCAGTTTACTGTCTCACAAATGAGCAGGTTTATGCATTGCCCAGGTGTGAAGCATTGGAAGGCGGTTAAGCGCATCTTTCGCTACTTGAGTGGTACTCGGCTACTTCGGTTGTTTTATCCCAAGGGGGGGATCACTACCGCCAGATTTGCATGCTTTTTCTGACTCAGAGTAGGCTGGTTGCTATGACACTCATGTGTCCACTAGTGGCATTTGCTTCATGCTTGGTAGCTCATGTATATCTTGGTTGAGCATGTGGCCACTTCCAGTTGTGAGGCTAAGTATAGGGCAACTTTCACAACGACTATTGAGTGTGTGTGGCTCAGATGCCTTATGGCTGATTTGGGTGTTGGTCAATCTTCTACCACCACCATCTTCACTGGTAGTCAGAGCGCATTGCCAGTTGCGAGGAACCTTGTGTTCCATGCTCGCACTAAGCACATTGAGGTGCATTATCATTATGTCAGGGAGAGGTTCTCTGCTGGGGAGATCAGCTTGGCATATTTTCCCACACAGGAGAACATTGCAGACCTTTTCATGAAGGCTCTGCCTAGGGAGAAGTTTGAAGCTTTCCGCAAAGCTTTGGGCTTACTTCCTTTTGTGGAGTGATTTCCACATAGCTTGACACTTCCTTATACATGAGTGCCAACTACTTGTTCACTGCATCACTCCTAGGGGGATTTGTTGGTATATTTAGGTAGTGATGTGTGTGAACACTCTAGCACTATCGAGGCACTTTTTTCCCTCTTTAGGAGGTTTTTTTCCCCCAGCTTGTATATACGCATATTGCCCTAATGGGCTACTTATCTTTGTACATTCTAATGGTAATACATTCAATATTGTGTGTTCTGCTCCAAGCTTCTTCTTCTTCCTTGTGTTGTTTGCCTACTTCCATAGACGTCTAACTCCGACACACGTGACGATCCAAATGACATTCAAAGGATCAAAAGACACATGCAATAAGAGTTCAAAATAAGTGACTTAGGTGATCTCACATTCTTCATAGGTATGGAAGTCATATACACAAATGAAGGAATGTATTTGACTCAGAGGAGATACATTCATGATCTACTTCTTAAGTTCAAAATGAAGAATAGTAAACCTACAGGTACACCTTTGGAGATGAATCATAAACTTAGTGTTTATGAAGGTGAGAAAATTTAAGACATTAAAGAGTACCAAATATTGGTAGGTAGCTTGATATATGCTACTCCTACAAGGGTAGAGATCTCATATAGTGTAGGAGTGCCAATCCAATTCATGCACTCACCAAGAAGGCCACACATGGATGCAGCTAAAAGAGTACTTAAGTACCTGAAAGGTACAATCAATAAAGGTCTATTCTATCTTTACTCTTCAGATTTGGATATCAAAATCTATTCGGATGTAGATTGGGCAAGAACTAAGAATGATAGAAGAAGTACCTTTGGTTACTTACCATTTGTAGGTTCAAAGTTAGTGCCATGGAGCTCCAAGTAGCAACCAATAGTTTCTTTATCCTCACCTAAAGCAGAGTATAGAGGTTTGAACATAGCAATTCAAGAGCCAATATGGTTAAAAGCATTGTATAAAGATTTGGGACTTTTGAGTTACAAGCCTCACATTTTTGGAGATAATGTAAGTTCCATGCATCTAGCATCAAACCCTATTTTCCATGCAAGAACCAAACACATAGAGATTCATTACCACTTCATCAAGGAGAACCTCATGGCAAAGGAGATTAAAATTTCTTTTGTTTCAACTCAAAGGCAAGTAGCAAATATGAGGACGAAGGCACTTGATGGAGCTTTGTAGATTTAAATCAATGGCAAGTATCAAGAGAATGAATACTCAAGCATACTTTTTCTTGAGAGGGAGTTGTTGGAACATCAACCTTACGCTATGCTTAAGGCGGATTTTATCTACATCAAAAAGTTATCGTTTAGATTTTCAAAATTCTTCTAAAATTGAGTCTTTTTCCAAGTAGATTGAATGCTTTGTAACAAATTTGGAATCATATATGTACCTTTCTGGTTATTTCTTCTCTGTTGTTGATCTTCTAGGGTCTTGCTTGGAGCATTCTCCATAGTCCTACATCTTTGCTTTGCCTCATGACTTCCATACTTTGTAATCCTTTTCCCTTTCATCTTGGTCATCATTTGTATCACTTCTTGGATCATGGACTTGTTTATCATGCTTACTTCCTAGTTGATGGGAATCAGAATCAAGATCATATGGTAGAGTTACCTTTTGTTTGTCTTCATCATACCAAGATCTATGTTCTTTCAAACACAACATCCCTACTTCTTGTGAATTTCTTGGTTGAAGGATTATGAAATGTGTAACCCATCTCAGTTGATTCATACCCAATAAACACTACCTTTGTTGCCCTTTCATCTAGCTTACCTCTTATTTGTGATTGTACATGAACATAAGCTAAACAACCAAACACCTTGCAATGTCCAAAGACTAGGTTTTCTTCCATGTCATGCTTCATAAGGAGTCATACCTTGAAGTGATTTGGATGGTAGTCTATTGACAAAGTACACAGCAGTTGAAATAGCATATGCCCATAGATAATCTGGCAACCTCTTCTCTTCAAGCATTGTTTTAGTGATCCAACCAATGTCTTGTTTCTCCTCTCTGCAATTCCATTCACTTGAAGACAGTATGTGGTAGTCATTTCCCTTTTGATACCTTTATCCTGCAAGAACTCATCAAACTCTTTGGAGAAGTATTCTCCCTCTCCATCAGATATGAGCTTCTTGAGTGGTCTACCTATATGATTCTCCACATTTGTTAGATATTATTTGAAGCAATCAAATACTTCATCCTTACTTTTGATAACGTACAAAATAGTCCATCTACTATGATCATCCATAAATGAGACAAAATACCTTGATCCTACCAATGAAGGTTCTCGCCTTGTCCCCCATGCATCTGTATGTACTAAGTCCAATTAGTGGTTGTGGATGTAGTCTTTGTGGTTGAATGGCTGTCTTTGTGCCTTCCTAATCTGACATGCATCACATCTTTTGATCATGTGTTGCTTTGATATGTTTGGCAGCCCTAGAACACTTTGATCCCTGCATATATCCTTCAAGGTTCTTTCATTCACATGAGCAAGTCTCTTATGCCACACTTCAAGCTCACTTAAGATTTGAGACCCAAAGTTGAATAGAGATAAGTTCCTAATTTCTCCTACTTTGAAAGTAAAGATCCTACCATTCTTCTCACCTCTAGATATCTTCTTTAAGCCTTGACATGGATCTTCTAAAAAAGTTCCATGTTGGGTGAACCTAACTACAAGCCTTTTTTGACTATTTGACCTATACTTATTAGGTTTTTGGTGATAGTGGTTACATAGAGAACCTTACTCAAAATGTTTGTCCTGCCATTGGAAGCTTTGACATTACCAATCCCATGTTTTTACTTCATGTCTATGCTTTGGACTTTCCAAGTCACATAGAAGAGCAATGCTGCCCGCAACATGGTTTGAACATCCTGAATCTATGTAGAACAAATGATAATCTTCTTTACCTTCTTTGTGGCTTAGATTCATTAGAAGCAATGAGTCTTCATGTGATTGATCTTCTGAATAATTGTTGAAGTCCCTTCTATTGTGACTTTTTATTATTCTTGTTGAAGTTGTGTCCACCTTTGCCTCTAGTGTTGCCATATCCAGCTCTTCCACTTCCGTTCGGTCTTTCCATTGAATAAAAAATTCTTAGTGGTGTGGCTAGTCTTATCACATATAACACAAGGTTGAAAATTCAGGCCTTTGGTTGCTTTGGTCCTTTCTTCTTCCCTTTCCATTTGCTCTTGCTTACAAAGTTGGCTTGGGGAAGTCTCCTCTTCAACCTCTTCCTTCTTCTTGCTTTTTTGTTTCTTCTCCTTTATATCTGCATATAGAGCACTAGTTGAACTACCATGATAGGAGTTATCTTCCTTTATGCTATTGTTGGCCTCTTGATTGAAGAGTTGTCCAAGAAAGATGTTGAAGTGTGGAGTTTGCACATCCATGATGAGATCATAAGCTGTGGTGAAAGACTACCATTGCTTTTCACATCTAATCCCATTTAGAATTCACCTCATGATGGCCTCTTCTTCAATCATATCTCCAATGGTTGCCATTTGATCAACAACCTCCTTGAACTTTGTAACAAACTCTGTGATGGTTTGTTTAGGTGTCTTCTTCATCTGGTTGAACTGGTTCCAAGAATGGTTCTTCCTTGCCTTTGTGATAGAAGAAAAACAAAGTCTTTAGGGCATCCCAAGTCTCTTGAGATGCCTTGCATCCTTGTTGACGTTGTAGCATCACAACTCATACTTGTCAAACCAGGAAGCATCTCATGAGACCCAAATGTTTGCGTAGAAGCACTCAGCAGACGTAATGGCGCTTCGTCAACGTATGATTAACAACGTTATCAACAAGAAGATACAACATAAGCATCACGAATGATGCACCTAATCGTAATCACAAGCATAACAACGACATAATCATACATCAACGTGTCACAAGCGTTAGACAAGAAGAGAACAAGCATGCATGCACATCATGACGAAGAGAGAGAGCAAGAATCTATCTACAAACTAGCATAATCTCATTACTTCTAAAAGAGATCTCCCCAAAAGAAGAGGTGGAGACCTCTTTATATACAAAATGGAAAAAAAGCATGCTATGTGGGATTTCTCAACTGAAACGAGAATGAATCCCACTTATTCTCTAGTGTGGCACTCACACACACCTATACAAGAGTGCTTTATTAACTGAATGAAAGGTAGAAAAAGGTACAAATGATGATGAAAATAGAGTGGATCCAAGAAATATATGTTGTATCTTCAACACTCCCCCCCT
Source organism: Ceratopteris richardii (assembly GCA_020310875.1). Taxonomy (NCBI): domain Eukaryota; kingdom Viridiplantae; phylum Streptophyta; class Polypodiopsida; order Polypodiales; family Pteridaceae; genus Ceratopteris; species Ceratopteris richardii. The sequence goes on along the minus strand of CM035417.1, from coordinate 146,964,781 downwards.
CCTTGACTTTGTCGTCCTCGACAAAGCTTTTGCAAGTATGGAGCTTGTTGTGGAAGAGCGTGCAGGAGGTCCTGTTGATTTGCATGATCCTTGTGCCGTTGGAGTGCGTTGTTGCTTTTCTTCATCTTTTTTGCATGTTTATTTGGAGTTGATTGTTTTTTAACTTGTGTCTTTTGCCTCATGTAGGTGGGAAGAATATGCTAGAATGCTTTGTATTTCGTTTTTCTTTCTTTCTCTTCTCTTCTTCTTTTTTTTTTTTTTTTTTGTAATGGATGGATGATGTATGAGAATGAAATGTCAAAATGTAGATGATAGATACAAATAGATGAAATTAATTCATCTCTTCTTAGTCCATATGCATGAGTGGGGACTAAGGGTGCATGGGTGGAAAACAAAAAAAGTGTCTATGCACAGTCTTGTAATGTGACCCTATCTTATGCATACTATAAAAAATGCATACAACAAAAAATGGTGCAAAAAACGGATGGGTCTTGAGCAAAGTGCTCAAGGGTGAGGTGATGATGAGGCTTTCTCCAAATTTCCAACTCCAAGAGCCGCTTCTTTTCCATCAACCATTTGAAATGGATGATACCTTTGTCCACCAACCTAAAAAAAAGAAACATGAAAAGCAAATTTTTGAAATCTATGTACATGTACCCTCTTTGTGCCTGGGTTAAACTAAGTGTGCCTAATGCTTGGCCTTTGGATGAGGCCCTATTCGCGTGCATACTTGGTGTGCATCTTAAACATATGCTGTGCATTGGGCAAGGTTGGGCCCGACACCCATGGATGCTGCATGAAGAGGTTTTAGGCCGCCAATATGGCTTCGCTTTGTTGGTCTTAGCCTTGAGGTTTCTCCTTGGATCTTTTCTGAGTGTTGGCTTTATTGCTTTGGATCCCTTGGTCAAAAGTGGTCGTTCTTGATGATAAGGCATGGTGAATCTAGACTGTAGATTATGAAGTCTAATGTGAGAGGGTTGCGTTTGTATAAGAGCTTTCTTTGGTACCCATATCATAGTGCGATTTGGTTGGACTCTAAGTAATTTCTTGGCCACCCAAATTTGTTTGACTTTACAAGGGGAAGGTGATTTCTTCTTTTTGGCATAAGGGTCTTTTGGGCCTTCTATGTGAGTCTTTAGGGATAACTCATCTTTACAAGGGGAATTCAACAAAGTTTGAGTTTTTTTACATACATCATGCTCATCCAATGGATCATAGGGTTGTGTGGTTTGAGATTGATCTAGAGATTCGACGATGCATTTATCCTTATTACACATAGAATCTCTAGATATACAAATAGGTGATGGATTGTCAAGATTGATAATGGATCCGACATCATTTTCCATAGCGTTGTTACAAAGTACTTGCTTATCCTCTTCTTGATGAGTCAAATGTAGCACATCCTTGCCCATGGATTCATAAGGAGAATCCAAATTTAGAGGAAGAGAGGGCCCTTCCACATCCCCCAAACACTTGGAGTCCTTCATTCCTCCATTCGCCAAGGTTTCCTGCGACTTACTCAAAGAAAGATTAGCTAAAAAAGCATGAGTGGAAAGACTATTTTGTGGATTAAAAGCACAATCTTTGAATAGGTGATCATATCCACAATCCTTACAATGAGGATAATCATTAAGATTTTCAATGGCCACACATGTAGAGGTAGACATAATAGATGGACACGACACTTCAAACTCTTGATGACTTTTAATAAACCTTTGAGTGCCTATAACCAAGTCTTCATCTATACCTTCCATGACAAAAAATGTTTCAAAAAATTCCATACCATTCACCACAATAGGCAACATAACTTGACCCATGCAATCATAAGTTTCACCATTCATGAGGATAGAGGAATGAGTGGTTAATTGAATGTTATCCAAAATAATTGTCACTAAATCAATATGAATTAAATTCCACTCACAATTAGGGTCAATATAAGCACTCATATTTCTATGGTCATGACCAATGAATACATTCACAAAAGTGTTACTATATTCCTTAGTCGCAACTATGGAACCCACTCCTTCAGAAATTCCATCAAGTTCAACTTCCTCATGCAATTTTTTTCTATCTTTTTCACCTTTATCATGTGTGATTAATGCATGCATTTCATCTTTTTCTTCCTTCGTTTGCGCAACCTTTTCTCCCTTCCTTCTTTCTTTTACCTTTTTCTTTCCCATGTCTTTGTTGAAACAAAATTTTTTTGGTTTTTTGAGTGTTTTTAATATTTGTTTGGTATTTTTGAAAGAGTTTTTTTTTTTATTTGTTTGATGTTTTTGTGTGTGTTTTTTGAATGTTTTTTTAAGATGTGCAAATAAGTTCTAATGGGGTTCTCCTAACAAGAATCAAAAGAGACTTTAACATTAACCTACTTATGATACAAAATTGAAAAAGTCCTAGAATGAAAAATTATTCATGCCTCAAATGTGTAAGTTCCTTCGCATAACTTTAAGCACCTAAGAGAAAGAAATAATTTGATATCAATCGATTGAAAAATGCAGGAATTCGTGTCAATACCATCATTTTCCTCGAAGTTCTATCCTAATGCTTGTATTCTTATGTTCTCATTCATCCTTTTTAATGCATTAATGCTAGACAGCAGATGGCTTGAATTATTCATAACAAGTGATGCCTTAAAAGAATCAAGATGTAGTGGGCAAAACATCGAAGGGCAGGCATAGAAGGTTCATGAGAACTTGGACGGCCTTAAATTTGATGCCAATTGAGCAATAAATGCATTCTGAGGTAATGATTGCCGCCCATACAGAATGCCAAGGGATGCCCGATTTAAAATGCTAGAAATTCATACACATGTATGCCCATTAACGTTAATGCATGCAAACCTTTCACATGAATCCAAAATCTACCTAATACATTCATACAGCGTGCATTTAGAACCACTATGAGCTGATTTTGTGCGCATCAGATGCAGAGACCGGTGGGCTAACCCCCACTTGACAGCAGATATTCCCGCAGTATCTCTAGAGTCCAAGCTCCCATTGTACCAAGTTGGTCGACCTCATCTGCTTTGGGATCGTTCCACGTATTTGATTGCTTGAGTCATCAATATACTCGATGGCAGGGGGCCATGTATTTTTGGGAAGCAGCCCGCCGATGGAAGCTTTGGATATGGTGAGGTTAGTGAGCCCCGACAGGCGCTCTGTGATAGGATAGAGCCCCTTGCCGCTAACGTCGACCTCCGTCACCAGGATATCATTCAGGTTCACCAGCTGCAAGCGTTCTCACCAGTGCGTGGGGGACGTGCGATGGAGGTACAAGGGGGCAATCCACAAACTGCAGCACCTGCACTCCAGCAAGGTTATCAAGGATAGTGAGCGTTAGCTCCGCCGTGCGGGAGCAGTTACGAACGGTGAGGCCGAGGATCGTAGTGCTGGCCTTATTGCAGAGAAACTCTATCTTTGGCTTCTTGGGCATTCTGCTTAGCAGCATCTCTGCTTGGCATGTAAGATGCAAACTTCCCAGTAGCATCTTGAGCACCAAGCTTGATATCCTCTGCAGTAGGGATGTATGACTTCACATGTTCTGCAGCTTCTTGAACACCGTGCTTTGCCCCTTTTGCTTTTTTCTATATAGTTTGCTTAATATCCTCCGTCTCAAGTACATAGGAGGCGGCCATTTGTACAGCTGCTTGGGCACCTCGCTCAATATCTTTTGTTCTCTCTTGTGCAACTTCCTTGGCATATTGCGTCGCATCTAATGTACTATCTTTCATGCGTTGAGCTATATCAGACACCTGCTGCTTCGCATCCTTGGCCCTCCTTTGTGCAGCTTGCTTAGCATGTTCTGTTGTCTCAAACGTACCCTCTCCAATACTCTATGCTGAATCAGAGACCTTCTCCTTCGCACGCACCGCTCCTTCTTTGGCAGCGTCCTTAGCTTGTGCTGTTGTCTCAACTGTAGCCTCCCCAATGAGCTGTGTTGCATCAGACACCTTCTGCTTTGCATCCTTTGCAGTTTCATATATCGCCTGCTCTATCTGCCCAGCTCTGTCCTGGAAGCCCTTTGCGCTTTCCTGCATACCATGCTTCATTGCGTCTACTCTTTCTTGAGCCCCCTGCTTTACTTCTTGTGCTTTTTCTTGAGTTCCACGCTTGCCCTGTCCGTATGCATCCTCTGCTTGTCTTGCTTTACCTTGAATCCCATGCTTGCCCTGTTCGTATGCATCCTGTAGAGTGTCCTTCGCGCTCTCCGTGGCATCATCGATCTTTGAAGCTGTCCTCTGATAGTCTTCATGCAGCGTGTCCTTCACCTTCCCAAAGGAATTGGAAGGAGGCCCTTCATAGCTAGCCGCCGGGCAATCGGATAGTGTGATGTACGGCTTGTCCTTTCAAGTAGTTGAAGAGAATACCATTCCCCAGTTTGTTGATGAAGATGATGAGCCAAAACTCCATTGATTTTTGTAGAAGAACCCCAAAATAAAATTATTTACACATGACTAACAAAAAATCAACAAAGTTAATAGAAGAAATCAATAAAATAACTAAAAGATTTCTAAAACTATGCCTATTCTACTCGTGTCTTGAAGAATCACCACACATGGTGGATTAATCACCCTAATAGGGGATCTTCATCACACCAAAACTGGCTCATCTCAACAAGTTATTGTAAATCTTGCAAGCCGCAAATGCTCACAAGAGCTTAATGAAATCAAGAACTCAAAAAATCTTCATGAAAAGCTTGCGTACACGTCTCTTTCATGCCAAAAACCATCACGTAAGTGACAAGAGAACGCTCCCCGGCAACGGCGCCGAAAGCTGTTGACGTTGTAGCATCACAACTCATACTTGTCAAACCAGGAAGCATCTCATGAGACCCAAATGTTTGCGTAGAAGCACTCAGCAGACGTAATGGCGCTTCGTCAACATATGATTAACAATGTTATCAACAAGAAGATACAACATAAGCATCGCGAATGATGCACCTAATCGTAATCACAAGCATAACAATGACATAATCATACATCAACGTGTCACAAGCGTTAGACAAGAAGAGAACAAGCATGCATGCACATCATGACGAAGAGAGAGAGCAAGAATCTATCTACAAACTAGCATAATATCATTACTTCTAAAAGAGCTCTCCCCAAAAGAAGAGGTGGAGACCTCTTTATATACAAAATGGCAAAAAAGCATGCTATGTGGGATTTCTCAACTGAAAGGAGAATGAATCCCACTTATTCTCTAGTGTCGCACTCACACACACCTATACAAGAGTGCTTTATTAACTGAATGAAAGGTAGAAAAAGGTACAAATGATGATGAAAATAGAGTGGATCCAAGAAATATATGTTGTATCTTCAACAATCCTCTAATATGAGGTAATAGAAAATCAGAGGTAGATTTTAGTATGTATGACCTTGCTTGAGCATGCCTTGCACACCAAACTGTGAGCTTATGTTATACTTTATGGGATATTTGGAATGAAGGTGTAATGCCTTGAGGATTTTAATGTGTTTTGTGTTTTGATTTAACAGGTGAAGATCCATGAGGGTGTGAACGCGCATGGACTTGGAGATATTTAGAAGAATATTTTTAGAAGATGGTTATTTTTAGTTATTTTTGTAAAAAATAATGGATCGCTTTAGAAAGCGACGTTTTTGTAAAAATAGAAAATTACGAACTTGTAAATAAAGCAAAAACACGCTTTTCGGAGCACGGCCCTCATGTATCTTCTATTCAGGACGTAATAGGAATTTACTATAAATATGCATGCTCTGGTAGAGTGTCCATCAGAGCATGTGGGGGGAGATTGTACCCAATTTGGTGTCGTCTCTTATCTCTTTTTGTCTTTGAGTATTTTTTTCTTTGCATTTGTACGTCTGTTATTCTCTACGTTCGTGCGTCTGTGGTACCTGGGGCAACAGTGGTATCAGAGCCAAGACGTTCGCGGAGGTGGTTGCAGCGTTTGATTGCGATTTGCAGCATTCGGGTCTGTTCGCGATTCGGCGTTCATCTCAGCCGTCTGATCCAGTTGCGGCGTTTGATTGCGATTTGTGGCATCCAGTCCGTTTGCGAATCGGCGTCCATCTCAACCGTCTGGTCCAGGTTTTTCGTTCATTAAGTTTTTTTTGAAGTTTTTTTTTTTTTTTGGTTTTAGTTCGCGGGTCAAGTTTTTCGAATTTCACACTGTCACACTCTGTAACCTCTGTACCCCCTGTGCTCACTGTGCTCTCTGTGCTCTCTATACCCTCTGTACAAGTTTTTCGAATTTCACACTGTCACACTCTGTACCCTCTGTACCCCCTATGCTCACTGTGCTCTCTGTGCTCTCTGTACCCTCTGTACCCCCTGTGCTCACTGTGCTCTCTGTGCTCTCTGTACCCTCTGTACCCCCTGTGCTCACTGTGCTCACTGTACCCTCTGTACCCCCTGTGCTCCCCTGTGCTCCTTTTCGGTTACTCCTTTTTGGTTACTCCTTTTCGGTTACTCCTTCGGCTTACTCCGTTCATACGTCTGTTATTCTCTGCGTTCGTGCGTCTGTGGTACCTGGGGAAATAGTGGTATCAGAGCCAAGACGTTCACGGAGGTGGTTGCAGCGTTTGATTGCGATTTGCAGCATTCAGGTCTGTTCGCGATTCGGCATTCATCTCAGTCGTCTGATCCAGTTGCGGCGTTTGATTGCGATTTGTGGCATCCAGTCCGTTCACAAATCGGCATCCATCTCAACCGTCTGGTCTAGGTTTTTCGTTCATTAAGTTTTTTTTGAAGTTTGTTTTTTTTTTGCTTTTAGTTTGTCGGTCAAGTTTTTCGAATTTCACACTGTCACACTCTGTACCCTCTGTACCCCCTGTGCTCACTGTGCTCTCTGTACCCTCTGTACAAGTTTTTTGAATTTCACACTGTCACACTCTGTACCCTCTATACCCCCTGTGCTCACTGTGCTCTCTGTGCTCTCTGTACCCTCTGTACCCCCTGTGCTCACTGTGCTCTCTGTGCTCTCTGTACCCTCTGTACCCCCTGTGCTCACTGTGCTCACTGTACCCTCTGTACCCCCTGTGCTCCCCTGTGCTCCTTTTCGGTTACTCCAAGGCGTCGACTAAGGCATAGAACTATGGCATAACTATGGCATAACTTTGGCATCTTTGGCTTCTCTGGCACTCATGGTTCTCTTGGTTCCGTTGGCAGCCGTTGGCTACACGCGAACCAATTCTAACATACGAGTGGCAATAAGGGCTTAGTTATTTCCCTAGTTAGCCTAGTTAACCCACATAGTTCCTTATTTAGTATGTAGGGGATTTGAACCCACAACCTCATACTACCAAGAGATAAGTTTTATCCACTAGGCTATTTCCTCTTTTTGATACTCTATTCCTTTTAATAAATATTTAACATAACTTTTATCTCTCTCTCCTTTTATTTATTTGTTTATTTATTTATTTATTTTTATTTTATTTTTCTTTTATTTATTTATCACAATACTTCTATTTATTTATTAATAATACTATTATGTTTATTATTATTATTATTATTAGTAGTTATTTAAATGTTATTGTTAAACGTCTTTTCCTATGTTTAGACCTAGGTTTTGCATCTTTCCATACGGCCATGGACACTACTCAACATATCGATGATTTTAGTTCCTCACCCCTCCTTGGGGTATCAATTGAGCAACAAGTCGAACTTTTACGACATGAACTTCAACATGCCCAAAATGAAATAAAAGAACGTGATGTTACACTCCAACAACTACAAAGCGATGACAATAACCTAGTCCGGGTAGTGAAGGCCATTATTACCGCCCAAGAGCAAGGAACACAATCCAAGATTGGTGCCAAAAATTTCCAATTTTCACGATTTGACGAACGAAAAGATGGCCAATTTGTTCTCTCATGGAAATCCCAGTTTGATGATTTCTACTCTGATGAATCTTATTCTGAACAGGAAAAAGTGAAATTTTTAACCAACTACTTAGTGGGAAAGGCTCAGTTATGGTGGAATGTTTTGCGCCATAGCACAGATCACCCCACCATATGGCAAGCCTTTCAAGACAAGCTCAAGGAGTCCTTCCTTCCTCCTCAGTTTCACTTACATGCCCGTCGCTCTTGGATGACTTTTGGATGGAAAGATGGAGATACTGTTTCTACCTATACTGAACGTTTTTGGCAACGTTTATTACTTATACGTTCACTTGAAATGATTCTTGAAGATACTTTACAGCGGAAATATGAAGATGGTTTGGAGATGGGAATCCAAGCTAAGCTCAACACCTTACGTCCGACGACGCTCTATGAAGCTATTTCTTTTGCACATGATGCTGAGAAAGAATTTCAATCTATCACTAAGTCCATTCGCTTACAACAAACACGTCAACGACCACAACTAATCAAACCCACTTTTACACTCAAGCGTTCCTTTTCTACTTTTTCTTCTCCTCCTTTTCAACGTCCACCTACTTTTCAACGACCACCTATTTTTCAACGACCTCCTCAATCCACTTTTTCCCCAATCCCCAAGACAAACCCCTTACACCCTACCAAACCTCCAACCTTTCAAACTACGACGATGGATGCCCAACAAAAGAGGTCCCGTATCATTTGTTGGAATTGTGGTAAGATTGGTCATACCAAAGCTAGATGTAGGTTCCCAACTAACCACATGCAACCTGGCGGAGCTAAAGTACATAACATGGAGGTGGTTCCTGAAGATATTCAATTTGAAGACATTCAACCTAATTGGACTGAAGACGCATTGGAGCAGGATCTAAGTACCTTGGGTAACACAATTTCTATTCATTCTTTACTTTGCATGCAAGGTACTATTAATGGTAAAGTTGTTAATATTTTACATGATGATGGTAGTTCACATGACTTTATTTCTCACATATTAGTCAAAGATCTCCAATTAACCCCACTTCCTTCTATGTACAAAGTCAAGGCTGCATTCCAAGGAAACAGATATAATGTTACAAGTGAAGTGCATAATGTTCAAATTTGTATAGGCTCATACATGGATAAACGCACATTCTTAATTGCTCCTTTGCAGTCCTATGATGTTATACTTGGTATGCCTTTTTGTCACCATTATAATCCATGCATTGATTATCATACACACACCATGCGTTTTAAGTTTAACAATCAAGATATCTGTTTGTCTGCAATACATGATTTCCAACCATTCCCATTAATTAGTCATACACAAGTAAAACGTGCATTCCGAAAAGGCTACAATTCATATATTGTTTTTGTCAATAACATAGTCGATTATATACATACACTTCCTAATACCCATAAATCATTTATGGATTCTTATAAGGATTGTTTTATGGCTGATTTTCCTTCTAAACTACCACCTTTGAGAGGATCCCTTGATCATAGTATAGACTTAATTCCTGGTAGTTCTCCTCCCCATAAAGCACCTTATAGGCATGGACCTTTGCATCAACAAGAAATAACCAATCAAGTTAAGGATTTACTTCACAAAGGACTTATCAGGCCTAGTTCTTCTCCCTTTGGAGCACCTGTTCTTTTAGTAGAGAAGAAGAACAAGACTTATAGGATGTGCATTGATTATAGAGCACTCAATAAGATCACAATAAAAAATAGATATCCTATTCCTAGGATAGATGATTTATTAGATAAACTTCGTGGAGCACGTGTCTTTAGTAAAATTGATCTTAAATCTGGGTATCATCAAATAAGAATGTCACCAAATGATATTTTTAAGACTGCCTTTCGAACTCAGACCGGTCACTTTGAATTCATGGTAATGCCTTTTGGACTTACCAATGCACCTGCTACATTTGCACGCATGATGAATAATATTTTTCTTGAATACCAAGCTTTTGTTCTTGTTTTCTTCGATGACATACTTGTCTATAGTAAGAATGATGATGAACATGAAGAGCATTTAGCAATAGTTTTTAATTTGTTACGCACCAACCAACTTTATGCAAATCCTGAAAAGAGTTACTTTTTCCAAAGAGAATTAGAGTACTTAGGCCATATTGTTTCAAGTCAAGGAGTTCATGTAGATCCAAAGAAGATTAAAGTAATTAAAGAATGGCCTATACCACAATCGGTGAATGATGTTCGCTCTTTTCTTGGATTAGCTAGTTTTTATAGAAAGTTATTAAAAGGTTTTTCTTATTTAGCCCTCCCACTCACTTTATTATTAAAGAAAAAGTTAAAATTTGCATGGGGATTGCCACAACAACAATCTTTTGAAAAACTTAAACAATCACTTTCTCATGCACCTATTTTGCAATTACCTGATTTTACACAACCTTTCCATGTAGTTACAGATGCTAGTGGCTCAGGTATAGGTGCTGTATTGATGCAAAATGATCATCCCATTGCATTTGAAAGTAGGAAGCTTAAACCTTCTGAAAAGAACTACAGTACATATGATAAAGAACTTTTGGCAGTTGTACATGCTTTAAAAATTTGGAAACATTATCTCATGGGTACAGAAGTCATAATCAAAACCGACCAACAAGCTATTAAACATTTACTCAATCAACCATTGATTTCCGATCGACATATCAAATGGGCTTCATACATACAAAATTTTCAGCCTATGATTCAATATCAACCTGGCAAAGCTAATGTTGTAGCTGATGCCCTGAGTCGTTTTCCATCCCCACAAACAAATATTGTTTTTATTAATAACATTTATGTGGTTCATATTCATTCATTTCATGACATGATTCCTACATATGCATCTGATTTATATTTCTTTCAATAATTCTACTACATTTAGTGAAGACCATTACACATTTCATAATGGATTCTTGTATTTTGATCATAAGCTATGTATTACACAAGATTTTAAAGAATTTGTTATGAAAGAGATGCATGAACCACCATATATGGGTCATAGGGGCATACAAAGTACTGTTTCTACATGTAAAGAATTCTTCTTTTGGCCAAATATGGAAAAGGATATTACACAATATGTTTCCCAATGCATTGTTTGTCAACGTGTCAAAAGACATCATGGTAAAGCATTTGGATTATTAATGCCACTTCCCATACCTAATGGGCCATGGGAACAAATTTCTATGGATTTTATTACTGGTCTTCCGACAACTTCATCACATCATGATATGATTTGGACAATTGTTGATAGGTTTAGTAAACAAGCATATTTCATTCCTTGTACGAAAACTCTTTCTGCACCTCAAGCTGCCAAATTATTTATTAAATGTATTTTTCCACATCATGGTTTTCCAAAAGTAATTTTATCCGATCGTGATGTTCGTTTTTGTAATCACTTTTGGGTTGCATTATTTAAACATTTAGGCTCTAAAATAGATTTTAGTTCTGCATTTCATCCTGAAAGTAATGGGCAAAGTGAAGCTACGAATAGTACTATTTTGGATCTATTACGTTGTTATTCTTTAGATAATCCAACTAATTGGGATGAGAAACTTTCTTTACTCCAATTTGCATATAATAACACAACACATACCACTACTGGACGTGCACCAAATGAAATTGTGTATGGTAAAAAGCTTCCTACTCCCATGTCTATCATTCAAACTGACATACCTATGGCTGATTCTTTTGCACAAGATCATATTTCTATACTTCATGAGGTTCATGAGCATATTAAAAAGAGTCACGAACGTTATACCCGTAATATTAATAAGAAACGAGCAGCTAAACAATTTAATGAAAATGATTATGTTTGGTTACGCATAATTAAACGACGTTTGAAAAATATTCTACAACATCCTAAGGTAAAACTGGCACCACGTTATTATGGACCTTTCCGTATTATTCAAAAAATTAATGAGAATGCTTTTAGATTAGATATACCTTCTCATTGGAATATTCATAATTCTTTTCATATCAGTTTATTGAAACCATTTAAAGGAATTTTACCACTCATTCCTATTTTGGATGATCATCCATTGTTAGAAGAGGATGATGAAGTTTTAATTCCAGAAAAAATACTTGATCATGATGTTACTACTACACGCACAGGTAATCAATACCATAGATATTTGATTAAATATAAAAATCATTCATTCGAAGAATCACAATGGATTCACAAAACATCACTAATTCCACATTATCATCATTCTCTTATCATTCACAATCACATTAAATTCCAGTTTTCCAGTTCCATGCATGTTTTTTTTATTTACATGGCACATGCCTATGATTGTTCAGTGATGCGACATGTGATTGGCCATCCATGTCTATTTTATTTTTTATCAACTGAGGTCAGTTGCTCGTCAACTGGGCGGCATGTTATACTTTATGGGATATTTGGAATGAAGGTGTAATGCCTTGAGGATTTTAATGTGTTTTGTGTTTTGATTTAGTAGGTGAAGATCCATGAGGGTGTGAACGCGCATGGACTTGGAGATATTTAGAAGAATATTTTTAGAAGATGGTTATTTTTAGTTATTTTTGTAAAAAATAATGGATCGCTTTAGAAAGCGATGTTTTTGTAAAAATAGAAAATTACGAACTTGTAAATAAAGCAAAAACACGCTTTTTGGAGCGCGGCCCTCATGTATCTTCTATTCAGGACGTAATAGGAATTTACTATAAATACGCATGCTCTGGTAGAGTGTCCATCAGAGCATGTGGGGGGAGATTGTACCCAATTTGGTGTCGTCTCTTATCTCTTTCTGTCTTTGAGTATTTTTTTCTCTGCGTTCGTACGTCTGTTATTCTCTGCGTTCGTGCATCTGTGGTACCTGGGGCAACAGCTTATATGTCTTCTCTTGTGCAAGACCTCCTTTTGATCTTGGAATAGGCATAGCTTCATCACTTGCTACAATTACATAAAGATTTCTACCTTGCAAATAGGCCTCCATTCTGATTTTTCAATCCGCATAGTTGTGTCCATCAAGCTTTTGAATCATCGAGGGAAAGCCATCACCCATCTTGATCTAGCTCTCATACAACTGAAAGAACTTGGAGAAGAGTGTAGGAGGTAGAAAAGTGAGTTGCAAAGTGATGAAGTTTGGTCTAGCCAACCAAGAGTCGACCGGCCCTTCAGCTTATGGAGCCTCAAATAGATCTTGTAGGCATGTGATAAGTGCAACAAAATCCACTATGTACTTTGGAGCATCAAGGAGAAAGATTCAATACAAAATTAAATAGGTTTGCACATTCACTAGCTCATAAAACTTGTTATCTTTGGATGAAACAATCAACTTCAAATGCCCATAGCAGCTAGCATGATCTCAATTGGAAAAAATCCTTTTGGATGAATGATAAACATAGGGTTATAAAATGCATAAGAGTACAAGTAGTAAGCAAAATATGCTTCTAGAATGGACTTGACACTCAACAGTGGTACCTCCTTTTTCAAGGCTGCACACAGATAGATCCTGAGACAAAAAAATGATTATGCTTGTTGTGTAGACAATCTGAAGTCTACATCAAGGTACATTTTTCATTTTGTTGGAGGTGTTATCTCTTGGAGATCTCCTCTTTAAGAATGTATGGTTGTTTCCACAACAGAAGCAGAGTATTTTGTAGCAATTGAGGCATGTAAGGAAGCATTGTGGCTTTCTCATCTTGCTTGCGATATGGGTCTACCTCAACATGTATTTTGTTTGCTCAGTGGCAATCAGAGTGCCATTGCTTTGGATAAGAATCTGGTCTATCATGTAAAGACAAAGCACATTGAGGTGAGGTATCACTTCATTAGAGACTACTTAGCCATTAAGTGCATTATTCTTGAGAATGTTCATGGTTTTTATACTTTCACTCACGTATTCATCATCATTGTTTATTTTTCTCCCATGGTCACTTTGGCCATATTGGCCTTTAGTGGGAGATTGTTACCATTAGTATCCATGTGAAAGGCCAAATGGACATCGAGAAGTTTGTATATTTTCTTTAATAAAACATATAGTGGCTTGGTCAACCACGTGCTGCAAGTTTGATCGCATTTGTAACACCTAGGAAATCTTTGTTCGTGCTCTTTGCGTACTACCTGGTTTTAGTGTATTATGTAGGTCTTGTGTGGAGTATTGCGTGCGGCATCTGGAGCTCTATTTCCTATTGTGAGGGTATCATCATGGAGCTCATGAAAAGGAGAATATATTGGGGTGCCTCATGATTGCTCCACTTCATGTATGTCCACCTTTTCCATATCATCCTCTCTAGAATACTCCTATCTTACATATAATTAATGTAAAAGAAAAACATATAAAACATCATTAAAAATAAAATAAATTATATCAAATTTAATAATACCCACACAATCATTTGGATGATCTACTATGTTCTCACTCAAATGCCAATATCCAAAATAAATAGCATACTTAGTTTTGTCTTTAATAGGATTACAATCATAATCCTTACATTGCATTGAAACAAATGAAAAACATTAGTATTTTAAATTAAAACAATATATAATTTCAATAAAACATATACTCACAAATGTAGCAACAAAACCATCATGCCCCATACGACTAAACAAGACTAACCACCTGATTCAATTATTTTTTGTGTTGAAATGATCCCTATTTATTTAATGAAACAAAGTTATATTGATTAAATGTAATTATTTGCAAAACATATAAGAATTACAACTCACATTAATATTAATTATTTCACATACCTTCTGCTCAAAAAACATTTCTTGAAGATGTGGCTTTTTGCAAAATATTAACCTCTCACGTGGTATGTCAGGCCTTCTCTTATTTGTTTCTATCATGCAATAATTCATGTACTTTAAATTTCAAATAAGAAAAACAATTGGATCAGTACATAAAAACTTTAAATTTATATACATGCATACATACACATAAGTACACACACATACACATACACACATGTACATACACATATACATACACATACATATACACATACACATACACATACACGTACACGTACACGTACACGTACACGTACAAGTACACGTACAAGTACACGTACAAGTACAAGTACACGTACACGTACACGTACACGTACACGTACACGTACACGTACACGTACACGTACACGTACACGTACACGTACACGTACACGTACACGTACACGTACGCATACACGCACACGTACACGTACACATACACGTACACGCACACGTACATTGCACATACAAGTACACGCACACGCACACGCATGCACACACGCACACACACGCACACACGCATGCGTACACGTACACGCACACGTACACGTACACGTAAACGTACAGGTACACGTAAACGTACACGTACGCATAAACGTACACGTACACGTAAACGTACACGTACACGTACACATACACCTACAGGTACACGTACACATAAACGTACACGTACACGTACACGTAAACGTACACGTAAACGTACACGTACACGTACACGTACACGTACACGTACACGTACACGTACACGTACACGTACACATACACATACACGTACACGTACACGTACACGTACACGTACACATACACCTACACATACATGTACACATACACGTACATGTACACGTACACGTACACATACACATACACATACACATACACGTACACATACACATAAACATACACATACACATACACATACACATACATATACACATACACATACACATACACACACATACACATACACATACACATACACTTGCACTTGCACGTGCACTTACACATACACATACACATACATATACACATACACATACACATACACATACACATACACATACACATACACATACACATACACATACACATACACATACACATACACATACACATACACATCCACATACACATACACATGCACATGCACATACACATGCACATGCACATCCACATACACATACACATACACATACACATCCACATACACATACACATACACATACACATACACATACACATACACATACACATACACATACACATACACATACACATACACATACACATACACATACACATACACATACACATACACATACACATACACATACACATACACATACACATACACATACACATACACATACACATACACATACACATACATCTACACATACACATACACATACACATACACATACACATACACATACACATACACATACACATACACATACACATACACATACACATACACATACACATACACATACACATACACATACACATACACATACACATACACATACACATACACATACACATACACATACACATACACATACACATACACATACACATACACATACACATACACATACACATAGACATACAAATAGACATACACATACACATACACATACACATACACATACACATACACATACACATACACATACACATACACATACACATACACATATACACACACAAATACACACATATATACACATGCATAGACACACACAGAGACACACAATTCCATACACACATACACACACATACAAACACATAGAAACACATACATACACACACATACACACACATACACACAAATACCTGCACATATACACACATACATACACAAACATACAAACACACATACACACAAATACACATAGAGATACACATACACAAACATAGACACATACGCAAACACATACACAAACACATACACATACACATAAACATACACATACACATACACATACACATACACATACCAACACACATACACATACACATACACATACACATACACATACACACAGACAGAGACACATACACATACACATACACATACACATACACATACACATACACATACACATACACATACACATACACATACACATACACATACACATACACATACACGTACAACATACACATACACATACACATACACATACACATACACATACACATACACATACACATACACATACACATACACATACGCATACACATACGCATACACATACGCATACACATACGCATACACATACGCATACACATACGCATACACATACGCATGCACATACGCATACACATACGCATACACATACGCATACACATACGCATGCGCATACGCATACACATACACATACACATACACATACACATACACATACACATTACATACACATACACATACACATACACATACACATACACATACACATACACATACACATACACATACACATACACATACACATATACACACACAAATACACACATATATACACATGCATAGACACACACAGAGACACACACAATTCCATACACACATACACACACATACAAACACATACAGACAAATACATGCACATATATACACATACATACACATACATACACAAACATACAAACACACATACACACAAATACACATAGAGATACACATACACAAACATAGACACATACACAAACACATACACATACACATACACATACACATAAACATACGCATACACATACACATACACATACACATACACATACACATACCAACACACATACACATACACATTCACATACACATTCACATACACATACACATACACATACACATACACATACACATACACATACACATACACATACACATACACATACACATACACATACACATACACATACACATACAGATACACATACACATACACGTACACATACACATACACATACACATACACATACACATACACATACACATACACATACACATACACATACACACACACATACACACACACATACACACACACATACACACACATGTGTATGTGTATATGTATGTGTATGTGTATGTGTATGTGTATGTGTATGTGTATGTGTATGTGTATGTGTATGTGTATGTGTATGTGTATGTGTATGTGTATGTGTATGTGTATGTGTATGTGTATGTGTATGTGTATGTGTATGTGTATGTGTATGTGTATGTGTATGTGTATGTGTATGTGTATGTGTATGTGTATGTGTATGTGTATGTGTATGTGTATGTGTATGTGTATGTGTATGTGTATGTGTATGTGTATGTGTATGTGTATGTGTATGTGTATGTGTATGTGTATGTGTATGTGTATGTGTATGTGTATGTGTATGTGTATGTGTATGTGTATGTGTATGTGTATGTGTATGTGTATGTGTATGTGTATGTGTATGTGTATGTGTATGTGTATGTGTATGTGTATGTGTATGTGTATGTGTATGTGTATGTGTATGTGTATGTGTATGTGTATGTGTATGTGTATGTGTATGTGTATGTGTATGTGTATGTGTATGTGTATGTGTATGTGTATGTGTATGTGTGTATGTGTATGTGTATGTGTATTAGCATGTGCATGTGCTTCTACATGTGCATGTGCATGTGCATGTTCATGTGCTTGTGCATGTGCATGTGCATGTGCATGTGGATGTGCATGTGCATGTGCATGTGCATGTGCATGTGCATGTTCATGTGCTTGTGCATGTGCATGTGCATGTGCATGTGCATGTGCATGTGCATGTGCATGTGCATGTGCATGTGCATGTGCATGTGCATGTGCATGTGCATGTGCATGTTCATGTGCATGTGCATGTGCATGTGCATGTGCATGTGCATGTGCATGTGCATGTGCATGTGCATGTGCATGTGCATGTGCATGTCCATGTGCATGTGCATGTGCATGTCCATGTGCATGTGCATGTGCATGTGCATGTGCATGTGCATGTGCATGTGCATGTGCATGTGCATGTGCATGTGCATGTGCATGTGCATGTGCATGTGCATGTGCATGTGCATGTCCATGTGCATGTGCATGTCCATGTGCATGCGTATGTGTATATGTATGTGTATGGATATGTGTTTGTGTATGTGTATGTGTATTTGTATGTGTATGCGTATGTGTATGTGTATGTGTATGTGTATGTGTATGTGTATGTGTATGTGTATGTGTATGTGTATGTGTATGTGTATGTGTATGTGTATGTGTATGTGTATGTGTATGTGTATGTTTATGTGTATGTGTATGTGTATGTGTATGTGTATGTGTATGTGTATGTGTATGTGTATGTGTATGTGTATGTGTATGTGTATGTGTATGTGTATGTGTATGTGTATGTGTATGTGTATGTGTATGTGTATGTGTATGTGTATGTGTATGTGTATCTGTATGTGTATGTGTATGTGTATGTGTATGTGTATGTGTATGTGTATGTGTATGTGTATGTGTATGTGTATGTGTATGTGTATGTGTATGTGTATGTGTATGTGTATGTGTATGTGTATGTGTATGTGTATGTGTATGTGTATGTGTATGTGTATGTGTATGTGTATGTGTATGTGTATGTGTATGTGTATGTGTATGCGTATGCATATGGGTATGTGTATGTGTATGAGTATGCATATGCTTATACGTATGTGTATGTGCATGTGTATGTGTATGTGTATGTGTATGTGTACGTGTACGTGTACGTGTATGTGTATGTGTATGTGTTTGTGTATGTGTATGTGCGTGTCTATGTGCATGTGTATGTGTATGTGTATGTGTATGTGTATGTGTATGTGTATGTGTATGTGTATGTGTATGTGTATGTGTATGTGTATGTGTATGTGTATGTGTATGTGTATGTGTATGTGTATATGTATGTGTATGTGTATGTGTATGTGTATGTGTATGTGTATGTGTATGTGTATGTGTATGTGTATGTGTATGTGTATGTGTATGTGTATGTGTATGTGTATGTGTATGTGTATGTGTATGTGTATGTGTATGTGTATGTGTATGTGTATGTGTATGTGTATGTGTATGTGTATGTGTATGTGTATGTGTATGTGTATGTGTATGTGTATGTGTATGTGTATGTGTATCTGTATGCATATGGGTATGCGTATGCGTATGGGTATGCATATGCTTATACGTATGTGTATGTGTATGTGTATGTGTATGTGTATGTGTATGTGTATGTGTATGTGTATGTGTATGTGTATGTGTATGTGTATGTGTATGTGTATGTGTATGTGTATGTGTATGTGTATGTGTGTGTGTATGCGTATGCGTATGGGTATGCATATGCTTATACGTATGTGTATGTGTATGTGTACGTGTACGTGTACGTTTATGTGTATGTGTATGTGTATGTGTATGTGTATGTGTATGTGTATGTGTATGTGTATGTGCATGTGTATGTGCATGTGCATGTGTATGTGTATGTGTATGTGCATGTGTATGTGCATGTGTATGTGTATGTGTATGTGTATGTGTATGTGTATGTGTATGTGTATGTGTATGTGTGTGTGTATGTGTATGTGCATGTGCATGTGTATGTGTATGTGTATGTGTATGTGTATGTGTATGTGTATGTGTATGTGTATGTGTATGTGTATGTGTATGTGTATGTGTATGTGTATGTGTATGTGTATGTGTATGTGTATGTGTATGTGTATGTGTATGTGTATGTGTATGTGTGTGTATGTGTGTGTGTATGTGTGTGTATGTGTGTGTGTATGTGTGTGTGTATGTGTGTGTGTATGTGTGTGTATGTGTGTGTATGTGTTTGTGTTTGTGTATGTGTATGTGTATGTGTATGTGTATGTGTATGTGTATGTGTATGTGTATGTGTATGTGTATGTGTATGTGTATGTGTATGTGTATGTGTATGTGTATGTGTATGTGTATGTGTATGTGTATGTGTATGTGTATGTGTATGTGTACGTGTATGTGTATGTGTGTCGATAGTGCATGGAATATACCATCTGTTCACAGGACATACACATACACATACACATACACACATACACATACACATACACATACACATACACATACACATACACATACACATACACATACACATACACATACACATACACATACACATACACATACACATACACATACACATACACATACACATACACATACACATACACATACACATACACATACACATACACATACACATACACATACACATACACATACACATACACATACACATACACATACGCATACACATACGCATACACATACGCATACACATACGCATACACATACGCATACGCATTCACATACGCATACACATACACATACGCATACGCATACGCATACACATACGCATACACATACACATACACATACACATACACATACACATACACATACACATACACATACACATACACATACACATACACATACACATACACATACACATACGCATACGCATACACATACGCATACGCATACGCATACACATACACATACACATACACATACACATCCACATCCACATCCACATCCACATCCACATCCACATCCACATCCACATCCACATCTACATCCACATCCAAATCCAAATCCAAATCCACATCCACATGCACATACACATATGCATGCACATGCACATGCACATACACATACGCATATGCATACACATACACATACACATACACATACACATACACATACACATACACATACACATACACATACACATACACATACACATACACATACACATACACATACACATACACATACACATACACATACACATACACATACACATACACATACACATACACATACACATACACATACACATACACATACACATACACATACACATACACATACACATACACATACACACATACACATACACATAGACATACACATACACATACACATACGCATACGCATACGCATACACATCCACATACACATACACATACACATACACATACACATCCACATCCACATCCACATCCACATACACATACACATACACATACACATACACATACACATACACATACACATACACATACACATACACATACGTATACACATACGCATACACATACACATACACATACACATACGCATACACATACACATACACATACACATACACATACGCATACACATACGCATACACATACGCATACACATACACATACACATACACATACACATACACATACACATACACATACACATACACATACACATACACATACACATACACATACACATACACATACACATACACATACACATACACATACACATACACATACACATACACATACACATACACATACACATACACATACACATACACATACACATACACATACACATACACATACACATACACATACACATACACATACACTTACACAGACACATACACATACACACATATATACACACACATACATATAAAGGTACACATATCCACACACATACATATAAAGGTACACATATCCACACACACTTCCACATACACATACATACAAAAAAAAGGACTTGTGTACAATAAAAACTTAAACTTATGGACATGTATGTGAATGTGTATGTGCGGATGTAGTGTGCATGTGTAAATGTATGTGTGTACGTGTGAATATGTATTGGTGGGATTGTGTATGTTTTTTTTATATGTATGAATGTGTGTATCTATGGTTATGTGAATATGTATGTACGTGTAAATGTGTACGTGTGTATGTATATGTATGAATATATGCATGTGTGAATGTGTTTATCTTTGTGTACATGTGTAATGTAAATATGTGTATCTCTCCCTCTTTGTATTTATGTATTTAGCTATCTATGTATATATTTTTATACTGCTATGTTATAATTAGATCGTGATCAATCTAAGGATACTTGACCACATCCTATCCATGCAACGACCTCACAAATGAATTATGATGATTTTTACTATCAAGAGCATACTATATGTTGGTGTAATCTTTTTTATGGAACGTATCAAAGACAATGATTACAATATATTGAACATGAGGTATGTTATGGTATTTGTGAGTGAGCACCACTTGATGGATGTGACCATGCTTGGGTATTTATTGATTCCATAAGTTAATGTAACTATTTTATTTTAAAATCAAATATGCCAAATGAAATTGTACTATATGTACAAGAATATTTATTCAATGATGATGATGGTGATGATTCTCCTACTAATAGCACTAATATTCCTTGTACACATCACAAACATGCCATTTATCAATTACAAGGAGAGGTTTCCTAAAACCCTTTACCTTCTGGTTTATAGACTGATTACCAACTCATGATCATCCTCTAGTACAAACATATGATAGAAGAAGATATGGAGTGTAGCATAAAGGACCACTTTCTTTAGATGGAGGGGTTTTTAACTTGTGGGGTGATCGCTATATGATTGCTCCCTCCACTATCACTAGTGTTGGTCGTGGTCCCCTTTATTGTAGAGGATTCATATGTGCCTTCTGACTCTAAAGTCACTCTTATTTCATTTTGTGGTCCTACATATAGATGAGGATATTTATATTGACTTACATGCTATGTTCAAAGCATGATTTCTTATGGATTATTTCTGAATATAGTTTCTCTTTCCAATAGATGCAAAAGATACAAGATTATATATCAAAAAAATACCTTACACTCACAAAAATTGCACATCTAAAGAGTTTGAAAATAGCCATGAATCACAATACATGACTAGAGAAGGTAGAAAAGCGCATCTCATCTAAAATGGATAGGAGGGCTTCTTAAAGGTCCACAATCAGACATCTTCAATGAGTTTGAAGATTATGCGAATATGTAGATTATAGGCTAGGGAAAATGGTCATTAACAGAGAACATGTCAATATAATATTCTTTGGGATATTGGAGAGAGTTAAAGATTTTTCATCTTCTTGATTCTATGCATATATTAAAAAATATTGGTTTTTCATTATGGCAACATGTTGTTGGATTAAAAGACACAACAATATCAAGAAATTATTTAAAATATGGGAATTGGAAATAAAAGTTGTGGTCAATGTATGATAAAGATCGACAAGAAACGACCTATGAACCTGTTCCTTGGGTGCTTATAGCAAAATAAATGCAAATTATTAACAATAGTATCCAATTGATTCACATACATATAGGATATGGAGCCTCTTTCCAAAACATGTTTACTTTGGATGACAAAAACTTATCTAGGTTAAAGTCACATAATTGGCATAACTCTCTAAAACATATTCTACCTCTTTCTAACGGTGGATATGCAACAAAAGGAGTATGGCACAAGGTCTACCATCTTAGAACACTTAAAAAATAATTATCACTCTTTTATCTTTAGTATATAGAATTATTTGGCATCTTCTTATTATGATTTTTTTAATTTAATTTATGATTAATAATAGGTGGATTATATCAAAAGAGATTGATAGAGATTCAATCACACAAAAGAAATGTGAATGCAAAGAGCTACCATGTTTAATGGAGTAAGATCTTACAACTTCCTTTTTTGATATACATGCTCATTTATTGATCTATATTGTGGATGAAATAGAGATTGTTGGAGTTATAAGAACTTGATGGATGTTTTAGATCAAGAGATTTATGGGTATATTGAAAGGTTATGTGCAGAAAAGAGAAAAATCAGAAGGATCCATAGCAAAGGGATGGGTGCTTGAAGCTTGCATGTCTTATGTTAGTGAATATCTTGAAAAAGTTGATGAAGAAGCTCCACGTGCATGGATCAACGAGTCTTCTTTGCAATTGACAAATCAAGTATTATCAGCTAAGCGAGTTCCTTTTGAATTTACAATGCAAGGAAAATTGATATTTCTACTTTTATTACATATAATAGCAAATGCATGCAAGCTATTGATTTTTTACAAAAAATAGAGGATTAGAGCATTTTTGCTTCTTTTAAGAAATTATCATGTGCGAGTTGAAAAGACACGAACCTTATACATAGTGAACTTGGTTACATAGGGTGGTTATTGGCACCTACAAGATATCATTTTGTATCTTCAAAAAATTAAACAAAATTTATACTTTCTATAATAAGATCTATTATCCTTTTAATTCATAATAAGGTAGTTTTGTTTTTAATACTTTGATAGGTTATTTTGAAGGTTGATTGGTTTACAACTGAGTATCAAGATAATATTTGCACATTGAGAAGAGAATTATTTGGGTTTGGGGCAATTGATTCTTTGAAGATAATGCGATTTACAAAAGAACCATATATTCTTCCTATGTATATTGAATAAGCATTTTTTTTTTCAGATACCCTGATGTACATCCATGGTGGCAAAGTCATCAACGTTCAGCCTAGAAGTCAATCATTTTCATGATAGTCCATCATCAAATATTGACATATCGGCATCTGAGAGAGAATTTAGAATCATTCGACATGAAAACGATAATAATCTATGTGATGACAATGATAATAATCTATGTGATGATTCTACAACTAATAAAGAGAAAGAAATTACCAGAATCGATATTAATCCATCCATTGATGATTTCATTTATGAAAACATAAATCTAATAATATAAGAAATGAAAGAAATCAATAAAGATAATGAAGATGTAACTATGTTGATGTTTTATCACAATGATGATGATAATGAAAATACATGACTACACTATCAGACAATAAATTCCCCTATATTCAATTGGAACACAAGGTGAATCTTAACATAGAGATGAAAACATGTTCTTCTAGATTAGAACATGAGGCTTTAGGGTATGCCTGAAGTTTTGGAATATAAATATTTTCAAGGATAAAAATGTCTCCCAAGTGGAAACAAATGGTATAAAGTAAATTCTTTGATCTGAGTATCTAATTGTGTAGACATATCTAAAATCGAACATTTTTTTAGTCACTCATGCGAATGGCCAAAGATCTTGACAATATAATTAATTATAATTCATGTGCTATAAAGAAAGTAATCAATTTAGCCTAGTGGTTAAGTCTCAAGGTTGGGAAGAAAGAGGTCTTGGGTTCAATCCCCATGGATAGCATGGGGAGAGACTTTTGCCCAAAGAGCTCTAGAACCTTCTAACTAGAGTTAATGTAATTTAACTTGATTCTACAGAGACTTAACTCAAGTGACGATAACACCTACCACTAGTGGAATCTAGTGGAATGTACAGGAGTGGTGGAGATCGCACATGCACATGTGGACTCTAGTTACATTTGTGATCCTCGTTGATTTAAGTAGCTATAAATAGAGGCATAAGGTTGGGAGGAGAGTCATCTCTCTAGCAATTGATGGTTCTAATACTTGATTTTGTTACATTGGTATTAGATAGAAGTATCCTAAATTGGTAAATTTTAATTTTGGATTTGAATTGATTAAGTTATAATGAGGTTGATCAAAAGTAAATGACACACTTTCTCTTGCATTCTACATAGGATTTTCAAGCCCAATAGAATAAAGTAGTCCATGCATTTGTGATGCCCAAAAATGGACTAGTAGTTTAAATCCACCCATTTCACATGTTAGTTCCCAAATAGCACAAATGAATAAACATTGAACAGGACTTATTACTAATTCTCTACTTTCAAAAGTAAATGGCACACTTTCTCCTACATTCTACATAGGATTTTCAAGCCCAATAGAATAAAGTATTCCATGCATTTTTTATACCCAAAAATGGACTAGTATTTTGAATCCAACCATTTCACATGTTAGTGCCCAAATAGCGCAAATGAATAAATAGTGCATTGGCCTTATTATTCATTCCCTATTTTGCACTCATATCAATTTATTAAGTGAAAATCAAAATGGTATTTAGAATCATTTGGGTGGGCATCGGATAGTAGATTCACTTCAATTCATTTGGAATACAAGGTGAATCTTATAAAAGAGATGAAATCATGTTCTTCTAGGTTAGAACATAAGGCTTGGTGGTATGTGTATAGTTTTGAATATAGCTTCAATTTTTAGGATGAAAATCTCTCCTAGCGAGAGATGAATGTGTGAATGAATTTGTATGCATGCATGTGCATGTGTGTGATATATATGTATGTATGTGGATGTGTATATGATATATGCATGTGTATGTATGCATTTGTGTATGCATGTGTTAGTGTTCATACATGAGTGTGTTTGATGTGTATGTAAGCATGTGCATATGTGTGTGATATATGCATGTGTGTGTGTTCATGTGTGTATGTATGCATTTTTTTATGCATGTATGTGTATGCCAAATTATATGTATATTTGGGTATGTGTATGTTACATATGCATGTGTCTATATGCATGCATGTATGCATGTGTATATATACGCATGTGTGTGTATGGTGTATATATATTAGTGCATCTGCATATATGTATGCATGTGTGTATTCATGTTCATATGTATACATGTGTGTGTAATGTCTATGTATCTGCATGCATGTTTGATATATGTGTATGTGCATCCATTTATAGGTGTGTATGCATGTGTATATGTGTGCGTGTGAGATGTGAATGTATATGCATGTTTCTTATGTTTCTTTGATATATGTGTGTATGTGCATCCATTTATATGTGTGTATGCATGATGTGTATGTATGCATGTGTGCATGTATTTATGTTATGTGTGATATGTATGTATGTATGTATGTATCTATGTATGTGTATGTGTGTTATATGTGTGTGTACGCATGTTTATATATATATGCATGTGGAAGGTTATAAAGAAGTGGTGGAGATCACACATGCACCTATGGGCTCTAGTTACATTTTTGGTCCTCATTGATTTGAGTAGCTATATATATAGAGAGGCATAATGTTGAGAGGAGAGTCATCTCTCTAGCATATGGTAGTCCTAATATTTTAGTTTATTACACTATATATATATATATATATATATATATATATATATATATATATATATATATATATATATATATATATATATATATATATATATATATATGTGTGTGTGTGTGTGTGTGTGTGTGTGTCTGTACCTTGTATGTATGTATGATGTATGTATGTATGTATGTATGTATGTATGTATGTATGTATGTATGATGTATGTATGTATGTATGTATGTATGTATGTATGTATGTATGCATGTATGTATGTATGTATGTATGTATGTATGTATGTATGTATGTATGCATGTATGCATGTATGTATGTATGTATGTATGTATGTATGTATGTATGTATGTATGTATGTATGTATGTATATATATATATATATATATATATATATATATATATATATATATATATATATATATATATATATATATATATATATATACCTGAATTAATATATATGCATTCATATATACACATAAAAAATAAAATCTATGCTTATTGTTGAGTGTCATGACAATGTGACATAAGTATCCGTATCTTAGGAGAGCACCATTTGTGAGACCAATGAGTGCCAAACTCGGACTCCAATGAACTAAGTGCATATTTTTTGCATGAGTATATGCATGTGTGTATGTGTGCATGCATGTGTGTCTATGCATGTGTATGCATGAATGTGTGTGTATGAATGTGTGTGATGTGTATGTATGTATGTGCATGTGTGTGACATATTGTTGTATAACTATGGGTCAAAGTGGCCAAAGACATGGGTTTTAAGGGTCCAAAACCACTTGGAGAACCCTTGGATTCTATTGGGAAACCCTTGGGAAAGTGTCTCCAAGAGTGTGGTTTGAACCCTTGAGTTATTTGGATTTATTTACTCCCAATTGAAGGGTTTTTGACCCTTAGGATTGATATTTCCTAAGGGTATGGTATTTAACCTTTAGGGAGGCCTCTCAAGCCTTGAGACTTGTACGTACAAGCTTGGGAGAAGTCCTTTTAAGAATCCATGTGAAGGCCATGTGATTTCCAAGGTTAGAAGGCCTTGGATTAGCATCCATGTGGAGAGGACACTTGGCAAGCTCTCCTCACATTTCCCCCCTTGGCCTTGAGGTATATATATGGGTGGAGTTGGTTGGGTGGAGACGTGCATCTCTCACACCTTGTGGGTTTAGTCTTGCTGGAATAAGCTTTGGCCTTGCTAGGCTTGCTTAGATAGTTAGTTCACAACAGTGGTACCAGAGCTAGGTACTTCTACGAATTTTCACCCTCTTTATTAGTTTGTCGCCATGCGGATTTTTTTTCTCAGGAATCGTTGTGCTACGCGAGGTTAGCTTTGGCATTTGAGAGCATTCTATAAAAGAATATTCCAAGTACTACCTGCCCAAGCGCCCGGCCCCATGTATAGTCCTCTATAAAAGAATATTCCAAGTACTACCTGCCCAAGCGCCCGGCCCCATGTATAGTCCAACTGCTAGAGAACTCTCTCAACAACAGTGCTCGTGAGAGAATACCACAGCAGCGCACATGAGAGAGACCACATCAACAGCGCCCGTGAGGCTTGAGCGTGCTGTCTGCGAGCTGTTTGGAAGATCGACATGACTTCAGCTTTACGAAAAGAAATCTGAGAAGCGTTTTTTTACGCATATGGGATAAATTCCCAGCCCATGCGCGATTTGAGCAGTGCTTCATAGTTTTTGTTTCAATGCATAGTAAAGGAGTCCACGCATAATGAAGGATTGCACTAATAAAGCACATATACAAGCTATGACCTGTGATGACCAATATAGAGAGGCATTTTAGTTAACTTGTTGTGAAGTTGCATTTCGATTCCAGGTGGCTTTCTCTCCAAGTTTTGCATCTTCATGAGGTCACAAGTTTTCACTTGTACATAAACGAGTTTGAGAAAATCTTTTCATCCTTCTTTTAAATAGTTCAAATACTTTGGTTCTCCACTTATGCAAAGGATTAGAACCAGCATCATGTTTATGTATGATGAAAATTTGCATTTATCACAATGTATATTTGCATACAATTGCAAGCCTTCAAGTATCCTCTGAGCATTTCGAGACATGGATGAAGTTGAAGAAGGGTTACTTGGAGTAGCAACTAAAAACGAAGTGGAGGACAGTTCTTCTCGAACTTCAAAGGAAGGATGAAGCTTGACATTGAGCTAAGTATTTTGGAACTTATGTTTGGATTTCATATTGGTTTGCCATATCTTTTGTATTGGGAGGTAATTGAAGCCTAGGACAAGTCTTCAATTCACATCCATAGTTGATCAAGCATAGTTTAAGTAAACATAAAGGCATGGCAAAGGAAATCAAGCACCTTGAGTAGTTACATGCATCTATGCATTGAAAAGAATGGATGTATGTGCATTTTTATTTTTCTTTTCGCAAAAAAAAAAGTTATCTCGAATGCACAAATTCATCTCCAAATGTTTCTTTTAATAAGAAACATATTTAGATGCAAAAGAACATGTGCATTGGCATGTGGATGCATAGAAGAGAGGCACATTTCTGTGCGCAAAAAGGAAGACAAAAGCTAAGTATGCCTCAAGGATAAGTGGGCTTGAATTTTAGTATGAGAATTTGTACTACATGCATATAAGCATCAGTAAATGGAATTCACTCTTTTGTCTTTCAATGATATGAACTAGGTAAGTAATCATAGTCCTGGGTAGAGGGTTTACTTCTTTATGGAAGCAAGGCAGTTGGAAAGGAATGAAGCCAAATTACTAGCAAAATCATGATTAGATTTTGCAATATAAGTACTTAGCAATGTCTTTCCAAAAAGGGATACTAATGTATCACATATTTAATGTTATGACCACATTAAGTATGACTTGCCTACCAATGAAGTAAACCTAAGGAGGAAAAGCCCTTACCAAATCAATGGCAAGGCAAAAATGAATTGATGAATATCTGAATACATCTAAGTTATTTAAATTAGAAAAATTCTTCAGGTTCAATCTTTCAATACCATTTTTAGCCTCAAACAATGTATACATGAAAGTATATAAAGCTCTATTAAGTTGATACCACCAAAGACATTGATGGAGAAACCAATTTTGAGCAAAGATTACTTTCACCAACATGAATGGTGAAAAGTATTCAATGCATCATTGAAAGCTCCCTCTTTTTGGAAAAATTTCCAATCTAATTGAAGGCTTCATTAAATAGATTTGCATCTCAGGAAAGTCAAGTATGGTTTTCCTTAGCAGATGCAATGGTTCTTAATGGAAGAAGCTTAAAGTTCTATAGGTACAAAGATGAAATGGAAATAATTTTCTTATTTAGTACCTTCAAACCTCTTATGTTTTGTTTAGCATTGAAAATCAAAGCCACCTCTCCTAACACAGATATGCATAAGCATTGCATTGTTGCAAAACATGAAAACTCATGAACATTCCCATAAAGTCAAAAGGAAGTTCATGAGCAAGTTAGGATAGGTGGTCACTGAGCTACCTCTAAAAGATTTTCTAAAAGATACCAAAATTGAAATGTATTTGTTCTAGAAAACTTTCAGGTTCTAATCAAGTATTAGATGGGTTGAATAGTCCAATATTGGGAGGAGTCAGAGTATTGACTCTCTAGTGGTAAATGAAGCCAAAGATTTCACAGTTTTCGAGGACAAAAACTCTTCAAAGGGGGGAAGAAAGTACCAAAAATTATCAAGAATTGGTACAATTAATTCCATAAAGAGAAACCTAGAATATAGATGATGAGATAAAAGAACATCTTTTTATATATAAGATGTTTGGCAAACAATGAGTTGCTCAGAAAGCAACTTCATGGCATGTTAAATTTAGTTTGGGATCCCAACAATATCACAAAAGATTTTGAAAAAGGTGGTTGTAAACCACGAGCTCAAATAAAGCATGCCAAATGTTATACTTCTCTAAAGGGAAGTAAAGAATATACAAAGTATGCAATCTGCAACTTTGATAAATGATACTTAAGTCTCGGAAAGGTGAAACTTGTATTCACCTATTCTTAAATAGATTTCAAGGGAAATCCAAAAGCATTAGAAGATTCTTAGACTTAAGTAGTGAATGATATTCCTAGAAAACCCTAGGGTAGCTTTTTGAAAGCTTTGGATAAACAAAGGAATCTAAAAGGCAAGAGTAATCTCTTGTCACTTCAAGTTAGTTAAGAAAGAACTAAGTAGATCTTGAATATGATTCAAGACACTTGGAATTGCACTCAAAACCTTAGAAAGAAAGGATGGATGTTTATTTCATCAGGATGGATATTTATTTCATCAAAAGGTTTAGAGCTTCCAATATGAGTTTATGAATAATTAGGATCATAGAGTGATCATATGTTGGAAATATTAGAAACCCAAGCAAGAGGGAAACATAGAAGTAATCCCTTGACTTCAAAAGGAATTTGAGTAAAGGGTACTCTATAGTTAGATTAAGCTTCTAGACTTTAAGATAAATATCATTCACACATCCGTGTTGGATATAAAGTATAGTGGTGTGGGACACTATCCTTTATATTCACATTAATGTAGGAATGATGGTATGGGACATCAGACCTTGATATGATAGGTATCCTTTAGTCTTGGGCTCATGAGTTGGAGTGAAACTCCATCCCAATGGAAACTGAAACTTCATAGATAAAAATGAAGTATAGGTTGGTCAAGAATATGACCATATCAAGTAACTAACGAAGTCTGAAGATCGTGAAGAGAAATCACTTTCTAGACCTTCATAAATATTTTTAGGAAGACTGATGTAGTCTCTTTAAGGATTTTGTAGTTCTTTATCAGAAATGCTACATGGATTTCTGAAGAGAGAACTTAGAAAGATCCTTTCAAGAAAGGTAAGTTTGATTGAGACAATCTAGGATAAAACACTTAGTGAGTCAATATCTTTTAGAATAAAGATGTATCAAGAGATACTGAAAAAGATTGACTTATTTATCTACGAAATTGGGGTAAGATTAAATTACTCCAAAACATCTTGTTGATAGTACAACGAGGTAATCAACCTCCTAAAGTAAGAGATTTATACTAGACTTGGTATTCCAGTCTATAGGAGTCTTAAGAGATTGAAAAGGACTAACTTCATTTGAAGCATCATAGTTTGAGAGTAAAGTTGAACATCATCAAAACTCGATGGCTCGAGACATCGATGTTTTTTACCACTAAAGTCTGGTAGATGGAAGATGGTTTAAACTTTACCCAATGGATCTTCTTGAGAATTTAGAATCAATATCATAAAGATAGAAACAATGCTTCAAACCATTAAGTCCTTAAAGTTTTGAGCCTCAAATCATTTTAGTGTTTTAGAAGTTGAACCGGTTACATCGAGTTTTGGTTCTTCCTTCTCGCTTTTCCAGACCTTGGATTTGACTTGGAAGGAATCTTCAAAGTCACTCCTAGATCAAGTTTAGCTAGATGGAATGGATAACCAAATTAAACATCAAAAGATGGATGTTTTGTATAGAACCTATTCCATTTCAGAAGACACTTAAAGATTAAGAGAATTCATTCATCCATCTAATACTATTTTAAGATTAATGGATGAAGAATCTAAAAAGTTCTCTTAAAAGAGTTTGAAATAAAACTCTTAAGAATCATTTATAGATTCCAACAGTTCCAAACAAGTCAAGGCTTTTCAGAAAGTCTTGGGAAAATCATTTTGAGGTTGGATGCCCAAAATTATGGAATCACTTCTTTCCTACATTCTACCTTGACTCTAAAGTACAATAAGACATGCTAGTTCTGTATTTGAAAAAAGGATATGTAGATGTTGGTTAAGAAGTAGAAAATAGTCAGAAACATCTTATTTAGATGTTTTGATCAACCTCAATTTAAGAGGATATCTCAAAGTTTTGAACTAGTAAGAGATCCATCTATTTTGCTAGGTCCACACCCGAGTGGTGCATAGAAATGGACATGCATAGCAAATTAGTTGGAAACTATTACAATCCACCTACTTCATATGTTTGTACTATGGATGCAGAGTTCAGACATAGGGAAACATTTAATTAGGCAGGGATGTTTTAATCCACCCTTATCATCCATACTTAGCATTTTATTTAGTGTTTCACATGCAAAGTTAAGTAATGATTTGGGCAGGGATTAGCCCCACAAGTGGATTTCCTTCTTTTCATATCAAGTATGAGATAGAATCTCCTTCTGATAAAGAAGCAAATCAGAGAGATGAGAAAAGCCATGATCTATAGAAAAGATCATGGGGCACGGGGGAATACTCCACATAATATACCTACACACATTTTCGAGGACGAAAATGTTAAAGGGGGGAAGAATGTTGTATAACTATGGGTCAAAGTGGCCAAAGACATGGGTTTTAAGGGTCCAAAACCACTTGGAGAACCCTTGGATTCTATTGGGAAACCCTTGGGAAAGTGTCTCCAAGAGTGTGGTTTGAACCCTTGAGTTATTTGGATTTATTTACTCCCAATTGAAGGGTTTTTGACCCTTAGGATTGATATTTCTTAAGGGTATGGTATTTAACCTTTAGGGAGGCCTCTCAAGCCTTGAGACTTGTACGTACAAGCTTGGGAGAAGTCCTTTTAAGAATCCATGTGAAGGCCATGTGATTTCCAAGGTTAGAAGGCCTTGGATTAGCATCCATGTGGAGAGGACACTTGGCAAGCTCTCCTCACATTTCCCCCCTTGGCCTTGAGGTATATATATGGGTGGAGTTGGTTGGGTGGAGACGTGCATCTCTCACCCCTTGTGGGTTTAGTCTTGCTAGAATAAGCTTTGGCCTTGCTAGGCTTGCTTAGATAGTTAGTTCACAACACATATGTATGTGTGTATGTGCATACATGTATGCATGTGTTTATATATGCATGTGTATGTGGTCTATGTATGTTTGTGCATATGCATGTGTGTATGCATGTATGTGTGATGTCTATGTATGTATTTGGACGTGTGTTTGATATATCTATATGGTCATCCATTTACATGTATGTATGAATGTGACATCTATGTGTGTGTATGAATGTGTGACATCTATGTGTGTCACATCTATGTATGTATGCATGTGTGTGTGATATCTATGTATGTGTGTGTGACATTTATGTATGTATGCATATGAGAGTGATGTGTATGTATGTGCATGTGTATGGGGTATATGCATTTGTTTGTATTAATGCATATGTCTATGTATGTGTGTGTGTGTATGTATATATGTGCATATGTGCGTGTATGCATGTTTGTCTATGTGTGTGTTTGTGTGATGTGTATGTATGTATGTATATGTGTGTGTGATGTATGCATGTGCCTATGCATGTGTCTATGTATGCATGTGTCTATTATGTGTATGTATGTGCATGTGATAGATACATGTGTGTGTAAGCATGTATGAATGTATGCATGTATGTATGTATGTATGTATGTATGCATGTATGTATGTATGTATGTATGTATGCATGTATGTATGTATGTATGTATCTACATATGTATGTATGTATGTATGTGACATCTATGTGTGTGTGACATCTATGTATGTATGCATGTGTGTGTGACATCTATGTATGTGTGTGTGACATCTATGTATGTATGTGTTGAAGCTCAAAATCAAGGACAAAGCATGGAAGCGCATCAAGGAAGTGGATACACAAGAAGAAGAAGCAAGTAGGGAGCTCCAAGAAGCACGTGTCAAATTTTCAGAAGAAATCCCTACAAAAATAGTGATTTTTATCACTAAAAACCATTGTAAATACCATTTTCCATTTTTGTAACTCCATTTTGTTCAAGCCGAGGAGTCCTCGAGCTTGAGAAGTATTAGAACTACCATCCTACCAATTTTCATAATTTTTAGACTCTGTTTGAGCCCCCAAATAAGCCCTGGAACCTATTTTTTAACTAGGCCGGACACTAGGTCTGGACAGGGCCAAAACCACTCAAAAACTATAAAAAGGGCTGGAGAGCTCATTTTTGAGGTTGGCTTGTTGTAGATTTCAGTTTGGTAAGAGAGCTCTTTGTTAATCGAAGCTTTCCATTGTTCCACTCTTTGCTCTTACCTTGTGCGCGTGTGTGTGTATGTGTGTGCATGCTTGTGTGCTTTCACTCACGCACTTGTGCCATCACTTGCTCACGGTCTTCATACCAGTCCTCACGTCTCCACGGATTGACATTTATGAGGTGTATCTCCTCACGTTGGTACTCACCATTGTGCTAGAGTGACACCAAATTTGGCGCCGTTGCCGGGGAGAGAGCTTGGAGGACGAGCGTGTGACGGTAAGACGTAGAGTAGCGACGTTGGAAGGTAAAAAAATCATCATTTTCAGTTCAGTTTTTGAATTTTCCTTCTTCTTCATCTTCATCATCATCTCCATCTCCACCCGCCTTCATCTTCTCAGTTTTTTCCATTTTTTAGAGTACATTCACCTTGTTTTTACTTGTGGTTGTGAGCAAGAAGCTTAGAGAGGGTGCAGAACTGAGGCGCTGAAGAAGTAGCACCAAAAATAACAAAAAATTTGAGTGAATAGCCGGACAAGACGAACCTGCACCAAGTATCGTGGAAGCTGCGCCAGAGATCGTGAGTGAGAAATCGGACAAACTGGGGTTACACAGAGCAAGGGGAAGTGACTAAGAAGTTAGAGAGGCTCTCAAGGTGAGCAAACACCCATTTAATCTATACTTTCTCAGTAAACTAAGTGTGGAAAGGGAAACGATCTGCGTCAGGTATCGTTTGGTACTGACAGAGGTGAAAAGGAGTGATTTGGGGTGATACAGAGAGTGAGGAGAGGAGAGAGGAAAGAGTAGAGCATGTGTACAACCAAAACTTAGAAAAAAATCTTTCCCAAAATTTGTCTAAGGGTCAAGTATCGTTTGGCTCCCGCGGTCGAGTATCGCGATACCTGACAAGTATCGTGAATCTCCTGTGGTTGAGTATCGCGATATTTCCCAGCTATCGTGTATCGTTCAGGCCAAAGATCGTTTCGGCCAAAGATCGTCTGGGTCAAAGATCGTGATCGTTTGGCTTAAGTATCGTCTATCGCTTCTCAGAGATCGCGATATTTATCAGAGATCGGGTATCGCCTAAGTCAGAGATCGTGTATCATTTTCTTCCAAATATCGAGTATCGTCTTGAGCTAAGTATCGTTTTGGCCGAGTATCGTGATAGTCAAGTATCGTGTATCGTGATACAGCGATCGCGATACCTATCAAAGATCGTGTATCGTGGAGTTTGCTCACGATACTTGTTGAAGATCGTGTATCGCCTACTTCAAGTATCACGATACATACCAAATATTGTGTATCGAGTTCCTCAAGTATCAAGTATCGTGTCCTACAAATGTCGTGTATCGCCTGATTTGAAGCATTTCTTGAAAGGCCCTGTTTCCCTATTTTAAACCCCAAAACCCTGAACTGGCATAACTTTCTCATACGAAATCCGTTTGCTGTGATTTTGGTTTTGTTGGAAAGCTCGTGGGGAGTACAACAAAAACATCGACTGGTTACGGTAAAAATAATACCAGGATTATTCGATAGGGTATTTTGAAGTTGACCCTCAGGGAAATTGGAAAACCAAGGTGTTCCAAAGGATTTTGAGCAATAGAAGAGAACTTTGGGACTAGAAGCCAAGGCTTATGAACCTGAGATCTGGCAGACACTTAGGCAAGGATAGACAGAGCATTAGATCATCTGAGGCTAGTGTCAACCATACAGCCAAGTCTTGGGCTCAATAGCTTAGTGGTTATCCTTACACACGAAGTTCAGAAACCAGTGACTCGGAAATGTCTTTTAGCATGGAGAGACCCACACGTGGCTCAAGCACTGCCTATTTACAGACACCAGAAGGTCCTTATAAGACCCAATTGGAGTATATCAGGACCAACCAATTAGGTGCTCGCATCTATGAGGATGGTCTAAGGCGATCAGTGGTTCAACTCAAAAATCCTGACCAACCCTTTGGACTTGAACACCCAGTGGTCAAGTTTGAAGAGGGTGCTTACATTGATAAGGAAGGAACCATGTATGTGGTTACCAACTTACCAGATAGGACAGATGAGTTTGGAAATATCATTCCTGAGAATGAGATAGGAGACCTAGAGCAAGGAGGCCTAGGAGGAGAACCCAAGACCCCTAGAGGTAAGTCAGTCTTAACCAGAGTGCTCACTCCAGAATGGATTCCTCAAGATAATAAAAGCATAGAACTGTTCGTGAACAGAGAAACGGAGGAAGCCTTTTGGAGATTTAGGCCAGATCAACCCAGCCCAGTAGTCACCATCTATGAATTCAAGGACCCAGAGACACCAGGGAAAGTTGTCTATCTAGATCACACGTCTCAAAAATTATTCTTGGTATCAGATCATGACAGACATGCTTACACCTGGCAAGGTGAATCAATTTTCCCTCCACCAAGATCTAATGTTTCCCAGGGCCTCCAAGGAGCTGGATCATCCAAGGCTCATGAAACCCAGAGGGAAAGAACTAGAGAGAGACCGGAGGTAAGCTTTGCGGACACTGTAGGCAGAGACAGATCAGGATATGGAACGGAAAGACCTGAAAGGGAGAGACATAGAGTTCATAGGCATCAAAGAGATGATCATGATTTCCCATTGCCTAGACCACGAGAGCACTCAAGAACCCTTAGACCCTCTCAAGTGGTTAAGACAATGAAGAACTACTTTGATGGACTTGGAGATCCTTATGATCATGTGGCGGAGTTCAAACAAGTGCTAAGAGCTGAACAGGTTGAAGACTTATTCACCCAGTTCGAGGCATTTGGTTTGACTCTTAAGGGTACTGCCTTAGCTTGGTTTCAACCTCTAAACAGTCGCAACTATAGGGAGATAGGTCAGCTGCTAGAAGAATTCATTGTGGAGTTTTCCAAAAGTGGTATTAGACATAACACATCATCCTTGATCCACAGCTTCAAGCAGACACCCCAAGAAACAGTGCGACTTGCAGGAAGAAGGTTTAGACAGTACTTGGAAAGATGCCCTGTACCAGAATTACCCACATCAGCCAAACAGGTGGCACTGTTTTTAGATGGCCTATTGAGCACAAAATTAAGGTCATATGTATACTTGAAAGAGCCTAGATCCATAGAAGAGTGTATACGGATATGCATTGACATAGAAGACAACTTGGGTGAGGAGTTAGGACTATCCAAACTCTATAAGGACTCTGATGGTTCTACAAGTCATACCTCTACAACCTCCACTGAGATAGATGAGATAGCTGAGCAAGTGGCCAAAAAGCTAGGAGTTCAAAATAGACAAATGCCAAGGGTCACTTCAGTGAAGCGATGTTATACATGTGGAGGAGATCACATGGCTAATGTTTGCCCGTTGACGACTCAACCCCAAGGAAACCCTAATGCTCTGTATTGCACCATTGAGAGAAAATACACAAATCATACGGCTCAAGATTGTCCCTATAACAGGCAGGCTGTTAGACAAAATTATCAGCAACCTTACCAGCAGGGTAGGTATCAGAATCAGTACCAACAGCCATATTATAGGCCACAACAATATCAACCTCAATACCAACAGCAATATCAGGCACCATATAGGCCACAACCTGTCCTAGGAAACCAACCGCCAGCCCCTGCCAATGTGATCCCAGTTAAATATATGATGGCGGAGGAGAACCCTAATAGAGCATTGGTGCCACTAACCCCATTGGTCTCAGGAAATGATTCTCACACTCATGGTTCAGACTACTTCCATGAAGATAGTCCACATGCTTATTATATAGAGTCACCTGAGCAAAGTGAGACTTCTCAGTGTCAATATGAGACACCACCTATGGAACAAAATTGGGAGCCAGAATACTCCAATGTCATGTATACGAATCCAAATCCGAGGCCCCAATTGAGACAAGTAAGACCACAAGCCCCTAGAGGACCATGCTTTAGATGTCAAGGCGACCATTTCATTCGTGAATGCCCCCACCAACCAGCTCTGGGACAAGGGCAAAACATTACGATACAAGGCTTCTGTCCTGAATGCGGCAAGGAATATCTTCCTAGAGAGTGTCCCAGGAATCCCTCTAGTACACCCAAGGTCACCCCCATCAACGTGGTAGGCTTAGTGGCAGATTCAAGTTCAAGTAGCAGTAATGTGGCTCCTGTACAGGCAGTTACTAGGGCACAGGCTGCACAACAAGCAAAACCATCTGAGCACTCGGAGTCAAGTGAGGCAGGAGAACCTAGTAAGAGGAAACCAAGAACATGGAAGGATACCAGAGAGAAGGCTAATCGCAAGTGGAACAAAAAGCTATCCGAGCTAGAAGAAAGCCTAAGGGATACCAAAACAAAAATAGAAGACATTGCATCTCAAAGCCCCTTGCATGCCGAAGCTCCATCCACTCCACCTCATTCCACCCCACCGCCCATTGTAAATAGACCGCAATCAGGGTCCGTTCTTGCAGATCCAACCCCAGAAGGCTTGGACATGATGTTCAAAGCCTACCAGGCTCGCCTTCAAGAAGGGCCAATAGCTGCAAACCTAGACAAGAGTTACCCTAGAGCAGATTTAGAGATTGAACGGATGAAAATGTGCATGAAAATGGTAGAACAAGCTCAAGCTATACTTGAGACGAGTCAAAAGTTCAATCAGACAAACTCTGTCAAATCAGATTTGCATTTCCAAGGCTTACTAGAAAAATTAGAGCAGTTGGTAAACAAACCACAAGTTTCTTTCCCTCCACAGGCTCAACCAGTTATTGAAAGAGGAAGCTCACCACCAATGGGAGCTTATGTTCCTAATTCCACGCATGCTGGAATACCTCCTTCAATTCAACAGTACTCTCAAGAGTTCTTGCGGGAAATACAGGAAGAGAAATGGGCCACGGAGAAGGGTAATTCCCCTCCTATTCCTGAGATTGATGATCGTCATGATCAATTTCCCCAAGACATTCCGTCTATCTATGGAGATCAAACAGAGCAACCAGAGGAGGAAAGAGTAGATTTTGAATCTAATTCTTTACAAGAGTTGCCTCATTTCACAGGCCCCTGGGAATCTGAATCTATCCAGATCAGAGCTCCCACAATATTGGTAAGAAATGAAGACTCAGTGATTCCAAGAAACACTGATGTTGTTAAGAACACTAAGGTTCAATGTCATCTCACTGTGGAAGAGCTGCTCAAAGCAAAACCTGAGCTCTGGAATCATGTGAAGGATCAGGTTCCAGAACTTGAATCCAATGTGCCAAAAGTAGGCTCTAAGCAAAAAGTTCCAGAGATACCTCTCGACAAGATAGGAGACATGAGCGAAGGTGAAGAAGGTAACACTTATCTTCCAATCACCTATCAAGGTTACACAACCAAAGCAATTGTAGATTCGGGTGTTGGTGTTGCTATTGCGACCACCTCCTTGTGGAAGCGATGGGGCAAACCCACATTAAGACCAACGAGAATGAAACTTCAAATGGCAGATGGTCATTTTGAAAGACCTCTAGGATTGCTTGAAGGGATAACTCTAACCACTTGTGGTGTAGAGTTTGAACATACATTTGCTATATGTGACTTTGAGAAAAATAATGTTTACGAGATGATCCTAGGAAGACCCTTCCTACGACAGTTGCAAATAGTATAGGATTGGGGGACCAACTCCTTGTACTTACAGCACTTAGGGGTCACCACCAAGGTCAATTTGAAGGATTATACCTTCAGAGATGTACCACCCCTACAGTGGAATCCTATCCACAAAGCGAAAGAAGAGTCTATCTCTGTGCATTCTGGGAGTTCACCTGATCCATCCTGGCTGCATGAAGACACTCACTTGTGGATGTGCAAGGTCGCAGAGGAAGAGGATAAGCGTCTAAAAGCAAGAGAGGAAGGAACATCCCCAGGAGATAGACCAATAAAAGACCCAGCCTATACACCAATGATATTTCCAAATGAGGAATTTGAGCCTCATGGTTGGGCAGAAATCTTAGCTACCATGGACATAGCAGTCAATGAAGAACAATGGACACCTCATTGTGATGAGGAGGGTTATGATATCTCAGTGTTCATGTGTCAGCCCCTGTTGGAAGAGTGTGATGCTAGTGAGTTCATAGAAGAAGAAGAGAATGACGATGATCTAGAATCCATTGTGATGGATACTTACTTTGACTCGGAGGAACACTATTTAGAAGACATAGGAGTGTTAACCCAAAAAGAAGAAGAACCCCTCACGAGTATTAAAACGATAAATTCAAAGGAAAAAAATGAAGGAGGTCAAAAGAAAAAGAAAAGAAAAGCAGTGAAACAAGAAGAGGAAGAATCATTGTTTGAAGTACCAGAAAATTTCAAGAAATATGAAGTGGAAGACCGTAAAATTTTGGTACGAATGCCTAAGAGAGAGGCCATTATAGGAGAAGCATATGACAATAAAGAAAAGACCAAAAAAATTGTAGTGACCATTGAAGGGAACGAAGAGCGATGTACGTACATAGGAGACGACCTAAGTGCAAAAGAAGAAGCAGAACTTGTAGCTCTATTAAGGGAATATAGGGACGTGTTTGCATGGCACTATAGAGACTTGAAAGGAGTAGATCCAAAGATTTGCTCTCATACGATTCCGATGACCGCTGATGCCAAGCCCACCAAACAAAAGCCCTACACATATAATGACACTTATGCAGCTAAAATAAAAGAAGAAATTGATAGGCTGATTGAAGCTGGGTTCATCTACGAGATTGAGCATACGGAATGGGTGTCCCCCATTGTAGTGGTGCCCAAGAAGAATGGGAAATTGCGAGTGTGCATTAACCTTAAAAAAGTTAATGCCGCTACAATCAGAGATAGTTATCCACTTCCAATCACCGAACATCTATTGGAGTGTGTTGCAGGCAAGGAAGTTTACAGCTTCCTTGATGGATTTTCAGGTTACAACCAAGTAGCCATTGCCCCCGAAGATCAACACAAAACGGCCTTTGCCACAGAATGGGGAATCTTTGCGTTTTGTGTGATGCCATTTGGGCTCACCAATGCACCTGCAACATTCCAAAGGCTCATGTGTCATGTCTTCAAAGAGTTCTTGCGGAAGAGCTTAGAAGTATATGTGGATGATTTATGTGCGCATTCCCAACAAAGAAGTTACCACATCCCTGAGCTCAGACAAATCTTCAACAAGTGTAGGGATTATCGAGTGTGTCTGAACCCAGAGAAGTGTGTGTTCATGGTACGACAAGGTAAGATCTTAGGTCACATTGTTTCTAAGAATGGGATTTCAACATTGTGGATATTACCGTAGGTTTATACACATGTATGCCATCATAGCTAAACCTCTTTATGGGTTGTTAACAAATTTTGAGTGGAACGAGGAATGCGAGAATTCCTTCAACGAGCTGAAAAGACGTTTGTGCACAGCACCAATATTGACTACTCCGGATTGGAGCAAACCCTTTCATGTCCATGTAGATGCCTCCAATCATGCAATAGGATGTGTGCTAGCACAACCCACAGGTGAAGGAAACCTAGATTTGCCGATAGCATATGCTAGTAGGCAATTCAATGCAGCTGAACGAAATTACACCACAACGGAGAGAGAAGGCTTAGGCATGGTATATGCTGTGAAAAAGTTTAGACACTATCTCTTGGCCAATAAGTTCAAGTTTTTCACTGATCATCAAGCTTTACTATATTTGGTCAATAAACCTTGCAATACAGGCCGCTTAGTAAGATGGTTCCTCTTACTAATGGAATACGACTTTGAAGTTGTTGTCAGGAAAGGTAGAACCCATCTTAGGGCAGACCATCTTTCTCGCATCACTTCAGGAGAGCCACCGCAAGGAGTGTCTGATGAATTGCCCGACGCTTATCTGTTCAATTTAGAAGTTGTTCCTAAATGGGCAAATAAGTTGGTACCAGTCCTAACCTTCGGGCCTGCAAATAAAAATGTGAAGACAAGCAAAGAAGAAATTGTAAAATCACAAAAGTATCAAATATTGGCTGGAAGTATGTACAAGCAAGATACCGAGGGCGTATTAGCTTGTTGTGTCGAGGACGATGAACATACTAGTTGGTTGCAACAAGCCCATGAGGGATTGCTAGGAAATCACTACTCTAAACAACGAACATTGCAGAATCTAAAACGTTTAGGAGTGTATTGGCCTAGCATGGACAAAGAAATACAAGAGTGGATCCAGAATTGTCCAGTGTGCCAGAAGAGACCCCCAGTAGAGCATGCCACTCTTTATCACGTGTCATTAATCCCAGATTGGAGCGCTCCACTGGTAGAATTTATGAGATCAGGAACACTAACAAACGAGGCTAGTCTATCAAGAAGAAGAAGCATGGAGCAAGAGGCTCAAGACTATGCATTAATAGGAGACAACCTATATCGGAGAGGCAAAGATGGATACTTAAGACTATGCGTTCATGAATCAGACTATTTGAAAGTCTTAGAAACTGCACACAGCGGTGTTGCAGGTGGACACTTTGGGCCTGACAGAGTAATTAAGACCATTCTATTCTCAGGACTTTGGTGGCCCACTCTTCATATGGATGCACATACTTATGTGAAGAAATGTGACACATGCCAACGTGCACAATATCCGATAAGAAAAGATGAAATGCCCTTGAGGCCCATGATGGGAGGACGCGCATTCTCGAAGTGGGGCATAGACTTTGTTGGTCCTATTAACCCCCCAGCTAGAAACTCCCATGCAGAATACATTATTGTAGCCACAGATTACCTTACAAAGTGGGTGGAAGTAAAAGCCACGACAAAGAATGATGCTCAAACAACGGCTAAGTTCTTATTCGAAAATGTGTTCACTAGATATGGGTTACCAATAGAGTTGGTTAGTGATAGAGGTACGCACTTCTTGAATGAGGTCATTGAAAATCTCCTTCAAGAATTCATGGTGATACACAAGAATTCTGCCCCTTATCACCCACAAGCTAACGGACAGGCCGAGAGCACGAATAAGATCCTATGTAACGTATTGACGAAACTTGTAAATAATAAACGCTCTGATTGGGACAAACAACTTCATCATGCTGTTTGGGCATACCGAGTTGCCTACAAAACGGTTCTCAATGCTACCCCATTTCAGATGGTCTTTGGACAGAATGCTGTGCTACCATTAGACTTCCTAATCCCTGCCTTGAAAGTAGCACAAGAGCATGAGTGGAATGGACATGAGTTGTCTTCCAGGATCTTTGATCTAGAACGCTTAGGTGAGACGAGGCTACGGGCAGCAGCAGGCATTTATGCTGCAAAGAAAAGGCAAAAGGCATACTTTGATGCCCATGTAAAGGATAAAGGATTGAAGGAAGGAGATCTAGTGCTGGTTTATACGCTAAAGCAACATGCCCGCAAATTGGAGAAACGAGGATATGGACCCATGATCATTAATAGACTCTCCACTAGCGGTGCAGTTCAATTGGCCACTTTAGAAGGTGACATCTTACCAAACTATATTAGTGGATGCCGAGTCAAGTTATATCAAGAACCTCTTACAGAGGAAATGCTCGTGAGACTCAACACTGCTAAGAAGCGAAAAGAAGA
This sequence comes from Ceratopteris richardii, assembly GCA_020310875.1. Lineage (NCBI taxonomy): Eukaryota > Viridiplantae > Streptophyta > Polypodiopsida > Polypodiales > Pteridaceae > Ceratopteris > Ceratopteris richardii. Next base: position 146,919,893 of record CM035417.1, on the reverse strand, counting down.
GGAGTTAAGGGTTAGAGAAGAAGCACAAGCAGAGGCGAGAGAGCGCATCAGAAGAAATAAGCTACGGAGGCTAGGCCTAGATGTCAACACAAAAGCTCCAAAATATCACATGGACATGTGCCAAAAATCGGGCATAACTACTTCTCAAATAATTGATCGTCGGCCCTTCGTGAATATAGAGGTAGGACAAGGAAAGAGTGTAAGGACTGTGAGAGCATTGGTTGACTCAGGAGCAGCAACTAGTGCAGTTAGACTTTCATACTGCCAAGACCTGCAATTGAACATCGAGCCCATAGAAGCCTATCTCATAGGTTTAGGAGGCGTGGAAACCCCTTGTTTGGGAGAGGTGGAACTTCCCATCTACCTCCAAGATGTTCCAATAAAAGTCAAAATGCTAGTGTGTCATGATGAGGACCTCACAGAGCCACTTGTCTTGGGTCAAGATTGGATTTACGACCATGCTGTCAACTTGAACCTAAGAAGTCAACTTCTTCATGTTTGGGCACATGAAAAATGCATTACATTAGAATTGGAGAATTGCATGGCCACTGACCAAGACACCACACGCTCTCTTCTTTCCTCTAAGGCTAACCTTCTCGAACAAGATGTTGTAAATGTTAAAAGCTCTCTGATCCAGCCGGACACAATCATGGAAGGACAGTCGCAAAGGCAAGAAGAACCTTCTTCTTTTTCAAAGAGTAAAGCATCCACATTAGTTCAACCCCAGAAGCAAACAAAACAGTGCAAGATAGCCAGTCTATCAAATAGACAAAGAGCCTTCGAGAAGAAAGAAGTTATGGGCATGCAGCAGATCTGGGTAAAGAAAGGAGTGCAACCATCGATGTTGCCTCAAAGATTCCCACCCAACGAGATCGACCATGAAAAAAGAAGAACCAAGCACCTACGACATGCTCAAGCACGACGAATCCAACAAATTTGGGTACCGAAGCTATCAAAAAAGGTCGACCACAATCATGTACACATTTGGGTGCCTAAAAAATTAGCTACAGCTCAACACGGGCGATTACAGATGTGGGTACCCAAGAAGCTCTTACATACACAACGGCCTATGCTCCCCACCGTGCAAAAGGTCTCAACAAAGAAGCCAAGGAAAGCAACGGGTAAGAACAAAACACAAAGAACAAACGAAGATACACTCAGCCCTTCTGCCAAAGTACGCAGGCAATCATCAAGGATACGGGTTTGGAAGCCAAAAGCACCAACAACAACCACCGAACCAAAAGGCCAACCACACGGGATACCAAAGTTTGGAAAGCATCCAAAGATGAAGTGGCCTGAGGTGATCTCTACAGTACCAAACCCTATTCTAAAATGGGTTCCAATCCGGAGGATTACATCATTTCGAGATCCGATAGACACCTCCAATCAAAGAATTCATCAAGTATACAAGTAACATCAAAAGCCTCGACCAGCAGCAACCATGTGCCTTTGGCATAACCCAGTCATTTGCACCATTCAGGTCATGCATTTCCAAAGTATGCATCAATATAGGGCCACCTTACAAGGTCGTGCATAGACACAATTGAGAAATCCCAGGCACATGAGACACAATTTTCACAGGCAAAATATGTTATTGATACTAACATCTTTCTTCTTGTTTGATGCCATCGTGTTCCAAAAAAACAAAAAAAAAAAAAAAAAAAAAAAAAGAGAGAGAAGAAGACTATGTGCTTGAAAATGCTCATTAGCGAACTTCCAGCAAGGACATCCCTCAACAAAAAGGACAAGCCGACGGTCAAACACCATGAGGGAACCACAACACGAAGAGATGAAGATCAACGGACCCTTCACCATGGTAAGACGTGCATGCTTCAACAACACTCTAACCATGATAGATTAGGACACCTCTTCGTCAGCATACCCTTGAGCACTTAGCTCAAGACCCAATCTCTTGCACCATACTTCTTGCCATGCATTTTCCAAGTACGCATATGTAGGGCCACATTACAAGGCCATGCATAAGGCACCTATTTCGTTCAACCCATGCACTAATGCACTTACCCACCATTCATTATGGGTTACAAGTACTTGGCATGAAAACTATGAAAAGCCATCTTTGGAAGAACAAGACGACATCAAGATGACAACACCAAGAGCAAGGAAGTCATCCACCACCGAGAGTTGCTCACATTCAACATTGACCACGTCCTTTGAGCAGCTAGCAGTTTTGGAAAACTCACAAATGCACCATCCAGATGGCATACAAGGCAGAAGTACGTACAAAGGGACTACAAACTGCAAGAGATAACAGTGGCAAAGTGAAGAACCAGACAAACGACCAGGATACATTGGGAAGAGGGATCGCCCCTGTTGGATGCAAAGGACGCTACCTCCCAAGGTACTACATGGAACGCCCACTACAACAAGGGTCTGTCAGGGACGACAGACTCAAGAGGGGGGGGGAGTGTTGAAGCTCAAAATCAAGGACAAAGCATGGAAGCGCATCAAGGAAGTGGATACACAAGAAGAAGAAGCAAGTAGGGAGCTCCAAGAAGCACGTGTCAAATTTTCAGAAGAAATCCCTACAAAAATAGTGATTTTTATCACTAAAAACCATTGTAAATACCATTTTCCATTTTTGTAACTCCATTTTGTTCAAGCCGAGGAGTCCTCGAGCTTGAGAAGTATTAGAACTACCATCCTACCAATTTTCATAATTTTTAGACTCTGTTTGAGCCCCCAAATAAGCCCTGGAACCTATTTTTTAACTAGGCCGGACACTAGGTCTGGACAGGGCCAAAACCACTCAAAAACTATAAAAAGGGCTGGAGAGCTCATTTTTGAGGTTGGCTTGTTGTAGATTTCAGTTTGGTAAGAGAGCTCTTTGGTAATCGAAGCTTTCCATTGTTCCACTCTTTGCTCTTACCTTGTGCGCGTGTGTGTGTATGTGTGTGCATGCTTGTGTGCTTTCACTCACGCACTTGTGCCATCACTTGCTCACGGTCTTCATACCGGTCCTCACGTCTCCACGGATTGACATTTATGAGGTGTATCTCCTCACGTTGGTACTCACCATTGTGCTAGAGTGACAGTATGCATATGAGAGTGATGTGTATGTATGTGCATGTGTATTGGGTCTATGCATTTGTGTGTATTAATGCATATGTCTATGTATGTGTATGTGTGTGTATGTATATATGTGCATATGTGTGTGTATGCATGTTTGTCTATGTGTGTGTGTGATGTGTATGTATGTATGTATATGTGTGTGTGACGTGTATGTATGTATGTATATGTGTGTGTGATGTATGCATGTGTATGTGATGTGTATGTATGTGCATGTGTGTGATAGATACATATGTGTGTGTAAGCATGTGTAAATGTATGTATGTATGTATGTATGTATGTATGTATGTATGTATGTATGTATGTATGTATGTATTTATGTACATATGTATGTATGTATGTATGTATGTATGTATGTATGTATGTATGTATGTATGTATGTATGTATGCATGCATGTATGCATGTATGCGTGTGTGTGTGTGTTTGCATCTTTGTATGTATGTATGCATGTGTATGATGTATGTATATGTGTGTGCATGTATGAGTGTATACATGCTTGTATGCATGTATGTATGCATGTGTATGTATGCATGCATGTGTATGATTTGTATGTATGTATGTACGTATGTGCATGTGTGTGTATGCATGTGTGTGTGATGTGTATGTATGTATGTGTGTGTGCGATATAAGCATGTGTGTGTATACATGCATGTATGCATGTGTATGCATGCTTGTGTGTATGTATGCATATGTGCATGATGTGTGTGTATGTATGTGCATATGTGTGTATGCGTGTGTGTATGTGTGTGTGTGTATGCATGTGTGTGTTATGTGTATGTATGTGTATGTATGTGCATGTGTGTGCATGTATGCATGTGTGCATGTATACATGTGTGCATGAATGCATGTATGCATGGATACATGTGTGCATGTATGCATGGATACATGTGTGCATGTATGCATGGATACATGTGTGCATGTATGCATGGATACATGTGTGCATGTATGCATGTGTGTGTGTGTGTGTGTATATTTGTGTATAATTGTATGTATATGCATGTGTGTATGTATGCATGGGATATGTATGCATGTATGTGCATGTGTGTATGCATGTGTGTGATGTATGTATGTATGCTCCATATAGGAAGCATCACATAAATGATGGTTCCCTTTTGTTTTTAATGGGGCATCACTTTGTTTGTCATTCCCTTGTAGTGCATATTCATTTTATTTTCAAACATCAAAAGATATTGTATTATGTGATGTTGGACCATGAACAACTTGTATGAATCATCTACACTTATGCAAAGTTGTTTTGGTTCTTTCTATTGTTTTGATTCTTCAACCTGCAATCACGTTCAAAGTGAACAATTTTACCACAATTCTAGTAGCTCTCATTCTCATTAACATTTATATTTATGCAAGCTCTTTGGATCCTCCTACCTCGAATTTTTCCTCTACCTCGTGCATTAGTTGTTGCTGAGCTTAGTCCTGTCATTGTTTCCTCTTCCACTTCCGAAACCTCTAGCTCCGTTGCTTCCTCTACCAGAATAGAATACCTGCTCAGAATCAAATTTTCCTTAGGAGTTTGCATTTTCACAAAATCGAAAAAATTTGGAATATTCTCCGCAATCTTAATAGAAGTTTTGAACCGTTTATATGTAGCTTCTAAACCATGAAGGCACACTTCAACCTTATTGTCATCATCCACATTGATGTCAATAGATGCAAGCAACTCACACATGCTTTTGATTTTAAGGTGTGATTACTTACAGACATGCTCTTTTTCTCGAGTGTATGCAAATCATTCTAGAGTTGCAATTTCCATGCCTTTGTATTGGTGTCATACAATGCAACCAAACAATTCCAAGCCTCTTTCAAAGTTTTGACATCCTGTATGTGCCCAATCAGGCTATCTTGTATGCTAACAAAAAAAAAATACATTACCTTTTGTGCTCCTTGATTCCACTCTTGATATCCTCTTAATGGGTCCGTAGTCTGATTTCTCTTCTTTGCTAACTGCGGAGGGTTTTCATTATCTCCTTTGATCTACTTCCAGCAGCCTTTTCCCATCAAAAAATCTATCATTATGAATCTCCAAGCATGAAAGTTGTTCTTCTCCAGTCGATTGCTCACAAGTTGACTCATTCCATGAGCATTTTCCATTTTTGAAGCAGTTTACAATATTGCAAAAATATTAGTAGTACCTGTGCTTGAAAACTATCATGTTGTAACTTGACAATTCGATCTCAGAGAAGCATAATTTTCATATATGAATAGTACAAGAAATCCCTTCAGATTATGGATCTCAAATACTTGGGAGATGTTGAACAGAACACAAGTTATACTTGAGATTATGGATCTCAAATATTTGGGAGATGTCGAGCAGAACGCAAGTTATATTGCAAAACGACCTGTTCTTTTCGTGGCGCCCACCTTGTGGGCTCAAAACGAAGGTCAAAATGGCTATGTATGTATGTGCATGTGTATGGGGTCTATGCATTTGTGTGTATTAATGCATATGTCTATGTATGTGTATGTGTGTGTATGTATATATGTGCATATTTGTGTATGCATGTTTGTCTATGTGTGTGTGTGATGTGTATGTATGTATGTATATGTGTGTGTGATGTATGCATGTGCCTATGCATGTGTCTGTGATGTGTATGTATGTGCATGTGTGTGATAGATACATGTGTGTGTAAGCATGTGTAAATGTATGTATGTATGTATGTATGTATGTATGTATGTATGTATGTACGTATTTATGTACATATGTATGTATGTATGTATGTATGTATGTATGTATGTATGTATGTATGCATGCATGTATGAATGTATGCATGTGTGTGTTTGCATCTCTGTATGTATGTATGCATGTGTATGATGTATGTACATGTGTGTGCATGTATGAGTGTATATATGCTTGTATGCATGTATATATGCATGTGTATGTATGCATGTGTATGTATGCATGCATGTGTATGATTTGTATGTATGTATGTACGTATGTGCATGTGTGTATGCATGCATGTATGCATGTGTGTATGCATGTGTGTATGAATGTGTGTGTGATCTGTATGTATGTATGTGTGTGTGCGATATAAGAATGTGTGTGTATACATGCATGTATGCATGTGTATGCATGTTTGTGTGTATGTATGCATGTGTGCATGATGTGTGTGTATGTATGTGCATATGTGTGTATGCATGTGTGTATGTGTGTGTGTATGCATGTGTGTATGTGTGTGTGTATGCATGTGTGTGTTATGTGTATGTATGTGCATGTGTGTGCATGTATGCATGTGTGCATGTATGCATGTGTGCATGTATACATGTGTGCATGTATACATGTGTGCATGAATGCATGTATGCATGGATACATGTGTGCATGTATGCATGGATACATGTGTGCATGTATGCATGGATACATGTGTGCATGTATGCATGGATACATGTGTGCATGTATGCATGTGTGTGTGTATATTTGTGTATAATTGTATGTATATGCATGTGTGTATTCATTTGTGTATGTATGCATGGGATATGTATGCATGTATGTGCATGTGTGTATTCATGTGTGTGTGATGTATGTATGTATGCTCCATATAGGAAGCATCGCATAAATGATGGTTCCCTTTTGTTTTTAATGGGGCATCACTTTGTTTGTCATTCCCTTGCAGTGCATATTCATTTGATTTTCAAACATCAAAAGATATTGTATTATGTGATGTTGGACCATGAACAACTTGTCTGAATCATCTACACTTATGCAAAGTTGTTTTGGTTCTTTCTATTGTTTTGATTCTTCAACCTGCAATAACATTCAAAGTGAACAATTTTACCACAACTCTAGTAGCTCTCATTCTCATTAACATTTATATTTATGCAAGCTCTTTGGATCCTCCTACCTCGAATTTGTCCTCTACCTCGTGCATTAGTTGTTGCTGAGCTTAGTCCTGTCATTGTTTCCTCTTCCACTTCCGAAACCTCTAGCTCGGTTGCTTCCTCTACCAGAATAGAATACCTGCTCAGAATCAAATTTTCCTTAGGAGTTTGCATTTTCACCAAGGTTCTTTTCTTCAAATATCATCATGGACACAAAATCGACAAAATTTGGAATATTCTCCGCAATCTTAATAGAAGTTTCGAACCGTTTATATGTAGCTTCTAAACCATGAAGGCACACTTCAACCTTATTGTCATTATCCACATTGATGTTAATAGATGCAAACAACTCACACATGCTTTTGATTTTAAGGTGTGATTACTTAGACATGCTCTTTTTCTCGAGTGTATGCAAATCATTCTAGAGTTGCAATTTCCATGCCTTTGTATTGGTCTCATACAATGCAACCAAACGATTCCAAGCCTCTTTCAAAGTTTTGACATCCTGTATGTGTGTGCCCTATCAGGCTATCTTGTATGCTAACAAAAAAAAAATACATTACCTTTTGTGCTCCTTGATTCCACTCTTGATATCCTCTTAATGGGTCCGTAGTCCGATTTCTCTTCTTTGCTAACTACGGAGGGTTTTCATTATCTCCTTTGATCTACTTCCAGCAGCCTTTTCCCATCAAAAAATCTATCATTATGAATCTCCAAGCATGAAAGTTGTTCTTCTCTAGTCGCTCACAAGTTGACTCATTCCATGAGCATTTTCCATTTTTGAAGCAGTTTACTATATTGCAAAAATATTAGTAGTACCTGTGCTTGAAAACTATCATGTTGTAACTTGACAATTCGATCTTAGAGAAGCATAATTTTCATATATGAATAGTACAAGAAATCCCTTCAGATTATGGATCTCAAATACTTGGGAGATGTTGAACAGAACACAAGTTATACTTGAGATTATGGATCTCAAATATTTGGGAGATGTTGAACAGAACTTATTTTCGTGGCGCCCACCTTGTGGGCTCAAAACGAAGGTCAAAGTGGCTTCAAAACTCAAATCTGAGATTAGGATGACCTGATGCCTTCCACCTTCCCACCAAATTTTGTAACAATCTGAGATCTGAAGTGCACATTCAAGCGCTCTCACACATAAAGAGAGGAGCAAACACAGATTGAGGCAAGGAAGATCCATCTTCTTCTCTCACATAAAGAGAATATGCAAGAATGACCAAATATGACAATACAACTAGTACAATACATAAAGAACATAAAGAACATAAAGAAAACCCTAATGTTCGCGAATGAGTGAGTTCGAAAAATGTGCCATCACTCTCAAGTAGATACATCTTATAAATCCCACTAAAAGTGTCCCTAACATATATTATCATAACCACTATATAGGTTAGAGAGATTAAAAAGTGGTACATGTCATCCTCGATCATAACATGTTGAGCTTGATATCTCAACATTTCTAATTGTCTACACTTACATGTACACTAAACTTCATATCAAGCCTTAAGGATCTCATTCCTACATTTCTTGTGCAAAAAAGAACAGGACCCATAACATATCAGGACCCATAACATATCACCACCTAATCCTAAAGGATTTCTATCTTATGCTCCGTCTCCAATTGTCTCTTCTATGTTTACGCTTCATAATTTCAATGTTAAGTTCAAAACTTTTCGATTGTCAACACTCTATGTTCACTACTTTGCAACATGGTCAGACATTTTGTTTTTGTTTGTTCAACTAATCATAATCATGAAGGATCTGTCTTATCTTTCTTCATTCAACCAATCCCAAATATGCCTCCTATATTTCCGCTCAAATACATTGAGCCACATTTCCTCACAAAACGTAAAACTTATTATTAATATTATTATTATTATTAATATATATCATCTTTTACATCGTGTCAAAATATCCCCGTGAAAGGTAACTTAAAAGATTTTCCTGTCCCGCCTGCCAAATTAAGGGCGTAAATGCTACACTTGCGCATGGCTAATTCTGTTGGACTTCAAAGATAGTCGATTTTAAGGGGAGGTTTGACTTCTGAGTGTTCTAATGATTTAGTATGCCCGAGCGTGAGAGAGATTCAAATCTCTACGGCATGCATACACAGGAGTACGTGTCGGCACATAGAACATACAGATGTTGGGTAGCTAATTCAGATGAACATTTGCTGAACATGTGACTGAAAACAACCAGCCTTTCAGGTGGTGGAACGCGCAAAGCAAAAAGATCTTGCTTTACAACCACTGAATCATGTGATTAGAAAAGGAGAACGCAGGTCATTCAGTTAAATCTGATTCTCAAGCGGTGAAATATTTCAAGGTAGAAACACAAAAGCAAAACTCCGTAGAGCGATCTATGCACGAGAACTAATTTGGAGAGAGAGAGAGAGAGAGAGAGAGAGAGAGAGAGAGAGAGAGAGAGAGAGAGGTTTTTATGCTACCAATCTAAGCAAAGCTGTCTGAGCATATTTCCCTCGCAAAGTTAATCCCCTCCACATGGCATGGTATGGGTTTCCAGCTAATGAATTTGGATTGGCTTTCTCTCAAGTATTGAGGATACACTATTTTGGAATGCATAACTAACAAGAGAGTCATGCCTCTCAGATGGAGTAGAGGTCTGCAAATGAGCCATAGCCATTGGAAACACTTACAAGCATAGCTTCTCAGATTGATTAGACGCCTGCAAATGAGACGAAGACATCGCGTGACATACAATCACGAAGTCGAGGGTTTGCACAAGGTCGCCTTGCGACATGTTCATTCATAAAAGAATAGAAAAGATTGGATAACGAACTACAATTTTTCATGCGTTCAGTTCTGGCGATGGTAATCAAGAAGCCTTACTTTGACAGCTTATAGAACTCTCGCAATTTTGTGACTAGTACTCAGAGTTCCTCTATTAGACTTCGATTAACTGCTTTGCAGTCTCGTCGGAGACGAGAAATAGTTCCGGCCCCCCTGAATTTTGAGGGATAAGTCCCGTGCCCAAGGAAAGGATCCTATCCATTTGTTGGATGGCGTTCGTGAGATACCTTCAAGATGCTTTAATACGCCAAGGTTTGTCAAGGAGATCCGGCTCACCATTCTTGCTTCCACTGCTCGTTGGTGGCTCTTGAAAACTTATCAACTGATTGACTGACTTATGAACAACTGTATAGAAGTTTAAAGGCAGTTTCCGTGTAGGCATCGATCACAACAAAATGGTACTAAGTGAACGAAAAAAGTATTTATTTCGACGACAATAGCTAGAACGTAGATTTGGGGAAAATATGCCTCATTGTTTTTGTCCAAAAACAATAGCATCCTGGGTAGTCAAATGCAATTTCGTTATTTCAGAGCTTTGTGTTGAACTTGTGACTCATCATCACTTCACAAGGTGCTGATAGGACATTATCCAGACTTAGGTCATCATTTTTTTTTTTTTTTTTTAAATGGAGGTTCGGCCGAGGCCTACTCCCCCGGACTTTAATTTTGAAATTACAACTGTACAAGGAAGGGCATAGTAACCATGGGACCCCCCTTATCCCACAAGAACAGGGGTTTACAACTGGGTTAAACGACGGTCACAACTACCGCGGGGATGATCAAACAATGGCCAACAGCCACATACATCAGTTCCTGGGATTTATATGTCCCTACATATTGCTGCCAGGGGTTGAACCCTCACCCCCGCCTCAAGAGGGGAGAGGCCCAACCACCAGGCCAGCGAACCGGGACGACTTAGGTCATCATTATCTACATTTTCTAGCCTCGTAATTCATTCTACGTCTCACAAATTTAAACGTTGGTTGGGAAAAGGACCTACAGTCAGATGTGGAGCCATGAATCCTGCTGATCATCCTCATAGAGGTGGTGACCGAAGAACATCAATCGGTAGGAAAAGAATATTGTCCAAGTCAGTGTGCACAATTTTTTTTTTTTCATTATTTCTCTCATAGTCGCAACACAAAATGAGTTTGTAATGACATATCACTCCTCTTCACGTGTGTCTGTGTATATGTGTATGTGTGTGTGTGTGTGTGAGAGAGAGAGAGAGAGAGAGAGAGAGAGAGAGAGAGAGAGAGAGAGAGAGAGAGAGAGACTCAGGATCCAGAATATGTGAAATATTTTATGGCCTAGAAACACACACACAATTGTGTGAAAAACGGGGTAGATGAAGCAACAGATCAGCAGATGAAGCTGGAATCGATTAGATGAAGAGCTCCGTTCAGAACCTCATTCAACCAGTTGCACCTTCAAAAGGTACAAGTTTGATTGTTTGTAGTGTTAACAAAAAGGAGCGTCTCTTGTAAAAATTTACAGATCTTGTCCTTTCAAAAAAGGTTGTGTACATGACAAAGGTTCTGATATTTACTGGCAATGGAGTAATCCCATGCGTGGACTTCACTTCAAATACCCCTGTATCACCTCCAAATCATCTATACAGCCACCTTGCATACCGGGTTCATGTAGCTTGACTCCATCAGGCTAATGGTCATTGTGGTTATGGTAGTTCCGGAAACACTGACTTTTGTCTACATTCATTGCCATCCTAAATCCAGACTCATTACCCCTTGAAAATGATTTTTCCTTGAGAATGCTCCACTGCACAAGATTTACAGTCCCGTGAATTCATAGCTTCTCTACAATTTCACTCACTAAGTTCATATGATTTCCTAGTCTGGCATCTGATTTCCTTGTCCAGACTCCATTACTACACCTATAATTTTTCCCAAACACAGTACTCATGACCTACTGCAGCAACTTTCCATTCCTCTAGATTAGGAGCCAAATCCCCAATGTCAAACTTTGGCCCGATCTTCATGATGACATTGTCATTAATGGCAGCAACATATAAATCATGATCTGCTGCCAATATGTTGATTTCACTGTTGGCTCTGATCCTGTTCCGTTTTCTGACATCAATCAAGTTTAGAATCTCATCCTTCAGACCCCAATCATAGAAGTGATCGTAGAACTGTCAAAAAATAAATCAAACCACATTACCAACATTAGATCCGTATCTCAGATGCATTAATAGGAGAGCAAAATGAGATTACAATCAACTTACAATGCATGGAACTCCTGGATGTGTAAGAATGTAAGCATAACCCTGCATGACTTTGTCATGTGGGAAAGGCCAATGCTGCTGTGTAGATCCTGTATCGTGGTTCTCAATAAATGTAACAGCTTTCTCAGACCAAAAGCCAATCATGCCTGGCGGCTTGTTATTGCAATCCCTAAGCCTCCAATACTGTCCACATACTGCCTCTTGAAGAATACCTTTCGTTGTAAAATCAAAAGCCATTGCTCGATCACCTGTAGAATGCACCCAATTGACCAGATCTTGCCTGTGGCTATCCTGATTGTGGAGTAGGCCTTCATCACCATAATTCAGGGTACACCAAACTTCACCAACAGCAAACTCAGGCTCTGTTTTCTCTATGTAGAGCCCTACAAACTTTCCTGCAAACCCCTTCGCAAAATCAAATCTCCATCCGTCAAAGCCTATAACAGACTTTAACCATTTCATCCAGTTGATGAGGTCTTCCTGTACTCGCACATTTGTATGGTCAATATCAGGTGCAGCACCAAAATCTTCACCAGTATCAGGCTGTCCTGAGCCGTCAGTATATGGATGATCATGCTTGGTTATTGCCCATGGTCCCCAATCAAGACGTTCATCATGTGTTCCCCCCTCAAAAAGGCACCAAACTCCTCTATCATCTTTATGATCAGCACACCTGTGATTAATCACTATGTCGGCAAGGCAACGGACGTCATGAGCATGGAACACATCAATAAGCTCCTTTAGCTTCTCTTCACTTCCATACTTGGAAGCATTCAGGTCATAAAGTCTTCCTGGCATGTAGCCTGCAGGTACACGGTAAATTACACACAAAGAAATGCAATATACACATTTGTACACATTTGAAGCCTTATGATTGATGTGTAATTCTATGTCAATAGCTCTTTATAGTGTCCATGCTTCTTGCCTCTATATGTTCTACGCTAATTCAGCTGCGTGTGGCTCTTGCTACGTGCAAGAGTCGTCCAAATAAATTTCGCATTTGCTTATTGTAAATGTATGCTTATAATGCAGTTGCATACATACTTGAGAGGCCTACCGAGTGTCCAAAAAAGATTACATGTGCGCGGTAAATCTATCCACGTGCTGCTCAAAGATTGCATGTGCGCGGTAAATCTATCCAGTGCTGCATTTATTTACTTCAAATGTATGCTTATATATGCAGCTCCATACAATACCGTGTGTCCAAAAAAGATTACATGTGCGCAGTAAATCGATCCATGTGCTGCTCAAAGAACATGCGAGAATGCTTATATATGCAGCTCCATACATATACTTGAGAAATACCGTGTGTCCAAAAAAGATTACATGTGCGCAGTAAATCGATCCATGTGCTGCTCAAAGAACATGCGAGAAACTTTTTTCTTTTTACGCCTTCGAGACGGCCTACCTTGAGGTGCAACCGAATGGCTTGGAGGAGGTAACCAAACATCTGTTACGCCTGCTTCTTTGAGGTCCTTCACACGATCCATGAGCACATCATACCAACTTTCCGATCTCCACGACTCCCAGTTGAACCCCTGTTTTATTTTGTGAATGTCAGCGATGCAGACAACCATGCACCTCCACACGCGGCGAACCATTTCTCCGTAAATGACACTTATTCAATGATTGACATGCATAGACATGAACTTATACATTCACTGCCAGTCAGGGTGACAGCATAGGACTGTATATATTGCAAAGCCGGACATGAACTCAATATTAAGTACTGAAGTGAAGGTTGAGAAAGCAGAATGGACGACTTTAATGCATCTGGAAATCTGAATGTGAGTATGAATATCAACTCTCTCTCTCTCTCTCTCTCTCTCTCTCTCTCTCTCTCTCTCTCTCTCTCTCTCTCTCTCTCTCTCTCTCTCTCTCTCTCTCTCTCTCTCTCTCTCTCTCCCCCCCCCCCCGGAGAAAGACAGAGTTTTATCATTTATGTTGTGAACTACGTCGAAGGGTATTAAGTGAAGAAAATCTTTCTATACTCTCTTCGTTCTTTTTCTTGTGATCAATCATCTCCACATACCTGAAACATGATAACGTCAGCGGGATCCAATTTGATATTGCCACCTCTGCAGACAGGCTCGGAAGCGACGGAACTGTGTTCCTTCGGAGTCTTCGAGAGCGTTTCCCCAACGGGTACTCTAGAAACCTTCTCGCCGGAGGAGGAAACAGACTCCTCCGGAGGAGCTTGGATGGCCCTAATAAGTTTTTCATGCCTCCTCTGCTGCTGAGTCCTCGGAGAGAGGAGCGACAGGAACTGTGAAGAACAGTTCGAACCAACGCGAGGGCAGACGTTTGGTAAAAGGTGAAGATGACAATAGGAGGAAGGGGAGAACATCGCCATGCGTGATTCCAGGTATGTGGGTGCACGGCCTGTGAGAGCCCGAGATCGAGAAACAGCCGATTTACGCGTTCTAAGCAACGCAGGTAAGCGGGGAGATGAATAGCGAAGCGTCGTCTGAGCAGCTGAAAATCGAGACGGGATGAGTGGCCTTTTAAAAGAAGTCCAGAATTTAGTATAGCTTGCCACGTACGAAGTTCAAATTGAGTGTCAAGTTGATACTTGGCAATTGATCGTTGGATACAATTCTACGGATGGGATGTTTTCATGCACTTCACACATATTGTCCTCATCTGTCCAACGGCGGCCATATGTAACCTTCTCATTGCTCAAATGTCCGGTCTTTTTTTCATGTTTTTTTTTAATGGGAGTTCGGCAAGCGCTTACTCTCCGAGCTTTAACTTTCAAAGAACGATTGTACATGTGAATGGGAAGAATATCCGCAAGACCCCCTATATCTCATAAAACACAGTTTAGATAAGGTTACAACTGGTTTAGACTATCCAAAGTCATTACATGTTGAGCTCGGGGGTTGAATACAAGACTTCTGCCTCAAGAGGCTAGTGCCAAATCAACCTACCTACAAGACGTGCACATCTCTGTTCCTTTCCTATTTTTCCATTCAAATTTCACTTTAGCTTTTAAAGATACCCATAGGTTGCAACACCATTTAAACCCAACCTCTATGTGGGTTGAAGCATGATAACATAAATGCCCAATCTTGTTAACCAACGGAGCCACCTCGTTCATGTAGCTCCACAAGGGAAGATTAGCATTGAAGTGAGTTAGCATTGTATTCAAGGTATCCATGTTTATACTTGTTAGGAAGAGACACGTTTTTGCTTACACCATTGTGATATACGAAGAAAAGCATAGATCATTTGGTGATTATATAAAAAGAATGGGGTTGTAACATACTAAGATGCACTTTCCTAGGACTTGGAAAAGACTACGTTCACATTGTATGTGCAATAAGAAATAAATGTACCTAAAAGTGGCATGTGTGATACTAGCCCCTACTCTAATGAGAACTTAAAAGTGGCATGTGTGATACTAGCCCCTACTCTAGATTTTGGTTTCGTGAACTTTTCATGTATAATTGTCTCATATTGATAAGTTCTCCCTAGATGTGTGTATCTAGCCTCTACTCTAATGAGAACTTGTATGTGCAGACGCATGATGATTTAGATTTAGGTATTGTAAATAAAGTAGTTTTTCTTAAAAGACGCTTCTAAAAGTGACAGTCCTCATGTAACTTCTATTTTTAGGACGTAATAAGAAATAAACCTATAAATACGTGTACTCTAAGAGACTCATCCATCAGAGTACACGGGGGGAGATTGCACCCAATATCGCATCAATTGTTTCTCTGTTTCTGATTTGTGTTTCGTCTTCTTTCTGCCTCTGTGTGTGTGTGTGCACTGAAGGACCTGATAACATGCTCTGGATCCAATCCCATCGGTCCCATGATAGTGTCAAGTAGTTCATAGGAGTCCAAAATTGCAGAAATTTTGAACTTTCAGAGTGTATAACTGGTTCCAACCAGCTTCCCTTCCGTGAATACAAGTGGGCGAATTCGAATAGGTGTAGCATTAACATTAGTTGAAGCACCAAGACAAGTGTTTGACGATGAAGCCATCACATAATCACTCGAATATCTACTGATATTCTAGTCTGCTAGTAGGCTAAAATGGTGACACTTCTCAAGCTATTCGAACCTTATGGCTCTGATACCATGTAAGACAATAGTTATGCAATATAACACAGGAGTAGTAGAAGAGAAGATAACAGATATAGGAGAATCTCAACAATTTTTCTACTAACAATAAGTACAAAGATGATGGAGTTGTCCTCCCGTGCGCTCTCAAGGTAGAGCTTAAATGGTGATCTAGAAACTCTAGTAGGGAGATACAAGGTAGAGGTATGTTGACGGCTTACATGGGTGCTAGAGCATGGGCAGCCACCGCCCGTGTTATTGCCATACATGGCTTAGACCGGTTGAACCGACCTAACAAATATAAATGATTTCTGACTCCAATAGGGAATATTCCATGGAATATTCCCTTTACCATCGCGCCAGGGGCACTGCCCCCGAACCCCAGCAAGGGGTCCACTGGCCCCCTAGGACCCCCCAGTGAGGGGGCCCGCTGGCCCCCTTGGACCCCCAGCTGGGGCTACTCACCGTTGCCCCGGACCCGACAATTGGGGACCTTGGTAACTCCCTTTCCCTACAATACCTTACATGGTCCAATATGACCTTCATCCAACATGCAAGTTGGGATTCCCATCAATTGGGTAATGCACGCTTGGCTTCTCCTCATAATGGAGGCCTTACAAAATGTGCATACAATCATGAGGGGTAGACATTGATTATATACTAACGTATTTCAGCTTGGTGGTTTTGTGCAAAAAAGGAAGGAAAACAATGTGTGCAGGTTGAAAAAGGCATTATATGGTTTGAAGCAAGAACCACATGCTTGGTATGAGAAGATACATGCCTACTTGATTGCACATGGTTTTGAGAACAATCCAACTGATAGCACATTATATGTTAAATGCGGAAATGATGTGCTTTTAATAATTGATATCTATGTGGATGACATGTTTCTCAGTGGTCCTAATGAGAAGCATATTGTTGATTTTAAGGCTGATTTGCATGCCTCTTTTGAGATGTCAGATTTGATGCATTTGCATCAATATTTGGGCATTCAGTTCATGCAAATTGATGGAGGAATAGATTTGTGTCAAACAAAACATATTGACACATTATAACAATATTTTGGCCTTGAATATTGCAAACCTATTGCCAATCCTATGGAGACAAGTTTACGATTGATTCTTCATGATGCTGGCCATGCATTTGATGTTGTTCTCTATCAGCATTCTATTGGATGCTTGATTTACTTATGCAATATTGTTGAGGCATCAAGCATTCATAGGTCATTAAGCACATCTTTTGCTACTTGAGTCGTACCCGAGTACTTGGATTGTTGTATCCCAAGGGGGGATCACTACTACTACTAGATTTACATGCTTTTTCTAACTCTGATGTGACTCGTTTCTATGACACTCATGTGACCATCAATTCTTGTTGCTTCATCCTTGGTAGCTCATGCATATCTTGGTTGAGCAAGAAGCAGCCTATTGTGGCCACTTCTAGTTGTGAGACTGAGTAAAGGGAAACTTTCACAAAAACTATTGCGTGTGTGTAGCTTAGATTCCTTTTGGTTGATTTGGGTGTTGTTCAATCCTTTAAGTATTCCTAAGTTTAGCGTATCTTAGAGTCAAAGAGATTTATTGAAACCACATGGAGTGATTGACTAGAAATTACATAATATCTAAAATCTCATTTCTTAGCCAGATACACACATCTAGGGAGAACTTATCAATATGAGAGAATTAGACATGAAAAGTTCAGTCGTTTTCTAAAGCGAACCACTACATTTACAACAAGACAAACCTAAATATAACTATTCTAGAAGTCTTTGATTTAGTCTTCGAATTTATTTATTTATGCCCATCCACTTGTATCCATGCCCTCATGCTTCTTCACCTGCTAGATCAAACACAACCACATTAAAACCTTCTGGACATTTAAAACATTAAAAATCCATTTAACCTTCCATGATTCCATAATATTCAACATGCCTCCCAGTTGACAAGCAACTGACCTCAGTTGATAAATATAAAAATAGAAATGGATGATCAGTCACATGTCCCATCACTGAACAATATTGAGCATGAACCATGTAAAGCACATGCATGGAATTGGAAACCTGAAAGTTCAATGTATTTGGGAATGATATGCAAAAATTAAATGATCATAGTGAGGTGATAAGGAGGTCTTATGTATCCATTGTGATTCCTCAAGTGAGTGGTTTTTATATTTGACTAAATACCTATGATATTGTTTACCAACTCGTGTAGTGGTAACATCATAATCTATTACTTTCTCGAGAATCAATATTTCCGCATCCTCTTCAAGTAAAGGAGGATCATCTAAAATAGGTATGAGTGGTAAAGTACCTTTAAAAGATTTCAAAAAACTTATATGGAAAGAATTATGTATACCCCAATGAGAAGGTATATCTAATCGAAAAGAATTTTCATTTATTTTCTCAATAATGTGAAAAGGTCCATAATACCATGGGACAAGTTTTACCTTAGGATGTTGAGAAATATTTTTTAAATGCCTTTTAATGATTCGTAACCAAACTAAATCATTTTCATTAAATTGTTTAGCTATGCGCTTCTTATTAATACTACGCACGTAACATTCTTGACTCTTCCTAATATGCTCATGCACTTCAGCAAGTGTAGAAATATGATCTTGTGCAAAAGAATCAGCCATAGGAATGTCAGTTTGAGTGAGAATCATGGGAGTGGGAAGCTTTCTTCCATAAACAATTTCATATGGTGCACGACCAGTAGTAGTGTGCGGGGTGTTATTATATGCAAATTGAAGTAAAGGGAGTTTTTCATTCCAATTACTTGGATTACCTAAAGAGTAACAACGTAATAAATCCAAAATAGTATTATTTGTAGCCTCACTTTGACCATTACTTTTAGGATGAAATGCAGCATTAAAGTCTATTTTTTATCCTAGATGTTGAAATAATGCCACCAAAAATGATTACAAAAACGAACATCTCGATCTGAAAGAATAACTTTAGGGAAACCATGATGTGCAAAAATTTTAATAAATAACTTAGCAGCTTGAGGTGTAGTTAAAGTCTTTTTAGAAGGAATGAAGTATGTACATTTACTAAACCTATCAACAATTGTCCAAATCATATCATTGTGAGATGCAGTTGTAGGAAGACCAGTAATGAAATCCATAGAAATCTGTTCCCATGGTCCATCAGGTATAGGAAGAGGCATTAATAATCTGAATGGTTTACCATGATGTCGTTTTACATGCTGACAAATAGTGTAGTGAGAAACATACTCTGCAATATATTTTTCCATGTTAGGCCAAAAGAAGAAATCTTTACATGCATAAATAGTACTTTGTATGCCCCTATGACCCATATATGGTAGTTCATGCATCTCTTTCATAACAAACTCTTTGAATACTTATGTAATGCATAACTTGTGTTGGAAATACAAGAATACATTATGAAATGTGTAATGATCCTCATGATGTGATGTGGAATTATTGAAAGCAATCCATGCTTGTGAAAAATACAGGTCACATGCATAAGTGGAAATCATATCATGAAATGAATGAATCTGAATAGCATAATATTATTAATTGAAATAGTAGGTGTTTGTGGGGATGGGAGAAGACTTAAAGCATCAGCTACAACATTAGCTTTTCCTGGGTGATATTGAATGAGAGGTTGGAAGTTTTGTAGAAATGAAGCCCATTTAATATGTCTATCGAAAATCAATGGTTGATGTAATAAATGCTTAATAGCTTGTTGGTCGGTTTTAATGAGAACTTTTGAACCCATAAGATAATGTTTCCAAATTTTCAATGTATGCACAACAGCTAATAGTTCCTTATCATATGTACTATGATTGTGTTCAAAAGCTTTGAGTTTCCTACTTTCAAATGCAAGAGGATGATTGTTTTGCATTAAAACAACACCTATATCAGAACCACTAGCATCTGTAACTACGTGAAATGGTTGTGCAAAATCACGTAATTGCAAAACAGGCGCATGGGAAAGTGCATACTTAAGTTTATCAAAAGATTGTTGTTGTGCTACTCCCCATACAAATTCTAGATTTTTCTTCAATAATAAAGTAAGGGGAAGGGCTATATAAGAAAATCCCTTTACAAACTTTCCATAAAAGCTAGCTAATCCTAAAAATGAACGGACATCATTCACTGATTGAGGTTTAGGCCATTCTTCAATTACTTTAATCTTCTTGGGATCTACATGAATGCCTTGACTATAGACGATATGTCCAAGATGCTCTATCTCGTTTTGGAAGAAACAAATCTTTTCAAAATTAGCATAAAGTTTATTTTTACATAACAAATCAAAGAATGTTGCTAAATGAGTTTCATGTTCACTATCATTCCTACTATAAACAAGTATATCATCAAAGAAGACAAGAACGAAATCTTGGTATTCAAGGAAAATATTATTCATCATACGTGCAAAGGTGGCGGGTGCATTGGTAAGTCCAAAAGGCATTACCATGAATTCAAAATGGCCATGTTGAGTTCTAAAAGCAGTTTTATAACTATCATGCGATGTCATTCTTATCTGATGATACCCAGATTTGAGGTCAATTTTACTGAAGACACAAGCTCCACGAAGTTTATCTAGCAAGTCATCTATCCTAGGAATAGGATACCTATTCTTAATGGTAATTTTATTAAGTGCTCTATAATCAATGCACATTCTATACGTCTTGTTCTTCTTCTCAACTAAAAGAACAGGGGCTCCAAAAGGAGAAGAGCTAGGATGTATTAGTCCTTTGTTGAGTAAATCTTTAACTTGTCTAGCTATTTCATTTTGGTGTAAAGGTCCATGCCTATAAGGTGCTTTATGAGGAGGAGAGCTACCAAGAATTAAATCAATCCTATGGTCAAGAGATCCTCTAGAAGGTGGTAATGCAGAAGGAAAATCAGCCATAAAACAATCCTTATACGAGTCCATAAATGAATTTTGTGCACTTGGAAGTGTATGTGTA
Organism: Ceratopteris richardii; assembly: GCA_020310875.1. Taxonomy (NCBI): domain Eukaryota; kingdom Viridiplantae; phylum Streptophyta; class Polypodiopsida; order Polypodiales; family Pteridaceae; genus Ceratopteris; species Ceratopteris richardii. The sequence goes on along the minus strand of CM035417.1, from coordinate 146,898,900 downwards.
TAATCAGTTATATTATTCACAAAGACAATACATGAGTTATAACCTTTCCTAAAAGCTCGTTTGACTTGCGTATGACTAATGAATGGGAAGGGTTGAAAATCATGCATCGTAGACAGTGAAACATCTTTATTTTGAAATTTGAAAGTAATCGTGTGTGTATCATGCATCGCAGACAGTGAAACATCTTTATTTTGAAATTTGAAAGTAATCTTGTGTGTAATTATGTTGAAACGGCATGCCAAGGATAACATCATATGACTGCAACAGAGCAATTAAAAATGAACATTCATCTACATATGATCCTATACAAATTTGAACATTATGCACCTCATTTGTAACATTATACCTATTCCCTATAAACACAGCCTTAACCTTATACATAGAAGGATGAGTAGTAAGGTTAAGATTTTTAACTAGCTTATGAGAAATAAAATCATGCGAGCTACCATCGTCATGTAACACATTTACTACTACACCATTAATGGTGCCATGCATGCAGAGTAGAGAATGGTTAGAAATTTCGTTACCCAGGGTACTTAGTTCTTGCTCTAATACTTCTTTAGACCAGTTAGGTTCAGTGTCAGCAAGAACAACCTCCATGTTGTGTACTTGAGCTTCAATGGGTTGCCTATTAGTAGGTCTCATCCGACAGGCAGCTTTCGTATGACAAATCTTTCCACAATTCCAACAAGTTACACGGGGTCATTTTTGTTGAGCATTCGTCATCGTATTTTGAAGAGTGGTAGGTTTGTGAGGCTGGCCAAGGGTTGATTTGTTGGATGGTACTAAATGGGATTGAGGAGGGCATTGGAAAGTAGGTGAAGCGAACATAGTAAAAGGATGCTTAAAAAGAAAATTGGCTTTGATGGTTGGTTGACATTGATGAATTTGTTGTAAGAGAAGTGTTTTGGTGATAGATTGGAACTCCTTTTCAGCATCATGCAAAAAGAGATAGCTTCATACAAGGTTGTAGGTCGAAGGGTATGGAGCTTTGCTTGGATTCCCATCTCCAAGCCATCTTCATATTTTCGTTGCAAACTTGCTTTAGGAACCTGCTCAAGTGAACGAAGTAATAAAAGACATTGCCAAAAATATTCAGTATAAATGGATACATTATCTCCTTCTCTCCATCCAAAAGTTGTCCATGCACGATGTGCATGTAGATGGAACAGGGAAGGAAGGAAAGACTCCTTAATTTTTGCCTGAAATGAATCAAATGTGGTAGGATAGTTGGTACTATTCCGTAAAACATTCCACCATAGCTGAGCTCTTTCTACAAATAATTGGTAGCAAACTTGACTTTCTCACTTTTTGAATAAGACTCATCCGAGTAGAAATCGTTGAATTGAGAGAGCCATGACAGGACAAATTGGCCATTTTTTCATCCATCTAATCTAGAGAATTGGAAGTTCTTAGCACCTATCTTGGAACTTGCACCTTCTTCTTGTGCAGTGATAATCGCTTTCACCACTCATGATCATCACTTTGTACTTGTTAGAGCATAGCATCGCATTCTTGTACAGTTTGTTGAGTTGCTTGAAGTTCTTATCATATAATTTCTAATTGTTGCTCGAGTGAGACCCCAGGTAAAGGTGAATTGCCAAAATCCTCCATTGTTGTAGGGTCCATATCTAAAGAAAAAAATCCCTCTTTCAAACTATGTTGGATCCTCAATCTAATAGGTTATTTAAAAAACTCGTTCCGATAGCTTTCCAATGATATATTATATGCTAAAATCCGAGTTATATATTGTAAATTATGCCTTATTCTTTGATGCACTCCTCTAGAAAATCGACAGGCACTTCCACACGTGTGAGATCATCTTGGAACTTGTAAAAGGAAGAGGGAGGTGAAAGTTGATGTAAATATGACAAAAGGGAGATAGAGTGATAACTCAAAGAGATGGAGTAGTGTTTAAAGTACTTCCCTTGTAAGTAGGAGGTTGTGGGTTCAAATCCTCCTCCCTTAGGGAATCTAAAACTCTCTATTGCCACTGAAAAATAAAATTGCCTCACGCATAGCCAATGGCGCCAAGGGAGCCTTGGGTGCCAATGTTGCCAATGTATGGCCTAAGTTTTTGCCTAAGTTCTTTACCTTAGTCGATGCGAAGGAGTAAGTTTAGGTGTAAACGTAGGTTCTGGTTCTGGTTCTGGTTCTAGAACTAGAACAGAGACAGAGACAGAAGCAGAAGCAGAAGCAGAAGGAGAATCAGAAGCAAAAGCAAAAGCGGAAGGGGAAGCGGAAGTGAAAGCGGAAGCAGACGCGGACGTGGACATGGATTCAGATTCGGATTCAGATCATGAATCGAGAACGCAAACAGAGAGAACGCAGATCGCGAACAGAGAACGCAAATAAACCCCTCTGGAGTGATACGTGCCAGGCTCTGATACCACTGTTATCAGGTCCCTCAGTGCACGCACACATAGAGGCAGAAAGAAAACAAAACAAGAATAAAAAACAGAGAAATAATTGACGTGATATTGGGTGCAATCTCCCCGCGTGTACTCTGATGGAAGAATCTCTCATAGTACATGTATTTATAGGTTTATTTATATTACGCCCTAACGATAGAAGTTACATGAGGGCCATCGCTTTTAGAGGTGTCTTTTAGGAAAAACTACTTTATTTACAAAAGGCGTCGCTTTCTAAAGCGAACCACTACTTTTACAACAAGATAAACCTAAATATAACTATTCTAGAAGTCTTCAGTTTAGTCTTTGAATTTATTTACTTACGCGCATCCACTTGTATCCACACCCTCATGCTTCTTCACCTGCTAGATCAAACACAACCACATTAAAACCTTTTGGACATTCAAAACATTAAAAATCCATTTAACCTTCCATGGTTCCATAATATACAACAGAGCCTATACTAGTTGAAGATCCAGCAAATTCAAGATTGATGATTCAGCTAGATCCAGATCTTCTACGAGCTTGGAAGAGGCGGAATGTTGATGCATTATGTGCAATTATCACTAGTGTAAGTGATTTTGTGCTTACTTTAGTTCAACATACTACTAAAGCACATGAGGCTTGGGTCATATTGGCTTGTCAATATGAGATCAAGAACCACACTAGGATACAGAATTTAGAAAATCAATTGGCAAATGAAAAGCATTCTAATTTTGAAAAGGCTTAAGATTTTATCAAACGGATAAAACATCTTCAAGATCAATTTTATCAAACTCTATGTACCTACACTTAAAAGAAATTTGTTGTCAGTTTCTACAATAACAGATCGTGGACTAGAAGTTCACTTCAATAAGAGTGGTGTAGAAATCATGGATTCATCAGGTAATGTAGTAGGTAAAGGCATAAGACGTGATAACTTGTATGAGTTAAGTGCCTTAACTTTTATAGAAGATAAAGATGTGAGCAGGTTATGGCACCAATGATTTGGGCATCTCGGATTTGTAGTTTTGAAGGAGATGCAAAGAACACCGATGGTTGCTCATTTGCATGTATTTTCAGAGTTGCATGAACCTTTCGAAGCTTGTATGATGGGCAAGCAACAACGAAAGGCATTTCCAAGAGAGACCAACAATCGATGTCAAGCTCCTCTAGAGTTGGTACATGCTGATCTCTGTAGTAAAATGTCCACACCTGCTTTAGGAGAATCTTTCTACTTTTTGCTGTTAGTCGATGATTATAGTAGAAAGATGTGGGTTTATTTCATTCGAGAGAAGGCTGATGCTTTTGAAAAATTTAAAATGTGGCATAAGTATGTGGAAAATGAATCAAGAAGGAAACTAAAGAAATTCAAAATAGATAGAAGAGATGAATTCTTGTCAACAGAATTCAATAATTACTGTAAGGAGCATGGTGTGAAAAGGCAACTTACCACAGCTCATACACCTCAACAAAATGGCATTGTTGAGCGCAGGAACATGACAGTGGTTGAAATGGCTCATTGTATGTTAAAGGCTCAAGACATGCCTGATTCATTCTGGGCAAAAGCAGTCAATACAGCAGTCTACATCCTCAATCGAAGCTACACAAAAGCACTGAAGGGGATGACTCCTCAAGAAGCATATTCTGATAAAAAGCCTTCAGTTTTGCATTTCAGAATTTTTGGTTGTTTTTGTTATGCACATATTCCTGATTCAACAAGATCAAAGTTGGATCCAAAAAGCAAAAAGTGTGTCTTCCTAGGATATAGTGAAGAGTATAAAGCATACAGGTTGTGGGATCCTGAGGCCAAGAAGATTTTTGTCAGCCGAGATGTGGTGTTTGATGAATGACCACATTTAGTAGAAGATAAAGGTAAATCTACTATCATTGGACCTTCATGCATCACTTTCTCACCATTGTCATATCACCTCATGTCTCCTAAGATTGATAATTTAAGGTAGGATCCTTTTTTATGTTGATAATTACACCATTTTTTTACTTTGGGACCATAAACAACATAATAATCCACCCATGTTACAATTCTTCGCTTTATTTACTTGACAGTTTGTACCCTCAAGTACATAGCTATGTACATTTTCAAGTACACAATAGAAATCCTCTTGACCAATTCATAAGTTTTGTTGATTCTAGGATGACCAAGAATAGGGGCATCATGGCATTCAAACAAAAAATTTCTTCTTTCTTTATCATGAGATACAAAAATATTTCCGTTATATAAAAAGTATTCATCTTCAATAGTTTAGTGCTTATCATTTTGAGGATAAGTTTCTACCTTGATCAATAACTTCCTTCAAAGCTTCTTTAAAATATCCTTAGATAGAATACTTTTCATTAACTTTATCAATCATTAGAGATTTGTGTGAATCTTGGAAAATTCAATATACGTATGTGCCTAAGAGCATCTGCAACTACATTGAATTATCTTGTTTGATATCTAAGCTCATATTCAAACTTTTGAAGTATCTTGACTCACCTAGCTTTTCTACCTATTAGCTCAACTTTTTTTGCAAAACCATTTGATGCTTTCTTGATCAAAACTATGGTTACTTTGGTTCCAAACATGTAATCTCCCCGCTTGTCTAGAGCATGTACAATGCCATAAAGATCCTTTTCATAGATAGAATACTTTCTTTGATTTGGGTTAGCTTTTGACTTTCAAAAGCAATTGGTTGACCATTTTGATTTAGCATAGCGCCAACTGCAAGTTCACTTGCATCTGTTTCAAACCACAAATGGCTCATTTGGGTCAAACATTTGCAGGACTAGGGATGATGCTACAACTTTCTTAAGTTTTTCCATAATCTCTTCTTGTTCCAACCGAGCTAAGCCCTTTAGGCTTTCCCTTTAGTTTTTCATATAAAGGGACTGGTATTTGACAAAGTTTGATACAAACTTCATATAGTGTCACATAGTCCTAGTAGGAGATGGTTGAACCATGCCTTAAGAGAGAGGATTAGGAAGTAATCTTCAACAGGGCTTTTGGGGCAAGTGGTTAGCCCAACATACTCCTAACCAGGAGGTTGTGAGTTCAATTCTCAACATTGGTAACAAATCCTAGTTGAGGAACTTGGGAAAGATGGATATAGGAAGCCTCAATCGTGAGCACTTGGGAAGTGCTTGAGCGTGGGTAAGTCTGAAACTAACCAAGAAGGAAGGCACATGGGATCTTGGACACCAACAAAGGATTGGATAGTTCCAACATAGGTCCATGCATTGTAGTTTGAGGCTACTAGAAATTCTCAAATGTGGAAAAGGGCCCAAGTTAGATAGAAGGGTCCACAAGTGAGCATTGAGGACAATGCTCAATCTAAGGAGGAAGTAATGTCACATAATCTTATTAGGAGATGGTTGAAGCAAACCTTAAGAGGTAGGATTAGGAACTAATCCTCAATCATGGGTTTGGGGGCAAGTCGTTAGCCCATCACACTCCTAACAAGGAGGTGTGAGTTCAATTCCCAACATATAGTATTGTGCTAATCTTAAAAGGATTTGCAATCCTAATATGGTTTTCAGATGTGGCCAATCAAGAATAACTTAGACATTTTTAGGATCTACTTGAACTTCTTTTAAAGAAAGAACGTGTCCAAGATATTTTATTTTTCATGCAAATAATTTACACCTAGAATCTTTGACATATCACTTATGCTCTTTTTGGAAATGGGAAATCTTTTTTGAGTGATCCAAATGGAAGATTACTTCGCTATCTTGGCTATAGAAATGGATGATCTTTGACATCTTGGACGATCCAAATCTTTGACATCTTGGACGATCCAAATCTCTGACATCTTGGCTATCTTTTTTGAGCAATCCAAATGGACGATCCAAATCTTTGACATGTTGGCTATAGAAAAGGATGTTGTCTAAAAAATTAACTATAAATTTACTCGATTGGGGCCTTCGAATTGTATTCATTAGGGCCATAGTAGCAACAGAAATTTTTCAAACCCAAATGGCATGACTAAAAATTCAAAATTCTCATACTTTATCTTGAAGGTTGTCTTAGGTACATCTAAAACTTTGATCCTAATTTGATGGTATCCTTATCAAATATCAAGCTTTGAAAATTTATTTTCAACTTTAAATTAATTCAATGGATCATATGTTTAGGGCATCAGATATTTATTATTCACCACAGATTTACTCAAAGCTTGATAATCAATACATAGCCACATTCTTCCATCATTCTTCTTTAATAAGAGGATAGTAACTACCCAAGGGGACTCACTAGGTTAAATGAATCCTTTATCAAGCTATTCATTCAACTAATCCTCCAATTTAGCTTGTTAGGAATATGGGACTTGGTAGTGTCGAAATATTTCAGTAGTGATGTGTGTGAACACACTTAGAACTTTTAGGGAACTTTTTTCACACTCATGTCTCCATGGATTGACAAGTAAAGGAGGTGGTGCTCACACTTGGGCTATAGCGTTGTCGACACCCCTCCGGTCTCTGTCTTAGAATCACACAAAAAATTGGTGAGCATATTCAAGGTGATTAGTGTTGGTGCAAGGCAATCAACAATTGAAGTTTTGATGAAGAATTGAAGTCAAGGACTGAAGAAAAGATCAAGTTATGAAGCATGAAGGAAGTGCATATCCAGAAGATGAAGATGTGTACACATATGTACATTAATTTAGTGTTAGCTCACTTATACTTTTGAATAGTTATGAGCTTGTAAATATTTGACTATATATACAAGGAAACATGTCGGGGCAAATATGAGAGAGTGTGTAAGAACAAGATTTGAGAAGAATTAGATGTCGTCAAACACTTGTGAAGTGAATAGAATAGCTCTCTCATCTAGATGTAAATTTTTCCAGAGATGAAGAAAAGTTGCCCCCGATCTTTCTGAGTATTCTCCTTCTGTGCATCATTTCAAGAATCCTTTTGGAGGTGTCTAAATCCATAGTTAATGAGTCTATGGTTAAAGTTTGAGAGTCTAATTGTAAACAGGCTGTGAGAATTATGACTAGGAACATTCGTATGTGAGAAAGTGTCAAGTGTCTTCTGAAACAAGCGCAATCCCGATGGTCAAAGAAATTGTCAGTTCTCAGTGCATAGTGTAAAGTTTTGGACAAATGAGGAGTCAAAATCTAAGTTGGAAGGTAAGCCATCTATGGTAAAAAGCATTTGCATAAACGGATCCTAAATTGAGAGAACCAAGCTTTAGAAGTTGCAGGTGTCAAAGTCGACTGTAAAGAACTATAGTTTTAGACATAGGTAACTTGTTAAAATCATTTCTCAAAATCTACAAAATCTTTTGGAATGATTTAACTTGGAGGAGGTGTGCAAGCTACAGGAGACACCTTGTGCAAATTTTTATAAAAAAATTTACATGTTTGATAAGTCAATGAATGAGTTATGTGCAATAGGCGTTCTGTGTAGTCATCCTCTTCACAGTTTGTTCAAGATTTTTGAAAATGAGTATTGATCCTCCAAATTGGTCCTCCACTCTAATTAAGCTATGATCATCACTTTGTACTTGTTAGAGCATAGCATCGCATTCTTGTACAGTTTGTTGAGTTGCTTGAAGTTCTTATCATATAATTTCTAATTGTTGCTCGAGTGAGACCCCAGGTAAAGGTGAATTGCCAAAATCCTCCATTGTTGTAGGGTCCATATCTAAAGAACAAAATCCCTCTTTCAAACTATGTTGGATCCTCAATCTAATAGGTTATTTAAAAAACTCGTTCCGATAGCTTTCCAATGATATATTATATGCTAAAATCCGAGTTATATATTGTAAATTATGCCTTATTCTTTGATGCACTCCTCTAGAAAATCGACAGGCACTTCCACACGTGTGAGATCATCTTGGAACTTGTAAAAGGAAGAGGGAGGTGAAAGTTGATGTAAATATGACAAAAGGGAGATAGAGTGATAACTCAAAGAGATGGAGTAGTGTTTAAAGTACTTCCCTTGTAAGTAGGAGGTTGTGGGTTCAAATCCTCCTCCCTTAGGGAATCTAAAACTCTCTATTGCCACTGAAAAATAAAATTGCCTCACGCATAGCCAATGGCGCCAAGGGAGCCTTGGGTGCCAATGTTGCCAATGTATGGCCTAAGTTTTTGCCTAAGTTCTTTACCTTAGTCGATGCGAAGGAGTAAGTTTAGGTGTAAACGTAGGTTCTGGTTCTGGTTCTGGTTCTAGAACTAGAACAGAGACAGAGACAGAAGCAGAAGCAGAAGCAGAAGGAGAATCAGAAGCAAAAGCAGAAGCGGAAGGGGAAGCGGAAGTGAAAGCGGAAGCAGACGTGGACGTGGACGTGGATTCGGATTCGGATTCAGATCATGAACCGAGAACGCAAACAGAGAGAACGCAGATCGCGAACAGAGAATGCAAATAAACCCCTCCGGAGTGATATGTGCCAGGCTCTGATACCACTGTTATCAGGTCCCTCAGTGCACGCACACATAGAGGCAGAAAGAAAACAAAACAAGAATAAAAAACAGAGAAATAATTGACGCGATATTGGGTGCAATCTCCCCCCGTGTACTATGATGGAAAAATCTCTCAGAGTACATGTATTTATAGGTTTATTTATATTACGCCCTAACAATAGAAGTTACATGAGGGCCATCGCTTTTAGAGGTGTCTTTTAGGAAAAACTACTTTATTTACAAAAGGCGTCGCTTTCTAAAGCGAACCACTACTTTTACAACAAGATAAACCTAAATATAACTATTCTAGAAGTCTTCAGTTTAGTCTTTGAATTTATTTACTTACGCGCATCCACTTGTATCCACACCCTCATGCTTCTTCACCTGCTAGATCAAACACAACCACATTAAAACCTTTTAGACATTCAAAACATTAAAAATCCATTTAACCTTCCATGGTTCCATAATATACAACAGAGCCTATACTAGTTGAAGATCCAGCAAATTCAAGATTGATGATTCAGCTAGATCCAGATCTTCTACGAGCTTGGAAGAGGCGGAATGTTGATGCATTATGTGCAATTATCACTAGTGTAAGTGATTTTGTGCTTACTTTAGTTCAACATACTACTAAAGCACATGAGGCTTGGGTCATATTGGCTTGTCAATATGAGATCAAGAACCACACTAGGATACAGAATTTAGAAAATCAATTGGCAAATGAAAAGCATTCTAATTCTGAAAAGGCTTAAGATTTTATCAAACGGATTAAACATCTTCAAGATCAATTTTATCAAACTCTATGTACCTACACTTAAAAGAAATTTGTTGTCAGTTTCTACAATAACAGATCGTGGACTAGAAGTTCACTTCAATAAGAGTGGTGTAGAAATCATGGATTCATCAGGTAATGTAGTAGGTAAAGGCATAAGACGTGATAACTTGTATGAGTTAAGTGCCTTAACTTTTATAGAAGATAAAGATGTGAGCAGGTTATGGCACCAATGATTTGGGCATCTCGGATTTGTAGTTTTGAAGGAGATGCAAAGAACACCGATGGTTGCTCATTTGCATGTATTTTCAGAGTTGCATGAACCTTTCGAAGCTTGTATGATGGGCAAGCAACAACGAAAGGCATTTCCAAGAGAGACCAACAATCGATGTCAAGCTCCTCTAGAGTTGGTACATGCTGATCTCTGTAGTAAAATGTCCACACCTGCTTTAGGAGAATCTTTCTACTTTTTGCTGTTAGTCGATGATTATAGTAGAAAGATGTGGGTTTATTTCATTCGAGAGAAGGCTGATGCTTTTGAAAAATTTAAAACGTGGCATAAGTATGTGGAAAATGAATCAAGAAGGAAACTAAAGAAATTCAGAATAGATAGAAGAGATGAATTCTTGTCAACAGAATTCAATAATTACTGTAAGGAGCATGGTGTGAAAAGGCAACTTACCACAGCTCATACACCTCAACAAAATGGCATTGTTGAGCGCAGGAACATGACAGTCGTTGAAATGGCTCATTGTATGTTAAAGGCTCAAGACATGCCTGATTCATTCTGGGCAAAAGCAGTCAATACAGCAGCCTACATCCTCAATCGAAGCTACACAAAAGCACTGAAGGGGATGACTCCTCAAGAAGCATATTCTGATAAAAAGCCTTCAATTTTGCATTTCAGAATTTTTGGTTGTTTTTGTTATGCACATATTCCTGATTCAACAAGATCAAAGTTGGATCCAAAAAGCAAAAAGTGTGTCTTCCTAGGATATAGTGAAGAGTATAAAGCATACAGGTTGTGGGATCCTGAGGCCAAGAAGATTTTTGTCAGCCGAGATGTGGTGTTTGATGAATGACCACATTTAGTAGAAGATAAAGGTAAATCTACTATCATTGGACCTTCATGCATCACTTTCTCACCATTGTCATATCACCTCATGTCTCCTAAGATTGATAATTTAAGGTAGGATCCTTTTTTATGTTGATAATTACACCATTTTTTTACTTTGGGACCATAAACAACATAATAATCCACCCATGTTACAATTCTTCGCTTTATTTACTTGACAGTTTGTACCCTCAAGTACATAGCTATGTACATTTTCAAGTACACAATAGAAATCCTCTTGACCAATTCATAAGTTTTGTTGATTCTAGGATGACCAAGAATAGGGGCATCATGGCATTCAAACAAAAAATTTCTTCTTTCTTTATCATGAGATACAAAAATATTTCCGTTATATAAAAAGTATTCATCTTCAATAGTTTAGTGCTTATCATTTTGAGGATAAGTTTCTACCTTGATCAATAACTTCCTTCAAAGCTTCTTTAAAATATCCTTAGATAGAATACTTTTCATTAACTTTATCAATCATTAGAGATTTGTGTGAATCTTGGAAAATTCAATATACGTATGTGCCTAAGAGCATCTGCAACTACATTGAATTATCTTGTTTGATATCTAAGCTCATATTCAAACTTTTGAAGTATCTTGACTCACCTAGCTTTTCTACCTATTAGCTCAACTTTTTTTGCAAAACCATTTGATGCTTTCTTGATCAAAACTATGGTTACTTTGGTTCCAAACATGTAATCTCCCCGCTTGTCTAGAGCATGTACAATGCCATAAAGATCCTTTTCATAGATAGAATACTTTCTTTGATTTGGGTTAGCTTTTGACTTTCAAAAGCAATTGGTTGACCATTTTGATTTAGCATAGCGCCAACTGCAAGTTCACTTGCATCTGTTTCAAACCACAAATGGCTCATTTGGGTCAAACATTTGCAGGACTAGGGATGATGCTACAACTTTCTTAAGTTTTTCCATAATCTCTTCTTGTTCCAACCGAGCTAAGCCCTTTAGGCTTTCCCTTTAGTTTTTCATATAAAGGGACTGGTATTTGACAAAGTTTGATACAAACTTCATATAGTGTCACATAGTCCTAGTAGGAGATGGTTGAACCATGCCTTAAGAGAGAGGATTAGGAAGTAATCTTCAACAGGGCTTTTGGGGCAAGTGGTTAGCCCAACATACTCCTAACCAGGAGGTTGTGAGTTCAATTCTCAACATTGGTAACAAATCCTAGTTGAGGAACTTGGGAAAGATGGATATAGGAAGCCTCAATCGTGAGCACTTGGGAAGTGCTTGAGCGTGGGTAAGTCTGAAACTAACCAAGAAGGAAGGCACATGGGATCTTGGACACCAACAAAGGATTGGATAGTTCCAACATAGGTCCATGCATTGTAGTTTGAGGCTACTAGAAATTCTCAAATGTGGAAAAGGGCCCAAGTTAGATAGAAGGGTCCACAAGTGAGCATTGAGGACAATGCTCAATCTAAGGAGGAAGTAATGTCACATAATCTTATTAGGAGATGGTTGAAGCAAACCTTAAGAGGTAGGATTAGGAACTAATCCTCAATCATGGGTTTGGGGGCAAGTCGTTAGCCCATCACACTCCTAACAAGGAGGTGTGAGTTCAATTCCCAACATATAGTATTGTGCTAATCTTAAAAGGATTTGCAATCCTAATATGGTTTTCAGATGTGGCCAATCAAGAATAACTTAGACATTTTTAGGATCTACTTGAACTTCTTTTAAAGAAAGAACGTGTCCAAGATATTTTATTTTTCATGCAAATAATTTACACCTAGAATCTTTGACATATCACTTATGCTCTTTTTGGAAATGGGAAATCTTTTTTGAGTGATCCAAATGGAAGATTACTTCGCTATCTTGGCTATAGAAATGGATGATCTTTGACATCTTGGACGATCCAAATCTTTGACATCTTGGACGATCCAAATCTCTGACATCTTGGCTATCTTTTTTGAGCAATCCAAATGGACGATCCAAATCTTTGACATGTTGGCTATAGAAAAGGATGTTGTCTAAAAAATTAACTATAAATTTACTCGATTGGGGCCTTCGAATTGTATTCATTAGGGCCATAGTAGCAACAAAAATTTTTCAAACCCAAATGGCATGACTAAAAATTCAAAATTCTCATACTTTATCTTGAAGGTTGTCTTAGGTACATCTAAAACTTTGATCCTAATTTGATGGTATCCTTATCAAATATCAAGCTTTGAAAATTTATTTTCAACTTTAAATTAATTCAATGGATCATATGTTTAGGGCATCAGATATTTATTATTCACCACAGATTTACTCAAAGCTTGATAATCAATACATAGCCACATTCTTCCATCATTCTTCTTTAATAAGAGGATAGTAACTACCCAAGGGGACTCACTAGGTTAAATGAATCCTTTATCAAGCTATTCATTCAACTAATCCTCCAATTTAGCTTGTTAGGAATATGGGACTTGGTAGTGTCGAAATATTTCAGTAGTGATGTGTGTGAACACACTTAGAACTTTTAGGGAACTTTTTTCACACTCATGTCTCCATGGATTGACAAGTAAAGGAGGTGGTGCTCACGCTTGGGCTATAGCGTTGTCGACACCCCTCCGGTCTCTGTCTTAGAATCACACAAAAAATTGGTGAGCATATTCAAGGTGATTAGTGTTGGTGCAAGGCAATCAACAATTGAAGTTTTGATGAAGAATTGAAGTCAAGGACTGAAGAAAAGATCAAGTTATGAAGCATGAAGGAAGTGCATATCCAGAAGATGAAGATGTGTACACATATGTACATTAATTTAGAGTTAGCTCACTTATACTTTTGAATAGTTATGAGCTTGTAAATATTTGACTATATATACAAGGAAACATGTCGGGGCAAATATGAGAGAGTGTGTAAGAACAAGATTTGAGAAGAATTAGATGTCATCAAACACTTGTGAAGTGAATAGAATAGCTCTCTCATCTAGATGTAAATTTTTCCAGAGATGAAGAAAAGTTGCCCCCGATCTTTCTGAGTATTCTCCTTCTGTGCATCATTTCAAGAATCCTTTTGGAGGTGTCTAAATCCATAGTTAATGAGTCTATGGTTAAAGTTTGAGAGTCTAATTGTAAACAGGCTGTGAGAATTATGACTAGGAACATTCGTATGTGAGAAAGTGTCAAGTGTCTTCTGAAACAAGCGCAATCCCGATGGTCAAAGAAATTGTCAGTTCTCAGTGCATAGTGTAAAGTTTTGGACAAATGAGGAGTCAAAATCTAAGTTGGAAGGTAAGCCATCTATGGTAAAAAGCATTTGCATAAACGGGTCCTAAATTGAGAGAACCAAGCTTTAGAAGTTGCAGGTGTCAAAGTCGACTGTAAAGAACTATAGTTTTAGACATAGGTAACTTGTTAAAATCATTTCTCAAAATCTACAAAATCTTTTGGAATGATTTAACTTGGAGGAGGTGTGCAAGCTACAGGAGACACCTTGTGCAAATTTTTATAAAAAAATTTACATGTTTGATAAGTCAATGAATGAGTTATGTGCAATAGGCTTTCTGTGTAGTCATCCTCTTCACAGTTTGTTCAAGATTTTTGAAAATGAGTATTGATCCTCCAAATTGGTCCTCCACTCTAATTAAGCTATGATCATCACTTTGTACTTGTTAGAGCATAGCATCGCATTCTTGTACAGTTTGTTGAGTTGCTTGAAGTTCTTATCATATAATTTCTAATTGTTGCTCGAGTGAGACCCCAGGTAAAGGTGAATTGCCAAAATCCTCCATTGTTGTAGGGTCCATATCTAAAGAACAAAATCCCTCTTTCAAACTATGTTGGATCCTCAATCTAATAGGTTATTTAAAAAACTCGTTCCGATAGCTTTCCAATGATATATTATATGCTAAAATCCGAGTTATATATTGTAAATTATGCCTTATTCTTTGATGCACTCCTCTAGAAAATCGACAGGCACTTCCACACGTGTGAGATCATCTTGGAACTTGTAAAAGGAAGAGGGAGGTGAAAGTTGATGTAAATATGACAAAAGGGAGATAGAGTGATAACTCAAAGAGATGGAGTAGTGTTTAAAGTACTTCCCTTGTAAGTAGGAGGTTGTGGGTTCAAATCCTCCTCCCTTAGGGAATCTAAAACTCTCTATTGCCACTGAAAAATAAAATTGCCTCACGCATAGCCAATGGCGCCAAGGGAGCCTTGGGTGCCAATGTTGCCAATGTATGGCCTAAGTTTTTGCCTAAGTTCTTTACCTTAGTCGATGCGAAGGAGTAAGTTTAGGTGTAAACGTAGGTTCTGGTTCTGGTTCTGGTTCTAGAACTAGAACAGAGACAGAGACAGAAGCAGAAGAAGAAGCAGAAGGAGAATCAGAAGCAAAAGCAAAAGCGGAAGGGGAAGCGGAAGTGAAAGCGGAAGCAGACGTGGACGTGGACGTGGATTCGGATTCGGATTCAGATCATGAACCGAGAACGCAAACAGAGAGAACGCAGATCGCGAACAGAGAATGCAAATAAACCCCTCCGGAGTGATACGTGCCAGGCTCTGATACCACTGTTATCAGGTCCCTCAGTGCACGCACACATAGAGGTAGAAAGAAAACAAAACAAGAATAAAAAACAGAGAAATAATTGACGCGATATTGGGTGCAATCTCCCCCCGTGTACTATGATGGAAAAATCTCTCAGAGTACATGTATTTATAGGTTTATTTATATTACGCCCTAACAATAGAAGTTACATGAGGGCCATCGCTTTTAGAGGTGTCTTTTAGGAAAAACTACTTTATTTACAAAAGGCGTCGCTTTCTAAAGCGAACCACTACTTTTACAACAAGATAAACCTAAATATAACTATTCTAGAAGTCTTCAGTTTAGTCTTTGAATTTATTTACTTACGCGCATCCACTTGTATCCACACCCTCATGCTTCTTCACCTGCTAGATCAAACACAACCACATTAAAACCTTTTGGACATTCAAAACATTAAAAATCCATTTAACCTTCCATGGTTCCATAATATACAACAGAGCCTATACTAGTTGAAGATCCAGCAAATTCAAGATTGATGATTCAGCTAGATCCAGATCTTCTACGAGCTTGGAAGAGGCGGAATGTTGATGCATTATGTGCAATTATCACTAGTGTAAGTGATTTTGTGCTTACTTTAGTTCAACATACTACTAAAGCACATGAGGCTTGGGTCATATTGGCTTGTCAATATGAGATCAAGAACCACACTAGGATACAGAATTTAGAAAATCAATTGGCAAATGAAAAGCATTCTAATTCTGAAAAGGCTTAAGATTTTATCAAACGGATTAAACATCTTCAAGATCAATTTTATCAAACTCTATGTACCTACACTTAAAAGAAATTTGTTGTCAGTTTCTACAATAACAGATCGTGGACTAGAAGTTCACTTCAATAAGAGTGGTGTAGAAATCATGGATTCATCAGGTAATGTAGTAGGTAAAGGCATAAGACGTGATAACTTGTATGAGTTAAGTGCCTTAACTTTTATAGAAGATAAAGATGTGAGCAGGTTATGGCACCAATGATTTGGGCATCTCGGATTTGTAGTTTTGAAGGAGATGCAAAGAACACCGATGGTTGCTCATTTGCATGTATTTTCAGAGTTGCATGAACCTTTCGAAGCTTGTATGATGGGCAAGCAACAACGAAAGGCATTTCCAAGAGAGACCAACAATCGATGTCAAGCTCCTCTAGAGTTGGTACATGCTGATCTCTGTAGTAAAATGTCCACACCTGCTTTAGGAGATCTTTCTACTTTTTGCTGTTAGTTGATGATTATAGTAGAAAGATGTGGGTTTATTTCATTCGAGAGAAGGCTGATGCTTTTGAAAAATTTAAAACGTGGCATAAGTATGTGGAAAATGAATCAAGAAGGAAACTAAAGAAATTCAGAATAGATAGAAGAGATGAATTCTTGTCAACAGAATTCAATAATTACTGTAAGGAGCATGGTGTGAAAAGGCAACTTACCACAGCTCATACACCTCAACAAAATGGCATTGTTGAGCGCAGGAACATGACAGTCGTTGAAATGGCTCATTGTATGTTAAAGGCTCAAGACATGCCTGATTCATTCTGGGCAAAAGCAGTCAATACAGCAGCCTACATCCTCAATCGAAGCTACACAAAAGCACTGAAGGGGATGACTCCTCAAGAAGCATATTCTGATAAAAAGCCTTCAGTTTTGCATTTCAGAATTTTTGGTTGTTTTTGTTATGCACATATTCCTGATTCAACAAGATCAAAGTTGGATCCAAAAAGCAAAAAGTGTGTCTTCCTAGGATATAGTGAAGAGTATAAAGCATACAGGTTGTGGGATCCTGAGGCCAAGAAGATTTTTGTCAGCCGAGATGTGGTGTTTGATGAATGACCACATTTAGTAGAAGATAAAGGTAAATCTACTATCATTGGACCTTCATGCATCACTTTCTCACCATTGTCATATCACCTCATGTCTCCTAAGATTGATAATTTAAGGTAGGATCCTTTTTTATGTTGATAATTACACCATTTTTTTACTTTGGGACCATAAACAACATAATAATCCACCCATGTTACAATTCTTCGCTTTATTTACTTGACAGTTTGTACCCTCAAGTACATAGCTATGTACATTTTCAAGTACACAATAGAAATCCTCTTGACCAATTCATAAGTTTTGTTGATTCTAGGATGACCAAGAATAGGGGCATCATGGCATTCAAACAAAAAATTTCTTCTTTCTTTATCATGAGATACAAAAATATTTCCGTTATATAAAAAGTATTCATCTTCAATACTTTAGTGCTTATCATTTTGAGGATAAGTTTCTACCTTGATCAATAACTTCCTTCAAAGCTTCTTTAAAATATCCTTAGATAGAATACTTTTCATTAACTTTATCAATCATTAGAGATTTGTGTGAATCTTGGAAAATTCAATATACGTATGTGCCTAAGAGCATCTGCAACTACATTGAATTATCTTGTTTGATATCTAAGCTCATATTCAAACTTTTGAAGTATCTTGACTCACCTAGCTTTTCTACCTATTAGCTCAACTTTTTTTGCAAAACCATTTGATGCTTTCTTGATCAAAACTATGGTTACTTTGGTTCCAAACATGTAATCTCCCCGCTTGTCTAGAGCATGTACAATGCCATAAAGATCCTTTTCATAGATAGAATACTTTCTTTGATTTGGGTTAGCTTTTGACTTTCAAAAGCAATTGGTTGACCATTTTGATTTAGCATAGCGCCAACTGCAAGTTCACTTGCATCTGTTTCAAACCACAAATGGATCATTTGGGTCAAACATTTGCAGGACTAGGGATGATGCTACAACTTTCTTAAGTTTTTCCATAATCTCTTCTTGTTCCAACCGAGCTAAGCCCTTTAGGCTTTCCCTTTAGTTTTTCATATAAAGGGACTGGTATTTGACAAAGTTTGATACAAACTTCATATAGTGTCACATAGTCCTAGTAGGAGATGGTTGAACCATGCCTTAAGAGAGAGGATTAGGAAGTAATCTTCAACAGGGCTTTTGGGGCAAGTGGTTAGCCCAACATACTCCTAACCAGGAGGTTGTGAGTTCAATTCTCAACATTGGTAACAAATCCTAGTTGAGGAACTTGGGAAAGATGGATATAGGAAGCCTCAATCGTGAGCACTTGGGAAGTGCTTGAGCGTGGGTAAGTCTGAAACTAACCAAGAAGGAAGGCACATGGGATCTTGGACACCAACAAAGGATTGGATAGTTCCAACATAGGTCCATGCATTGTAGTTTGAGGCTACTAGAAATTCTCAAATGTGGAAAAGGGCCCAAGTTAGATAGAAGGGTCCACAAGTGAGCATTGAGGACAATGCTCAATCTAAGGAGGAAGTAATGTCACATAATCTTATTAGGAGATGGTTGAAGCAAACCTTAAGAGGTAGGATTAGGAACTAATCCTCAATCATGGGTTTGGGGGCAAGTCGTTAGCCCATCACACTCCTAACAAGGAGGTGTGAGTTCAATTCCCAACATATAGTATTGTGCTAATCTTAAAAGGATTTGCAATCCTAATATGGTTTTCAGATGTGGCCAATCAAGAATAACTTAGACATTTTTAGGATCTACTTGAACTTCTTTTAAAGAAAGAACGTGTCCAAGATATTTTATTTTTCATGCAAATAATTTACACCTAGAATCTTTGACATATCACTTATGCTCTTTTTGGAAATGGGAAATCTTTTTTGAGTGATCCAAATGGAAGATTACTTCGCTATCTTGGCTATAGAAATGGATGATCTTTGACATCTTGGACGATCCAAATCTTTGACATCTTGGACGATCCAAATCTCTGACATCTTGGCTATCTTTTTTGAGCAATCCAAATGGACGATCCAAATCTTTGACATGTTGGCTATAGAAAAGGATGTTGTCTAAAAAATTAACTATAAATTTACTCGATTGGGGCCTTCGAATTGTATTCATTAGGGCCATAGTAGCAACAGAAATTTTTCAAACCCAAATGGCATGACTAAAAATTCAAAATTCTCATACTTTATCTTGAAGGTTGTCTTAGGTACATCTAAAACTTTGATCCTAATTTGATGGTATCCTTATCAAATATCAAGCTTTGAAAATTTATTTTCAACTTTAAATTAATTCAATGGATCATATGTTTAGGGCATCAGATATTTATTATTCACCACAGATTTACTCAAAGCTTGATAATCAATACATAGCCACATTCTTCCATCATTCTTCTTTAATAAGAGGATAGTAACTACCCAAGGGGACTCACTAGGTTAAATGAATCCTTTATCAAGCTATTCATTCAACTAATCCTCCAATTTAGCTTGTTAGGAATATGGGACTTGGTAGTGTCGAAATATTTCAGTAGTGATGTGTGTGAACACACTTAGAACTTTTAGGGAACTTTTTTCACACTCATGTCTCCATGGATTGACAAGTAAAGGAGGTGGTGCTCACGCTTGGGCTATAGCGTTGTCGACACCCCTCCGGTCTCTATCTTAGAATCACACAAAAAATTGGTGAGCATATTCAAGGTGATTAGTGTTGGTGCAAGGCAATCAACAATTGAAGTTTTGATGAAGAATTGAAGTCAAGGACTGAAGAAAAGATCAAGTTATGAAGCATGAAGGAAGTGCATATCCAGAAGATGAAGATGTGTACACATATGTACATTAATTTAGAGTTAGCTCACTTATACTTTTGAATAGTTATGAGCTTGTAAATATTTGACTATATATACAAGGAAACATGTCGGGGCAAATATGAGAGAGTGTATAAGAACAAGATTTGAGAAGAATTAGATGTCATCAAACACTTGTGAAGTGAATAGAATAGCTCTCTCATCTAGATGTAAATTTTTCCAGAGATGAAGAAAAGTTGCCCCCGATCTTTCTGAGTATTCTCCTTCTGTGCATCATTTCAAGAATCCTTTTGGAGGTGTCTAAATCCATAGTTAATGAGTCTATGGTTAAAGTTTGAGAGTCTAATTGTAAACAGGCTGTGAGAATTATGACTAGGAACATTCGTATGTGAGAAAGTGTCAAGTGTCTTCTGAAACAAGCGCAATCCCGATGGTCAAAGAAATTGTCAGTTCTCAGTGCATAGTGTAAAGTTTTGGACAAATGAGGAGTCAAAATCTAAGTTGGAAGGTAAGCCATCTATGGTAAAAAGCATTTGCATAAACGGGTCCTAAATTGAGAGAACCAAGCTTTAGAAGTTGCAGGTGTCAAAGTCGACTGTAAAGAACTATAGTTTTAGACATAGGTAACTTGTTAAAATCATTTCTCAAAATCTACAAAATCTTTTGGAATGATTTAACTTGGAGGAGGTGTGCAAGCTACAGGAGACACCTTGTGCAAATTTTTATAAAAAAATTTACATGTTTGATAAGTCAATGAATGAGTTATGTGCAATAGGCTTTCTGTGTAGTCATCCTCTTCACAGTTTGTTCAAGATTTTTGAAAATGAGTATTGATCCTCCAAATTGGTCCTCCACTCTAATTAAGCTATGATCATCACTTTGTACTTGTTAGAGCATAGCATCGCATTCTTGTACAGTTTGTTGAGTTGCTTGAAGTTCTTATCATATAATTTCTAATTGTTGCTCGAGTGAGACCCCAGGTAAAGGTGAATTGCCAAAATCCTCCATTGTTGTAGGGTCCATATCTAAAGAACAAAATCCCTCTTTCAAACTATGTTGGATCCTCAATCTAATAGGTTATTTAAAAAACTCGTTCCGATAGCTTTCCAATGATATATTATATGCTAAAATCCGAGTTATATATTGTAAATTATGCCTTATTCTTTGATGCACTCCTCTAGAAAATCGACAGGCACTTCCACACGTGTGAGATCATCTTGGAACTTGTAAAAGGAAGAGGGAGGTGAAAGTTGATGTAAATATGACAAAAGGGAGATAGAGTGATAACTCAAAGAGATGGAGTAGTGTTTAAAGTACTTCCCTTGTAAGTAGGAGGTTGTGGGTTCAAATCCTCCTCCCTTAGGGAATCTAAAACTCTCTATTGCCACTGAAAAATAAAATTGCCTCACGCATAGCCAATGGCGCCAAGGGAGCCTTGGGTGCCAATGTTGCCAATGTATGGCCTAAGTTTTTGCCTAAGTTCTTTACCTTAGTCGATGCGAAGGAGTAAGTTTAGGTGTAAACGTAGGTTCTGGTTCTGGTTCTGGTTCTAGAACTAGAACAGAGACAGAGACAGAAGCAGAAGCAGAAGCAGAAGGAGAATCAGAAGCAAAAGCAGAAGCGGAAGGGGAAGCGGAAGTGAAAGCGGAAGCAGACGCGGACGTGGACGTGGATTCGGATTCGGATTCAGATCATGAACCGAGAACGCAAACAGAGAGAACGCAGATCGCGAACAGAGAATGCAAATAAACCCCTCCGGAGTGATAAGTGCCAGGCTCTGATACCACTGTTATCAGGTCCCTCAGTGCATGCACACATAGAGGCAGAAAGAAAACAAAACAAGAATAAAAAACAGAGAAATAATTGACGCGATATTGGGTGCAATCTCCCCCCGTGTACTATGATGGAAAAATCTCTCAGAGTACATGTATTTATAGGTTTATTTATATTACGCCCTAACAATAGAAGTTACATGAGGGCCATCGCTTTTAGAGGTGTCTTTTAGGAAAAACTACTTTATTTACAAAAGGCGTCGCTTTCTAAAGCGAACCACTACTTTTACAACAAGATAAACCTAAATATAACTATTCTAGAAGTCTTCAGTTTAGTCTTTGAATTTATTTACTTACGCGCATCCACTTGTATCCACACCCTCATGCTTCTTCACCTGCTAGATCAAACACAACCACATTAAAACCTTTTGGACATTCAAAACATTAAAAATCCATTTAACCTTCCATGGTTCCATAATATACAACAGAGCCTATACTAGTTGAAGATCCAGCAAATTCAAGATTGATGATTCAGCTAGATCCAGATCTTCTACGAGCTTGGAAGAGGCGGAATGTTGATGCATTATGTGCAATTATCACTAGTGTAAGTGACTTTGTGCTTACTTTAGTTCAACATACTACTAAAGCACATGAGGCTTGGGTCATATTGGCTTGTCAATATGAGATCAAGAACCACACTAGGATACAGAATTTAGAAAATCAATTGGCAAATGAAAAGCATTCTAATTCTGAAAAGGCTTAAGATTTTATCAAACGGATTAAACATCTTCAAGATCAATTTTATCAAACTCTATGTACCTACACTTAAAAGAAATTTGTTGTCAGTTTCTACAATAACAGATCGTGGACTAGAAGTTCACTTCAATAAGAGTGGTGTAGAAATCATGGATTCATCAGGTAATGTAGTAGGTAAAGGCATAAGACGTGATAACTTGTATGAGTTAAGTGCCTTAACTTTTATAGAAGATAAAGATGTGAGCAGGTTATGGCACCAATGATTTGGGCATCTCGGATTTGTAGTTTTGAAGGAGATGCAAAGAACACCGATGGTTGCTCATTTGCATGTATTTTCAGAGTTGCATGAACCTTTCGAAGCTTGTATGATGGGCAAGCAACAACGAAAGGCATTTCCAAGAGAGACCAACAATCGATGTCAAGCTCCTCTAGAGTTGGTACATGCTGATCTCTGTAGTAAAATGTCCACACCTGCTTTAGGAGAATCTTTCTACTTTTTGCTGTTAGTCGATGATTATAGTAGAAAGATGTGGGTTTATTTCATTCGAGAGAAGGCTGATGCTTTTGAAAAATTTAAAACGTGGCATAAGTATGTGGAAAATGAATCAAGAAGGAAACTAAAGAAATTCAGAATAGATAGAAGAGATGAATTCTTGTCAACAGAATTCAATAATTACTGTAAGGAGCATGGTGTGAAAAGGCAACTTACCACAGCTCATACACCTCAACAAAATGGCATTGTTGAGCGCAGGAACATGACAGTGGTTGAAATGGCTCATTGTATGTTAAAGGCTCAAGACATGCCTGATTCATTCTGGGCAAAAGCAGTCAATACAGCAGCCTACATCCTCAATCGAAGCTACACAAAAGCACTGAAGGGGATGACTCCTCAAGAAGCATATTCTGATAAAAAGCCTTCAATTTTGCATTTCAGAATTTTTGGTTGTTTTTGTTATGCACATATTCCTGATTCAACAAGATCAAAGTTGGATCCAAAAAGCAAAAAGTGTGTCTTCCTAGGATATAGTGAAGAGTATAAAGCATACAGGTTGTGGGATCCTGAGGCCAAGAAGATTTTTGTCAGCCGAGATGTGGTGTTTGATGAATGACCACATTTAGTAGAAGATAAAGGTAAATCTACTATCATTGGACCTTCATGCATCACTTTCTCACCATTGTCATATCACCTCATGTCTCCTAAGATTGATAATTTAAGGTAGGATCCTTTTTTATGTTGATAATTACACCATTTTTTTACTTTGGGACCATAAACAACATAATAATCCACCCATGTTACAATTCTTCGCTTTATTTACTTGACAGTTTGTACCCTCAAGTACATAGCTATGTACATTTTCAAGTACACAATAGAAATCCTCTTGACCAATTCATAAGTTTTGTTGATTCTAGGATGACCAAGAATAGGGGCATCATGGCATTCAAACAAAAAATTTCTTCTTTCTTTATCATGAGATACAAAAATATTTCCGTTATATAAAAAGTATTCATCTTCAATACTTTAGTGCTTATCATTTTGAGGATAAGTTTCTACCTTGATCAATAACTTCCTTCAAAGCTTCTTTAAAATATCCTTAGATAGAATACTTTTCATTAACTTTATCAATCATTAGAGATTTGTGTGAATCTTGGAAAATTCAATATACGTATGTGCCTAAGAGCATCTGCAACTACATTGAATTATCTTGTTTGATATCTAAGCTCATATTCAAACTTTTGAAGTATCTTGACTCAACTAGCTTTTCTACCTATTAGCTCAACTTTTTTTGCAAAACCATTTGATGCTTTCTTGATCAAAACTATGGTTACTTTGGTTCCAAACATGTAATCTCCCCGCTTGTCTAGAGCATGTACAATGCCATAAAGATCCTTTTCATAGATAGAATACTTTCTTTGATTTGGGTTAGCTTTTGACTTTCAAAAGCAATTGGTTGACCATTTTGATTTAGCATAGCGCCAACTGCAAGTTCACTTGCATCTGTTTCAAACCACAAATGGCTCATTTGGGTCAAACATTTGCAGGACTAGGGATGATGCTACAACTTTCTTAAGTTTTTCCATAATCTCTTCTTGTTCCAACCGAGCTAAGCCCTTTAGGCTTTCCCTTTAGTTTTTCATATAAAGGGACTGGTATTTGACAAAGTTTGATACAAACTTCATATAGTGTCACATAGTCCTAGTAGGAGATGGTTGAACCATGCCTTAAGAGAGAGGATTAGGAAGTAATCTTCAACAGGGCTTTTGGGGCAAGTGGTTAGCCCAACATACTCCTAACCAGGAGGTTGTGAGTTCAATTCTCAACATTGGTAACAAATCCTAGTTGAGGAACTTGGGAAAGATGGATATAGGAAGCCTCAATCGTGAGCACTTGGGAAGTGCTTGAGCGTGGGTAAGTCTGAAACTAACCAAGAAGGAAGGCACATGGGATCTTGGACACCAACAAAGGATTGGATAGTTCCAACATAGGTCCATGCATTGTAGTTTGAGGCTACTAGAAATTCTCAAATGTGGAAAAGGGCCCAAGTTAGATAGAAGGGTCCACAAGTGAGCATTGAGGACAATGCTCAATCTAAGGAGGAAGTAATGTCACATAATCTTATTAGGAGATGGTTGAAGCAAACCTTAAGAGGTAGGATTAGGAACTAATCCTCAATCATGGGTTTGGGGGCAAGTCGTTAGCCCATCACACTCCTAACAAGGAGGTGTGAGTTCAATTCCCAACATATAGTATTGTGCTAATCTTAAAAGGATTTGCAATCCTAATATGGTTTTCAGATGTGGCCAATCAAGAATAACTTAGACATTTTTAGGATCTACTTGAACTTCTTTTAAAGAAAGAACGTGTCCAAGATATTTTATTTTTCATGCAAATAATTTACACCTAGAATCTTTGACATATCACTTATGCTCTTTTTGGAAATGGGAAATCTTTTTTGAGTGATCCAAATGGAAGATTACTTCGCTATCTTGGCTATAGAAATGGATGATCTTTGACATCTTGGACGATCCAAATCTTTGACATCTTGGACGATCCAAATCTCTGACATCTTGGCTATCGTTTTTGAGCAATCCAAATGGACGATCCAAATCTTTGACATGTTGGCTATAGAAAAGGATGTTGTCTAAAAAATTAACTATAAATTTACTCGATTGGGGCCTTCGAATTGTATTCATTAGGGCCATAGTAGCAACAAAAATTTTTCAAACCCAAATGGCATGACTAAAAATTCAAAATTCTCATACTTTATCTTGAAGGTTGTCTTAGGTACATCTAAAACTTTGATCCTAATTTGATGGTATCCTTATCAAATATCAAGCTTTGAAAATTTATTTTCAACTTTAAATTAATTCAATGGATCATATGTTTAGGGCATCAGATATTTATTATTCACCACAGATTTACTCAAAGCTTGATAATCAATACATAGCCACATTCTTCCATCATTCTTCTTTAATAAGAGGATAGTAACTACCCAAGGGTACTCACTAGGTTAAATGAATCCTTTATCAAGCTATTCATTCAACTAATCCTCCAATTTAGCTTGTTAGGAATATGGGACTTGGTAGTGTCGAAATATTTCAGTAGTGATGTGTGTGAACACACTTAGAACTTCTAGGGAACTTTTTTCACACTCATGTCTCCATGGATTGACAAGTAAAGGAGGTGGTGCTCACGCTTGGGCTATAGCGTTGTCGACACCCCTCCGGTCTCTGTCTTAGAATCACACAAAAAATTGGTGAGCATATTCAAGGTGATTAGTGTTGGTGCAAGGCAATCAACAATTGAAGTTTTGATGAAGAATTGAAGTCAAGGACTGAAGAAAAGATCAAGTTATGAAGCATGAAGGAAGTGCATATCCAGAAGATGAAGATGTGTACACATATGTACATTAATTTAGAGTTAGCTCACTTATACTTTTGAATAGTTATGAGCTTGTAAATATTTGACTATATATACAAGGAAAAATGTCGGGGCAAATATGAGAGAGTGTGTAAGAACAAGATTTGAGAAGAATTAGATGTCATCAGACACTTGTGAAGTGAATAGAATAGCTCTCTCATCTAGATGTAAATTTTTCCAGAGATGAAGAAAAGTTGCCCCCGATCTTTCTGAGTATTCTCCTTCTGTGCATCATTTCAAGAATCCTTTTGGAGGTGTCTAAATCCATAGTTAATGAGTCTATGGTTAAAGTTTGAGAGTCTAATTGTAAACAGGCTGTGAGAATTATGACTAGGAACATTCGTATGTGAGAAAGTGTCAAGTGTCTTCTGAAACAAGCGCAATCCCGATGGTCAAAGAAATTGTCAGTTCTCAGTGCATAGTGTAAAGTTTTGGACAAATGAGGAGTCAAAATCTAAGTTGGAAGGTAAGCCATCTATGGTAAAAAGCATTTGCATAAACGGGTTCTAAATTGAGAGAACCAAGCTTTAGAAGTTGCAGGTGTCAAAGTCGACTGTAAAGAACTATAGTTTTAGACATAGGTAACTTGTTAAAATCATTTCTCAAAATCTACAAAATCTTTTGGAATGATTTAACTTGGAGGAGGTGTGTAAGCTACAGGAGACACCTTGTGCAAATTTTTATAAAAAAATTTACATGTTTGATAAGTCAATGAATGAGTTATGTGCAATAGGCTTTCTGTGTAGTCATCCTCTTCACAGTTTGTTCAAGATTTTTGAAAATGAGTATTGATCCTCCAAATTGGTCCTCCACTCTAATTAAGCTATGATCATCACTTTGTACTTGTTAGAGCATAGCATCGCATTCTTGTACAGTTTGTTGAGTTGCTTGAAGTTCTTATCATATAATTTCTAATTGTTGCTCGAGTGAGACCCCAGGTAAAGGTGAATTGCCAAAATCCTCCATTGTTGTAGGGTCCATATCTAAAGAACAAAATCCCTCTTTCAAACTATGTTGGATCCTCAATCTAATAGGTTATTTAAAAAACTCGTTCCGATAGCTTTCCAATGATATATTATATGCTAAAATCCGAGTTATATATTGTAAATTATGCCTTATTCTTTGATGCACTCCTCTAGAAAATCGACAGGCACTTCCACACGTGTGAGATCATCTTGGAACTTGTAAAAGGAAGAGGGAGGTGAAAGTTGATGTAAATATGACAAAAGGGAGATAGAGTGATAACTCAAAGAGATGGAGTAGTGTTTAAAGTACTTCCCTTGTAAGTAGGAGGTTGTGGGTTCAAATCCTCCTCCCTTAGGGAATCTAAAACTCTCTATTGCCACTGAAAAATAAAATTGCCTCACGCATAGCCAATGGCGCCAAGGGAGCCTTGGGTGCCAATGTTGCCAATGTATGGCCTAAGTTTTTGCCTAAGTTCTTTACCTTAGTCGATGCGAAGGAGTAAGTTTAGGTGTAAACGTAGGTTCTGGTTCTGGTTCTGGTTCTAGAACTAGAACAGAGACAGAGACAGAAGCAGAAGCAGAAGCAGAAGCAGAAGTAGAAGGAGAATCAGAAGCAAAAGCAGAAGCGGAAGGGGAAGCGGAAGTGAAAGCAGAAGCAGACGCGGACGTGGACATGGATTCAGATTCGGATTCAGATCATGAACAGAGAACGCAAACAGAGAGAACTGTTGGAGTTAGACGTCTGCGAAAGCACGCGAACAGCACAAGGAAGAAGAAGAAGCTTAGAGCACAACACACACGACTGAATGTATTACTAGAGAATGTACAAAGATAAGTAGCCCATTAGGGCAATAGGCGTATATACAAGCCGGGGGAAAAAAACCTCCTAAAGAGGGAAAAAAGTGCCCCGGCGGTCCTAGAGTGTTCACACACATCACTACCTAAATATATCAACAAATCCCCCCTGGGAGTGATGCGGTGAACAAGGAGCTGGCACTCATGTATAAGGAAGTGCCGAGCTATGTGGAAATCACTCCACAAAAGGAAGTAAGCCCAAAGCTTTGCGGAAAGCTTCAAACTTCTCCCTAGGCAGAGCCTTCGTGAAAAGGTCTGCAATGTTCTCCTGCGTGGGAACATATGCCAAGCTGATCTCCCCAGCAGAGAACCTCTCCCTGACATAGTGATAATGCACCTCAATGTGCTTAGTGCGAGCATGGAACACAGGGTTCCTCGCAACTGCCAATGCGCTCTGACTGTCAGTGAAGATGGTGGTGGCAGAAGACTGACCAAAACCCAAATTAGCCATAAGGCGTCTGAGCCACACACACTCAACAGTCGCTGTGAAAGCTGCCCTATACTCAGCCTCACAACTGGAAGTGGCCACAGTAGGCTGCTTCTTGCTCAACCAAGATATACATGAGCTACCAAGCATGAAGCAAAAACCACTGGTGGACACACGAGTGTCATAGCAACCAGCCCAATCTGAGTCAGAAAAAGCATGCAAATATGGCGGTAGTGATCCCCCCTTGGGATAAAAAAACCCAAGTAGCCGAGTACCACTCAAGTAGCGAAAGATGCGCTTAACCGCTTTCCAATGCGTGACTCCTGGGCAATGCATAAACCTGCTCATCTGTGAGACAGCAAACTGAATATCTGGCCGAGTAATGCATAAGTAAATCAAGCATCCAACAGCCTGCTGATAGAGAACAGCATCAAATGCATCTCCAGCATCATGAAGACTCAATCGTAAACCTGTCTCCATAGGAGTGGCAATAGGCTTACAGTCTTCAAGGCCAAAACGCTGCAATAATGTGTCAATATATTTCGTTTGACACAAAGCCATTCCACCATCAACGTGCATAAACTGAATGCCCAAATAGTGATGCAAATGCCCCAAATCAGACATCTCAAATGAGGCATGCAAATCAGCCTTAAAATCAGCAATATGTGTCTCAATAGGACCAGTGAGCAGCATGTCATCAACATAGACAACAATGATCAGAAGCACATCATTAGCACGTTTAACATATAAGGTGCTTTCAGTTGGACTGTTCTCAAAACCATGTGCAATCAAATAGGCATGTATCTTCTCATACCAAGCACGTGGTGCTTGCTTTAAACCATATAACGCCTTCTTTAACCTGCACACCTGGTTTTCATGCCCTTTCTGCACAAAGCCACGGGGCTGAAAAACATACACTTCTTCATGCAAGTCACCATTCAGAAATGCTGTTTTAATGTCCAACTGATGTACATTCCAACCATGATGGGCTGCAAGTGCACAAATGCTCCGAACAGTAGTCATACGGCATGTAGGTGCAAAGGTCTCATCAAAATCAATGCCTCTTTCCTGCGCATAACCCTTTGCAACAAGCCTAGCCTTATACCTGTCAACTGTACCATCAGGTTTACGCTTCAGCTTGTATACCCACTTAGTGCCAATGGCCTTCTTGCCAGGAGGCAAGTCACATAAAGACCATGTACCATTCTTCATTATAGCATCATATTCAGATTGCATAGCAGCCATCCAATTTTCTGAATTTTGTGCTTCATCAAAAGAAACAGGCTCATTCTCATCACAGAGACTAGATGCAGCCATAGCATAGCAATCTGATGCAAAGGAGGTACTATGAGAGCCTGAACGAGTACGATATGACAAAGGTGCATCTAATTTGCTATCACGCAAAGTCTGCACCAGCCATTTTGGCATAGTTTTTGCCTGTTCAATATCAGCTCTCTCATCAACAAGTGCATCATGTAAATCTGCATCAGAAATGGAATGATCTGCATCATCATATGAAACCTGCAAAGGCTGAGAAGTTGCCTCATTAGGACCAGCGCTAGCCTGTCCACCTGTAAAAAGAGGCATCAAAGTATCATACATGTCTTTGGAGCTAACAGATGTCTCCTTAGTACATGAAAGCAATGGCTGAATAGCATCTTCCACAAAGACAACATCACGGCTAACCAGAATGCGTTTAGTCTGTGGATGATACAGACGATAGCCTTTACTTTCAGAACTGTACCCAACAAAAATACATTTTACTGCCTTATCATCCAATTTTCTGCGATGTTGTTCAGGCACTAATGCATATGCCAAACAACCAAAAACACGCAGATGAGCAACAGATGGCTTGCGGTCATGCCAAGCCTCATATGGAGTGATAGACTGCAACGCTTTGGTGGGACACCTGTTCAGTACATATGCTGCACACATGACAGCCTCAAGCCAGAAACTATGTGGTAAAGCCTGACTTTTGACCATGCACCTCGCCATCTCCATGAGTGACCTGTTCTTTCGTTCAGCAACTCCATTCTGTTGAGGTGTATACGGCACTGTACACTGGTGTTTTATCCCACGTTCAGCTAGAAATGCATTAAAATCTGAAGACATATATTCCCCCCCTCGATCAGAACGGAGGGTGCCCATTTTACATGCTGACAGATTTTCAGCCAAAACCAAAAACTGTTTGAAGCACATGAACACTTCGGACTTTGCTTTGAGTGGATATACCCATGCATGCCTGGAAAAATCATCAATGAAAGTCACGAAGTAAAGGTAATTTCCAAAAGAGGGTGTCTGCATAGGACCACAGACATCACTATGTACAAGCTGCAATTTCTGCATAGCCCGAACTGAACCATCTTTTGGAAAGGAAGAACGCTGCATTTTGCCCAAAATACAGCCTTCACAAACATGTTTTCCAGGTGCCTCAAGTTTGGGCAAAGAGGACACCATTTCAGATTTCTGCAGGCGTAACAAACTAGCAAAATTCAGATGACCAAAGCGTGCATGCCAAAGCTTTGCATCTGACATAGCCTGAGAATCATGAACTGCACATGCCGAATCATTCATAGATCTTTCATAGTCTATGAGCTTATACAGCCCACGACATAAAATGCCAGAAGCAATAATCACATCGCCATTTGAGAGATCATGGACTGTACACCTGTCATCAACAAATTTCACAACCAAGCCAATCTTGGCTAATGCAGAAACTGATAACAGATTCTTTTTTATCCCTGGCACAAATAAAGCATCTGACAAAGTGAAAGAACTACCATCAGCAGTAGTCAGAATGATCTTACCAACTCCCATAACAGGATAAGAGGAGTTATTGGCGCATGTGACAGTATTCCCTGTAGGAGCAGGCTCAAGTGAAGAGAAGAAACTGCGCTGCGAGGTAATATGTTTGGTCGCCCCACTGTCAAAGTACCAAACATCTGAGTCTACTGCAGACATGCACTGATCATGAGAAGATGGGTCAAAACTGCAGACAGTAGTAAACGCCCATTCTTCTTCCTGCACAAGATTTGCAGACTCTATTTTTGGTGTAGAGGCCTCTGCAACAACCATTCCAGCCTCTTTCTTCTTTGCCTCTTTAGCAGCCAGTTTTGGACAGTTCTTTATAATATGATCATTTCCTTTACAGTACTTGCAGAACAATTTTTGCTTTTCTGATTTCTTTTCATCTTTATCCTGGTTCTTCGATTGTGCAGCATTTGCAGATTTCTGCTTACTAGTAGAAGAGCTCCATTTTCCTTTGCCCTTCTGACTAGCCAGGAAAGCTTGATCTGCAACACGCATAATGGACCTGTTCTGCCTGGACTGATCTTCCTGCAACAGAACAGAGACTAATTCCTCAAATGACAAGGCATTCGGATTGCCTTTCATCATCAACCGAAGAGTAGAGGCAAAACTCTGATATGAATCAGGAAGACCATTCAGAACGGTCTGCACAAGTGAGCTATCTGGTATAACCTCATCAGCAGAAATCAATTGTTCCTTCAGGTCTTTGATCTTTGTAAGAAAACTGTCCATAGAATCACCTTCATTCATGTGCTCACTCTCCAACTGTTTTCGGAGGTAAGCAACACGAGCCTCATTCCTAGCCTGGTACAAAGTGGTAAGTGTATCCCAAGCATCCTTTGCTGTTCTGCAAGAGCGAATGTGAGGAATAATGGCACGTTTGACAGACAAAGCTATCAATGCATGTGCCTGGGCATCTCTGCCATCCCAACGAATCTGCTCTGCAGTAGGTGCAACAGAAACAGCAGCACGAACAGGAATCTGCGGAATATCATCTTCGACACCATCTTCATCAGCTCCAACACCTGTATTTGCAGTACCTGTCGTTACAGGTGTAACAGGACGTCTTTCAACACCCTGCACAATGTTCCACAATCCTTTTGCAACCAGTACATGTCGCATCATATAAGCCCATAATGGGTAGTTGGTACCATCCAACTTATCCTCAATAGCCAACATACGGAATACATCACTGCTTTCAGCCATGGCCGGTGACTAAAATACCTTGATGCAGAAAATTGACTGTATCTAAAAAAGTTGAACGGAACTGCCCAAACGAGTTCTGCTAGACCTGTAGCAGACTTCGAGACGCTTAAACTTGCAAACAGAAACTGGTATATACCTTTGGCACAAAAGGACGAAATAGCCTGCACAAGCACTGCGATAGTGCGTTCGGAGGCCGAAACGAGCTCAGATCGTGATTTCGGCACACAAAGCAAAGCCGTTTTGATCTCGGAAACACCGTGAGTATGCTCACCAAATTTTGTGCGAATCTGAGACTGCAAACGGAGTAGTGTCGACGGCACCCTAGAAGAAGCAACGACCTGCTCTGATACCAATTGTTGGAGTTAGACGTCTGCGGAAGCACGCGAACAGCACAAGGAAGAAGAAGAAGCTTAGAGCACAACACACACGACTGAATGTATTACTAGAGAATGTACAAAGATAAGTAGCCCATTAGGGCAATAGGCGTATATACAAGCCGGGGGAAAAAAACCTCCTAAAGAGGGAAAAAAGTGCCCCGGCGGTCCTAGAGTGTTCACACACATCACTACCTAAATATATCAACAAGAACGCAGATCGCGAACAGAGAACGCAAATAAACCCCTCCGGAGTGATACGTGCCAGGCTCTGATACCACTCTTATCAGGTCCCTCAGTGCACGCACACATAGAGGCAGAAAGAAAACAAAACAAGAATAAAAAACAGAGAAATAATTGACGCGATATTGGGTGCAATCTCCCCCCGTGTACTCTGATGGAAGAATCTCTCAGAGTACATGTATTTATAGGTTTATTTATATTACGCCCTAACGATAGAAGTTACATGAGGGCCATCTCTTTTAGAGGTGTCTTTTAGGAAAAACTACTTTATTTACAAAAGGCGTCGCTTTCTAAAGCGAACCACTACTTTTACAACAAGATAAACCTAAATATAACTATTCTAGAAGTCTTCAGTTTAGTCTTTGAATTTATTTACTTACGCGCATCCACTTGTATCCACACCCTCATGCTTCTTCACCTGCTAGATCAAACACAACCACATTAAAACCTTTTGGACATTCAAAACATTAAAAATCCATTTAACCTTCCATGGTTCCATAATATACAACAGAGCCTATACTAGTTGAAGATTCAGCAAATTCAAGATTGATGATTCAGCTAGATCCAGATCTTCTACGAGCTTGGAAGAGGCGGAATGTTGATGCATTATGTGCAATTATCACTAGTGTAAGTGATTTTGTGCTTACTTTAGTTCAACATACTACTAAAGCACATGAGGCTTGGGTCATATTGGCTTGTCAATATGAGATCAAGAACCACACTAGGATACAGAATTTAGAAAATCAATTGGCAAATGAAAAGCATTCTAATTCTGAAAAGGCTTAAGATTTTATCAAACGGATAAAACATCTTCAAGATCAATTTTATCAAACTCTATGTACCTACACTTAAAAGAAATTTGTTGTCAGTTTCTACAATAACAGATCGTGGACTAGAAGTTCACTTCAATAAGAGTGGTGTAGAAATCATGGATTCATCAGGTAATGTAGTAGGTAAAGGCATAAGACGTGATAACTTGTATGAGTTAAGTGCCTTAACTTTTATAGAAGATAAAGATGTGAGCAGGTTATGGCACCAATGATTTGGGCATCTCGGATTTGTAGTATTGAAGGAGATGCAAAGAACACCGATGGTTGCTCATTTGCATGTATTTTCAGAGTTGCATGAACCTTTCGAAGCTTGTATGATGGGCAAGCAACAACGAAAGGCATTTCCAAGAGAGACCAACAATCGATGTCAAGCTCCTCTAGAGTTGGTACATGCTGATCTCTGTAGTAAAATGTCCACACCTGCTTTAGGAGAATCTTTCTACTTTTTGCTGTTAGTCGATGATTATAGTAGAAAGATGTGGGTTTATTTCATTCGAGAGAAGGCTGATGCTTTTGAAAAATTTAAAACGTGGCATAAGTATGTGGAAAATGAATCAAGAAGGAAACTAAAGAAATTCAGAATAGATAGAAGAGATGAATTCTTGTCAACAGAATTCAATAATTACTGTAAGGAGCATGGTGTGAAAAGGCAACTTACCACAGCTCATACACCTCAACAAAATGGCATTGTTGAGCGCAGGAACATGACAGTGGTTGAAATGGCTCATTGTATGTTAAAGGCTCAAGACATGCCTGATTCATTCTGGGCAAAAGCAGTCAATACAACAGTCTACATCCTCAATCGAAGCTACACAAAAGCACTGAAGGGGATGACTCCTCAAGAAGCATATTCTGATAAAAAGCCTTCAGTTTTGCATTTCAGAATTTTTGGTTGTTTTTGTTATGCACATATTCCTGATTCAACAAGATCAAAGTTGGATCCAAAAAGCAAAAAGTGTGTCTTCCTAGGATATAGTGAAGAGTATAAAGCATACAGGTTGTGGGATCCTGAGGCCAAGAAGATTTTTGTCAGCCGAGATGTGGTGTTTGATGAATGACCACATTTAGTAGAAGATAAAGGTAAATCTACTATCATTGGACCTTCATCCATCACTTTCTCACCATTGTCATATCACCTCATGTCTCCTAAGATTGATAATTTAAGGTAGGATCGTTTTTTATGTTGATAATTACACCATTTTTTTACTTTGGGACCATAAACAACATAATAATCCACCCATGTTACAATTCTTCGCTTTATTTACTTGATAGTTTGTACCCTCAAGTACATAGCTATGTACATTTTCAAGTACACAATAGAAATCCTCTTCACCAATTCATAAGTTTTGTTGATTCTAGGATGACCAAGAATAGGGGCATCATGGCATTCAAACAAAAAATTTCTTCTTTCTTTATCATGAGATACAAAAATATTTCCGTTATATAAAAAGTATTCATCTTTAATACTTTAGTGCTTATCATTTTGAGGATAAGTTTCTACCTTGATCAATAACTTCCTTCAAAGCTTCTTTAAAATATCCTTAGATAGAATACTTTTCATTAACTTTATCAATCATTAGAGATTTGTGTGAATCTTGGAAAATTCAATATACGTATGTGCCTAAGAGCATCTGCAACTACATTGAATTATCTTGTTTGATATCTAAGCTCATATTCAAACTTTTGAAGTATCTTGACTCAACTAGCTTTTCTACCTATTAGCTCAACTTTTTTTGCAAAACCATTTGATGCTTTCTTGATCAAAACTATGGTTACTTTGGTTCCAAACATGTAATCTCCCCGCTTGTCTAGAGCATGTACAATGCCATAAAGATCCTTTTCATAGATAGAATACTTTCTTTGATTTGGGTTAGCTTTTGACTTTCAAAAGCAATTGGTTGACCATTTTGATTTAGCATAGCGCCAACTGCAAGTTCACTTGCATCTGTTTCAAACCACAAATGGCTCATTTGGGTCAAACATTTGCAGGACTAGGGATGATGCTACAACTTTCTTATGTTTTTCCATAATCTCTTCTTGTTCCAACCGAGCTAAGCCCTTTAGGCTTTCCCTTTAGTTTTTCATATAAAGGGACTGGTATTTGACAAAGTTTGATACAAACTTCATATAGTGTCACATAGTCCTAGTAGGAGATGGTTGAACCATGCCTTAAGAGAGAGGATTAGGAAGTAATCTTCAACAGGGCTTTTGGGGCAAGTGGTTAGCCCAA
Source organism: Ceratopteris richardii (assembly GCA_020310875.1). Taxonomy (NCBI): domain Eukaryota; kingdom Viridiplantae; phylum Streptophyta; class Polypodiopsida; order Polypodiales; family Pteridaceae; genus Ceratopteris; species Ceratopteris richardii. Next base: position 146,862,695 of record CM035417.1, on the reverse strand, counting down.
CATACTCCTAACCAGGAGGTTGTGAGTTCAATTCTCAACATTGGTAACAAATCCTAGTTGAGGAACTTGGGAAAGATGGATATAGGAAGCCTCAATCGTGAGCACTTGGGAAGTGCTTGAGCGTGGGTAAGTCTGAAACTAACCAAGAAGGAAGGCACATGGGATCTTGGACACCAACAAAGGATTGGATAGTTCCAACATAGGTCCATGCATTGTAGTTTGAGGCTACTAGAAATTCTCAAATGTGGAAAAGGGCCCAAGTTAGATAGAAGGGTCCACAAGTGAGCATTGAGGACAATGCTCAATCTAAGGAGGAAGTAATGTCACATAATCTTATTAGGAGATGGTTGAAGCAAACCTTAAGAGGTAGGATTAGGAACTAATCCTCAATCATGGGTTTGGGGGCAAGTCGTTAGCCCATCACACTCCTAACAAGGAGGTGTGAGTTCAATTCCCAACATATAGTATTGTGCTAATCTTAAAAGGATTTGCAATCCTAATATGGTTTTCAGATGTGGCCAATCAAGAATAACTTAGACATTTTTAGGATCTACTTGAACTTCTTTTAAAGAAAGAACGTGTCCAAGATATTTTATTTTTCATGCAAATAATTTACACCTAGAATCTTTGACATATCACTTATGCTCTTTTTGGAAATGGGAAATCTTTTTTGAGTGATCCAAATGGAAGATTACTTCGCTATCTTGGCTATATAAATGGATGATCTTTGACATCTTGGACGATCCAAATCTTTGACATCTTGGACGATCCAAATCTCTGACATCTTGGCTATCTTTTTTGAGCAATCCAAATGGACGATCCAAATCTTTGACATGTTGGCTATAGAAAAGGATGTTGTCTAAAAAATTAACTATAAATTTACTCGATTGGGGCCTTCGAATTGTATTCATTAGGGCCATAGTAGCAACAGAAATTTTTCAAACCCAAATGGCATGACTAAAAATTCAAAATTCTCATACTTTATCTTGAAGGTTGTCTTAGGTACATCTAAAACTTTGATCCTAATTTGATGGTATCCTTATCAAATATCAAGCTTTGAAAATTTATTTTCAACTTTAAATTAATTCAATGGATCATATGTTTAGGGCATCAGATATTTATTATTCACCACAGATTTACTCAAAGCTTGATAATCAATACATAGCCACATTCTTCCATCATTCTTCTTTAATAAGAGGATAGTAACTACCCAAGGGGACTCACTAGGTTAAATGAATCCTTTATCAAGCTATTCATTCAACTAATCCTCCAATTTAGCTTGTTAGGAATATGGGACTTGGTAGTGTCGAAATATTTCAGTAGTGATGTGTGTGAACACACTTAGAACTTCTAGGGAACTTTTTTCACACTCATGTCTCCATGGATTGACAAGTAAAGGAGGTGGTGCTCACGCTTGGGCTATAGCGTTGTCGACACCCCTCCGGTCTCTGTCTTAGAATCACACAAAAAATTGGTGAGCATATTCAAGGTGATTAGTGTTGGTGCAAGGCAATCAACAATTGAAGTTTTGATGAAGAATTGAAGTCAAGGACTGAAGAAAAGATCAAGTTATGAAGCATGAAGGAAGTGCATATCCAGAAGATGAAGATGTGTACACATATGTACATTAATTTAGAGTTAGCTCACTTATACTTTTGAATAGTTATGAGCTTGTAAATATTTGACTATATATACAAGGAAAAATGTCTGGGCAAATATGAGAGAGTGTGTAAGAACAAGATTTGAGAAGAATTAGATGTCATCAGACACTTGTGAAGTGAATAGAATAGCTCTCTCATCTAGATGTAAATTTTTCCAGAGATGAAGAAAAGTTGCCCCCGATCTTTCTGAGTATTCTCCTTCTGTGCATCATTTCAAGAATCCTTTTGGAGGTGTCTAAATCCATAGTTAATGAGTCTATGGTTAAAGTTTGAGAGTCTAATTGTAAACAGGCTGTGAGAATTATGACTAGGAACATTCGTATGTGAGAAAAAGTGAAGTGTCTTCTGAAACAAGCGCAATCCCGATGGTCAAAGAAATTGTCAGTTCTCAGTGCATAGTGTAAAGTTTTGGACAAATGAGGAGTCAAAATCTAAGTTGGAAGGTAAGCCATCTATGGTAAAAAGCATTTGCATAAACGGGTTCTAAATTGAGAGAACCAAGCTTTAGAAGTTGCAGGTATCAAAGTCGACTGTAAAGAACTATAGTTTTAGACATAGGTAACTTGTTAAAATCATTTCTCAAAATCTATAAAATCTTTTGGAATGATTTAACTTGGAGGAGGTGTGCAAGCTACAGGAGACACCTTGTGCAAATTTCTATAAAAAACTTTACATGTTTGATAAGTCAATGAATGAGTTATGTGCAATAGGCTTTCTGTGTAGTCATCCTCTTCACAGTTTGTTCAAGATTTTTGAAAATGAGTATTGATCCTCCAAATTGGTCCTCCACTCTAATTAAGCTATGATCATCACTTTGTACTTGTTAGAGCATAGCATCGCATTCTTGTACAGTTTGTTGAGTTGCTTGAAGTTCTTATCATATAATTTCTAATTGTTGCTCGAGTGAGACCCCAGGTAAAGGTGAATTGCCAAAATCCTCCATTGTTATAGGGTCCATATCTAAAGAACAAAATCCCTCTTTCAAACTATGTTGGATCCTCAATCTAATAGGTTATTTAAAAAACTCGTTCCGATAGCTTTCCAATGATATATTATATGCTAAAAACCGAGTTATATATTGTAAATTATGCCTTATTCTTTGATGCACTCCTCTAGAAAATCGACAGGCACTTCCACACGTGTGAGATCATCTTGGAACTTGTAAAAGGAAGAGGGAGGTGAAAGTTGATGTAAATATGACAAAAGGGAGATAGAGTGATAACTCAAAGAGATGGCGTAGTGTTTAAAGTACTTCCCTTGTAAGTAGGAGGTTGTGGGTTCAAATCCTCCTCCCTTAGGGAATCTAAAACTCTCTATTGCCACTGAAAAATAAAATTGCCTCACGCATAGCCAATGGCGCCAGGGGAGCCTTGGGTGCCAATGTTGCCAATGTATGGCCTAAGTTTTTGCCTAAGTTCTTTACCTTAGTCGATGCGAAGGAGTAAGTGTAGGTGTAAACGTAGGTTCTGGTTCTAGTTCTGGTTCTAGAACTAGAACAGAGACAGAGACAGAAGCAGAAGCAGAAGCAGAAGCAGAAGTAGAAGGAGAATCAGAAGCAAAAGCAGAAGCGGAAGGGGAAGCGGAAGTGAAAGCGGAAGCAGACGCGGACGTCGACGTGGATTCGGATTCGGATTCAGATCATGAACAGAGAACGCAAACAGAGAGAATGCAGATCGCGAACAGAGAACGCAAATAAACCCCTCCGGAGTGATATGTGCCAGGCTCTGATACCACTGTCATCAGGTTCCTCAGTGCACGCACACATAGAGGCAGAAAGAAAACAAAACAAGAATAAAAAACAGAGAAATAATTGACGCGATATTGGGTGCAATCTCCCCCCGTGTACTATGATGGAAAAATCTCTCAGAGTACATGTATTTATAGGTTTATTTATATTACGCCCTAACAATAGAAGTTACATGAGGGCCATCGCTTTTAGAGGTGTCTTTTAGGAAAAACTACTTTATTTACAAAAGGCGTCGCTTTCTAAAGCGAACCACTACTTTTACAACAAGATAAACCTAAATATAACTATTCTAGAAGTCTTCAGTTTAGTCTTTGAATTTATTTACTTACGCGCATCCACTTGTATCCACACCCTCATGCTTCTTCACCTGCTAGATCAAACACAACCACATTAAAACCTTTTGGACATTCAAAACATTAAAAATCCATTTAACCTTCCATGGTTCCATAATATACAACAGAGCCTATACTAGTTGAAGCTCCAGCAAATTCAAGATTGATGATTCAGCTAGATCCAGATCTTCTACGAGCTTGGAAGAGGCGGAATGTTGATGCATTATGTGCAATTATCACTAGTGTAAGTGATTTTGTGCTTACTTTAGTTCAACATACTACTAAAGCACATGAGGCTTGGGTCATATTGGCTTGTCAATATGAGATCAAGAACCACACTAGGATACAGAATTTAGAAAATCAATTGGCAAATGAAAAGCATTCTAATTCTGAAAAGGCTTAAGATTTTATCAAACGGATAAAACATCTTCAAGATCAATTTTATCAAACTCTATGTACCTACACTTAAAAGAAATTTGTTGTCAGTTTCTACAATAACAGATCGTGGACTAGAAGTTCACTTCAATAAGAGTGGTGTAGAAATCATGGTTTCATCAGGTAATGTAGTAGGTAAAGGCATAAGACGTGATAACTTGTATGAGTTAAGTGCCTTAACTTTTATAGAAGATAAAGATGTGAGCAGGTTATGGCACCAATGATTTGGGCATCTCGGATTTGTAGTTTTGAAGGAGATGCAAAGAACACCGATGGTTGCTCATTTGCATGTATTTTCAGAGTTGCATGAACCTTTCGAAGCTTGTATGATGGGCAAGCAACAACGAAAGGCATTTCCAAGAGAGACCAACAATCGATGTCAAGCTCCTCTAGAGTTGGTACATGCTGATCTCTGTAGTAAAATGTCCACACCTGCTTTAGGAGAATCTTTCTACTTTTTGCTGTTAGTCGATGATTATAGTAGAAAGATGTGGGTTTATTTCATTCGAGAGAAGGCTGATGCTTTTGAAAAATTTAAAACGTGGCATAAGTATGTGGAAAATGAATCAAGAAGGAAACTAAAGAAATTCAGAATAGATAGAAGAGATGAATTCTTGTCAACAGAATTCAATAATTACTGTAAGGAGCATGGTGTGAAAAGGCAACTTACCACAGCTCATACACCTCAACAAAATGGCATTGTTGAGCGCAGGAACATGATAGTGGTTGAAATGTCTCATTGTATGTTAAAAGCTCAAGACATGCCTGATTCATTCTGGGCAAAAGCAGTCAATACAGCAGTCTACATCCTCAATCGAAGCTACACAAAAGCACTGAAGGGGATGACTCCTCAAGAAGCATATTCTGATAAAAAGCCTTCAGTTTTGCATTTCAGAATTTTTGGTTGTTTTTGTTATGCACATATTCCTGATTCAACAAGATCAAAGTTGGATTCAAAAAGCAAAAAGTGTGTCTTCCTAGGATATAGTGAAGAGTATAAAGCATACAGGTTGTGGGATCCTGAGGCCAAGAAGATTTTTGTCAGCCGAGATGTGGTGTTTGATGAATGACCACATTTAGTAGAAGATAAAGGTAAATCTACTATCATTGGACCTTCATGCATCACTTTCTCACCATTGTCATATCACCTCATGTCTCCTAAGATTGATAATTTAAGGTAGGATCCTTTTTTATGTTGATAATTACACCATTTTTTTACTTTGGGACCATAAACAACATAATAATCCACCCATGTTACAATTCTTCGCTTTATTTACTTGACAGTTTGTACCCTCAAGTACATAGCTATGTACATTTTCAAGTACACAATAGAAATCCTCTTGACCAATTCATAAGTTTTGTTGATTCTAGGATGACCAAGAATAGGGGCATCATGGCATTCAAACAAAAAATTTCTTCTTTCTTTATCATGAGATACAAAAATATTTCCGTTATATAAAAAGTATTCATCTTCAATACTTTAGTGCTTATCATTTTGAGGATAAGTTTCTACCTTGATCAATAACTTCCTTCAAAGCTTCTTTAAAATATCCTTAGATAGAATACTTTTCATTAACTTTATCAATCATTAGAGATTTGTGTGAATCTTGGAAAATTCAATATACGTATGTGCCTAAGAGCATCTGCAACTACATTGAATTATCTTGTTTGATATCTAAGCTCATATTCAAACTTTTGAAGTATCTTGACTCACCTAGCTTTTCTACCTATTAGCTCAACTTTTTTTGCAAAACCATTTGATGCTTTCTTGATCAAAACTATGGTTACTTTGGTTCCAAACATGTAATCTCCCCGCTTGTCTAGAGCATGTACAATGCCATAAAGATCCTTTTCATAGATAGAATACTTTCTTTGATTTGGGTTAGCTTTTGACTTTCAAAAGCAATTGGTTGACCATTTTGATTTAGCATAGCGCCAACTGCAAGTTCACTTGCATCTGTTTCAAACCACAAATGGCTCATTTGGGTCAAACATTTGCAGGACTAGGGATGATGCTACAACTTTCTTAAGTTTTTCCATAATCTCTTCTTGTTCCAACCGAGCTAAGCCCTTTAGGCTTTCCCTTTAGTTTTTCATATAAAGGGACTGGTATTTGACAAAGTTTGATACAAACTTCATATAGTGTCACATAGTCCTAGTAGGAGATGGTTGAACCATGCCTTAAGAGAGAGGATTAGGAAGTAATCTTCAACAGGGATTTTGGGGCAAGTGGTTAGCCCAACATACTCCTAACCAGGAGGTTGTGAGTTCAATTCTCAACATTGGTAACAAATCCTAGTTGAGGAACTTGGGAAAGATGGATATAGGAAGCCTCAATCGTGAGCACTTGGGAAGTGCTTGAGCGTGGGTAAGTCTGAAACTAACCAAGAAGGAAGGCACATGGGATCTTGGACACCAACAAAGGATTGGATAGTTCCAACATAGGTCCATGCATTGTAGTTTGAGGCTACTAGAAATTCTCAAATGTGGAAAAGGGCCCAAGTTAGATAGAAGGGTCCACAAGTGAGCATTGAGGACAATGCTCAATCTAAGGAGGAAGTAATGTCACATAATCTTATTAGGAGATGGTTGAAGCAAACCTTAAGAGGTAGGATTAGGAACTAATCCTCAATCATGGGTTTGGGGGCAAGTCGTTAGCCCATCACACTCCTAACAAGGAGGTGTGAGTTCAATTCCCAACATATAGTATTGTGCTAATCTTAAAAGGATTTACAATCCTAATATGGTTTTCAGATGTGGCCAATCAAGAATAACTTAGACATTTTTAGGATCTACTTGAACTTCTTTTAAAGAAAGAACGTGTCCAAGATATTTTATTTTTCATGCAAATAATTTACACCTAGAATCTTTGACATATCACTTATGCTCTTTTTGGAAATGGGAAATCTTTTTTGAGTGATCCAAATGGAAGATTACTTCGCTATCTTGGCTATAGAAATGGATGATCTTTGACATCTTGGACGATCCAAATCTTTGACATCTTGGACGATCCAAATCTCTGACATCTTGGCTATCTTTTTTGAGCAATCCAAATGGACGATCCAAATCTTTGACATGTTGGCTATAGAAAAGGATGTTGTCTAAAAAATTAACTATAAATTTACTCGATTGGGGCCTTCGAATTGTATTCATTAGGGCCATAGTAGCAACAGAAATTTTTCAAACCCAAATGGCATGACTAAAAATTCAAAATTCTCATACTTTATCTTGAAGGTTGTCTTAGGTACATCTAAAACTTTGATCCTAATTTGATGGTATCCTTATCAAATATCAAGCTTTGAAAATTTATTTTCAACTTTAAATTAATTCAATGGATCATATGTTTAGGGCATCAGATATTTATTATTCACCACAGATTTACTCAAAGCTTGATAATCAATACATAGCCACATTCTTCCATCATTCTTCTTTAATAAGAGGATAGTAACTACCCAAGGGGACTCACTAGGTTAAATGAATCCTTTATCAAGCTATTCATTCAACTAATCCTCCAATTTAGCTTGTTAGGAATATGGGACTTGGTAGTGTCGAAATATTTCAGTAGTGATGTGTGTGAACACACTTAGAACTTCTAGGGAACTTTTTTCACACTCATGTCTCCATGGATTGACAAGTAAAGGAGGTGGTGCTCACGCTTGGGCTATAGCGTTGTCAACACCCCTCCGGTCTCTATCTTAGAATCACACAAAAAATTGGTGAGCATATTCAAGGTGATTAGTGTTGGTGCAAGGCAATCAACAATTGAAGTTTTGATGAAGAATTGAAGTCAAGGACTGAAGAAAAGATCAAGTTATGAAGCATGAAGGAAGTGCATATCCAGAAGATGAAGATGTGTACACATATGTACATTAATTTAGAGTTAGCTCACTTATACTTTTGAATAGTTATGAGCTTGTAAATATTTGACTATATATACAAGGAAAAATGTCGGGGCAAATATGAGAGAGTGTGTAAGAACAAGATTTGAGAAGAATTAGATGTCATCAGACACTTGTGAAGTGAATAGAATAGCTCTCTCATCTAGATGTAAATTTTTCCAGAGATGAAGAAAAGTTGCCCCCGATCTTTCTGAGTATTCTCCTTCTGTGCATCATTTCAAGAATCCTTTTGGAGGTGTCTAAATCCATAGTTAATGAGTCTATGGTTAAAGTTTGAGAGTATAATTGTAAACAGGCTGTGAGAATTATGACTAGGAACATTCGTATGTGAGAAAGTGTCAAGTGTCTTCTGAAACAAGCGCAATCCCGATGGTCAAAGAAATTGTCAGTTCTCAGTGCATAGTGTAAAGTTTTGGACAAGTGAGGAGTCAAAATCTAAGTTGGAAGGTAAGCCATCTATGGTAAAAAGCATTTGCATAAACGGGTTCTAAATTGAGAGAACCAAGCTTTAGAAGTTGCAGGTGTCAAAGTCGACTGTAAAGAACTATGGTTTTAGACATAGGTAACTTGTTAAAATCATTTCTCAAAATCTACAAAATCTTTTGGAATGATTTAACTTGGAGGAGGTGTGCAAGCTACAGGAGACACCTTGTGCAAATTTTTATAAAAAACTTTACATGTTTGATAAGTCAATGAATGAGTTATGTGCAATAGGCTTTCTGTGTAGTCATCCTCTTCACAGTTTGTTCAAGATTTTTGAAAATGAGTATTGATCCTCCAAATTGGTGAAGGTTTTGAGTTACTCTTGTTTTAGAGGTGCTCTAAGTTCAAGAGTAGCTTGTTCTTTTGGAGATTAACACTCTCCATCAATTGGGATTTCAAAAGAGCTTTGCTTTGTGGTATCGAAATTTCAATATGAGCTCATTTCAGCCTTGGAATGCACTATCAGAGTGCTTGTGCAAGAAATTTAATCTGTATGTGCCAAACATATATATAGGTTAATTCACTAGTACAAGCACCTCAAAGTTTGCTATAGGTTTAATAGAGCTCAACAAGGTAGTTCTATTCAACTTTTTGAGATTAATCATTTTTTTGCATTAGGGTATTTTAGTTAGTGACCATGGCTAAAAGCAATGATGTATTCCATATGTTGGTTGTTGAGTATAAGTTGGATGGTACTAATTACCCATTATGGACATATATGATGTTTTATGTATTGTTCTCAAAAGGACTGTAGAATATTGTGCAGGGCGTTGAAGATTATGATCTTTAGGTTCCTATTCATGTTGCGGTTCCTATTGTACCTACTATAGAGCAACTTCATTGGGATGGAAGATATGCTCGCACACATATACTGATAGCTTTGTCTATCAAATGTGCCATTATTGTTGATATATTTTGGTAGTGATGTGTGTGAACACACTTAGGACTACCAGGGCACTTTTTTCCCTCTTTAGGAGGTTTTTTCCCTCGCTTGTATATATGCATATAACCCTAGAAGGTTAATTATCTTTGTACATTCTCTTGATAATACATTTAGTATCGTGTGTTGTGCTCCAAGCTTCTTCTTCATCCTTGTGTTGTTCGTGTGCTTCCACAGACCTCAAGCTCTAACAATTGGTATCAGAACAGATTACTGCTTCATCCAAGGCATCGTAAACACCCCTCCAATCATACTCTCAGAATCGCATGAAAATTGGTGAGCATACTCAAGATGACTAGGAATTCAAAATGAATTCATTCTCTAGTGTCAAAATCAGGATTTGAGCTCCTTTTGACCTCCGAATGCACTATCACCATGCCTATGTAGGCAATTTTGTCTTTTTGTACCAAACATATATACAAGTTTCCATTCACCTGTACAAATTCCTCGAAGTCTACTACATGTTTAGAAAAAGGCGATATCATAGTTCTGTTCAACTTTTTGAGATACAATCATTTTTTTTACACCAGGGTATCTTACTCAATGGTCGTGGCTTAAAGCAATGATGTATTACACATATTGGTTGTTGAGGATAAGTTGGATGGTACCAATTACCTATCATGAGCATATATGATGCATCATATTACACCAGGGTATCTTACTCAATGGTCGTGGCTTAAAGCAATGATGTATTCCGCATGTTGGCTATTGAGGATAAGTTGGATGGTACCAATTACCTATCATGAGCATATATGATGCATCATATATTGATTGCAAAAGGACTATGGAATATTGTGGAGGGTGTTGAAAAACGACCTACTACACCTTCAAATGTAGTTATTGAAGGTGATGTACATGGCATTGAAGATAATGATTTTCAAATTCCTATTCATGTTGTGATTCCTACTTGTTGATATATTTAGGTAGTGATGTGTTGAACACATTAGGACCATCGGATCACTTTTTTCCCTCTTTAGGAGGTTCTTCCCCCTACCTTGTATATACATATATAGCCCTAATGGGTTACTTATCTTTGTATATTCTAGTGGTAATACATTCAGTATTATGTGTTTGTGTGTCGTGCTCCAATCTTCTTCTTCTTCCTTGTGTTGTTTGCATGCTTTCACATACCTCAAACTCCAACAATTGGTATCAGAGTAGGCTATCGCTTCATCTAGGGCATTGTCGAAACCCCTCCGATCACACTCTCATAATCGCACGAAATTTTTTGAGCATACTCAGGGTGATTAGGAGATCAAAACAGCTCCAATTTGTACTGTCGAAATCGCGATTTGAGCTCGTTTTAGCCTCCGAATGCACTATCGCAATGATAATGTAGGAAATTTTATGTTTTTGTGCCAAAGATATATATAGGTTTTGGTTCGCCACTATAGGCATCTCAAAGTTTGCTACATTCAACTTTTTCAGATACAATCATTTTTCTACATGAAGGTATTTTAGTTAGTGGCCATGGTTAAAAGCAGTGATGTATTCCGTATGTTGGCTGTTGAGGATAAGTTGGACGGTACCAATTACTCATTGTGGGATTATATGATGTGTCATGTATTGGTTGCAAAATGATTGTAGAATATTATGTAGGGTGTTTGGATGGCAGAGATGCTCAAGCACATGCATTGATAGCCTTGTTTGTCAAACGTGCCATTAATCCTCACATTTGCTTTTGTAGAATAACTAAGGATGCTTGGGATACACTTACCACTTTTTACTAGGCAAGGAATGAGGCTCGTGTTGCTTACTTCCAAAAATAGTTGGAGAGTGAGTACATGAATGAAGGAGATTCCATGGATAGTTTTCTGACAAAGATCAAAGATTTGAAGGAACAGTTGATTTTTGCTGATGAAGTCTTACTTGACAGTTCACTTGCGCAGACTATTCTGAATGGTCTTCTCAATTTATATTAGAGTTTTGCTTCTACCCTTTGTTTGATGATGAAAGGAAATCCAAATGCCTTAACTTTTGACAAGTTAGTCTCTGTTCTATTGCAAAAAGATCAGTCTAGGCAGAACAGGTCCATTATGCGTGTAGTAGATCAAGCTTTCCTGGCTAGTCTGAAGGGCAAAGGTAAATGAAGCTCTTCTACTAGCAAGCACAAATCTGCTAAGTTTGCACAATCAAAGAAGAAATACATAGATGAGAATAAATCAAAAAATTAGAAATTGGCTTGCAAATATTGTAAAGGAAATGATCATTTCATCAAGAGTTATCCAAAAATGGTTGATAAAGAGGCAAGGAACAAAGAGGCTAGAATGGTTGTAGAGTCTGCTAATCTTGTGTAGAATGAAGAATGGGCATTTACCATTTTTTGCAGTTATGACCCATCTTCTCATGAATAGTGTATGTCTGCAGTAGACTAAGATGTTTGGTACTTTGATAATGGGGCAATGTTGGCAGTAGCCAGAGGCACATACGTCAAGGAAGCATGTGAAGACAGAGCACAAAGAAGTAGTGGGAAGCCAGTCGAATTATTTTTCAAAGATATATGTTTTATAAATACTTTTCAAAACTCCCAACAGTGATTTTCATCAGTATTGTATCATATGTAACATAGAACAATCACTTTTGTAAATTGTAGCTCCATTTTGTGCAAGGCGAGGAGTCCTCGAGCTTGAGGAGCTTAGGTAGAATGAGCCTACCAATTTTGGATATTTTTAGACCTCGTTTACCCTTTCAAATAGCACCTAGAACTTATTTTTTAACTATGCCCGGTCACTAGATGTGAAACCGGTCAACACTAGTCTAAAAACTATAAAAAGATCTAGAGAGCTCATTTTTGAGGTTAGCTTGTATGAGTAGAGAGATCTTAGAGCTATTTTGAGTTGTAATTGAGATCTTGAGTAATAAAGACTATTTTCCTACCTTCCATTGTGTTTTGCTTGTCTCCTACGTGTGTGTGTGCATCTCTATGCTTCTCACCTTCACTCTCACTTCATCTCACATTCACGATCTTCATATCACTCCTATCTCTTCTGCGGATTGACATTAAGGAGGTGGAGCTTCTTAACATGGTTCTCACCATTGTGTTAGAGCAACACCAAATTTGGCACCGTTGCCGAGGATCGAATCTAGGATGAATGTGTGATGGTAAAAGTATAGGAAGAAGTGGTGTTGGAAGGTAAAAAATTCAATTTTTGTTATTGTTTTTAATTAGTTTTTTGTGTTTTTCATCTCCTCTACACTCCTCCTTCACCACCGCATCATCTTCTTCAACTCCAAAAAAAGAAAATCAGAAAATTCACCATATCCACCCATTCTTCTCATTTCCCCTCAGTTGTGCATGCGAGAGAGAGAGAGCTTTTGTGCTTGTATGCCGTGTCTGTTTTTGAGTTTTCTTGTAGGTACAGAGCTCCAGTGCATCAGAAAAGCTTGCAAAAGGTAAAAAATCCACTTTCTATTAGAATCTGTCGTGTGGGTCAGACCATTGCGATGGTCTGCCAACTTCGGCATTTTTGGTAAGCGACCACACCACGAGGTAGGTGACACAAGTGCAGACACGAATCCACAAACGCATTTCAAAAATTTGCATTTTGGTGGACCATTGCGATTGGCTCACGCCATCGCGATTGTGTCACACCATTGTGATTGGCTCACGCCATCTTGACGGCTCGGCCGGACCATCGCGATGGTCTCACACCATCGCGATGGTTCACTTGAGCCATCACGACGGTCCCTGACCATCACAACAATCTCGTTGACCCCGCACCATCGCGATTGGCTCACGCCGTCGCGACGACTCATGTGCCACGTGTCAAGATAGACCATCGTGATTGTACCATGCCATCGCGACGGTTCATCTGAGCCATCACCCAGACCATCGCGATTGCTCACCTCAAATGCCAATTTTAGGGTTTCATTTTTTGGGCTATTTTGGCGCTATTTTAAGAAAATTTTTGGATCATTAAGCTCGTAAGAGACCCCTTTGTTGGAACATCAAGCTTACACTATGCTTGAGGTGGATTTGATCTACATCAAAGGCTATCACGTCGAAAGAATATCCGTTGGAGAGTTCTTTTTCTTATGCTCATTTATTGTATTTTTTTGAGAACTTTTTGATGGTTCATTGACCGTTGTAAAACCCTTGAGCTTTACATATGTAAAGGTAGAAAGATAGAGCCCAAATCCCACGAATTTTTGGTGGTTGAAGTTGCATTCAATCAAGCAATCAATCACCTAAAAGTAGATCAAACTAGATCTTCACTTTTCCTAGATTGTAGGAAAGTGAATTGATTCCCTCCAACAACCATTCCCACCTTCATTTGAATTCAAATTCAACTTGTAAAAGTCATGGAACACTCCTAGAGTCTATATAAAGACTTGGAATTACTTGTACAATACATGGAAGCAATATACATACACTTGTGACCATCATTGTCTTGCTCCTTCAATTCTCTGCATCATCTTCTTTGCCAACAATAATCTTGAAGAAGCTGCTGCTCTCTCTTCAGAGCTTCAAATTGAGTGCAAGATGTCTCATTGAAAAGGTATTAGTGTCTAGTTTATGCCTATAAATTTCCATAGCATTTGGTTTAGTATATTGGGAGAAATCGGAGTTTTTCTGTCTCCAGGTCAATCTCTACGTATTCCTAAAAAATAGGAAGTACCAGCGGTGAATGTTGCATTCATTCCTATAGCATATTTTGCTTATTCCTTATACTTTTGTGCATTCTATAAACTCAAACCTATGTCTATCACTCCCATAAAAGGATTTTTTCTAATTGTAATCACGCTGGTCGCTATGGGCATTTGAAGTTCATTGTCTCTTCCATAGATAGTAAGTTTTTGAGCTAGTCGACCCGCGAACCTATTTGTTTTGTATCGACTCATTCTCTTTGATGCCCCAAGGTACATAGTGTGTTTCTTTGCACTTATTGCATGCCTAGAAGCTCTATTTGAGTCTCCATAAGCTCAAGGGCTGGTCTTGTGCCGGTTGGCTGGACCAAACTTCGTCGCTTCAAAACGCACTTTTCTACCTTCTACAAGCTTCGCCAAGTTCTTTCAGTGGTATCAGAGCTAGATCAAGATGGGTGATAGCTTTCCCTCAATGATCGAGAAGCTTGATCGACACAACTACGCGGCTTGGGAAATCAGGATGGAGGCCTATTTGCAAGGTAGAAATCTGTATGGAATTGTAGCAGGTGATGAAGTTATGCCTATTCCAAGATCCAAAGGAGGACCTACACAAGAGGAGATAGATAAGCTCACACTTTGGTGCACAAGGGATGCTCAAGCAAGGTCGTACATACTAAACTCTATCTTTGACTTTCTATTACCACATAGTAGAGGATGCAAGACATCTCAAGAGACTTGGGATGCCCTCGAGACTTTCTTTTCTACTAGTACCAAAGCAAGAAAGAATCATCTTTGGAACGAGTTCAACCAAATGAAGAAGACACATAAACAAACCATCATAGAGTTTGTTACCAAGGTCAAGGAGGTTGCGGATCAGTTAGCATCCATTGGAGAGTTGATTGAAGAAGACGACATCATAAGGCAAATTCTCAACGGCATTCGAAGTGATAAGCAATGGCAATCCTTCACGATGGCTTATGATCTCATCATGGATGTGCAAACTCTAGACTTCAACATCTTTCTTGGATAAGTCTTCAATCAAGAAGCCAACAATAGCATAAAGGAAGGTAACTCTTATCATGGTAATTCAACTAGTGCTCTATATGCAGATAAGAAGGATAAGAAGCAGAAAGGCAAGAAGAAGGAAGAAGATGAAGAAGAGGCTTCCCAAGCCAAATTCGCAAGCAAGAGCAAGTGGAAAGGGAAGAAGAAAGGACCAAAGCAAGACAAAGCCAAAGGTCAGAATGTTCAACCTTGTGCCATATGCGATAAGACCAACCACACCACTCAGAATTGCTGGTTCAATGGGAAGACCCAGAAAGGAAGTGGAAGAGGTGGATATGGCAGCAATAGAGGCAGAGGTGGACACAACTTCAACAATAACAATAGAAGCTATAATAGAAGGGACTACAACAATTATTCAGAAGATCAACCACATGAAGACTCATTGCTTCTTATGAATCTAATTCACAAAGAAGGTAAAGAAGATGATCATTTGTCCTACATAGATTCAAGATGTTCGAATCATGTTGCAAGCAACATTGCTCTTCTATCTGACTTGGAGAATCCAAAGCATAGACATGAAGTGCAAACAGGGGATGGCACGAAGCACAATGTGGAGAAGATTGGTAATGTCAAAGCTTCCAATGGCAGGACAAACATTCTGAGTAAGGTTCTCCATGTACCCACTATCACTAAAAACCTAATAAGTGTAGGCCAAATAGTTGAAAAAGGCTTGCAAGTTAGGTTCACCCAACATGGAGCTTTTGTGGAAGATCCATGTCAAGGCTTCAAAAAGATAGCCCGAGGTGAGAAGCATGGTAGGCTCTTTACTTTTGAAGTAGGAGAAACCAAGAACATATCTCTATTCAACTTTGGGTCTCAAACCCTAAGTGAGCTTGAAGTGTGGCATAAGAGACTTGCTCATGTGAATGAAAGAACCTTGAAGGATATATGCAGGGATCAAAGTGTTCTAGGACTGCCGAACATATCAAAGCAACACATGATCAACAGGTGTGATGCATGTCAGATTAGGAAGGCACAAAGACAACCATTCAACCACAAAGGCTACATCCACAACAACTTATTGGACTTAGTACATACAGACATATGGGGACCAAGTCAAGAACCTTCATTGGAAGGATCAAGGTATTAGGTCTCATTTATTGACGAGCATAGTAGATGGATTGTTCTATACTTTATCAAGAGTAAGAATGAAGTGTTTGATTGCTTCAAGAAGTATCTTGCACATGTGGAGAATCATACAGGTAGATCACTAAAGAAGCTCATATTTGATGGAGGGGGAGAATACTTCTCCAAAAAGTTTGATGAGTTCTTGCAAGACAAAGGTATCAAAAGGGAAGTGACTACTATGTACTCTCCTCAACTAAATGGAATTGCAGAGAGGAGAAACAAGAAATTGGTTGGATCAGCCCGAACAATGCTTGAAGAGAAGAAGTTGACACATTATCTATGGGTAGAAGCTATTTCAACTGTTGTGTACCTTGTCAATAGACTACCATCCAAATCACTTCAAGGTATGACTCCTTATGAAGCATGGCATGGAAGAAAACCTAGTCTTGGACATTGCAAGGTTTTTTATTGTTTAGCTTATGGTCATGTACCATCACAAATAAGAGGTAAGCTAGATGAAAGGGCAACAAAGGCAGTGTTTATTGGATATGATTCAACTTAGATGAGTTACAGGTTCTTCAATCCTTCAACCAAGCAATTCACTACAAGTAGAGATGTTGTGTTTGAAGAACACAGGTCTTGGTATGATGAAGACAAAAAAAAGGTAACACTACCATATGATCTTGATTCTGACTCTCATCAATTAGGAAGCAAGCCTGATACACAGGTCCAGGATCCAAGAAGTGATACAGACGATGACCAAGATGAAAGGGAAAAGGATTACAAGCTATGGAAGTCAAGAGGCAAAGCAAAGATGCAAGAGGTTGGAGAATGCTCCAAACAAGCACCTAGAAGATCAGCAAGAGAGAAGAAACAACCAAAAAGGTATGGATATGATTCCACATTTGTTATGAAGCATTCAATATACTTGGCAAAAGACTCTATTTCAGAGGAACCCTCAACCTATGAAGAGGCAAAGGGAAACCCTAATTGGGAAAAGGCCATAAACGAAGAGATAGATGCATTGAAGGAAATGGACACTTGGGATTTGGTTCCAATGTCACCAAATCAAAAGGTAATTGGTTGCAGATGGGTATATAAAGTTAAAAGAAACTTAGATGGATCAGTTTGTAGTTACAAGGCAAGATTAGTTGCCAAAGGATGCTCACAAACTCATGGTATAGACTATGAGGAAACATTCTCACCAGTTGCAAAGATGACTACAATCAGGACATTGATAAGTGTAGCTGCTGCAAGGAATTGGAGACTCCTCCAACTTGATGTGAAAAATGCATTCTTAAATGGTTGGATAAGTGAAGAGGTATACATGTCAAAACCACCAGGTTTTGAAGACCCTAATCATCCATCTTATGTTTGCAGACTTAAGAAAGCATTGTATGGATTGAAACAAGCTCCAAGAGCTTGGAATTACAGGTTGGTTACATATCTTCAAGTTCAAGGCTTCAAAGCTAGCAGCTCAGATCCTTCTCTATTCATCAAAAGGGATCACAATGAGGTTATCTATCTATGTGTATATGTAGATGATATTATTGTGACAGGTGATGATCTAAATGGCATTTAAAGGATCAAGAGACACATGCAAGAGGAGTTCAAAATCAGTGACCTAGGTGAGCTCACATATTTCCTAGGTATGCAGGTGATATACACAGATGAAGGAATGTATTTGACTCAAAGAAGATACATTCAGGATCTTCTTCTCAAGTTCAAAATGGAGAACACTAAACCTGCAGGTACACCTTTGGAGATGAATCATAAACTTAGTGTTTATGAAGGTGAGAAAATTGAAGACATTAAAGAGTATCAAAGCTTGGTAGGTAGCTTGATATATGCTACTCATACAAGGGCAGACATCTCATATAGTGTGGGAGTCCTTAGTCAGTTCATGCACTCACCGAGAAGACCACACATGGATGCGGCTAAGAGAGTACTTAAGTATCTCAAAGGTACAATCAACAAAGGTATATTCTATCCTTACTCTTCAGATTTGGATATCAAAATCTACTCAGATGCAGATTAGGCAGGAGCTAAGGATGATAGAAGAAGTACATCTGGTTACTTAGCATTTGTAGGTTCGAAGCTAGTGTCATGGAGTTCCAAGAAGAAACCAACCGTTGCTTTATCCTCAACTAAAGCAGAGTAGAGAGGCTTGACCATAGCAACTCAAGAGGCAACATGGTTAAAAGCATTGTGTACAGACTTGGGACTTGTGAGTTCCAAACCTCACATATTTGGAGATAATGTAAGTTCCATGCATCTAGCGGCAAATCCTATTTTCCATGCAAGAACCAAGCACATAGAAGTCCATTACCACTTCATCAGGGAGAATCTCATGGCAAAGGAGATTGACATTTCTTTTGTTCCAACTGAAAAGCAAGTAGCAGATATGATGACGAAGGCACTTGATGGAATAAAGCTTTGTAGATTCAAAGCTATGGCATGTATTCAACCTATCAAAGAATGAAGACTCAAGCATACTTTAGCTTGAGGGGGAGCTGTTGGAACATCAAGCTTACACTATGCTTGAGGTGGATTTGATCTACATCAAAGGCTATCACGTTGAAAGAATATCCGTTGGAGAGTTCTTTTTCTTAAGCTCATTTATTGTATTTTTTTGAGAAATTTTTGATGGTTCATTTACCGTTGTAAAAGCCTTGAGCTTTACACATGTAAAGGTAGAAAGATACAACCCAAATCCCACAAATTTGTGGTGGTTGAAGTTGCATTCAATCAAGCAATCAATCACCTAAAAGTAGATCAAACTAGATCTTCACTTTTCCTAGATTGTAGGAAAGTGAACTGATTCCCTCCAACAACCATTCCCACCTTCATTTGAATTCAAATTCAACTTGTAAAAGTCGTGGAACACTCCTATAGTCTATATAAAGACTTGGAATTACTTGTACAATACATGGAAGCAATATACATACACTTGTGACCATCATTGTCTTGCTCCTTCAATTCTCTGCATCATCTTCTTCGCCAACAGTAATCTTGCAGAGGTTGCTGCTCTCTCCCCAAAGTCCAAATTGAGTGCAAGATGTCTCATTGGAAAGATATTAGTCTCTAGTTTATGCCTATAAATTTTCATAGCATTTGGTTCAGTAGATTGGGATAAATCTAAGTTTTTCCATCTCGGGGTCAATCTCTACGTATTCCTGAAAAATAGGAAGTACCACTAGTGAATGTCGCATTCATTCCTATATCATATTTTGCTTATTCCTTATACTTTTGTGCATTCTATACACTCAACCCTATGTCTATCACTCCCATAAAAGGAGTTTTTCTAATTGTAATAAGGTTGGTCACTATGGGCATTTGAAGTTCATTGTCTCTTCCATGGATAGTAAGTTTTTGAGCTAGTCGACCTGCGAACCTATTTGTTTTGTATCGACTCATTATCCTTGATGCTCCAAGGTATATAGTGTGTTTCTTTGCACTTATTGCATGCCTATAAGGTCTATTTGAGTCTCCATAAGCTCAAGGTCTGGTCTTGTGTCGGTTGGCTTGGCCAAACTTCGTCGCTTCAAAACGCACTTTTCTACCTTCTACAAGCTTCTCCAAGTTCTTTCATAGCTCATATTTGAGGAAAACCTAATTGTCAAATTTTACCCCCGAGGGCCTGAATGCTCATATCTTTTTCATTCGAAGTCCGTTTTTTGAGCTTTATAGTTTGTTAGAAAGCTCTTTACGAGTACTACGTGACCTCAAATTTTTTTTAAAAAGAAGATGTTGTTTTTTACATAGGATAATTTGAGGTTGACCCATTTGTGGGACTAGAAAAGCCAGGGGGCATTAAAAATTTTGGGCCAAGGAAAAAGGGACCTAAAAGGTGTATATATCAAAGTGCTTGAGCATCCATTTGAGAGGTGGTCTAAACATTGAATTTTTACAGGTCTAGCAAGGGCTATCCAGGACAATCAAAGCAAGGCAATGAAGAACATAGGGCTTGGGAAGTGCGACTTCTTGGGCATTAGAGCACTCAAAGCAGCTGACTCGAGGTTGGAAGAATACTCAACCCCCTCAGTCAATTATTAGCTTAGGCTAAACGGTAGCATTGTGGATTAAAGATGATAGGAACGATCAAGTTCAAGAGACTTAAATTTTGCAAGTCCAAGACTAAAGTAATGGTGTGTGATATGAAAACCTAAAGGAAAGAACTTAAGTCTGACGGAACGAGAACTCAAACATACAACGAAAAGTCGATTCCTGACACTTACAGTAAGAGAAAACAAGAATATAAAGGAATCTAAAAAGAAACAAGCTATAATGAACAAAGAACCATTGACGATCAAAGAGTGCCAAGAAGTAAATTCATGAACCTTAGATTGGGCAAGCATATAGGTAAGTCAGACCGACGAAGCCTTAGATCATCAGAACCAAGTGTAGGAACAACTACACGTTCATGGGCTCAGCAATTGAATAGTTATCCTTACGAGTTGAGCTCAGATACTAGTGAATCGAAAATGGCTTTTAACACGGAAAGACCAGAAGGAGGGTCAAACATAGCATATCTAGAAAGACCCGAAGGACCCTATAGAACTCAATTAGAATTTGTCCGAACCAACTGCTTAGGTGCTCGTATCTATGAGGATGGTTTGCGAAGACAAGTGGGGCAAATGCACAATCCGGATCAACCCATTGGATTAGAACGTCCAGTGGTGAAATTTGAGAGAGACGCATACATAGACAAAGAAGGAACGATGTACATCATAA
The DNA here is from genome assembly GCA_020310875.1 of Ceratopteris richardii. NCBI lineage: Eukaryota > Viridiplantae > Streptophyta > Polypodiopsida > Polypodiales > Pteridaceae > Ceratopteris > Ceratopteris richardii. Next base: position 146,841,744 of record CM035417.1, on the reverse strand, counting down.
GTACTCAGCCAAATAATACCAATGAGTTTGGTGTAATTCAGTTAGCAACGGAAGCTAAAGGCCAAGGAAAAGAACCAGTCAGAGAAAAGAACCTAGGACACCTAGAGGGAAATCTATACTAACAAGAGTACTAATCCCAGAGTGGATCCCTCAGGATAACAGAAGCATAGAATTATTCGTAAACAAAGAGAGAGAGATGAAGCATTTTGGAGGTACAGAATGGAACAACCTAGTGAGGTAGGCTCCATCATGATTTACAAATTCAAAGACCCAGATACACTTGGAAAGGTTGTATACCTGGATGAGACTTCAGAATGAGTATTTGTAGTACCAAACCACACAAGAAATACCTACACATGGAGAGGTGATTTAGTATTCTCCCCATCTCGAGCAAACGTAAACACAAGCCATCCAGGGGCAGGAACATCATCAGCCCATGGTGCGCAAAGAGAGAAGAACAAAGAAAGACCAGAAGTAAGTTTCACTCATCCCATAGGGAGAGATAGAATCACCATGGACACGGATAGCATGGAAAGACAAAGGGAACCTAGAATACCAGGTGGTAGAGATGGTTTTCCTCTACCTAGACCACGCGAACACGCAAGGGTGCTAAGACCCACTCAATTAGTAAAGTCCATGAAAAACTACTTTGATGGAACAGGAGATCCCTATGATCATGTTGCGGAATTTAAGCAAGTGCTACAAGCAGAGCAAGTAGAAGACATGTTTACGCAATATAATGCATTTGGACTAACGTTAAAGAACATGGCTTTAAATTGGTTCCAACCATTGCAACAAAAGCAATTTAGAGACATTCATTACTTGTTAGAGTCATTCATCACTGAATTCTCTAAAAGTGGAATCAAGCATGACACGTCTTCGTTGATTCATAGCTTCAAACAGACCCCTCAGGAAACAGTCAGCCTCGTAGGACATAGGTTTAGACAATATGTGGAAAGATGTCCAATGCAGGAGTTACCCTCACAGGCCATGCAAGTATCATTGTTTTTAGATGGCCTCTTAAGCTCTAATCTACGATCCTATGTATATTTGAAGGAACTCAGAACATTTAGAGCAATGTGTAAGGATTTGTATAGACATTGAGGACAACCTTGGAGATGAGTTGGAACTCTCAAAGGTCTATAAAGACTCAGATTGTTCATCTCTAGCATCCTCAAAATTGTCCAGTTTGATAGAAGACCTAGCAGAAAAAGTCGCCTAGAAACTAGGAGTTTCTAGTAAAGAGATGCCTAGGTTAACAACAAATAAGCGTTGTTACACCTGTGGTGGTGATCATATGGCAAATGTGTGTCCCAATGCAACACAACCGCAAGCCAACCCTAGTGGCCAACTGTACAATTGAGAGATGATACACGAATCATACGGCTCAAGACTGCCCATACAACAAACAAGCTGTAAGACAAAGCTACCTGCAAGCATACGCACATCCAGGTAGGTATCAAGGCCAATACAATGCTCAACCTCATTACTATAGGCCTCCTCAAAACTATCCTTATCAGGCTCAACAGAGACCTCAACCTGTTTTGGCCCAACATCCATCCGCACCAACTAATGTCATCTCAGTTAAATATGCTGCTGCAGAAGAAAACCTCAATAGGGCTTTAGTGCCTTCATCACCCTTGATCACAAAAAGTGACCCGAACTCAAACAGTTTTGACTCTACTCATGTAGATAGTCCACCCGCATATTACATAGAGTCACCAAAACATGTGGAAACATATCAATATGATAGTCCACCATTGGAACCTAGTTGGGAGCCCGACTATGCTAACGTGATGTATGCAAACCTTAATCCACGACCCCAATTAAGATAGCAAAGACCACATGGCCCTAGAGGACCATGCTTTAGGTGCCAAGGAGATCATTTCATAAAGGATTGCCCACATCCTCCAATAGCAGGATAGTCACAATACTATAACATACAAGGCTTTTGCACCGAGTGTGGTAAAGAGCATGTCATCAAAGATTGTCCTAAGAACCGTGTGAATGCTTCAAAAGTGACACCCATCAATGTGATAGGTATTGTGAACAATGCAGATGGATCCAATCCTACATATGTGCCTATCCAAGCTATAACAAGAGCCTAGGCACTCTTACAGAATCAATAGGTTAATCCTGAGAAAATAGACGAAACTAGCGAAGTTAGAGATTCTAGTAACAAAAAGACGAAATCTTGGAAATATCCCAGAGAAAGAATTAAGAGAAAGGTAACTGAGTTGGAAGGAAGTTTAAAGGAATCGAGAGCCAAAATCCTAGAATTGACTTCTCAAGAAGCGAATCAGGAGAACCCAACTTAGAGATCAGGATCAGTTCTAGCAGAACCCATACCAGAAAACCTAGACATGATGTTCTGTGCATATCAGGCTAGATTAAAAGAAGGACCCAAAATAGCGGAAATGAGCAAGAACTACCCTCGAGCAGATTTAGAAATTGAGAGAACCAAACTTTGCATGAAGATGGTAGAATTACCACAAACTATGTTCGAAGCCTCGCGATATCTTAATTGGAATAACGTGGCTAAATCCGAATTTCATTTTCAAGGACTATTGGAGAGGTTAGAATACTTGATTGATAGCAACAAGAAAAAGAATATGCAAAGGAACCCTATTGTCTCAGAGACATAGGAAAGGAATGCACCATCCCTATCTCAAATATCAAATACAGAAGATGGAGACAACCTCTCTTCCATACATAGGTACTCACATGAATTTCTAAGAGAAATCCAAGAAGAGAAGTGGAGAAAAGAACAAGGAACCCATCCTCCTATTCAAGAGATAGATGACTTGCAAGAGCAATTTCCCCAAGATATCCCCTCTATTTATGATGATGTAGAAGAAGAACAACTGAGTGAACACACAGGTTTCGAATCTAATTCTTTGCAAGAATTACCTCAGTTCACAGGACCTTGGGAAGCAAAGTCTATCAGTATGAGAGCACCCACAATAATAGTGAGGAATGAAGAATCAGTAATCCCTAGAAACACGAAAGTGGTAAAGAACACTAAAGTACAGTGTCACCTCACTCTAGAGGAGTTGTTGAAGGTTAAACCAGAACTGTGGAAGCAGGTAGCAAACCGATTCCCTGAGGTCGTTATTACGCCCTCACAGATAGGATCACACAAAAAGGTACCAGAGATACCTGTAGAAAGAATTGGAGATGTAAGTGAAGGAGAGGAAGGTAACACTTATCTTCCAATAACCCATCAAGGCTACACCACCAAAGCCATCTTAGATTCAGGAGCCGGAGTAGCCATCGCTATGACTGCTTTATGGAAACGTTGGGGTAAGCCAGCATTAAGACCTACTAGGATGAAGCTACAAATGGCTGACCGACACATAGAGAAACCATTAGGCTTACTAGAAGGCATTTCTCTCACCACTTGTGGTGTAGAATTCGAGCATACTTTCAACATTTGTGATTTTGGGAAAAATCATGCTTACGAGATGATTTTAGGACGACCATTCATGCGTCAGTTGAAAATTGTACATAATTGGGGAACTAATTCTTTGTACTTGCAACATTTAGGAGTGACTACGAAAGTCAATCTTAAAGACTATTCCCATCAAGATGTACCCCCAATACAATGGAACACCATTCATAAGACATAGGTAGAAACAGAATCAGTACACTCATTGGAATCAGACCCCTCATGGTTGCACGAAGACACTCATCTATGGATGTGTAAAGTAGCAAAACAAGAGGAAGACTGGTTAGAAGCCAGGACTCTAGGTTCAGAATAACATCCACGAACCCTTCAAGACCCAGTGTATGCACCTATAGTATTTCCAGACGAGGAATTTGAGCCTCATGGTTGGGCAGAAATTTTAGCAACAATGGATGTACCCATCAATGAAGAACAATGGACACCCCACTATGACGAGGATGGCTATGACATTTCAGTCTTCACAATAGAGCCAATCATGTGTGATTCAATTATAGAAGAATGTGAACCTAGTACTGATGCATTTGAGGATGCAAGCGACTTCGATCTAGAGTTAATTATTATGGATCCACCCTTTGCATCAGATGAAGAATACTTCTACGAAGTAGAAACTCACCCTCGGAGACACAAAGAAATTATGAATGATGTGAGGTTAACCACACAAGTGACTGCCAAAAGTGAAGGTAAGAAAAGAAAGAAGAAAGAAACCATGTAAGATGAAGAAGAATCTTTGTTTGAGGTTCCCAAAAATTTTAAGAATTATGAAATAGAAGATAGAAGAATAATGGTACGAATGCAGGCTAACAAAAAAGCTGATGTTGGAGAAGTATATGATAATCGAGAGAAAACCAAAAAAATCATAGTCACCATAGGAGTAGAAGAAAAATGTACATACATAGGGCATGATTTGACAAATGAAGAAGAAGAAGAGTTAATTTCCCTATTGCGAGAATATAGAGATGTGTTCACTTGGAGTTACAAAGTCTTGAAAGGAGTAGATCTGGATATATGCTCCCATAGAATCCCTATGACTCCAGATGCAAAACTTACAAAACAGAAACCATACACGTACAATGATAACTATGCTGCAAAGATTAAAGAAGAAATAGATCTTTTGATAGAAGCAGATTCATTTACGAAATTGAGCATATCGAATGGGTATCCCCCATTGTGGTTGTGCCCAAGAAGAATGAAAAATTGCGTGTGTGTATTAACCTTAAAAAAGTTAATGCCACCACGATTAGAGATAGTTATCCTCTTCCTATCACGGAGCATCTATTGGAAAGAGTTGCAGACAAGGAAGTTTATAGCTTTCTTGATGGTTTCTCAGGCTATAATCAAGTAGCCATTGCTCCAGAAGATCAACACAAGATGGCATTTGCCACAGAATGGGGCATCTTTGCATTTGGTGTAATGCCATTTGGCTTGAAAAATGCACCCGCCACTTTCCAGTGTCTCATGTGTCATGTTTTTAAGGAATTCTTATGCAAGAATTTGGAAGTTTATGTCGATGACATATGTGCACATTTGAATATGAGGCAGACTCATATCCCAGAACTAAGGCAAGTATTTGACAAATGTCAAGAATATCAGGTTTGTCTAAACCCAGAAAAGTGCGTTTTCATGGTCAGACAAGGCAAAATTCTAGGACACATTGTGTCAAAGAATGGAATCTCTACAGATGAAGAAAAAGTGAAAGTAATTGCCGACTTACCTAGACCAACTAACATAAAAGAGGTACAGACATTTATGGGTCATTGTGGTTATTATAGAGGATTCATACACATGTATGCAATCATAGCCAAGCCTCTGTACTCTCTTTTGACCAAGTTTGAATGGATAGATGAATGTGAGAATTCATTTAATGAACTTAAACGAAGTTTGTGCTTAGCACCTATATTGACAACCCCAGATTGGAGTAAGCCATTTCATGTACATGCATCCAATTATGCCATAGGATGTGTGTTAACACAACCCACGAATGAAGGTAATATAAATCTCCCCATAGCTTACGCAAGTAGACAACTGAACGCAACAGAAAGAAATTACACCACTACAGAACAAGAAGGATTAGGAATGATCTACACGGTAAAGAAATTCAGACATTATTTGTTGGCAAACAAGTTCAAGTTCTTTACAGATCATCAAGCATTATTGTACTTAGTCAACAAGCCTTGTAATACTAGAAGATTAATACGTTGATTTCTATTACTCATGGAGTATGACTTTGAAGTCGTAGTCAGGAAGGGAAAAACACATCTGAGAGCTGATCACATCTCAAGATTAACCACAGGAGAAGCTCCTCAAGGAATAGTGGATGAATTACAGGATGTATATTTGTTTAACCTTGAGATAGTACTAGAATGGGCTAAGCCGATCATCCCTATTTTCACACATGGACCCAAGAATCCTAGGATAAGGATCAAGGAAGGAGAGATTACCAGGTCACAAAGATATCAAATCATAATAGGAAGTATATATAAACATGATAATCAAAAGATTCTTGCTTGTTGTGTAGATGAATCAAAACATGCGAATTGGTTGCAATTAGCACATGTAGGTGCATTAAAGCAACATCATTTCAAACATCATACCTTGCAGACTCTGCATAGACTAGGAGTATATTGGCCTTCCATGGAAGCAGATGTCTACAAGGTGTGTAAAGAATGTCCTATCTATTGTGAAAGACCACCAATAGAACATGCTACTTTATATCATGTGTCTCTCACACCAAAATGGGGTGAACCATTAGTGATGTACTTGAGGACGAAAACATTCCCTCAAGGAATGACTTTAGCACGACAACGCAGTCTAAGCAGGAAGCTCAAGACTATTCACTTATTGGCGACAACTTATACAAACAAGGATGAGATGGATACCTAAGACAGTGTGTTCATGAAAGTGATTATTTGAGCGTACTAGAAACTGCACACCAAGGTGTTGCAAGAGGTCATTTTGGCCCCGAAAAGATAATCAAAGCCATCCTCTTTGCAGGATTATGGTGGCCCACTCTTCACATGGATGCACATACCTATGTTAAGAGATGTGATGTGTGCCAAAGAAAGTTTCCTACTCGTAGAGATGAAATGCCATTGAAACCCATGATGGGAGGACGTGCATTTTCTAAGTGGGGTATAGACTTTGTCGGACCCATTAACCCCCCTACAAAAGGTTCTCATGTTGAATACATCATCGTTGCGACAGATTATCTTACCAAATGGGTAGAGGCCAAGGTCACAAAAAAGAATGATGCATACACGACTACAAAATTCTTATTTGAAAATGTCTTTACGAGATATGGACTGCCTATAGACTTAGTGAGCGATCGAGGAACTCACTTTCTAAACCAAGTCATTGAATATTTGTTACAAGATTTTATGGTGATTCACAAGAAATCCGGACCATATCATCCTCAGGCCAATGGTCAAGCAAAAAAGTACTAAGAAGATCCTTTGTAACGTATGGATGAAACTCGTGAACAACAAACGTTCAGATTGGGACAAATAGTTACACTACGCTGTTTGGGCATATCGAGTGGCCTACAAGACGGTACTCAATGCAACTCCCTTTTAGATGGTTTTTGGTCAAAATGCTATGCTTCCTTTGGACTTCTTGATACCGACCCTTAAGGTTGCACAAGAACATCAATGGATCGGCCATGGATTATCAGAAAGAATAATGGACTTGGAACAATTAGGAGAAACCAGGCTGAAAGCAGCAACAGGAATATATGCAACGAAGAAACGACAGAAAGCCTATTTTGATGCACATGTGAAAGATAAAGGCTTAAAAGAAGGAGATTTAGTCCTAGTGTATACGCTGAAACAACACGCACAGAAGTTAGAAAAATGAGGTTATGGACCTATGATCATTAATAGACTCTCGACAAGTGGAGCAGTACAATTAGCCACCTTAGAAGGATACATAATGCCTAATTACATTAGTGGCTGTAGAGTCAAGCTTTATCAAGAACCTCTTACTGAGGACATGTTTAGACGACTCATGTCGGCAAAGAAGCGTAAGGAGGAAGAAAATAGAATACGAGCTGAAGCTCAGGTAGAAGCTATAGAACGCATTAAGCACATGAAGTTAAGAAGACAAGGACTAGGGAGAGAACATTATAACCATCCGAAAACAACACCGAGATATCCCATGGCCATGTGTCAAGTAAAGTCAACCACTCATCCTAGCATAGTGGATAGAAGACCATTCATTACAATCAGGCTAGAGCACGGCAACCATTGCCAAGAGCTCAGGGCTTTGATTTACTCAGGTGCTGCGACTAGTGCGATTAGATGGTCCCACTATAAGGACTCAGGAATAGAAATGCGGCCAATTGAGGCATACCTCATAGGGCTAGGAGGCATGGAAACCCCTTGCATGGGTGAGGTGGACCTTCCTATCCTCATACAGGACGTGACCATGACAGCGAAGCTACTAGTGTGCCATGAAGATGACCTAATAGAACCCCTAATCCTTGGCCAAGATTGGCTATACAATCACTCAGTGGACCTAAATCTTAGACAAGGCTCCTTGCACATTGGAACCTTAGATCAGCGGCGAGTGATACCGCTTGACTTCCCTAACAACACTCCGCTTGAGGTATGTAACCCTAGACCATATGAACTGCATGCGACGGAGGACCGGAAGATATTTGACCAAATCCCTTGGCTAAGCGCGCTCTCTCCAAAGTCAACCCATGAGAGCTTGGCGATGGATAGTTGCCAGATAAAAGAATGGCAACATATTTTCCTCGGGTCTTCCAACAGCGGACAAATGGGGACCATTTACGGTCAGGTGGATTGCATCAGCAACCACATGGGCAAAGCACCCTGCAGTGCCCATCCTTCCACACTTATTGCGGATTGGCCTAGATTTTTTATACAAAATGATGCACTTCCTAATGGGAAGGTTTTGCAAGTGTTGGACCTCCCTTCTTTTCCAAAGCAGAGTGTCCATCTGACCTCTCAACCTCAACCACGAAGGAATCAACCACAACGAAGGAACCCAGACCCACAACAATATCAGACAACCCAAAGAGAAAAGCAATATCAGCATAACCAAACAAGCAGCACGAGACAAATATGGGTGCCAAAAGGATAGAAAGCACCAACAGATTTCAACAATGGAGACAATAACAAGAAGAAGTTTCAGTAGAATTAGAGGCAATATTCAACATCTCCTCGACCTTCTTCGACCTCTACGAAGCTTCGACAATTTGGATCGCCAAGAAGTACCTTATGAATCGACCCACACCCACGCAAATATGGGTACCCAAACAGTGTACTATAGCTCAACACTTAAGCCATGTAACATATAACCCTCGGAAATCCTTTCACCCCTCAATACCACCACATCCGATACCGCCTTTTGTCCCTTAGCAGAAGCATACCACTTGCTCAACAACTCTTAGGAAATGGATGCCGAAACGTCTTAGCTATCTCCTCAAAACCCGTTGACTAACATTACTCCCATCCCTACTAATCTCCATCTTGTAATAACTCATTCACAACTGAACCTGGTACAAATTCACACACTAAACCCAACATCACTTGTAATAACATCGCATCAAGCAATGTATGCATTATCTGAAGCATGTAGGTGTCTAGAGACATGCATTATTTTTGCAAAAATCATCTCATAAACCACATCACAACACTTGGCTACACGGGTTACACATCGGTTATGGAAAGGGATTGCGGTCTCACTTTAATGGGATCATGATTAATTTCCATACTAATGTGCTAATCTTTTGTAGCAGATCTTCTACACACTCGCATCACTCATCATGCAGACAGAAGGACCACTTGAAGCTGTCCCCAGTGTACCTGTGGTTAATATTGGCGAATTACTGGCTGAGCCCCATCCGACGGCACAACCCCCAAAATTTCAAGGATTCCCAGGACCTATGCCGATTGATGACCCTCCCAGGGGATATACTAAAAAAGTTCATCGTAATTCACATTGGTTCCAAGGTTTAGCAGGACCTTTGACAGATGCAGATTTTATTTTTGATGCAAACTTGACCTTTGATAGCAGTAAATGGGGAAGGTATCAGTTCTTTTCCAGAGAGTTTGAAGCACTCCAGAATACAAAAGACTTAAAGCATGTTTGTGCAAGAGCAGGCTTCACTGAATACTTTGATGATCCGTTGCCTAAACTAGATTTCTACAGATGCTACTACTTGCTAACCACATTGATAGCTTCTGAAAACAAGGATTTGCCAGGCACATTCATTTTGCCGTCTTTAGTAAATGACCCACCATTTAAGAAGTTTTATCTTTCTAAAGATTTGATTAGAGCTGCAATCAAGATACATGGAACACACACTCCGACAGAGCAAGAAAGGCTGATTCTAGAGCCTATGAAGCGTGGTGATGTTACCAAATGGGAAGATATTTCGGCAATCACACCTGAGCTCTCTAAGCCACTAAGAATCTGTATGCAACATTTCACATTCCTAGCTCAGGATAGATTCACCATGCCCCACAAACCTATTTGGTTTGGCTTGTATTTGGCATGTATTGGACCCCAAACGGTAGATCTTGCAAGTTGGATTATTGATCAGTTGTATTTAGCGCAGCATAGATGGGAACGAAAAAAATCATCCATGGATGCCATGCTCTCACGCGCATTGTTTATATGTGTTTGGCATACGACTTGCCAATAGAGCATGCAATGACAAGTGAAGAGTTGAAGGCATTTAAAGGGACCGCCAAGAAAACCAGAAAATCTAGCAAGGGACGAGCACGCTAGCGCATGAGAGGATCTATCCCATGCCTACAAGTTCCTGAGTCCCTGTCTCCTCAACCACCTCCAGAACAGTCACCTATGGAACCCCTGCAACTATAGAACCCATTCAAATACGATTGTCACGACCTATCATCACAAAATCCACTACCAGTGCAATTACCTCTCAAGCAACTTCAGTTCAGGAACCCACCACCATAACAGCAGAAATTCCCACCTCCATTGGTGCAGAAGCATTTTCTTTCCCCATACCCAATATGGAAGCTGAACCAATGAACACCACGTTTGATTTTGAAATGCCAGATGCCTTTTCAAACGAATTTCAATTTTCCAAAGGCCAGTTTTTCTCTCAAGAATATGAACGTCCAAGTTACCCTACTACACCCCCTGATCAACTACAAGAGCAAGAAGTATCCAGTTCAGAAGAAGAAAGGACAGAAACAGATGATGAAGACGGAGATGATGAGGCTAGTCAAGGAAGCCAGGAATCTCAAGAGAATGTGCAGACTGACACATAGGAATAGCAAACTGACACCCAAGGTGACACAAGCACGCACGAAGATGAGACATTTGAAGTAGCAACATATACATTGGCAATCAAGAAGTTATAATGCACCATGGAAGCAGTTTGGGCGCGCAAAAAGATATTGGAAGAAGAAATCCAAGCTCTAGTAGAACAGGAACTCGCCATAAGAGGATTTGAAGAAGCCTACATACAAGGTTTTAGAGAACTAGTCAAGTCAGTGGGCACAAATGAAACATTAAGATATTTGTAGAGAAAGCCACTACCGCAGTTTGACCCATGCCGAGTTCGATTATTATCCAAACTAGGTCAATATATTCATGTACCGAAAGATGCTCAGTCATCCCAACAGGCCGGGGAAGCCCGTCTCATCCCTGAAGGATCTTTGGCAGAAGAAACGATCCTCATCGACTCCCCGCCCGACACTACTACTGTACATACCACCATTGTTATCGAAGTACCCACCGCTCCTCTTTCACCCCCTGCCCATCCAGTCTCTCCCATACACCCTGCCTCTCCCAGACCATCCACATCCTTCGATAGTGCTGTTGCAGAAGCCTTTGTCGCCTCCATTCCTCTCACATTTTCCGCACCTACACAACCTAGCTTACCACCTAGGACTTCAACCCTTCTATCCAATCCATTTATCCATCCATCCATCCCTTCCTTTCCCATCCCTCCAAGACCCCTATTTCCATTTCCCCCTCCATTGACCTCTTCCCCCATTTCACCTCCTCGATCCACTATATTTCCTCTTCCCCCTCTCCACCAAGCAGTACAAGAGACCCCCTCTGTAAATTATTCTACCACTTTTGTAAATCCTATATTTACACCCACGCATGCACCCACTATCACTCCACTATTCATAGTCACTACACTCGACACCACGTCCAGTAACATGGACATATCACCACCCACTGCACCACCACTCACCTCATCTATTGCACCATCACATTTAGGCACATCACATTTCTCCACAGTCACCACTGCATCCACATTCCCATCCTTATTTCCCCTTCCCCTTGCATCAACACCCACAACATCTTCACTCACTATGCCGTTACTATTATCACCCACCATCCACACTGCATTCTGTCAAATGTTTGCATGCATGACTCAAGTGCGAGATGAGTTTGCATCTCTTTGAACTAGTTACCAGACGTAGCAGCAGACAATGAGCAATTTAGAGTCGCAGCTCAATTCACTATCAATCGAGAATGCCTCACTGAACACCCGCTACCAAGAGCTACACGAGGCCTATCACAAACTTGAACTCAAAAGTGAAGAAAAGACAAAAGAGGTCGTTATAGATATTGACAACTTGTTAAGGGCTCAAACCATTTGATATGTGACACTCACTAGAAACATGGGACTACTAAGATGCCACCTAGCAACATCGAAAGAAGAGAATCAACGCTTGAAGGAATAGAATCGAGAGAACCTCGAAGCTTCTTTAAATCAACCAGATGACCCCCTGAGTCCCAATCGTTTCAAAGCTGTCCCCTCCGAATCTATGAAGATGTTATTGGAAGATCATGTCAGGCTATTATAGGAGTATGACAATATGAATGAGGAATACTAGAAGCTCAAAGAGGAACACAAAATATTACAGTTACGAGCACCTGTACAGCAAGTACCACCAGCTCCTGTGGACCCATCTCCTGAAATCATCAAGGAACTCAATGGTCTAAGGGCCCATGTATTGACTCTTCAAACACAGGTAGTAGCTTATGAAGCACCCCCCCAGGCCAGATTCCCCACCAAAACTACCCGCAAATGAAGAAACAGTGACTATCCCAGTGGAGGACACTTTTGAAGAAGTGTACGAACCACAACCCATCCTGGGTGGATGCGTCACGACCGAGGGCCAGACCACATTCAAACTTCCTACTCCCGCATGGATGAAGACTATAGAAGAGCTTAGCCGAACCCACTCAGCACGTGTGGAAGCACAATTACATGCAATGGCCATGATAGAAGAAAGAATTTTATAATCCCCATATTTTACTCACTTGGCCCCTCGTAGGTACATATCTGGGCATGAGATACAATACAAACCATATCGTAGCTCTATTTTGTGCAAGCCGAGGAGTCCTCGAGCTTGAGGAGCTTAGGTAGAACGAGCCTACCAATTTTGGTTATTTTTAGACCTCGTTTACCCTTTCAAATAGCACCTAGAACCTATTTTTTAACTATGCCGGTCACTAGATGTGAAACCGGTCAAAACTAGTCTAAAAATTATGAAAAGAGCTAGAGAGCTCATTTTTGAGGTTAGCTTGTATGAGTAGAGAGAGCTTATAGCTATTTTGAGTTGTAATCGAGATCTTGAGTAATAGAGTCTATTTTCCTACCTTCCATTATGTCTTTCTTGTCTCCTACGTGTGTGTGTATGTGTGTGTGCATCTCTATGCTTCTCACCTTAACTCTCACTTCATCTCACATTCACGATCTTCATATCACTCCTATCTCTTCTACCGATTGACATTAAGGAGGTGGAGCTTCTTAAGGTGGTTCTCACCATTGTGTTAGAGCAACAGGCAACCAAACATATTACCTCATAGCACAATTTCTTCACTTCACTTGAACCTGCCCCTACAGGGAATTCTGTCACATGCACCAACAACTCCTTTTATCATGTTATGGGAGTTGGTAAGATCATTATGACTAATGATGATGGTAGCTCATTTACAATATAAGATGCTTTATTTATGCCAAGGATCAAGAAGAATCTATTATCAATTTTAGCTTTAGCCAAGATTGGCCTCATTGTGAAATTTATTGATTATAGATGTACAGTTCATGATCTGTCAAATGGCAATGTCATTACTGCTTCTAGAATTTTATGTCATGGGTTGTATAAGCTCATAGACTATGAAAAATCTATGAATGATTCAGCATGTGTAGTACACGATTCTCAGGCTTTGTCAGATGCAAAGCTTTGGCATACACGCTTTGGTCATCTGAAGCTATATTTTGGGAAAAATATATCATTCCTTCTTCCTAGAACATGGTTCAGTTTGAGGTACTCAGAAATTGCAGCTTGTTCATAGTGATGTCTATGGCCCTATGCAGACACCTTCTAAGAGCTTGCCCCTACAGGGAATACTGTTACATGTGCCAACAACTCCTCTTATCCTATTATGGGAGTTGGTAAGATCATTTTGACTACTATTAATGGTAGTTCTTTCACTTTGTCAAATGCTTTATTTGTGCCAGGGATCAAGAAGAACCTGTTATCACTTTCTGCATTAGCGAAGATTGGCTTGGTTGTGAAATTTGTTGATGACAGGTGTACAGTTCATGATCTTTCAAATGGCGATGTGATTATTGCTTCTGGCATCTTATGTCGTGGGTTGTATAAGATCATAGACTATGAAAGATCTATGAATGATTCAGCATGAGCAGTACATGATTCTCATGCTATGTCAGATGCAAAGCTTTGACATGCACGGTTTGGTCATCTGAATTTTGCTAGTTTGCTACGCCTACAAAAATCTAAAATGGTGTCCTCTTTGCCCAAACTTGAGGCACTTGGAAAACATGTTTGTTAAGACTGTATTTTGGGCAAAATGTAGTGTTTCTCCTTTCCAAAAGATGGTTCAGTTCACGCTACTCAGAAATTGTAGCTTGTACATAGTGATGTCTATGGTCCTATGCAGACACCTTCCTTTGGAAATTATCTTTACTTCGTGACTTTCATTGATGATTTCTCTAGGCATGCATGGGTATATCCATTGAAGGAAAAGTCCAAAGTGTTCACGTGCTTCAAACAATTTTTGGTTTTGGCTGAAAATCTATCAACATGTAAAATGGGCACCCTCCATTCTGATCTAGGGGGGGAATATATATCTTCTGATTTTAATGCATTTCTGGCTGAATGTGGGATAAAACACCAGTGTACAGTCGTATACACCTCAACAGAATGGAGTTGTTGAACGGAAGAACAAGTCACTCATGGAGATGGCGAGGTGTATGGTCAAGAGTCAGGCTTTACCACATAGTTTTTGGCTTGAGGTTGTCATGTGTGCATCATATGTACTTAACAGGTGTCCCACTAAAGCACTGCACTCTATCACTCCATATGAGGCTTGGCATGATCGAAAGCCATCTGTTGCTCATCTGCGTGTTTTTGGTTATTTGGCATATGCATTAGTGCCTGAACAACATCGTAGAAAATTGGATGATAAAGCAGTAAAATGTATTTTTGTTGGATACAGTTCTGAAAGTAAAGGCTATCGTCTGTATCATCCAAAGACTAAACACATTTTGGTTAGCCGTGATGTTGTTTTTGTGCAAGATGCTATTCAACCATTGCTTTCATGTACTAAGGAGACATCAGTTAGCTCCAAAGACATGTATGATACTTTGTTGCCTCTTTTTACAGGTGGACAGTCTAGTGTTGGTCCTAGGGAAATAACTATGCCAAAATGGCTGGTGCAGACCTTGCGTGACAACAAATTAGATGCACCTCTATCATATCATACTGGATCACGCTCTCATAGTGCCTCTTTTGCATCAGATTGCTATGCTATGGCTACATCTAGTCTCTGTGATGAGATTGAGCCTGTTTCGTTTGATGAAGCACAAAATTCAAAAAATTGGATGGCTGCTATGCAATCTGAATATGATGCAATAATGAAGAATGGTACTTGGTCTTTATGTGACTTGCCTCCTAGCAAGAAGGCCATTGGCACTAAGTGGGTATACAAGCTGAAGTGTAAACCTGATGGTACAATTGACTGGTATAAGGCTAGGCTTGTTGCAAAGGGTTATGCACAAGAAAGAGCCATTGAGTTTGATGAAACCTTTGCTCCTACTTGCTGAATGACTACTGTTCATAGCATCTATGCACTTGCAGCTCATAATGGTTGGAATGTACATCAGTTGGATATTAAAACATCATTTCTGAATGGTGAATTGCATGAAGAAGTGTATGTTTTTTAGCCCCGTGGCTTTGTGCAGAAAGGGCATGAAAACCAGGTGTGTAGCTTAAAGAAGGCATTATATGGTTTAAAGCAAGCACCATGTGCTTGGTATGAGAAGATACATGCCTATCTGATTGCACATGGTTTTGAGAACAATCCAACTGAGAGCACCTTATATGTTAAGCGTGCTAATAATGTGCTTCTGATCATTGTTTTCTATGTTGATGACATGCACTCATTGGTCCTAGTGAGAAGTATATTGATAATTTTAAGGCTGATTTGCATGCCTCATTTGAGATATCTGATTTGGGGCATTTGCATCACTATTTGGGCATTCAATTTATTCAAGTTGATGGTGGAATGGCTTTGTGTCAAATGAAATATATTGACACATTATTGCAGCGTTTTGGCCTTAAAGACTGTAAGCCTATTGCCACTCCTATGGAGACATGTTTACGATTCAGTCTTCATGATGTTGGAGATGCACTTGATGCTATCCTCTATCAGCAAATTGTTGGATGACTGATTTACTTATGCATTACTTGACCAGATATTCAGTTTTCTATCTCACATATGAGGAGGTTTATGCATTGCCCAAGTGTCAAGCATTGGCAGGGGGTTAAGCGCACCTTTCGCTACTTGAGTGATACTCAGCTACTTGGGTTGTTTTATCCCAAGGGGAGATCACTACCGCCAGATTTGCATGCTTTTTTTAACTCAGACTGGGCTGGTTGCTATGACACTCGTGTGTCCACTAGTGGCTTTTGCTTCATGCTTGGTAGCTCATGTACATCTTGGTTGAGCAAGAAGCAGCCTACTGTGGCCACTTCTAGTTGAGGCTGAGTATAGGGCAGCTTTCACAGTGACTGTTGAGTGTGTGTGGCTCAGACGCCTTATGGCTAATTTGGGTGCTGGTCAGTCTTTTCCACCACCATCTTTAGTGACAGTCAAAGTGCATTGGCAATTGCAAGGAACCCTGTGTTCCATGCTCGCACTAAGCACATTGAGGTGCATTATCATTATGCAGGGAGAGGTTCTCTACTGGGAGATCAGCTTGGCATATGTGCTCACGCAGGAGAACATTGTAGACCTAGGGGGAAGTTTGAAGCTTTCTGCAAAGCTTTGGGCTTACTTCCTTTTGTGGAGTGATTTCCACATAGCTTCACACTTCCTTATACATGAGTGTCAGCTCCTTGTTCACCGCATCACTCCCAAGGGGGATTTGTTGATATATTTAGGTAGTGATGTGTGTGAACACACTAGGACTGTCGGGGCACTTTTTTCCCTCTTTAGGAGGTTTTTTCCCCCGGCTTGTATATATGCCTATTGCCCTAACAAGCTACTTATCTTTGTACATTCTACTGGTAATACATTCAGTATTGTGTGTTGTGCTCCAAGCTTCTTCTTCTTCCTTGTGTTGTTTGCGTGCTTCCGCAGACGTCTAACTCCAACAACCCTCCATTCTAATCGAGGGGGGGAATACATGTCTTCTGATTTTAATGCATTTCTAGCTCAACGTGGGATAAAATATCAGTGTACACTTCCCGATACACCTCAATAGAATGGATTTGCAGAAAGCAAGAACAAGTCACTCATCATGATGGCGAGGTGTATGGTCAAAAGTTGAGTTTAACCACATAGCTTCTGGCTTGAGGCTATTATGTGTGCAACATATGTACTTAATAGAAGCCCCACCAAAGCGTTGCAATCTATCACTCCAAATGAGGTTTGGCATGGTTGCAAGCCGTTTTTTGTTCATCTATGTGTCTTTGGTTGTTTGGCATATGCATTAGTGTCTGAACAACAATGTAGAAAATTCGATGATAAAATGGTAAAATGTATTTTTGTTGGGTACGATTCTGAAAGAAAAGACAATTGTCTGTATCATCCACAAACTAAATGCATTTTGGTTAGTCATGATGTTGTTTTTTTGGAAGATGCAATTCACCCATTACTTACATGTACTAAGGAGACATACATTGGCTCCGAAGACGTGTATGAAACTTTGCTTTCTCTTTTAGAGGTGGATAGTCAATTGTTGGTTCAAATGATGGCAATTTCTCAACCTTTACAAGTTTCACATGATGATCTAGATCATTCCATTAGTGATGCATATTTACATGATGCAGTTGTTAATGAGAGGGTTGACATAGAGGAGGCAAAAAGTATGCCTAAATGGCTAGTGCAAACCTTGGGAGATAGCAAATTAGATGTAGCTCTGTCATCATACTTGTTCAAGCTCTCATATAGCTTCCTTTGCATCAGATTACTATGTTATGGCTGCCTCTAGTCTTTGTGATGAAAATGAGATTGTTTCTTTTGATGAAGCATAAAATATAAAAAATTGGATGGCTACCATGCAATCAAAATATGATGCTATTATGAATAATTGTACTTCATCTTTATGTGATTTGCACTAAATGGGTTTACAAGTTGAAACATAAGCTTGATGGAACAATTGACAGGTATAAGGTTAGGCTTGTTGAAAGAGGTTATGCTTAGGAAAGAGGCCTTGATTTTGATGAGACCTTTGAACCCACATGCAGAATGGCTACTGTTCATAGCAATTTTGCACTTGCAGCTCATCATGGTTGGAATGTACACTAGTTGGACATTAAAAAATACATTTCTAAATGGTGATTTGCATGAAGAAGAGTATGTATTTTATAAGAGAATAGTTACACACTATAACATAGGAGCAGTACTAGAGAAGATAATAGAAATAGGAGAATCTCAACAATTTTTCTACTAACAGCAAGTACAAAGATGATGGCATTGTCCACCTGTGTGCTCTCAAGGTAGAGCTTAAATGGTGATCTAGACAATCTAGATAGGGAAATACAAGGTAGAGGTATGCTGGCTCAATTCGATGTCTCAGGTAGTGTAGAAGTCATGTATATATAGGATCATGGGTGGCCTTCTGTGGACGTCTATACATGGGCGATAGAGCATGGGCGGCCACCGCCCGTGTTATTGCCATACATGGCTTAGACCGGTTGAACTGACCTAACAAATATAAATGATTTCTGACTCCAATAGGGAATATTCCATTGAATATTCCCTTTATCATCGTGTCGGGGGCTCTACACCCGGACCCCTAGCGAGGGGGCCCGCTGGCCCCCTTGGAACCCCCAACCGGGGCTGCTCATCTCTGCCTTGGACCCCACGATTAGGGACCCTGGTAACTCTCTTTCCTTACAATACCTTACATGGTCCAATATGACCTTCATCCAACATGCAAGTTGGGATCCCCATCCATTGGGTAATGCACGCATGGCTTCTCCTCATAATGGGGGCCTTACAAAATGTGAATATAATCATGAGGGGTAGACATTGATCATATACTAACACCCCCCCTCAATGTTTACCGATGATAAATCAAGTAGGTCTTGGTCCTGTGCTCATCTGTTGAAGATGCCTGTTGAGCTACTCTCTTCCAAGTGCTTTAGTGAATATGTCAGCACAATTTGCTTCTCTTGGGCAATATTCTAGCTCCACAATTTCATCTTCAATTAGCTCACAAATGTAATGGTATTGTACTTCTATGTGCTTGGTGCGAGCATGAAATACTAGGTTCTTTGCAACCCATACAACTTTGATTATCACACTTGAGTATAGTCTCCATATTTGATGGAAATCCTAGATATGGAAGAATTCTCCTTAACCAGATTACCTCACAAGAAGCAAAACAAGCTGCTTTGTACTCTACTTCAGTGGAGGAGAGTGTGAGAGTTGGTTGCTTCCTACTTACCCAAGAAAATATTCCTGAACCAAGTGAGAAACAATATCCAGAAACTGATTTTCTAGAATCACAATCTCCAGCCCAATCTGAATAACAATATCCTTGAAGTGTATCACCTGTGGTATAAAAAATAAAAAAATCCAAGGTTCCTACAATGTACCTTAGAATTCGCATTCCAACATTCTAGTGACTCTCCTTAGGTTTGTTGGAAAACCTGCTTAACACTCCAACAACATAGCTAATGTCTGGTCTAGTATTGCACATAAAAATAAGACTTCCAACAAGCTTCCTATACTTCTTAGCATCTACATCAGGCATGTTATCATCCATAGATAGCTTGTGATTTACCTCCATAGGTGTGCTAGTTGGTTTGTAGTCCATCATTCAAATGCCTTGAGAATTTCTTTGGCATATCTTTGTTGTGAGATGAAAATGCCATCCTTCCTCTGCCATACTGCAATTCCCAGGCAAAAATGGAGTAGACCTAAGTCTGTCATTTCAAACTCAGTTCCCAAGTGATCCGAGTTTGATTGATGAGTTCTTGATGATCTCTTGTAATGATCAAATCATCTACATATACAATGACAACAACTAGCTTGCTATCCCTTTTCGTTACATACAAGTTAACATAAGAAGTACTTCTTTCAAAATGCATATTTTTGAAAAAATATCTATCTGTTGGTACCAAGCTCGAGGAGCTTGCTTACGTCCATACAAAGCTTTCTTCAACCTGCAAACTTTGTTTTATGAATTGGGCACCTCAAAACCTGGTGGTTGAGATACATATACCTCCTCCTTGAGGTGACCATTCAAAAATGTAGATTTGACATCCATCTGGAAAATAGGCCAGGCCTTTTGTGCAGCTACTGCAAGTACTGTTCAAATAGTTGTCATGTGTGATGTTGGTGCAAAAGTTTCTTGAACATCAAATCCTTCGATATGTGAAAAACCTTCTGCAACTAATCTTGCCTTATACTTTTCTAATGTTCGATTTGCTTTATATTTAGCTTTCCAAATCCATTTAGTACCTATTACCTTCTTCTTTGGTGGCAAGTCGACTAGATCCCATGTATCATTTTTTAGTATACTATCATACTCAGATTGCATTGCCGCTCTCCAACCTAGATCATCAAGGGCTTCTTCAATGGTGGTAGGTTCCTTTATCGAGCCCATGATTTCTTCCATTAGATCCATGTTAACAATGTGTTCTAAGGGTCTTCTTTGCTCCTCTATTCTTTTTGATCTTCGTAATCCATCCAAGGATGATTTTGGTACATCTACATGTGGATTGTGATCATCAAAGAGCTATTGTGCCCACTTTTGTAGTGGCTTACACTGTGCAGCTACAACTGGTTGGTTTTTTATTGAGGAAATTTCTCCATCAGATGTTTCTTGCTCCTCAAATTTAACCTATCTTTTGATAGGCACAAGATGAAATATTTCTCTGTTTGAACAAGAGGAACACATACACACATACACACACAAGGAAGAGCAAGAGAGTAGAAAAATGGATCCTTCGATTAAAGAGCATAAATGTTAGGACATCAAGATCTCATCATGCTTAAAATTTGTTCTAGGCATGAATTCACTCTTCAAGCAAACCTTAGAGTTAAGCAATTTTGTTTTATGTAAAGACTCATGACCATTTTGATATCCCATGAGCATTAGGTATCCATGTGAAAGTCATAAAGCTTTATTCTTGTTAAAGAGTAAAGTAAAGAAATAAAAAAACCATGAGTTATTTGGGTTGGTGATCAATCAATCAATCACCAAAATCAAGTTAGCGTGATCTTCCACTTTTTCGAGATTATAGGAAAGTAATTCTCTTCATCACAACAAACTCTACCCACGTGGATTTGAATTTTGAGTTCATTTTAGATGAATCGTGATCTATTTTATATAAAGACTCAGAAAATCATTTGTAACATCAATTAGATCAATATACATAAACATTTTATCTTCAACTTTGTCTTCTTCAATATCTGCATCATCGTCTCCAACTAAAGTCAACTTGTAGAGGTTGTTCCTCTATCTACAATAATTCAAACTTAATGCCTACTTCATGTGTAAAAATTTTGTAGTATTTTGTTCATTATATTGTGAGAAATTGAAGTTTTAAGGTCTTAGGGTCTATCTCTACACATCTCTGAAAAGTTGGGACAAGCACCAATCAGAGCCAAGCATATTAATAGTGCAATGGTTGATAATAATTCCTTCTCTTGTGAATTATAGAAACTCAACCCTATGTGTGAAATTCATCTAAAAGGAATTTGATCAATTGTAATCAGGTTGGCTGCTTTGAGCATTTGAAGTTGTATGTTTCAACTCAAAATAGCAAGTTTTTCTTTGCTAATCTTTGTTCAAACTTATCTGTCTTGCATCAAACATTTCTCATTGCTCTTCCAAAGTACATGGGTGTTTTATTGCATCCGTTTGAGGTTCATAAGGTATATAGACTCTCCAAAAGCTAGAATATTGGTCTTGTGCTAGTTGGTTGGACCAAAACATCACTTGGAACCTCAGATTTCTACTTCCCTCAAGCTTCTCCAAGTTCTCTCAATGGTATCAAAACTACATCAAGATGGATGATGGCTTTCCCTCAATGATGGAGAAGCTTGATAGAAACAACTATGCTGCTTAGTAAATGAGAATTGAATCTTATTTGGAAGGTAGAGAACTCCATGGAATTGTAGCATATGATGAAGTTATGCCTACTCCAAGATCCTACGGAGGACCCACACAAGAGGAGACAGCGAAAGTCACACTTGGTGTGCAAGGGATGCTCAAGAAAGTTCATATATACTAAACTCTATTTTTTATTTCTTGTTACCACATATTAGAGGATGCAAAAAATCTCAAGAGACTTGTGATGCACTTGAGACCTTCTTTTTTGCTAGCACTAAAGCTGGGAAGAGCCATCTAAGGAATGAGTTCAACCAAATGAAGAAGAAACCAAAGCAAACTATCACAGAGTTTGTTACCAAGGTCAAGGAGGTTGCAGGTCAATTAGCATCTACTGGAGAGATGATTGAAGAAGAGACCATCATGAGGTAGAATCTAAATGGAATCAAAAGTGACAAGCAATACCAATCCTTCACAGCCACATATGATCTCATCATGGATGTGCAAACACTATATCTCAACATATTCCTTGGACAACTCTTCAATCAAGAGGCCAACAATAATCTAAATGAAGGTAAATCTTATCAAGGTATTTCAACAAGTTCTCTTTATGAAGATAACAAAGACAAGAAGCACAAATACAAGAAGAAGGAAGATGATGAAGAGATTTCCCAAGCCAACTATGGAGGCAAGAGCAAGCGGAAAGGGAAAAGGAGAAAAGCATGACAAATCAAAAGGAAAAGATGTGCAACATTGTGCCTTCTATAACAAGACCAACCACACTACCCAAAATTGTTGGTTCAATGGAAGGGCTTAGAAAGGAGCTAGTATAGGTGGATTTGGAAACGCTAGAGGCAAAGGTGGACATAATTTCAACAACAACAGTAGAAATCATAATGGAAGAGACTTCAAAAAACATTGAGATGATCAATCACATGAAGATTAATTTCCACTAATGAACCTGAGTCATAAAGAAGATAAAGAAGATGAACTTTTGTTCTACATAGATTCATGTTATTCAAACCATGTTGCAAGCAATGTTGGTCTTCTATCTAACTTGCAAAGTCCAAAGCACATGAATTAAGTACAAACAAGGGAAGATAACAAGCACATTGTGGAGAAGATTGGTAATTTCTAAGCTCCCAATGGCAAGATAAACATTTTGAGTAAGGTTCTCTATGTACCCACTATCACTAAAAACCTAATAAGTGTAGGCAAAATAGTTGAAAAAGGCTTGGAAGTTAGGTTCATCCAACATGGAGCTTATGTGAAAAATCCATGTCAAGGCTTCAAGAAGATAGACAAAGGTGAGAAGCATGGTAGACTCTACTTTTGAAGTAGGAGAAGTCAGGAACATAGCTCTATTCAACTTTGGGTCTCAAAACCTAAGTGAGCTTGAAGTGTGGCATAAGAGATTTGCTCATGTGAATGAAAGAACCGGATATATGTAGGGATCAAAGTGTTCTGGGGTTTCCAAATATATCAAAGCAACACATGATCAAAAAATGTGATTCTTTTCAAATTGGGAATGCAAAAACTCACCATTCAACCACAAAGACTACATCTACAACAATCTCTTGGACTTAGTACACACAAATGTGTGGAGACCATAAGAGTGAAGTGTTTGATTGCTTCAAAAAGTACCTATCACATGTGGAAAATCATACAAGTAGATCATTAAAGAAACTCAAATCTAATGAAGGGAGAGAATAATTCTCCAAAGAGTTTGATGACCTCTTGTAGAATAAAGGCATCAAAAGGGAAATGACTACCAGATTCACTCCTCATTTGAATGGTATTGTAGAGAGAAGGAACAAGACCCTAGTTGGATCAGCAAGGACAATGCTTGAAGAGAAGAAGTTAACACATTATTTATGGGCATAAACAATTTCAATTGCTATGTAGCTTATGAACACACTTCCATCTGAATCTCTTCAAGATATGACCCCTTATGAAGATTGGAATGGTAGAAAACCAAGTCTAGGTCATTGCAAACTATTTGGTTGTTTCACTTTTGTACATGGACCTTCACAAATCATAGGTAAAGTAGATGAAAGAGCAACCAAGGCAGTATTCATTGGCTATGATTCAACTTAAGTGGGCTATATGTTCTATAATCCATACACAAAGCAATTTACCACAAGCAGGGATGTTGTATTTGAGGAACATAGATCATGGTATGATGAGGACAAGAAGAAGGTAAAGTTACCTTATGATCTTAATTCTGATTTCCATCCATTAGGTAGCAAGCATGATACATAGGTATAGGATTCAAGAAGTGAATCTGACATTGATCAAAATGAAAAGGAAAGAGACTATCAGCTCTAGAAGTCAAAAGGAAAGGCCAAAATGCAAGAATGTGGAGAATGTTCCAAACATACTCCTAGAAGGTCAACAAGAGAGAGAAATCAACCTGAAAAGTATGGATATGAATCTACGTTTGTAAATGAAGCACTCCATTTATTTGGCCAAAGACTTGGTTTCAAAGGAACCTTCACCATATGAAGAAGCCTGGGTAACCCTAATTGAGAGAAATCCATGAAAGAGGAGATAGAAGCCTTGAAGGAAATCGACACACGAGAATTAGTTCCAATGCAAACCAATGAGAAGCTAATAGGTTTTAGAGGGGTCTATAAATTGAAAAGGAATTTAGATGGATCAATTTGCAAGTACAAAGCCAGATTGGTTGCTAAAGGATGTGCTCAAACTCAGGGCATAGACTATGAAGAGACTTTCTCACCAATTGCCAAAATGACCATCACTAGGACATTGCTTAGTGTAGCAGCTTCAAGAAATTAGAAGCTACTTTAGCTTGATGTGAAGAATTCCTTTCTCAATGGGTGGATCAGTGAAGAGGTATACATGTCACAACCTCCAGGTTTTGACAACCCTAATTATACATCTTATGTATGTGGACTCAAAATGGAATTGTATGGATTGAAACAAGCTCCTAGGGCTTGGAATTTCAAATTGTTAACATATCTACAAGATCAAGGTTTCAAGTCAAGTAATGTAGACCCTTCTTTGTTCATCAAGAATGATCAAAATGAAGTTTTCTATTTGTGTCTATATGTATATGAAATAATTGGGATAGGAGATTACTTGAATGGTATACAGAGGATCAAAAGCCACATTCAAGAAGAGTTCAAGATTAGGGATTTAGGTGAGCTCACATTTTTCTTAGGTATGCAGGTCATATACACAGATCAAGGAATGTATTTGAATCAAGGAGATACATTCAAGGTCTACTCCTAAAGTTCAAGATGGAGAATGTTAAACCTATAGGTACACCTTTGGAAATGAATCATAAACTTAGTGTTTATGAAGGTGAGAATATTCAAGACATTAAAGAGTATCAAAGCTTGTTAGGTTGCTTGATATATGCTACTCGTAAAAAGGCATATATATCATATAGTGTAGGAGTGCTAGGCCAATTCATGCACTCTCCAAGAAGACCACTTATGGATCTAGCTAAGAGAGTACTCAAGTACCTCAAGGGTACAATTAATAAAGGTATATTCTATTCTTATTCATCAATTTTGGATCTCAATCTATACTTAGATGCAGATTGGGTAGGATCCAAAGATGATAGGAGAAGTACTTTAGGATTCTTTGCATTTGCAAGTTCAAAGCTTGTGTCATGGAGTTCAAGGAAGCAAACAATAGTTGTTTTATCCTCAATTGAAGTAGAGTATAGAGGTTTGACCATAACAACTCAAGAGGCAATATGATTAAGGGAATTATATAAAAAATTGGGACTTGTGAGTTCCAAACCTCACATATTTGGAGATAATATAAGCTCTATGCACTTAGCAACAAATCATCTCTTACATGCAAGGAACAAACATATAGAGGTTCATAACCATTTCATCAGAGAGAATCTCATGGCAAAGGATATTGACATTTCTTTTGTTCCAACTAAAAACGAGTTAACAGATACGATGACAAAGGCCCTTGATGCAATCAAAATTTGTAGATTTAAATCAATAGCTGGAATTCAACTTATTAGAGATTGAAGACTCAAGTATGCTTTAATTTGAGGGGGAGCTATTAGAACATCAAGCTCTCATCATGCTTTAAATTTGTTCTAGGCATGAATTCACTCTTTAAGTGAACCCTAGAGTTAAGAAATTTTCATTGATGTAAAGACTCATTATCATTTTGATATTCCATCAGGATTATGTATCCATGTAAAATTCATAAAGCTTTATTCTTGTTAAAGATTAAAGTAAAGAAATAACAAAAACACAAGTTCTTTGGGTCAGTAATCAACCCATCAATCACCAAGATCAAGTTATCTTGATCTTCCACTTTTCCTAGATTATACAAAAGTAATTTTCTTCATCACAACAAACACTACCTACGTGGATTTGAAATTTGAATTCATTGTAGATGATTCGTGACCTATGTAAGAGATTTTATAAAGACTCAAAAAACCATTTGTACCATAAGTTAGATCAATATATGCACACATTTTGATCTTCAACTTTGTTCTTCTTCAATCTCTACATCATCATCGCCAACTACAGTCAACTTGTAGAGGTTGGTTCTCTCTCTACAATGATCCAAACTTGATGAGTGAGCATCCATTTCTAGTTCATGTCTAAAAAAAATTCTAGAATTCGATTTACTATATGTGGGAAATCGAAGTTTTAAGGTCTTGGGGTCTGTCTCTGCACATCTCTAAAAATTTGAGACAACCATCAATCAGAGTTAAACCTATTACTAGTGCATTGGTAAATTATAGTCCCTTATCTTGTGCATTATAGACACTCAACCCTATGTGTGACATTATTCTAAAAGGTATTTGATCAATTGTAATCAGACTCATTGCTCTAAGCATTTGAAGTTGTATGTTTCAACTCAAAATAGCAAGTTTTTCTTCATTATTCATTATACACACTTATTTGTCTTGCATCAACCATTTCTCATTGATCTTTCAAAGTGAGTGGGGATTTTTAATTCATCCATTGTAATTTCATAAGGTGTGTTGCTCTAGCACAATGGTGAGAACCACGTTAAGAAGCTCCACCTCCTTAATGTCAATCCGCGGAAGAGATAGGAGTGATATGAAGATCGTGAATGTGAGATGAAGTGAGAGTGAAGGTGAGAAGCATAGAAATGCACACACACATACACATACACTACGAAGAGACAAGCAAGACACAATGGAAGGTGATAAATCAACTCTATTACTCAAGAACACTATTACAAGCTCCAACTAGCTCTAAGCTCACACTAGCCAACATGAACCAACCTCAAAAATGAGCTCTCTAGCTCTTTTTATAGTTTCTAGACTAGTTTTGACCGGTTTCACATCTAGTGACCGGCATAGTTAAAAAATAGGTCCTAGAGGCTATTTGGAAGGGTAAACGATGTCTAAAAATAACGAAAATTGGTACGCGCATTCTACCTAAGCTCCTCAAGCTCGAGGACTCCTCGGCTTGCACAAAATGGAGCTATGAATTAGAAAATGGGATTTTGTCTATATTACATATGTTACAAGAGTGATGAAAATCACTGTTGGATGTTTGAAGAGGTAATAAAAACATAGTTGTTTGAAAAAATGATCCGACTGGCTCCCTGCTCCGTCTTTACATGCTTCCACGTCGTCTGTGCCTCTGACTGCTTCCAACACCCCCCTCCCTCTCGCTTCTGTCGTCCCTGACAGAACCTTGTTGTGAGGTCTGCCGGATATAGTTTTGTAGGAGGTCTTGAGCGAGGGTGTGCTCGGAGAGACGAATGCCTCGGGCCAAGTCGGCCTCGAGTTTCTCCCAGTCGATTGGTTGCGGTTCCTCCGGTGGCGAAAGCTGATAGTGCGTGGAATAAACCATTCGTTCACAGGCAAATAACTGTAATAAGTGTGTAGGCCTGCTTATGAATACCTCCGAATGGTATTCCCAGAAGCCGGTTGTGAACATTTCTTCGAATGTCTGCTTATAGCACGCCGGTAGGTACTTTATTCTGCAGTGCCAGGCATAACACACCCGTAGCGATGGCGTTGTGCTCATGTCATATACTAGATCAAGGTTACCATGCTCAAATCCCGGGGTGTTTACATGCGGTGCCTTGACGCGTCGGAAGACTTTAAATATCATTTGCATCATGTCAAAAATTTTGACAGTCATGTGCGCCGCTATATCATCCATGTGCTTGAGTCGAGGGAGCCAGTGGCGTATTGTAGCCATCATGTATCCAACAGTGGGTAATTCAATGGGTGGCTTCAAGTAGGGGTAATTCAACCAGTCTTGGCACTGCTTATTGTTTTGTACCTTAATAGCAAAGGAAGTCCAGGAGCGGCGTCGTGGTACTGGTCCCCAACACGGATTGTACTTCAAGTGCAATGGAGCCTTCACCCATGTACTCATCATCTCTGGATACTGCTGTAGTAAATTTTTTCGCCACTCTGGTTGATAGATCCTTCCTTGCTGTGCATCTCGTGGCAGATCAGCCTCCTCAAATTGAGTGGCATGCGATGGCTTCTTTCCTGTTACTTTCTCAATGGCTAGCTGGTATTCAGCCATTAGCATGAAATACGGTTTATATTGTAGCTCATGCCCAGATATGTATCGTCGCGGGGCCAAATGAGCAAAGAATGGAGACTGTAATATTCTTTCTTCTATCATTGCCATCGCATGTAACTGTGCCTCTACTCTAGCTGAGTGCGTTGTTCCTAGTTCCTCAACAGTTTTCATCCATGCGGGGGTCGGAAGTTCGTACGTCATCTGACCTTCGGCCGTGACGCGTCCGCCTGGGATGGGTTGTGGCTCGTACGCTTCTTCAAATGTTTCCTCCACCGGAATGGTTATGTTCTCGTCGTCCGCTGGGATCTCCGGTGGGGAGTCAGACCGTGGTGGTGCTTCGTATACATCTATGCGTGATTGGAGTGTGGCTACCTAGGCCCGTAATGCGTTGAGTTCCTCTATGAGGTCAGGAGAGGGGTCCACAGGTTCTGGTACATCTGCTGCTACTTGTACTTGTTGTGGTGCCGGTTCTCTGAGTTGTAGTAGCCTGTGATCTTCTTTTAACTTCTGATGCTCTTCGTTCATTCGATCATAGTCCTCTAGCAATCTCACGTGATCCTCTAGCAACATCTGCATCGATTCGGAAGGGATTGCCTTGAATCTGCTGGGACTTAAGGGTTGTTCTGGATGGTCCAATGCCGCTTCCAAATTCTCTCTATTCTGCTCTTGGAGTCTCTGGTTCTCCTCTTTTGCTGCGGCTAGGTGCCTCCTGAGTAAGCCCATATTCCTGGTCAGCGTCGCGTTCCTAATTGTTTGGGCTCGAAGCAGGTTGTCCAGATCAGCAGTGGCTTCTTTTGTTTTCTCTTCACTTTGTAGCTCTAGCTTATGATATGCCTCTCTTAGTTCTTGGTATCGCGTATTTAAAGAGGCATTCTCGATTGATAATGAATTAAGCTACGACTGTAATTCATTTGTCGTCCTCTGCAGCTGTTGATAATTGTTGCCAAGAGATGCGAACTCATCTCGTACTTGTGTCATGCATGTGAACATTTGTTGAAGTGCAGTGTCAATGGTTGGCGATAATAGTAATGGAGTGCTAAGTGAGGATGCGGTGGCAGTAGATGCAGCGGGAATGGGGAATGGGGTTGGGAAGGTGGATGCAGTGGTGATCGTGGAAAATTGTGACGTACCTAAATATGATGGTGCGGCGAGTGGAGAGGGTGCTGGTGCGGTGGGTGGTGAGATGTCCATGTCACTGGACGTGTCAAGTGCGGTGACTGTGAAAAGTGGTGTGTATGTGGGTGGTGGTGTCGGTGTGAAGACGGGATTTACAAATGTAGAGTAATTTACAGGGGGGATGGCTGGAGCAGCTTGGTGAAAAGGGGAAATAGGGGTTATAGTGGGTTGGGGAGGTGAGACGGGGGAGAAGGTTAATGGGGTTAGAAAGGTGAAAGGGTATCTTAAAGGTGGGGGAAAAGATGGGAAGGATGAAGGGATGAAGGGGTTAACACGTAGGCGAGGTGGAGTGGGTGCGGGCATGGTGGCATGAATGGGCAGGGCAAAGGTTGTGGCTATGTTGCCATTGACTGGTGTGGATGTGGGATGAGCAGGTGGGTGTGCGGGGGATACAGGATGGGCTGGTGAAACATGAGGTGAGAGAGGAGTAGATGGTGTGGATGTTATTTCAAGGATAGTGGTAGTATGTACAACGGTAGTATGTGGTGGGGAGTCGACTAGGGTAGCTTCTTCGGTGATGGATCTTTCCGGACGTAGGCGTGCATCTTGCGCCTGGTGGGATGATTGAGGACCTACCGGAACTCGAATATATTCACCGGGCTTCGATAACAGGCGAACTCTGTGAGGGTCATATTGGGGGAGTGGCTTCCTTTGTAAATATCTCAGTGCCTCGACCGGGCCAAGGGATTTGACCAGTTCTCTGAACCCTCTGATGTAAACTTCTTCAAACCCTCCGGAGATGAGTTCTTGTTCGATTATGGTTTGGCTCTCTTCTTCAGTCAATTTCTTCCGGGCCCAGACTTTCTCCATCGTACGATATAATTTCTTGATTGCCAGCGTGTAAGCTGCTGCTTCGAAAGTCTCCTCTTCATGCGTACTGGTGTCACCGTGTGCATCGGTTTGTTGGCCTTGGCCATCTGTCTGTTCTTGTTCTTGGGAATCATGCGTGCCCTGGCTGGCTTCATCGTCACCTTCATCGTCATCAGATGCTGTTCTTTCATCATCAGAGCTCGACACGATCTGTCCTTGTGGCTGATCCCGCGGTGTGGTAGGGTAACTCGGCCTTTCAAATTCTTGAGAAAAGAATTGTCCTTCTGAAAACTGGAACTCATTTGAGAATGCATCAGGCGTTTCAAAATCGAATGTTGTGTTTATCGGTTCTACTTCCATGTGTGGTATTGGGAAAGAAAAGGCTTCCGCACCAATAGTGGTGGGAAGTTCTGCTGTCGTGGTGGTGGGTTCTGTGGTTGTAGCTGCCTAAACTTCTTTACTGCGTAGATCATCCCTAATCCTTCTCGTTCTGTCGTGGTGTAATTTCTTTCTGCTGCGTTCAATTGTCTGCTTGCGTAAGCTATGGGGAGATCGATGTTACCTTCACTCGTGGGTTGTGCTAACACACATCCTATGGCGTAGTTGGATGCATCCACATGTACATGGAATGGCTTACTCCAATCTGGGGTAGTCAATATAGGTGCTGAGCACAAGCGTCGTTTAAGTTCATTGAATGAATTTTCACAATCCTCTGTCCACTCAAAATTGGTTAACAGAGAGTACAATGGCTTGGCTATGATTGCATACATGTGTATGAATCTCCTGTAATAGCCGCAATGGCCCATAAATGCCTGTACCTCTTTCACATTAGTTGGTCTAGGTAATTCTGCGATTACCTTCACCTTTTCTTCATCCGTAGAGATTCCATTTTTTGACACAATGTGTCCTAGAATTTTGCCTTGTCTGACCATGAAAACGCATTTTTCTGGGTTCAAACAAACCTGATATTCCTGACATTTGTCAAATATTTGTCTTAACTCTGGGATATGCGTTTGCCTTACATTAGAATGAGCGCATATGTCATCAACATAAACTTCCAAACTCTTGCGTAAGAATTCCTTAAAAACGTGACACATGAGTCGCTGGAAAGTGGCGGGTGCATTTGTTAAGCCAAAAGGCATTACACGAAATGCAAATATGCCCCATTCAGTGGCAAAAGCCGTCTTGTGTTGATCTTTCGGAGCAATGGCTACTTGATTATAGCCTGAAAATCCGTCAAGAAAGCTGTAAACTTCCTTGCCCGCAACTCTTTCCAATAGATGTTCTGTGATAGGAAGAGGATAACTGTCCCTAATTGTGGCGGCATTAACTTTTTTAAGGTTAATACACACACGCAGTTTTCCATTCTTCTTGGGCACTACCACAATGGGTGATACCCATTCGGTATGCTCAATTTCATAAATGAATCCTGCTTCTATCAGCCGATCTATCTCCTCTTTAATCTTCGCAGCGTAGTTATCATTGTACGTGTAAGGTTTCTGTTTCGTAGGTTTTGCCTCTGGAGTCATAGGGATTCTATGAGAGCATATATCTGGGTCTACTCCTTTTAGGTCTTTGTAACTCCAAGCAAACACATCTCTATATTCGCGCAATAGGGCAACTAATACTTCTTCTTCTTCCTCCGTCAAATCATGCCCTATGTATGTACATTTTTCTTCTTCTCCTTCTATGGCTACTATTATTTTCTTGGTTTTCTCTCGGTTATCATATACTTGTCCATCATTCGCCTTTCTATTAGGCATTCGTACCATTATTCTTCTATCTTCGATTTCATATTTCTTGAAATTCTCCGGTACTTCAAATAAAGATTCTTCTTTTTCTGACATGGTTTCTTTCTTCTTTCTTTTCTTGCCTTCACTTTTGCTAGTCACTTGAGTGGCTATTCTCACGTCATTCATAACTTCTTCCTGTCTCTGAGGGTGAGTCTCTACTTCGAAAAAATATTCTTCCTCTGATGCAAAGGGTGGGTCCATGATAATTGATTCTAAATCAAAATCGTTTGCATCCTCAAATGCATCAGTGTTAGGTTCACACTCTTCTAAAATTGCATCGCACATGATTGGCTCTATCGTAAAAACTGAAATGTCATAGCCATCCTCGTCACAGTGGGGTGTCCATTGTTCTTCATTGATGGCTACATCCATGGTTGCTAGGATCTCTGCCCAACCATGGGGTTCAAACTCTTCGCCAGGGAATACTATAGGTGCGTAAGCTGGATCTTGAAGGGTTCGTGGATGTTGTTCTGCACCTAAGGTCCTTGCTTCTAACCTTTCTTCCTCTTGTTGTGCAACTTTACACATCCATAAATGAGTATCCTCGTGCAACCAAGAAGGATCTGATTCTAATGAGTGCACGGATTCCGTCTCTACTTGTGTCTTATGGATGGTATTCCATTGTATTGGGGGTACGTCTCTATGTGAATAGTCTTTAAGATTGACTTTGGTAGTCACTCCTAAATGTTGCAAGTACAAAGAATTAGTTCCCCAATCTTGTACAATTTGCAACTGACGCATGAATGGACATCCCAATATCATCTCATAAGCATGGTTTTTACTAAAATCACAAATGGCAAAGGTATGCTCAAATTCTACACCACAAGTGGTGAGAGATATTCCTTCTAGTAGGCCTAATGGTTTCTCTATGTGTCCGTCAGCCATTTGTAGCTTCATTCTGGTAGGTTTGAGTGCTGGCTTACCCCAACGTTTCCATAAAGCGGTGGTAGCGATGGCTACTCCGACTCCTGAATCTAAGATGGCTTTCGTGGTGTAGCCCTGATGGGTTATCGGAAGATAAGTGTTACCTTCCTCTCCTTCGCTTACATCTCCGATCTTTTCCACTGGTATCTCTGGTACCTTATTATGTGATCCTATTTGTGAGGGAGTAGTAGCAAGCTCGGGGAATTGATTTGCTACATGTTTCCACAATTTCTGGTTTTACTTTTAACAACTCCTCTAGAGTGAGATTACACTGTACCTTAGTGTTCTTGATCACTTCTGTGTTTCTAGGGATTACTGATTCTTCATTCCTCACTATTATCGTGGGTGCTCTCATATTAATAGACTTTGCTTCCCAAGGTCCTGTGAACTGAGGTAATTCTTGTAAAGAATTAGATTCAAAGCCTGTGTGTTCACTCAGTTGTTCTTCCTCTACATCATCGTAAATAGAGGGTATATCTTGGGGAAATTGCTCCTGCAATTCATCTATTTCTTGAATAGGAGGATGAGTTCCTTGTTCTTTTCTCCATTTCTCTTCTTGGATTTCTCTCAAAAATTCATGTGAGTACCTATGTATAGAAGACACATTGTCTTCACTTTCTGTATTGGGTACTTGAGACAGG
This sequence comes from Ceratopteris richardii, assembly GCA_020310875.1. Taxonomy (NCBI): domain Eukaryota; kingdom Viridiplantae; phylum Streptophyta; class Polypodiopsida; order Polypodiales; family Pteridaceae; genus Ceratopteris; species Ceratopteris richardii. The sequence continues at coordinate 146,807,851 of CM035417.1, read as the reverse complement.
GATGGTGCATTCCTTTCCTGTGTCTCTGGGATAATAGGGTTCCTATGCTGATCCTTTTTCTCTTTGCTCTCTATCAAGTATTCTAGCCTCTCCATTAGTCCTTGAAAGTGTAACTCCGGTTTTGCCATATTACTCCAATTAAGATATCTCGAGGCTTCGAACAAGGCTTGTGCTAATTCTACCATCTTCATGCAGAGTTTAGTTCTCTCAATTTCTAGATCAGCTCGAGGGTAGTTCTTACTCATTTCAGCTACTTGAGGTCCCTCTTTTAATCTAGCCTGATATGCACGAAACATCATGTCTAGATTCTCTGGTATGGGTTCTGCTAACACTGATCCTGATGTCTGAGCTGGATTCTCTTGATTCAATTCCATCGAGGTCAGTTCCTGGATTTTGGCTCTAGATTCCTTTAAACTTCCTTCCAACTCAGTTATCTTTTTACTCCATTTTCTCTTAATTCTTTCTCTAGAATCTTTCCAAGATTTTGTCTTTTTACTGCTAGATTCTGCAACTTCACTGGTTCCGGCTACTTTCTCTTGATTGAGCTGTTGGTTCTGTAAGAGCGCCTGGGCTCTAGTGATAGCTTGGATAGGCACGTATGTAGGGTTGGATCCATCTGCGTTATTTACAATACCTATCACGTTGATTGGTGTCACATTCGAGGCATTAACAAGGTTCTTAGGACAATCTTTGATTATATGCTCTTTGCCACAATCGGCACAAAAGCCTTGGATGTTATAGTACTGTGATTGTCCTGCTATTGGAGGATGTGGACAATCCTTTATAAGATGATCTCCTTGGCACCTAAAGCATGGTCCTCTAGGGCCCTGTGGTCTCTGTTGTCTCAATTGGGGCCGTGGATTTGGGTTTGTGTACATCAAATGAGCATAGTCGGGCTCCCAACTAGGTTCCATTGGTGGACTATCATAATGATATTTCTCCACATGTTTTGGTGACTCCGTGTAATATGCGGGTGGACTATCTACATGCATGGAGTCAAAACTGTTTGAGTTTGGGTCACTCTCTGTGATCAAAGGTGAAGAAGGCACTAAGGCCCTACTTAGGTTCTCTTCTGCAGCAGCATATTTGACTGAGATAACATTCGCTGGTGGTGGTGGCTGCTGAGCTAAGACACGTTGAGGTCTCTGTTGAGCCTGGTATGGGTAGTTCTGAGGAGGCCTATAGTAATAAGGCTGAGAATTGTAATGGCCTTGATACCTACCTGGCTGCTGGTATGCTTGCGGGTAGTTCTGTCTCACAGTCTGTTTGTTATATGGGCAGTCCTGAGCCGTATGATTCGTGTATCTTCTTTCAATCGTACAGTATTGGCCACTAGGGTTGGCTTGTGGTTGTGGTGCATTGGGACACACATTTGCCATATGATCACCACCACAGGTATAACAACGCTTGTTCATTAGTACCCTAGGTTTACTAGAAACTCCTAGTTTCTGGGCCACTTTCTCTGCTAGGTCCTCTATCGAGCTAGACACTTTCGTGGATGCTAGAGATGAACAGTCTGAGTCCTTATAGACCTTTGAAAGTTCCAAGTCGTCTCCTAAGTTGTCTTCAATGTCTATGCAAATTCTTACACATTGCTCTAGCGTTCTGGGTTCTTTCAGGTACACATAGGAGCGTAGTTTAGAGCTCAACAAGCCATCTAGGAATAATGACACTTGCTTGGCCTGTGAGGGTAGCTCTTGCATTGGACATCGTTCAACAGATTGTCTAAACCTACGTCCTGCGAGTCTAACTGTTTCCTGAGGGGTCTGTTTAAAGCTATGAATCAACGAAGACGTGTCGTGTCTAATCCCACTTTTAGAGAATTCGGTGATGAATGACTCTAAAAAGTGATGGATGTCCCTAAATTGCCTTTGTTGCAATGGTTGGAACCAAGTTAAAGCGGTATTCTTTAACGTTAGCCCAAACGCGTTGTACTGCGTGAACATGTCTTCGACTTGTTCAGCTCTTAGTACTTGCTTGAATTCTGCGACATGGTCATAGGGATCTCCTGTCCCATCAAAATAATTTTTCATGGATTTCACTAACTGTGTGGGTCTCAGTATTCTTGCGTGTTCACGTGGTCTCGGTAGAGGAAAATCGTCTCTACCACCTGGCATTCAATGATCTCTTTGTCCATCCGTTCTATTAGTGTCTGTGGTTGTTCTATCTCTCCCCATGGGATGAGTGAAGCTTACTTCGGGTCTTTGTTTATTTTTTTCTCTTTGATTTCCGTGGGCTGATGATGTTCCTGCCCCTTGTTGACTTGTATTCATGTTCATTCGAGATGGAGGGAATACCAATTCACCTCTCCATGTGTACGTGTTTTTAGCGTGGTCAGGCACCACAAAGACTCTTTCTGAAGCCTCATCCAGGTATACAACCTTTCCAGGTGTATCCGGGTCCTTGAACTCGTATATCGTGATGATACCTACCTCACTAAGTAGTTCTGTCTTGTATCTCCAAAAGGCTTCATTAGTTTCTTTATTTACAAACAACTCTATGCTTCTGTTGTCCTGAGGGATCCATTCCAAGATTAGTACTCGTGTCAGTACAAATTTCCCTCTAGGTGTTCTAGGCTCTTCTAATGGTTCTTTTCCCTGAGATTTAGTTTCCGTCTCTAATTGAATTACGCCAAACTCGTTCGTATTGTTTGGCTGCGTACTTAAGATGTACATCGTTCCTTCCTTGTCTATGTACGCGTCTCTCTCGAATTTCACCACTGGACGTTCCAATCCAATGGGTTGATCGGGGTTGTGCATTTGCACCACTTGCCTTTGCAAACCATCCTCATAGATGCGAGCACCTAATCGGTTGGTTCGGATAAACTCTAGTTGAGTCCTATAGGGTCCCTCTGGTTTTTCTAAGTATGCCACATTTGACCCTTCTTCTGGTCTATGTGTGCTAAATGCCATTTCTGATCCGCTGGTGTCTGAGCTCTCGTAGGGGTAATTACTATTCAATTGCTGAGCCCACGATCGAGCAGTAGTTCTTACACTTGCCTCTGATGATCTAAGGCTTCGTCGGTCTGACTTACCTATATGTTTGCCCGATCTAAGGTTCATGAATTTTCTTCCTTGCACACTCAGTACACGCTCAGATCGTTAGTGATTCTTTGTTATTACTGTCTTGATTCTTTTTAGGTTTCGTTAGGTTCTTGTCTTAATGTATGCGTCAGGAATTCGACTTTCCGTGGTACTTTAAGTTCTCGTTCCGTCAGACTTATGTTCTTTTCTTTAGGTTTTCGTGTCACACACCTTTACTTTGGTCTTGAACTTGATAAATTTAATCTCTTGAACTTGAGGCGTCCCTATCGTCGTTAATCCACAACACTACCATTTAGCCTAAGCTAAGAATTGACTGAGGGGGTTGAGTAATCTTCCAACCTCGAGTCAGATTTTCTGGTTGCTCTGATGCCCAAGAAGCCGCGCTTCCCAAGCTTTAAGCCCTTCGCTGCCTTGCCTTGGTTGCCCTTGATTGTCCTTGCTAGACCTGGAAAAATCCACTATTAGACCAATTCACAGTTGGATGATCAAGCACTTGAGTATATACACCTTTAAAGTCCCTTCCCTTTTGCCCAACTTTTCAATGCTTGCCCCCTGGCTTTCTAGTCCCAAACTAGGTCAACCTCAAATTAACTTATCTAAAAATGGATGTATTCTTTAATAAAAAAAACAGTTGAGGTCACGTAATACTCGTTAAGAGCTTTCTAATGAGCTATTAAGCTCAAAAAACGGACTTCGGATGAAAAAGTTATGACCGTTCAGGCCCTGGGGGGTAAAAACTGACAGACAGGTTTCTCTCCAAATATGAGCTAAGGGGTCTCCTATGAGTATAATCACCCAAAAATTTCCCAAAAATAGCCCCAAAATTGGCCAAAAAATGAAACCCTAAATTTTGCGATGGGGGTGCACAATCGCGATGGTCTGAGATAATCGCGATGGTCTGAGACCGTCGCGATGGCGTGAGCTTACACAATCGCGATGGCGTGAGGGTGCACAATCGCGATGGTCTGAGGTTGCACCGTCGCGATGGTGTGGTCCTGCACAATCGCGATGGCGTGAGGGTACACAATCGCGATGGCGTGATTCTGCACAATCGCGATGGTCTGGGATCGCACCGTCGCGATGGCGTGGTCTTGCACAATCGCGATGGTCTGGGTCAACGGTCAACAGTGCACCGTCGTGATGGTCACAAACGCGATGGCGTGGGCCAATCGCGATGGTCTGAACTTTTGGGCTGTCGCGATGGTCTAGGGGTATCGTCGCGATGGCGTGGAGTAGCACCGTCGCGATGGTCTGAAATTACACGATCGCGATGGCGTGGAGTAGCACCGTCGCGATGGTCTGACTTGCCACATGGCACCGTCGTCGCGATGGCGTGAGCCAATCGCGATGGTGTGACACAATCGCGATGGTCAGAGACCGTCGTGATGGTCCGGCCAAGCCGTCGCGATGGCGTGAGCCAATCGCGATGGTGTGACACAATCGCGATGGTCAGAGACCGTCGCGATGGTCCACCAAACTATGAATTTTTCTGATGCACCTGTGGATTCGTGCAAGCGCAAGGGTCGCCTACCTCGTGGTGTGGTCGCCTACCAAAAATTCCGAAGGTTGCAGACCATCGCGATGGTCTGACACACTCGGAAATTTCTGACAGAAAGTGATTTTCTTACCTTTTTGCAGCCTTCCTGATGCACTGGAGCTCTGTACCTGCAAGAAAACTCAAGAAAACAAAACACATGCAAGCACAAATGCTCTCTCTCGCTCTCTCGCATGCACAAATGAGGGGAAATGAGGAGAATGGGTGGATATGGTGAATTTTCTGATTTTTTTGAAGATGAAGATGATGATGCGGTGATGAAGATGGAGTGTGGGGGAGGTGAAAAACAACAAAAACTAAGTAAAAACAACAACAAAAACTGAAATTTTTACCTTCCAACGCCACTTCTTGCTATACTCTTACCATCACACATTCGTCCTAGACTCGTTCCCCGGCAACGGCGCCAAATTTGGTGTTGCTCTAGCACAATGGTGAGAACCACGTTAAGAAGCTCCACCTCCTTAATGTCAATCCGCGGAAGAGATAGGAGTGATATGAAGATCGTGAATGTGAGATGAAGTGAGAGTGAAGGTGAGAAGCATAGAAATGCACACACACATACACATACACTACGAAGAGACAAGCAAGACACAATGGAAGGTGAGAAATCAACTCTATTACTCAAGAACACTATTACAAGCTCCAACTAGCTCTAAGCTCACACTAGCCAACATGAACCAACCTCAAAAATGAGCTCTCTAGCTCTTTTTATAGTTTCTAGACTAGTTTTGACCGGTTTCACATCTAGTGACCGGCATAGTTAAAAAATAGGTCCTAGAGGCTATTTGGAAGGGTAAACGATGTCTAAAAATAACGAAAATTGGTACGTGCATTCTACCTAAGCTCCTCAAGCTCGAGGACTCCTCGGCTTGCACAAAATGGAGCTATGAATTAGAAAATGGGATTTTGTCTATATTACATATGTTACAAGAGTGATGAAAATCACTGTTGGATGTTTGAAGAGGTAATAAAAACATAGTTGTTTGAAAAAATGATCCGACTGGCTCCCTGCTCCGTCTTTACATGCTTCCACGTCGTCTGTGCCTCTGACTGCTTCCAACAAGGTGTATTAGAGTCTTCAAAAGCTAGAAGGTTGGTCATGTGCTAGTTGGCTAGACCAGACTTCATCACTTGAAACCTCTTATTTCTACTTCCCTCAAGCTTCTCTAGATTCTCTCAATAAAGATTACAACAAGAGTTTATTTCTTTCCTCTAATCTACTAGCTAACCTTCCCAAATGGGTCTACAAGCTCTATTTATAGTTTTTAGACTAGTTTTGATCAGTTTTATAGCTAGTGTATGATATAGTTAAAAATGAAGTTGTGTGCTTATTTTGAGGTTCAAACAGACCCTAACTTTTATGAAACTTTGTAGGCATGTTCTACCTAAACTCATCAAGCTTTAGGAATCCTCAAAAATGGGAAAAATTGAGTTAAAGATTGAAAGAATAGGGTTTTATACAAAATTATAGTGATAAAAATCACTATTCTGTATGGTAAGGTTTTGAAAAAAAATGTTTGGACCTCTTCAAAGTGCATCATCTTCTTTGATGTCCTCTTGTACTCATGCTTGTTCTTGTTCTTGCACCTCTTAAAACACTCCCCTACCTCTCATGTTTGTCATCCCTGAAAAACTCTTCTCAGTATGTGTTCTGTATGCAGTTTTGAAGGAGTTACAGAGTTGTAGTGTGCTCATAAAACTGAATGTCATGTGGTAGATTTACTTGCAATCATTTCCGATCAACTATTTTGGGAGTATCTCTATGTGGTATTCTATCATGCTCTGAGTCTTGGATTTGCTCACATGCAAAGAGATGCAAGAAGTTTGTAGGTTTTGAGATAAAAAATTCTTAATCTTATCCACAAAAACCTATGGTAAATGCATCTTTGAAATTTCTCTTACAACATGTGTTGAGATATCAAGCTCAACATGTGATGATCTATGATGACACGTATTAGTTTTTTGTTTCTCTGACATGTATAGTGGTCACACCGGTATATGTCAGGGATACTTCATTGAGCTTTATTCGATTTATCTACCGAGAGTGATGGCACATTTTTTCCTTGCTAGCTCACTCATTCACAGACATTAGGTTTTTCCTTATGTACTGATCTTTATATATTGCACTTGTATTCTTGTTTTTAGGTCATTCTTGTACATTCCTTTTTATGTAATAGAAGAAGAAGAAGAAGAAGAAGATCATTCTTCCTTGCCTCAATCTCAGTGTGTGCTTCTCTTTGATGTGAGAGTGTGTGTGAGAGCTCTCTTCCTTATCTCCTTCCTCGTGACATGGTATGAAAGCCAGTGTGGCTATAGAGAGCTCGTGGAAAAGGCCGATGGTGTAGAGTATGCGCGAAGTGTTGGTGCATTTTACCCAAGCCTACATGCTTGATATATTTGATATTATCCTCATTTGTAAGTCACATGAGTAGTCATGTGAACACCGCTTGTAAAAGAGTTCATTTTTATCTCTTGTAATTGAAAAAAAGAAAAAGGAAGAGTATAGCTTACCTCATCCATGATGTAAAAGAAAAGTCGTGGCCCTATCTACCTAAAATCACGAATTTTGGAGCTGAGGGAATATCTCCTAACTTAGGGGATCACTTTTAGGTGGAGCCATTCGAATTCGAATTCAAAACTCCCTCCAAGAATAGCTATAAAAAGAGCAAGAAGGAAGAGGCGATTAGCAAGCCTTGTACGTGACCACTTCATGTCATTTTGTAGAGATTGAAGAGCTTACTCCATAGCTCTATCATTCTACTCCCATTGTGCAAAGATTCATTGCCAATGTGGTTGTAATCATATGTGAATCTATACATTTATTATCATCTACTTCTCTGTTTTGTTCTCTGCTATACTCACTCAGAGCAGTAACTTCAGAAGGTCATATCTCGAGTTTTACTGAACTTTTTTCAGTGATTTAACTTGAGTTGGATAGCTTGTACTGTCTAATTTGTGCATATAAATTTTAAAGGTCATTAAAGTAATACTTTTAGAGATATCTTCATTTTACTGCTTACTGGTCTATCTCTGCAGAGCCCCGAGAATTGTGGGAATGTTCCAGAAATTGATGAAACTTGTTCTCAGTGCTCAGTCCATCATTTGAAATGTTTTAACTTGTATTGGGAAGCTTGCTAAGTCTATTTGCTATGCCCAAAAGGAATTTGTCTAATTCCTACCAGGTTGAGAGCACTATTCATTTTTTCCAGCAGGTGTATGTCCAAAAATAGCAAGTTTTGGGAGCTAGTCATTTCGCAACTAGTCTGTCTTGACTTAAACTTTTGGGATACATGTTCCAAAGTACTTGGCTGATATTTTGGTGGATTTAGGAAGCTCAAAGGGTCTACTAATCAACTCTGAAGTCTCAGTTGGCTGGTGTGAAGCTGTTTGTAGCGGCACCTACTCATCTTTGGATTGCATCCACCATCTCTCTTCACAGTGGTATCAGAGCATAGTCAAGCAACATGGGAGATGGATTTCCATCAACAATTGACAAATTGGATCAAAACAACTACCCGGCATGGTCTCTAAGGATGGAGGCTTACCTTCAAGGGAGGAATCTATATGGATTCATATCCGGAGATGAAGCAATGCCAACCATGAGGAACAAAGGGCAACCATCACATGAAGAAATGGAAGGACTTTCGAATTGGTGTTCGAAGGATGCACTTGCAAGGTCCTATATTCTAAACTCAATCTCTGATTTTCTTTTACCTCATGTCAAGGGATGCAAGACATCAAGAGAGACCTGGAATGCACTTGCTTCTTTCTTCTCTTCCAACACTCGAGCAAGGAAGAACCAATTGTGGATGGAGTTCACAACAATGAAGAAAAGCCCGAAGCAAAATGTGATTGATTATGTCACAAAGATGAAGGAGATTTCGGACCAGCTTGGAAGAATTGGAGAGGTAATTGAAGAGGAGCAAATCATTAGACAAATCATGAATGGAATCAAAGCAGACGACAAGTGGGAGTCATTCACAACAGCCATGGATTTATACATGGATATGCATGTACCCGACCTCAACACACTCATGGGCCAACTCTTCACTCATGAAGCAAAGATAAGAAAAGGTGGTGAGTCCTCAAGAGGTAATCAAGCTTCTGCCTTATATTCTGATAAAGCTAAGGTCAAGGAAAAGTCAAAGAATAGGAAGAATTAAGATGAAGGTAGCTCTTTCCAAGCAAACTTTGCAGGTAGAGGAAGAGCTAGAGGAAGAGGCAGAGGTGGAAAGCAAGGCAGGGGGAGATTCCAATCATCTCAACCTTGCAACATATGTGGCTTATCTAACCATACTACTGAAGAATGTTTCAGGAATCCAAGGAACTCAAGAGGAAGAGGATTCAATAGAGGTGGCTATGGATCAAATAGAGGTAGATACAATGGAGGCTACAACAACAACAACTACTACAACAACAATTACAACAACAACAACAACTATCAAAGTGGCCATAGAGGAAGAAGAGATTACAATAACTACGCAGAGGACCAAAGTCAAGAAGACTCATTATTGATTATGAATCTATCAGCGAAGAAGGGTAAGGATGATGATCACATATTTTACATTGATTCGGGATGCTCGAACCATGTAGCAGGAAATGTGGCTTTACTTTCTGATTTGGAAGATCCTCATAACAAGCATGAAGTGCAGACAGGAGATGACACAAAGCACTCAGTGGAGAAGATAGGTAATGTGAAGACATCAGATGGGAATATGAACCTCTTAAGCAAAGTATTGTATGTCCCTACAATTACCAAAAATTTAATAAGTGTTGGACAGATTGTTGAAAAAGGATTGCAGGTTAGATTCAATCGATTTGGAGCATATGTTGAAGACACAAGGCAAGGCTTTCAAAGGATTGCCAAAGGAGAAAAGACAGGAAGACTTTTCACTTTTGAAGTGGAAGATACAAAAAACATAGCTTTGTTTAGCTATGGATCTCAAACTCTAACAGAGTTGGAGATATGGCACAAAAGGCTTGCTCACATTGGTGAGAGGACACTCAAACAGATTTGCAGGGACCAAAGTGTACTTGGTTTGCCTAATATCACAAGGCAACACATGATTTATAAGTGTGAAGCTTGTCAACTCGGCAAGGCTCATAGACAACCTTTCAATAAGAAAGGATATATGTATCAAAATCCTTTGGATCTAGTGCACACGGATGTGTGGGGTCCAAGTAAGGAGCCATCTATATCAGGCTCAAGATATTATGTGTCTTTCATAGATGATTGTAGCAGGTGGACCATTTTGTTTTTCATGAAGCACAAGGATGAAGTGTTTAATTGCTTTAAGAAGTATATTGCTCTTGTTGAAAACCAAACAGGTAGGACTTTGAAAAGACTCAAATCAGATGGTGGAGGAGAATACTTCTCTTCTGAATTTGATGCCTTCTTGCATGAAAGAGGCATTAAAAGGGAAGTCACTACAAGGTATACACCCGAACTCAATGGTGTAGCAGAGAGGAGGAACAGAGCTATTGTTGAAGCTGCAAGGTCCATGATCAACGAAAAGGGATTGCCAAACTACTTATGGGCAGAGGCTGTGTCTACATCCACATATCTCATAAATAGACTTCCATCTAAGTCACTAGATGGAACCACTCCATATGAAGTATGGAATGGAAGAAGACCTAGTCTAGAGCATTGCAAAATCTTTGGATGCTTAGCCTATGCTCACATTCCTTCTCAAGTAAGAGGGAAATTGGATCCCAAGGCAGAGAAGTGCGTATTCATTGGTTATGATCAAAACCAAAAAGGATATAGATTGTACAATCCAACCAATAAAGGATTTTCTGTGAGTAGAGATGTAATTTTTGATGAAAACAAATCATGGTTTGATGATGACAGGAAAGTGAAGCTGCCGTATGAGTTGGATGAAGACTTTCCATCACTTCAACCAAAGGAGCCAAAGCAGATTGAAGAAAGTGATTCGGAGATTGACCTAGAAGACTTGGAAAGACTAAAGCTATGGAAGAACAAAGGTAAAGCAAAGATGCAGGATGCTACATATGGACCGGAGAGCTCACATCAACCACTTAGAAGGTCTTCAAGGGAGAAGAAGAAACCAGAGAGGTTTGGTTATGATACTTCTTTGGTCACCAAGCACTCAATCTACATTGCAAAGGATTCAACCAATGAAGAACCTACCACATTCGAAGAAGCACAAAGCAAGAAAGCTTGGAGAGATGCAATGGATGAAGAAATGGAAGCCTTGAAGGAGAATGACACTTGGGAGCTTGTACCTAACAAGCCATCTATGAAGATAATCGGATCTCGATGGATATACAAAATCAAGAGGAATCCAGATGGAAGTATAAATAGACACAAAGCAAGGTTAGTTGCTAAAGGGTTTGCTCAAACCCATGGTATTGATTATGAGGAGACTTTCTCTCTTGTTGCAAAAATGCCTACAATTAGGGTTCTCATTAGTCTTGCTGCATCTAGAAATTGGAATCTCTATCAACTTGATGTAAAGAATGCTTTCTTGAATGGATGGATTTCTGAGGAAGTGTATATGGCACAACCTCCTGGATATGAGGATGCACATCATCCTATGTATGCAAACTAAAGAAAGCTTTGTATGGATTGAAGCAAGCTCCAAGAGCTTGGAATTTCAGATTGGTGACTTATTTGCAGGACCAAGGATTCAAAGCTAGCAAGGCAGATACCTCTTTGTTCATAAAGAGGAATGGATCTGAAGTGATCTATTTATGTGTGTATGTTGATGATATTATTATCATAGGCAATGATCTTGAAGGAATCAAACAGGTAAAGAGTCAAATGAAGGAGGAGTTCAAAATAAGTGACCTCGGACCACTCACTTATTTTCTTGGATTGGAGTTGATCTACACAGATTCAGGTATATACATCACACAAAGGAAGTATGTCCATGACATGCTCGTCAAGTTCAAGATGGAAAATACCAAGTGTGCAGGTACACCTATGGAGCAAAATCATAAGCTTAGTGCTTATGAAGGAGAGCCAATTGAAGACATCACAAGCTATCAAAGCTTGGTTGGAAGTTTGAACTATGCAACACTCACAAGGGTGGATATATGCTATAGTGTTAGCATATTGAGTCAGTTTATGCATAAGCCGAGAAGACCACATATGGAAGCGGCCAAGAGAGTCCTCAAGTACCTAAAGGGGACCATGAATGAAGGTTTGTTCTATTCATATACTTCAGATATTGAGCTAAAGGTCTACTCAGATGCAGATTGGGCCGGATCTAGAGATGATAGAAGAAGCACATCCGGATATATATCATTTGCAGGTTCAAAAATCATTTCTTGTTCTTCGAAGAAGCAACCAACCATGGCATTATCTTCTACCGAAGCCGAATATAGAGGTTTGGCTAATGCAACTCAAGAAATCATGTGGTTAAAGTCTTTGTACACAGATCTTGGACTTCATTCTTCAACACCTCACATTTTTGGTGACAACACAAGCTCACTACATCTAGCAACTAATCCGGTATACCATGCTAGAACCAAGCATATTGAAGTCCACTACCATTACGTAAGGGAGAAGCTAATAAGCAAGGATATTCAACTATCCTATGTCTCTACAGATATGCAATGTGCAGACATGTTGACGAAAGCTCTTGATGGTACGAAGTTAAGTAGATTCAAGTTGATGATTGGTTTGCACGAAATCAAGGACAATTGAAGACTTATTTGGAGGCCAAGCATGTTAGGCTTGAGGGGGAGCTGTTGGTGCATTTTACCCAAGCCTACATGCTTGATATATTTGATATTATCCTCATTTGTAAGTCACATGAGTAGTCATGTGAACACCGCTTGTAAAAGAGTTCATTTTTATCTCTTGTAATTGAAAAAAAGAAAAAGGAAGAGTATAGCTTACCTCATCCATGATGTAAAAGAAAAGTCGTGGCCCTATCTACCTAAAATCACGAATTTTGGAGCTGAGGGAATATCTCCTAACTTAGGGGATCACTTTTAGGTGGAGCCATTCGAATTCGAATTCAAAACTCCCTCCAAGAATAGCTATAAAAAGAGCAAGAAGGAAGAGGCGATTAGCAAGCCTTGTACGTGACCACTTCATGTCATTTTGTAGAGATTGAAGAGCTTACTCCATAGCTCTATCATTCTACTCCCATTGTGCAAAGATTCATTGCCAATGTGGTTGTAATCATATGTGAATCTATACATTTATTATCATCTACTTCTCTGTTTTGTTCTCTGCTATACTCACTCAGAGCAGTAACTTCAGAAGGTCATATCTCGAGTTTTACTGAACTTTTTTCAGTGATTTAACTTGCATTGGATAGCTTGTACTGTCTACTTTGTGCATATAAATTTTCAAGGTCATTAGAGTAATACGTTTAGAGATATCTGCATTTTACTGCTTACTGGTCTATCTCTGCAGAGCCCCGAGAATTGTGGGAATGTTCCAGAAATTGATGAAACTTGTTCTCAGTGCTCAGTCCATCATTTGAAGTGTTTTAACTTGGATTAGGAAGCTTGCTAAGTCTATTTGCTATGACCAAAAGGAATTTGTCTAATTCCTACCAGGTTGAGAGCACTGTTCATTTTTTCCAGCAGGTGTATGTCCAAAAATAGCAAGTTTTGGGAGCTAGTCATTTCGCAACTAGTCTGTCTTGACTTAAACTTTTGGGATACATGTTCCAAAGTACTTGGCTGATATTTTGGTGGATTTAGGAAGCTCAAAGGGTCTACTAATCAACTCTGAAGTCTCAGTTGGCTGGTGTGAAGCTGGTTGTAGCGGCACCTACTCATCTTTGGATTGCATCCACCATCTCTCTTCACACGAAGGCATGGAGAAAGCACTATTCACAAACGACCTTAGATTTCCACAAAAATTGGCATGAAGGTAGAAGACCTCAAAATATTTTCAAGAGTTATCCCTTTAGGATCACTTGTTTTTGTCAGATCGAAGTTTCGGAGCCATCTCGACCTCTGTTTCGAGCCCGCAAGGTGGGGCCCATAGAAAAACCGAGTTTCAAAAATTGTAACTTGCATCGTGTTTGAAAACACTCATATATTCTAGATCTAGAATTTCAAGTGATTCTGTGTACTATTGATACACAAAAACTATGTTCTTTTTAGATCAAACTATCATGTCATAGTGCGATAGTGTTCAAGCAGAAGTGCTGCTTGTAGTGTTTTGCAGTGTTGTGAATTGTTGCAGAAATGGAAAATGCAAATGGAATGAGGCAGCTTATGAGCGATAATCCGGACAAGAACAACTTCCATGCTTGGAGATTCAGAATGATGAATTTCTTGATGGGAAAAGGCTACTAGAAGTACATCAAAGGAGAGAACAAAAATGCTCCGCAATTACCAGAGAGGAATCGGACTGCAGACCAGTTAAGAGCATATGAGGAATGGAATGAAGGAGCACGAAAGGTAATGTATTGGCTATCTTTTAGCATACAAGATAGCATGATTGGGCACATATAGGATGCCAAGACTCCGAAAGAGGCTTGCAACAGTTTGGTCACATTGTATGAGACCAATACAAAGGCACAAAAATTGCAACTCAAGAACGAGCTACATACATTGGAGAAGAAGGGCATGTAGGTAAGTGACTACACCTTGAAAATCAAAAGCATATGCGAGTCACTTGCATCTATTGGCGTGAATGTAGATGATGATGATGATGATAAGCTGGAAGCATGCCTTCATGGTTTAGGAGCTGTATATAAGTAGTTCAGAACTTCTATACAGACCAGAGAAAATATTCTAAATTTTGCTGATTTGGTATCCATGCTGATTATTGAAGAAAAGAATCTTGGTGAGGATTCAAACTCCGAAGGGAAGCCTAGTTCTAAGTAGGTATTCTACTGTGGCAGAGGAAGAGGTAGAGGTAGAGGTTTCGGAAGTGGAAGAGGAAACAATAACCAAGACCAAGGTCAACAACGGAATCATGCAGGAGGAAGAGGACAATTTCGAGGCAGGGGGATCCAAAGAGGTCGTATAAATTTCCAAAGAAATGATTCAGGTAATGATAGTAAAGGATGTTGGAATTGTGGTAAACCTGGACACTTTGAACGTGATTGTAGGTTGAAGAATCAAAATAACAGAAGGCAGCAAAACAACTATGCATCCAGAGTGCAAATGATTCTGAGAAGCTGTTCATGGTTCAACATCACATGATGAATACAATGTCTGCTAGTGTTTCAAAATCGAATGATAATGTCTTGTATGTTGATTCAAGTGCTTCAAATCACATGATCATTCATGCAGAATGGTTTAGTACTTTGTAGAATATGCCAATTCCTGAACAGATGATAACACATCACACCCTATCGAGCATACAAGAAATATAGCATTGTCCATGGAGGATGGGAAGGTAAAACATCTTGCTGATGTGCTGCATGTTCCAAATATAACAAAGAATCTGGTTTCTGTTGGACAAATGGTTGACCACGGATTACAAGTCAGGTTCAATGATGATGGGTTATATGTAGAAGAATACAAATGGAATGGAAGATTGATTGCCAAAGGAAACAAAGTGGGTAGGATGTTCACCTTAAATGTGAAAATTCCTGAAATGAATGCAGCCATGTTTGCAAAAGGTGCACGAGTCATTATTGATATAGAGATCTGGCACAAAGGGATTGGACATGCAAACTTGCAAAGGCTGAAATTGATGCAGTCAAAGGAGATTGTCCATGGACTACCAAATTTCAAGGTTGCAGAGATGCAAAAGATATGTGCAGCATGTCAGTTTGGAAAACAGTCAAGAGCATCATTTCCACATGACAAGCATGTTAGTGAGAACATACTAGAAATAGTACATACAGATGTTTGGGGTCCTACAAAGGCCACATCTATGGGTGGTTGCAGGTTTTATGTTATTTTCATTGATGACCATACATGAAAAGTATGGGTACATTTCATGAAAGAGAAGAGTGAGGTGTTCACTCACTTCCAGACTTTTAAAGCTATGATGGAAAAGCAAACATGGAAGTATATTCAAACATTAAGATCTGATGGAGGAGGTGAATACATGTCAAATGAGTTCATCAATTTTTTAAGAGATCATGGAATTCCACGTTAGTTTTCATGCAGGTACGCACCACAACAGAATGGCATTGCTGAATGAAAAAATAGACATATTGATGAAATAGCAAGAGCCTTGATGGCTGAGAAGAATATACCTCATTGTTATTGGGCAGAAGGTGTTCATACTGCTGTATACATCGTGAATAGAACTCCGACTACTTCTGTACATCAAGTTACACCTGAAGAAAAGTTTACAGGTAAAAAGCCAAACTTATCACATCTGAAATTTTTTGACTGTATTGCATATGTACATGTTCTAGATGAGTTGAGGATGAAGCTTGATCCAAAAGCAGAAAAATGTATCTTCATTGGATACTCCCTTGAGCAAAAGGGATATCAATGTTATAACCCACTCACATGATAGGTGAAGGTGAGCAGAGATATGGTATTTGATGAAATGTCAAGCTTCTATGTAGATGCCAAAGAAGAACTGAATCCTAAACCAAATGACAAAGAAATGCTAAAAAATCAAGTGCAGAATCTCAAGTTTTGAGTGGATCGGATGCATCACCATGCAATAGTTCCTACTCAAATTGTGTGGAAATTTTAGTCCAACAAATTCATCAAATACATCTAAGAAAGGTAAAGAAAAGCTTTTTGCTAGTCATAAAACATGTGCAGGTTTTGAAGAAGTTGATGGAGATTCAAGCGGTTTAGATAAGAGTCTTGATGAGGAACTTGGATTTCCCTCTGTGAAGACTCCAGGAGTAAGAAAGGCACATGAAGTGACCCAGAACCAAGAAGATCTGGGAGGATGCAGAATTCAAATGCAACGATTAACATATGATAGTTACATGGCTCGTCATATGATACAAGGAGAAGTAACCCAGGACCAAGAAGATCTGGGAGGATGCGGAATTCAGTGCAACGATTGACATATGATAGTTACATGGCTCGTCATTGTGCCTACATGACAAAGGTAATACAAGATGCTGAACCTTCTTGTTTTCAAGATGCAATTGGAAATGTAGATTTGGAAAAAGCTATGGATGAGGAGATGGCTAGGCCAAATTTTCCAGCTTCTTGGGATTCCCTTGGGCTTTGGTATCTCGTTGGAGCAGCGGTGGAATTGGGTCCTCGCCAGACTTGAAAGCAAGCTAAACTATTGGAGAGGTATGCAATTCAATCTCGTGGGTCGCACAATGGTTATTAACACATTCCTCATTTCATCGACCATTTACTTCCTCTCTTGCTGGAGACCGAAAGAGAAAGAGCTTTCCAAACTAGAAAGCATTTGTAGAAACTTCCTTTGGATGAGAGACTACAATAGGAGGGGGTGCCTAAAATGAAATGGTCCATCTGCACTAGCCAAAGGGATAGTGGGGACCTTGGTGTTTTGGACATTGGGTGCATGGCTAAAAAAATTGTGGAAAAATGGATGATTAAGGCATAGCGCAATAGGGAGGCTTCGTGGGCCAAATTGATCTTCAGAAACAAGAATGCATGGACTTTCGTGGGATTCCTAAATTGAAAGAATCTTGACATTTCGACCCTTTTGTTTTCCCCAATCTCAATTTTTACGAAAGGCTCGAATCTTGTGTTCTCCCTATGGAGGAGTCGGAATAAAGTCAAAACTTTCTTAAGAATCAGTGAAAATGGGAAGTGGGCAGCTGATATCAGACAGAATTACTCTATCTAGTTTCCTATCCATGGCATGAGAAATGTGGAATCTTGGAACATTCGAAGCACCAAGAGGCTATGGAACAAGGGCTTCAAAAATGGAAACATCTTAGGAAACAAGACGCAAACCAATGGATAAACTTCAAGGATATCGACCCTAGTGTCAACATTATCTATGAAGAATGGAATATTTTACAAAGCAAACATCTTGCCTGGGACCGCTCTAAAGTCCGTCTTCTCATGGGGCACGACTCACCATGCCCGTTTGGTCTCAAATGGCATAATGGTAATTGCCTAACAAAAATCCCAAATATCAAAGAAAACATTGATTATCAGGTCAACCTCAACAAGAAGTGGTGCCTATCGTGGACGCGACTATCGTGGGATATGAAGTTCATGGCTATCTGGCACCCTCTCATAGAAATAAAAACTCCGGTCCTCTTATGGCAAATTCTTCATCGGGGAATCTGGACCAACCTAAAGGCTAGAAAAATTTGTGGGGCGCCTCCTTGGTGCAAGCACTGTTGTCGATCAATTGAAGACATTGTTCACATCTTCTTTACTTGCCCCAACTCCAACAAGCTCTGGCAGATTGTCCGAAAGAAAATTAGACTTCAAAAGCATATCAGCTGGAAACAAGCTCTGTTGGGAGAAGTGATTGGCTGCTCAGTGACTCTCTAGAATTCCATCAAAGGGGAGGTCCTATGAAAGATCTGGTAGGAAAGATGTGCTTATAACTTTGGTGACTCCCCCAAAGGGTGTTTGATTGAGAAATTGTTGTTTCTCCTCAGCAAAAGAATCGCCAACTATAAGAAATCGCCCCTCTTCAAGCATCATCAAGTGCTCCTTCTGATCAACAACAAACTTAAACCCAAGTGGGCCCTGCATGAGGGTCATGAGAGGGTGATTAACCTTCATTGTAATGACATCTAAACTTTGTAAGATCTACCCCTGCTCTGTGGGACTTGGGGGGTCTCGTGGGCACTAGTCCCCTTCACTTGTACTTTTCTTTTCCTTTTAATTAATACAAGTCTGGGAGAGTAGGCTAAGGCCAAACTTCCTTAATATTAAAAAAAGAAAATCATTTTTTAATTCAAATACATGCAGAAGTTTAATGATGTAGAAAGTAGATTCTCTTGTTCTCTCTCTAGAAGAAGAAAGAGAGGAGCCTATGTGTGTATGTGTATGTATGTATGTATGTATGTATATATATTATGGATTGAGTTTACCACTCGAAGAAAGCAACCCAAGCAAGGCATCTCAGAGTATGTGACCAAAGTCAAAGATGTAGCTAATCAATTGGCAACCATAGGAGAGGAAATTGAAGAGGAGCAGATTATAAGACAAGTAATCAATGGCATTAAAGCTGATGACAAATGGGAGAGCTTCACAACTGCCATGGACTTGTTCATGGACATGCAGATTCCAGACCTTACCACACTCATGGGGCAACGATTTACCCATGAAGCTAAGCTCAACAAGAATGGAGATTCATCAAGAGGTGATAGCTCTTCTGCCCTATACACTGATAAAAGTAAGTCCAAAGAGAAAGGGAAGAACAAGAAGGTTGAAGATGAAGGAACTACCTCCCAATCCAACTATGCAAGGAGAGGTAGAACCTCAAGAGGAAGGGGCAGAGGAGGTAAGCAAGGTAGGGGGAGATCTTTTAACTCCTCACTATGTTATATTTGTGGATTGTCAAATCATACTACAGATGAGTGTTTCAGGAACTTCAAGAATCAAAGAGGTAGAGGATGTCAAAGAGGTGGATACACACAATCAAGAGGGAGAGTCAACCACCATCAAGGATAGCAACAACTACAATAGCAACTTCAAGAATCAAAGAGGTAGAGGATGTCAAAGAGGTGGATACACACAATCAAGAGGGAGAATCAACAACTACAATAGCAACTACCAAGGAGGCTACAAATCAAGGAAGGATTACAACAACTACATAGAGGAGAAAGAATATTCTCTTCTGATTATGAATATGACTTCAAAACTAGGTATAAATGATGACCATCTCTTTTACATTGACTCACAATGCTCAAACCATGTGGCAGACAATGTAGCTCTTCTCTCTGACATTGAGGAACCAAGGGGTAAACATCAAGTACAAACAGGTGATGACACCAAGCACTCAGTGATTAAAGTAGGAAATGTTAAGACCTTTGATGGAAATAGAAATCTATTGAGTAGGGTTCTATATGTACCCACAATTACCAATAATTTGATGAGTGTTGGACAGATTGTGGAAAGGGTTTGCAGGTCAGGTTCAACCAATATGGAGCATTTGTGGAGGATCCCCAACATGGATTTAAGAGAATTACCAAAGGAGAAAAGATAGGTAGATTATTCACTTTTGAACTTGAGGATACAAGGATCAAACACTAGCAGAGCTTGAAATTTGGCATAAGAGATTAGGGCATGTTGGTGAAAGAACCTTAAAACAAATACGTAGAGATCAATGTGTGCTTGGGATACCTAATGTATCCAAGCAACACATGATTTATAAATGTGGTGCTTGTCAGTTTGGAAAATCTCACAAGTTACCCTTCTCAAGGAAAGGCTACATGCATGAGGACTACCTAGAGCTTGTCCATACAGATGTATGGGGACCAAGTAAGGATCCCTCAATTTCTGGATCAAGGTATTATGTATCTTTCATTGATGATTTCAGTAGGTGGAATGTATTGTACTTTATGAAGCACAAAGATGAAGTATTCAATTGCTTTAAAAAGTATCTTGCACTTGTTGAGAATCAAACAAGAAGAAACCTAAAGAGATTAAGGTCAGATGGAGGAGGTGAGTACTTCTCAAATGAGTTTGATGCATTCTTGCAAGACAGAGGAATCAAGAGAGAAATTACAAGGTATACCCCTGAGCAAAATGGGGTGGCAGAGAGGATAAATAGATTGATTGTTGAAACAACTAGGTCAATGTTAAATGAAAAAAAATTACCTAAGTACTTGTGGGTAGAGAGTGTATCTACTGCCACTTATCTTGTAAACGGGTTGCCATCCAAATCTCTTGATGGGATGACCCCATATGAAGCATGGCATGGTAGAAGACCCTCACTTGATCATTGCAGGATCTTTGGATGTGTTGCTTATGTGCATATCCCTTCTCAAATAAGAGATAAGCTAGACCCTAAGGCAGAAAAGTGCATCTTCATCGGGTATCACTTGAATCAGAAAGGATACAGGTTCTACAATCCTTCCAACAAAGGATTCATGGTCAGTAGAGATGTTGTCTGTGATGAGAATAGCTCTTGGTTTGAAAGTGAATGCAGGAAAGTAAAACTACCTTATGACTTGGAAGAGGAGTTTCCAAGCCTCACTAAGGAGGAGCCTAATCAGATTGAAGACATCAACTCAGATGATGAGGACATCATCAACTTAGAAGAATTCAAGGCATGGAAGTCTAAAGGCAAAGTCAAGATGAAGAAGTTGGAGGATATACCTGAATCATCCAACCAAGCAATCAAAAGATCACAAAGGGAGAGCAAGAAGCCAATCAGATATGGGTATGACACTTCCTTAGTTACTAAGCACTCTATTTATCTTGCAAAAGACTTGTCATTTGAAGAGCCATCATCATATGAAGAGGCAAAGACCAAAACAAAATGGAAGGAAGTTATGGATGAGGAAATTGAAGCACTCAAGGAGAATGATACTTGGAAGCTAGTGCCAAAGAAGGAGTCTATGAACGTAATAGATTCTAGATGGATCTATAAGATCAAAAGAAATTCTGATGGATCAATAAGTAGGTACAAAGCTATACTTGTGGCTAAGGATTTTGCACAAACCCAAGGAGTTGATTATGAAGAAACCTTTTCACCTGTGGCCAAAATGCCAACCATCAGGGTATTGGTAAGTGTGGCTGCATCAAAGAATTGGAACATGTATCAATTGGATGTTAAAAATGCATTTCTAAATGGCTGGATTTTAGAGGAGGTGTACATTTCTCAACCTCCTCGCTATGAGGATCCAAGCAAGGTAACATATGTATGTAAATTGAACAAAGCTCTTTATGGATTGAAGCAGACACCTAGGGCATGGAATCATAGGTTGACTACATACCTTTAGGATCAAGGATTTATCATGAGCAAAGCAGATACATCTCTGTTTGTCAAAAGAAGTAATTCAGAGGTAATATACCTATGTGTATATGTTGATGATATTATACTCGCAAGTAATGATGCTAATGGCATCAAGCAGATCAAGAATCAGATGATGTAGGAGTTCAAAATTAGTGACCTTGGATCACTAAAATATTTTCTTGGACTTGAGTTAGTCTATACTAACTCTAGAATTTATATTACTCAGAGAAAGTGTATACATGACATGTTGAAGAAGTTTCATTTTTAGGATGCCAAAGTTGCAAGTACTCCAATGGAGGTAAAGCAAAAATTAAGTGCTCATGAAGGTGATGTGCTTGAGAACATTGCATGTTACCAAAGCATAGTGGGAAGCTTGAACTATGCTACATTGACAAGGATTGAAATTGCTTATGGAGTAAGTGTTCTAAGTCAGTTTATGCACAAACCTAGGGCACCTCATTTGGAAGCTGCCAAGAGGATTTTGGAGTACCTTAAGGGCACTCAAAATCAAGGATTGTATTTTCCTTATACCTCAGACTTGGACATCAAGATATATTCAGATGCAGATTGGGTAGGTTGCAAAGATGATAGAAGGAGTACCTCAGGATACCTATCTTCTGCAGGTGACAAACCTATATCATGGTCTTCAAAGAAGCAACCCACTATTGCTTTATCTTCTACAGAGGCAGAGTATAGAGCACTGGCCAATGCTACTCAAGAGGCCATATGGATCAGATTGTTATACACAGATTTAGGTTTGCATACTACATCTCCAATGATTTTTGGAGATAATACAAGCTTATTACATCTTGCAGCAAATCTTATTTATCATGCTAGACCAAGCATATAGAGGTCCACTATCATTATGTGAGAGAGAAGCTATTGAGCAAGGAAATTTAGTTGGCATATGTATCAACTAATATGCAATGTGCAGACTTGTTAACTAAAGAATTAGATGGTACAAAACTTTGCAGGTTTAAATCAATGATTGGATTATGGGACATTCATGAAGATTGAAGAAGAAGACCCAGCCAAAATGTTTGGCTTGAGGGGGAGCTGTTGGTGCAAATATCAAGCCTACACATTTGGCTAGAGTTTATGATCAATAGAAGCTCCATGGAAACCATTGCTAGGAAGTTTTTTATCCTTTACCATTTGTAAAAGTCATTTTTTGACTTGAGAGAATATTTGTAACTACCACCAAAATTTTCGGACTTGTTAGTTGGAAAAGTCATGAATTCATTTGAGGGAATATCTCCTAGATTGGAGGACTACTTTTAGTGATATCTAATGGAGGATTCAAATTCAAATTCAAACATCAGATCTATAAAAGATGGTTGGATAAATCGCGGGCTAGATCACTTCAATTCCAGAGCCATTTATGATTGGATTTGTAAGAGAGTGAGGCTCACATTGTAGAATACACTACTCACCATCATTAGGCATTGATTATCAAACCTATGATCTTGTACAACATTGTTCTTTAATACATTAGATCTACATTTCTCATCTATGGTCTCTCTCTCATAGTCACTCATAACAGTCAACTTGTACTACTCATATCTCAGTCATTCCTTTATCATTTTCAATGTTCTATAGCTTATTGGAATCAAATCCAAGTTCTCTAAATGTGCACAAATTTTGAAGGAAATCCATTTCGCCAATTTGGAGAAAAAGGCATCGAAGCACTCACTAGTCAAACTCTACAGAGGTCTTAAAAAACCAGGGGTAATGATTTGATTGCGAAATTGATTGCTCTATGTATATTGCATCATTTTAAGTGATTCCACTTGAAATCATTAGCTTACTAAGCTAATTTGATATCTCCAAAAGGAATTTTTCGAATTCTTACTGTACTGAAAGCACTAAGCATAACAAGCAGTAGGTGTGTGAACAAAAATAGAAAGTTTTTTATTGAACCTTCAACTTGGAAGTAGTCTGTTTTGATTCAATCATTCCTCACATCATTTCCAAAGTACATAGGCACTTGTATAGTGTCATTGGAAAGTTAAGAGGGCCCACAAATCAACTCTAAAGCTAAAAGGGGCTAGTACAAAGCAGGATCTGGCAGTACCTACTCATTTCTTGGAGTGTCCATTCATCTTTCCAAACATGCATGCACCTATGCGTATCTCTATGTATGCATGTGTGTGTGTGAGGTGTATGTATGTGCATGTGTGTAATAGATAAATATGTTTGTGTATGCATGCATGCATGCATGCATGCATGTATGTATGTATGTATGTATGTATGTATGTATGTATGCATGTGTGTGTGCATGTCTATATGTATGTATGCATGTGTCTGATGTATGTATATGTGTGTGCATGTATGAGTGTATACATGCTTGTATGCATGTGTGTATGCATGTGTATGATTTGTATGTATGTATGTGCATGTGTGTGTGACATATTCATGTGTGTGTATGCATGCATTTATGCATGTGTATGTATGCATGTGTGTGTAATGTGTATGTATGTGTGTGTGTGAAATACACATGTTTGTGTATACATGCATTTATGCATGCATGTGTGTGTGTATGCATGCGTGTGTGATGTGTATGCATGTATGTGCATATGTGTCACTCTAGCACAATGGCAAGTACCAATGTGAGGAGATCCACCTCATAAATGTCAATCTGTGGAGACATGAGGAGTAGTATGAAGACTATGAGCAAGTGATGGCACAAGTGCGTGAGTGAGAAGCACACCAACATTCACACACATACACACACACACGCACACAAGGCAAGAACAAGGAGAGGAACAATGGATTTCTTTGCATTAGTCAAAAAGTCTCTTACATAAGCTCAATTCACTAACTATCTAACCTAAAAAATGAGCTCTCTAGCTCTTTTTATAGTTTTTTGACTAGCTTTGGCCTTGTCCAGACCTACTGTCCAGCCTAGTTAAAAATTAGGTTCTAGAGCTTATTTGAGGGCTCAAACGAAATCTAAAAATTACAAAAATTGGTATGTAGCTAATTCTAATACTCCTCAAGCTCAAGCAATCATCGGTGCGAACAGAATGGAGTCTATTCTACCAAAAATAGAATTTACAATGTTTGTGTAGTGATGAAAATCACTTGGGTTGGAAATGGTTCATGGAAAAAATGATTAGGTCTTGTTACCAGATTGTGCATGACTGCTCCTTTGTACTGGTATGCTCTTCTTTTAGCTTGTATGCCAACACTCCCCCTCCCTAGCGTCAGTCGCCCCTGATAGACCTCTGTTATGTAGGGTGTTCAATATAGTATTGGAGAACGTTGGTGGCTAGCTCGTGTTCTCCTATCCGTAACCCTCTTGCCTCAAGAAGTATCTTGCACATGTGGAGAATCATACAGGTAGATCACTAAAGAAGCTCAGATCTGATGGAGGGGGAGAATACTTCTCCAAAGATTTTGATGAGTTCTTGCAGGATAAAGGTATCAAAAGGGAAGTGACTACCAGGTACTCTCCTCAACTAAATGGAATTGCAAAGAGGAGAAACAAGACATTGGTTGGATCAGCCCGAACAATGCTTGAAGAGAAGAAGTTGCCACATTATCTATGGGCAGAAGCTATTTCAACTGCAGTGTACGTTGTCAATCGACTACCATCCAAATCACTTCAAGGTATGACTCCTTATGAAGCATGGCATGGAAGAAAACCTAGTCTTGGACATTGCAAGGTTTTTGGTTGTTTAGCTTATGTTCATGTACCATCACAAATAAGAGGTAAGCTAGATGAAAGGGCAACAAAGGCAGTGTTTATTGGATATGATTCAACTCAGATGGGTTACATTTTCTTCAATCCTTCAACCAAGCAATTCACTACAAGTAGAGATGTTGTGTTTGAAGAACACAGGTCTTGGTATGATGAAGACAAACAAAAGGTAACACTACCATATGATCTTGATTATGACTCTCATCAATTAGGAAGCAAGCATGATACACAGGTCTAGGATCCAAGAAGTGATACAGACGATGACCAAGATGAAAGAGAAAGGGATTACAAGCTATGGAAGTCAAGAGGCAAAGCAAAGATGCAAGAGGTTGGAGAATGCTCCAAACAAGCACCTAGAAGATCAGCAAGAGAGAAGAAACAACCAGAAAGGTATGGATATGATTCCACATTTGTTACAAAGCATTCAATCTACTTGGCAAAAGACTCTATTTCAGAGGAACCCTCAACATATGAAGAGGCAAAGGGAAACCCTAATTGGGAAAAGGCCATGAACGAAGAGATAGATGCATTGAAGGAAATGGACACTTGGGATTTGGTTCCAATGTCACCGAATCAAAAGGTAATTGGTTGCAGATGGGTATATAAAGTTAAAAGAAATTCAGATGGATCAGTTTGCAGGTACAAGGCAAGATTAGGTGCCAAAGGATGCTCACAAACTCATGGTATAGACTATGAGGAAACATTCTCACCAGTTGCAAAGATGACTACAATCAGGACATTGATAAGTGTAGCTGCTGCAAGGAATTGGAGACTCCTCCAACTTGATGTGAAAAATGCATTCTTAAATGGTTGGATAAGTGAAGAGGTATACATGTCACAACCACCAGGTTTTGAAAACCCTAATCATCCATCTTATGTTTGCAGACTTAAGAAAGCATTGTATGGATTGAAACAAGCTCCAAGAGCTTGGAATTACAGGTTGGTTACATATCTTCAAGACCAAGGGTTCAAAGCTAGCAGCTCCGATCCTTCTCTATTCATCAAAAGGGATCACAATGAGGTTATCTATCTATGTGTATATGTAGATGATATTATTGTGACAGGTGATGATCTAAATGGCATTCAAAGGATCAAGAGACACATGCAAGAGGAGTTCAAAATCAGTGACCTAGGTGAGCTCACATATTTCCTAGGTATGCAGGTGATATATACAGATGAAGGAATGTATTTGACTCAAAGAAGATACATTCAGGATCTTCTTCTCAAATTCAAAATGGAGAACACTAAACCTGCAGGTACACCTTTGGAGATGAATCATAAACTTAGTGTTTATGAGGGTGAGAAAATTGAAGACATTAAAGAGTATCAAAGCTTGGTAGGTAGCTTGATATATGCTACTCACACAAGGGCAGACATCTCATATAGTGTGGGAGTGCTTAGTCAGTTCATGCACTCACCAAGAAGACCACACATGGATGCGGCTAAGAGAGTACTTAAGTATCTCAAAGGTACAATCAACGAAGGTATATTCTATCCTTACTCTTCCGATTTGGATATCAAAATCTACTCAGATGCAGATTGGGCAGGAGCTAAGGATGATAGAAAAAGTACATCTGGTTACTTAGCATTTGCAGGTTCGAAGCTAGTGTCATGGAGTTCCAAGAAGCAACCAACAGTTGCTTTATCCTCAACTGAAGCAGAGTACAGAGGCTTGACCATAGCAACTCAAGAGGCAATATGGTTAAAAGCATTGTAT
Organism: Ceratopteris richardii; assembly: GCA_020310875.1. Lineage (NCBI taxonomy): Eukaryota > Viridiplantae > Streptophyta > Polypodiopsida > Polypodiales > Pteridaceae > Ceratopteris > Ceratopteris richardii. The sequence continues at coordinate 146,781,055 of CM035417.1, read as the reverse complement.
ACAGATTTAGGACTTGTGAGTTCCAAACCTCACATATTTGGAGATAATGTAAGTTCCATGCATCTAGCGGCAAATCCTATTTTTCATGCGAGAACCAAGCACATAGAAGTCCATTACCACTTCATCAGGGAGAAGCTCATGGCAAAGGAGATCGACATTTCTTTTGTTCCGACTGAAAAGCAAGTAGCAGATATGATGACGAAGGCACTTGATGGAATAAAGCTTTGTAGATTCAAAGCTATGGCAGGTATTCAACCTATCAGAGAATGAAGACTCAAGCATACTTTAGCTTGAGGGGGAGCTGTTGGAACATCAAGCTTACACTATGCTTGAGGTGGATTTGATCTACATCAAAGGCTATCGCGTCGAAAGAATATCCGTTGGAGAGTTCTTTTTCATATGCTCATTTATTGTATTTTTTGAGAATATTTTGATGGCTCATTTACAATTGTAAAAGCCTTGAGTTGTACACATGTAAAGGTACAAATATAGGGCCAAAATCCCACGAAATTTTGGTGGTTGAAGTTGCATTCAATCAAGCAAATCAAGTCACCTAAAAGTAGATCAATCAAGATCTTCACTTTTCCTAGATTGTAGGGAAGTGAATTGATTCCCTCCAACAACCATTCCCACCTTCATTTGAATTCAAATTCATGTTGTAAAAGTCGTGGAACACTCCTAGAGGCTATATAAGGAGTTGAGATCACTTGTAAAATACATGGAAGCAATATACATACACTTGTGACCATCATTGTCTTGCTCCTTCAATTTTCTGCATCATCTTCTTCGCCAACAGTAATCTTGCAGAGGCTGCTGCTATCTCCTCAGAGCTTCAAATTGAGTGCAAGAGAACTCATTGCAAAGGTATCAGTGTCTAGTTTATGCCTGTAAATTTTCAAAGCATTTGGTTCAGCAGATTTGGAGAAATATCAGTTTTTCTGCCTCGGGGTCAATCTCTACGTATTCCTGAAAAATAGGAAGTACCACCGGTGAATGTCGCATTCATTCCTATAGCATATTTTGCTTATTCCTTATACTTTTGTGCATTCCATACACTCAACCCTATGTGTATCACTCCCATAAAAGGATTTTTTCTAATTGTAATTATGTTGGTTGCTATGGGCATTTGAAGTTCATTGTCTCTTCCATAGATAGTAAGTTTTTTGAGCTAGTCGACCCGCGAACCTATCTGTTTTGTATCGACTCATTCTCCTTGATGCTCCAAGGTACATAGTGTGTTTCTTTGCACTTATAGCATGCCTATAAGGTCTATTTGAGTCTCCAAAAGCTCAAGGGCTGGTCTTGTGCCGGTTGGCTTGACCAAACTTCATCGCTTCGAAACGCACTTTTCTACCTTCGACAAGCTTCTCCAAGTTCTTTCAACTAGACCATAGCACGGATTGTGAATTAGATGTAAAGGCGCGTGGTTCCATGTGTGCAACATTTTAGGGTATGTCTCTAGAAGCTTTTTCTGCCATGTAGGTTGATAGATCTTGCCTTTATGTACCTCTGGAGAAAGGTCTTCGGGTTGAAACTGGGTAGCGAAGGAAGGAATCTTTCCTATGACTCTCTGTATGTTCACATTGTAATCTGCCAGAATGACATAGTAAGGTTGGTATTGGAGTTCTGATGATATGATGAGACGTGTGGATGACAAGTTCTTGAAGTAACTAGATTGTAATACTGTTTCTTCTATGACTATCATGGCTTGATTTTGCACCACCATGCGCTCTTCATGAGAACTCCCAACTTCCTCCACCTGTTTTAACCATGGAGGTCATGGCGCTTCAAAAGTATCCTGACCTTCTTCTGTTTGTCGTCCCCCTGGGATGGGTTGCGGCTCATAGTCCTCTTCAAATGTCTGTTCCATAGGAATTTGTACTGTTTCTTCATCTGTGGGAGCCTCAGGTGGGGAAGATGGCCTTTCATACTATAGCAGACATGCCTGTAATTTTGTGACTTGTTTTTGGAGAGCTTGTAGGACCTCTAAGTCAGTGAGAAGTGAAGCAGTGGAGACGGTGGTTTGAGGGGTAGGTGTCATGTCTTTCTATCGTTTCTGCTTTAGTTGATCCAGATCCTCTAATAATTAGTCATGTGCCTCAAGTAGAGTAGCATAGTCTTCAAGGATTATCTTGATGTTCTCCAGGGTCACAGCTTGGAATTTTGAGGGACAAATGGGTGCCCTGAGTGTGCTTTCGATGGATGCCTCTAAGTTTTCCTGGTTTTGTATTTGTAGACGTCAATTTTGCTTGTGAGCAGCTCCAAGGTGTCGCTTGAGTAGGGCCATATTGCATTGGAGTTTCGAGTTGCATTCCATCTGTGTGTGTAGATGGTCTTCCACCACTTGAATCGCTTCTTGGTCTACATTTTGTAACTTTACTTCCAATATGCTATGAGCCTCCTGTAAAGTTTGAAATTGTGTTTGGAGGCAAGCATTATCCTCTTCTAGTGTAGCAAGACAATGTTGTAGCACTTCAGAGTGCTCTTGCAATCGTTGGTTATGTCACTGGAACTGATTGTATTCTGTCCTTAATTGTGATACACATGCGAGCATGGTGTCAAATGCATTACCTATAGATGAAGGTGTATTTTGTACAGTGGAAATTGCAAGAGGAGGGGATTGTGGAATGGGAAGAGTGAATGTTGTGTCTATTGGAGATGTGTGTGTAGGTGAAATTTGTGGAGGAGGATGGGGGATGGGGGAAGTGTGGGGGGAGGGGGAGGTGCCATCGGTGGTGAAATGTCCATGCTTTCAGCTGTGGGGGTGAAGGTGGTGTCTACCATATATATTGGAATGGTAGGTGGTGTGTGTGTGTGATAGTGGTGAATAAGTGTTGTGTGGATGGTGGGAATGGGATCAACGAGGAGGTTTGGGTGGTGGCTTGAAACATTCTACAAAGGTATTCATGGGCAGGTTGAAGGATTGGTGGTATGGGGGGTGGGAAGTGAGAGCCTATGAAAGCTCTATGATTGCCTATGAAAGCTAGTTGTCCTATGGCAGGCTCTATGAAGGATTCTGTTATGATGGTGGTGGTGTTATATAGAGGGTTTTCAAAGGAGGAAAATAAGGTGGAACTGGAGGTGAGACTATGAAAAATGAAGGCTTGCTATGTGGGGTGAGTAGTCGAGGTGATCTCCATGGCTTCTATTCGAGGAGGTGATGGTGGGGGGGTTGGTGGTAGTGGCTCAGTGGACTCTTCATGGGTGATTGTATATTCTTGACTAGGAGTTCTTGTTGCTTGAGAGGTTGTCTCGATTGGTTCAGATGTAATAGTAGGTTCTTCCACCGTAGTAATGGGAATCTGGACGTTTTTACCAGATCGTGGTCATGTTTGGAATCTTCATGGATCATATTGAACAGGAGGCCCCTGTAACGTTGATTGGACTGTTTCCACTACACCATAAGTTTCTGCCATCAATAGGAGACCTTCACTGTATTCAGAGTCAACTCCAGCTTCTTCCAAGAGATGCGCCATTAGCATTCTACTTTTCTCTTCATTGAGCAATTGTTGTGCTCTCACTCGCTCCATGATCTGATACAGTCTCCGAAGTATCGTTGTATATGCTAAGGTTTTGGTGGTTTCTTCTGCTTTTTCTTCTTCTCCTTCCTCTTCTTCTCCTTCTATGTGTTCTAGTTGTTGAGATAAAGTTCTTTGCTGATCATCATCCCAATGTACATGGTGGTCCTCTATCGATTTCCTCTATCTTTGCAAAGAGGTTCCTGTTCTTCTGTGTCTGAAACAAATTCTACATCAGAGAGTTGTGTATTTTGCAAGAATGATTCAAAGTCAAAGATGCTCATCCCTTCAACGTCTCCGATGGTAGCAAACTCAAATTCAGGTGTAACGGGAGGAGCCAATGGGGCAGCTTGTGATGTGCTTTTAGAGCCAGACTTGGTGTTGACGTTGTAGCATCACAACTCATACTTGTCAAACCAAGAAGCATCTCATGAGACCAAAATGTTTGCGTAGAAGCACTCAGCAGACGTAATGGCGCTTCGTCAACGTATGATTAACAACATTATCAACAAGAAGATACAACATAAGCATCACGAATGATGCACCTAATCGTATTCACAAGCATAATAACGACGTAATCATACATCAACGTGTCACAAGCATTAGACAAGAAGAGAACAAGCATGCATACACATCATGACGACGAGAGAGCAAGAGTCTATCTACAAACTAGCATAATCTCATTACTTCTCAAAAAGCTCTCCCAAAAGAAGAGGTGGAGACCTCTTTATATACAAAATGGCACAAAGGCATGCTATGTGGGATTTCTAAACTGAAAGGAGAATGAATCCCACTTATTCTCTAGTGTGGCACTCACACACACCTATACAAGAGTGCTTTATTAACTAAATGAAAGGTAGAAAAGGTACAAACGATGATGAAAATGAAGTGGATCCAAGAAATACATGTTGTATCTTCAACACTCCCCCCCTCCTTGACTTTGTCGTCCTCGACAAAGCTTTTGCAAGTATGGAGCTTTTGTCGAAGAGTGTGTAGGAGTTCCTTTTTATTTGCATGATCCTTGCACCATTGGAGTGCTTTGCTTTGTTGCTTTTCTTTATCTTGATTTTTTTTTGGAGTTGAGAGCTTTAACTTGGTTCTTTTGCCTCATATAGATGGGAATGAATATGCTAGAATGCCTCTTTTTTTTTTTTAATAATAATGGATGGATGATGTATGAACATGAAATGTAGATGAAGATACAAATAGATGAACTTAATTCATCTCTTCTTAGTCCATATGCATGAGTGGGGACTAAGGGTGCATGGGTGGAAAACAAAAAAGTGCCTATGCATGGTCTTGTAATGTGACCCTATCTTATGCATACTCTAAAAAAATGCATACAAAAAACATTGGTGCAAAAATAGATGGATCTTGAGCAAAGTGCTCAAGGGTTAGGTGATGATGAGGCTTCCTCCAAATCTCCAACTTCTCTTTTCCATCAACCATTTGAAATGGATGATACCTTTGTCCACCATCCTGAAAAAAGAAAAATAAAAAGAAAATTTTTGAAATCTATGTACATGTGCCCTCTTTGTGCGTGGGTTAAACTAAGTGTGCCTAATGCTTGGCCTTTGGATGAGGCCCTATTTGTGTGCATACTTGGTGTGCATACTTGGTGTGCATCTTAAACATATGCTGTGCATTGGGCAAGGTTGGGTCTGACACCCATGGATGCTGCACGAAGAGGTTTTAGGCTGCCAATATGTCTTTGCTTTTTTGGTCTTAGCCTTGAGGTTTCTCCTTGGATCTTTTCTAAGTGTTGGCTTTATTTCTTTAGATCCCTTGGTCAAAAGTGGTCGTTCTTGATGATAAGGCATGGTGAATCTAGACCGAAGATTATGAAGTCTAGTGTGAGAGGGTTGAGTTTGTATAAGAGCTTTCTTTGGTACCCATATCATAGTGCGATTTGGTTGGGCTCTAAGTAATTGCTTGGCCACCCAAATTTGCTTTTCATTACAAGGGAAATGTGACTTCTTCTTGATGTACGGGTCTTTTGGGCCTTCTATGTGAGTCTTTAGAAAAAACTCATCTTTACATGGGGAGTTTAACAAAGGTTGAGTTTCTTTACATATATCATGCTCATGTAATGGATCATAAGGTTGTGTGGTTTGAGATCAATCTAGAGATTCAGCGATGCATTTATCCGTATTACACATAGAATCTCTAGATATCACTTTATCTTCCAAAGAACTCATACAAAGTATTTTTTTATCTCCTTCTTGATGATCCAGGTGTAGACCATCCTTGCTCTTGAAATCATAAGAAGATTCCAAACTTAGAGGAAGGGAGGGCCCTTCCACATCCTCCAAGCACTTGGAGTCCTCCATTTCTCCATTTGCGAAGGTTTCCTGCGGCTTACTCAAAGAAAGATTAGATACAAAATCATGAGTGGAAAGATAATTTTATGGATTTAAAGCACAATCTTTGAATAAATGATCATATCCACAATCCTTACAATGAGGATAATCATTAAGATTTTCAATGGCCACACATGTAGAGGTAGACATAATAGATGGACACGACACTTCAAACTCTTGATGACTTTTAATAAACCTTTGAGTGCCTATAACCAAGTCTTCATCTATCCCTTCCATGACAAAAAATGTTTCAAAAAAATCCATACCATTCACCACAATAGGCAACACAACTTGACCCATGCAATCATAGTTTTCACCATTCATGAAGATAGAGGAATGAGTGGTTAGCTGAATGTTGTCCAAAATAATAGTCACTAAATCAATATGAATTAAATTACACTCACAATTAGGGTTAATATAAGCACTCATATTTCTATGGTCATGACCAATGAATACATTTACAAAAGTGTTGCTATATTCCTTAGTCGCAACTATGGAACCCACCCCTTTAGAAATTCCACCAATTTCCTCTACCCCTTGCAAATTTTCTATATTTGTTTCACCTTGATCATGTGTGATTAATGCATGTATTTCATCTTTTTCTTCCTTCTTTTGTGCAACTTTTTCCCCCTTCCTTCTTTCTTTTGCCTTTTTCTTTCCCATGTTTTGTTAAAACAATTTTTGGTTTTTTGAGTGTTTTTAATATTTGTTTGGTGTTTTAGGAGTTTTTAGAATTTGTTTGAGGTTTTGTGTGTGTTTTTTGAATTTTTTCTAAGATGTGTAAATAAGTTCAAATGGGGTTCTTCTTAACAAGAAACAAAGAGTGCTCAAAATAAATATATGGGATTACCAAATTTTAGGCTCCCAATTAGAATGAGATGAATAAGCACCATTCATGCGCAAAAAACCAATGCACCAAACCATATTTACAACTTCCAATTGTTTATGTTACAATCTCGATGCAGAGTGCAGTAGAGTCCAGAAAATGGGTCATTCATTTGATGAAAAATACTCTTCATGTCAAATCATCCTTTTATCCCTGATTGCAAATTATCATTGGGGCATATTAACTACATTTGCAAAGATAGCCATAACAATCATGTGTTCACACAATGTTTCATAAAATAGCCTATACCATCCTTGTTGAATCGAAACCCAACTCAAAATGTATGCTTTTTTCTTCCACGTCATGGGCACTATCCCTAGTATCATTTTAAAGAAAGCATGCAACAAATCCCTTTAGTAAAATCATACCTTTACCCCCCTTGTACTTTAAAGCGGTATCACACTAGCATGGTTGGAAACTCAACAAAATTCGGTCATTAGTTCGTCAATATTTTGCAATCTGATCAAAGAATGCTCAACCCAATGTCAGACAAGGGCAATCGACCATGCTCACCATTATTCTTATGTGATTTTCGACACATGCATTAAAAAGAATTACTATGAGCTTTTAACATTCTGGTTATTCTCTTAATGACGGAGTGTCATGCAACATGATAGGTTAACTCATTCATATCGTGTGGCTTTATCCAAGGCATCATGGCATCACTTGTCAAGTCAAAACATTGAACTACTCGTACTCCTAACTCCTAGGCTAGAACTTCGTCCATTGTGTGAGGGAAATGATCTTAATTCAATTCCTATTTGAGTTGATCATCGTAGGACCAGAGTCTACGCACATTTATTCATAACTTACATTGTGCTAGGCAAGTTTGAAGATCGTAATAGATCTTTCATGCATTCCAAGTTTCCAACCATGTGGATTCTCTCTCTCTCTATAGAAACTTACTTACTCTTCGACAGAGGTTGTGAATCGTGCCTTAACAAAAAAACCTTTTTACTCTTTTGCTCTCACATTACCTAGTGTGCCATGTGTATTGGAATTCTGGCAGCTCATCTGACAACTCGCCATTCTAAACATGTGAATGAACACATATGCCTACGGATTGTTCGGGATTATGGCATCTCGGTCTATCTCCCCTTCCTCTTATTCCACTGTCTATTAATCCATTTAGATTCGTTGTCAGTCCATTTAGATTCCAAAGGTTACTCCATTTAGATTCGTTGTTAGTCCTATGAGGTAGGTGAGAGAGAAAGGCTGAAAAGGACAATTTATTTTCTACCTATGCTTAATGAAATCCTGAGGCTATGTGCATTAACCTGACCGCCTGCCATTTATTAGGCTCATGCTTTGGAGATATTTGTGGGCGTCTAACTTTTTCACGTGATAGAACAAAAGACCATTGGAGTGTCGAACTGAAACTACACCGATCGGCGTCTGACTTATTTGATACAGAAAGAACACCGAAGAGCCCTTGAGTCCACTTTCCTCATCAAGATTTTCGTAGATACTTCAGTCTTCCAACTTTTGCTTCCATCAACGTCAGAGTGCGCAGGCGCGTTTCGAGTAGAAATCCCTAAATCTGCTTAAAACTTCCATATTTTTAGTTGATTATGCATCGGCTATATCTCTCCCACAAAGCTGTAAGTGGAAACGTCATATCTCCGGCCAATCATGATTAAAAACAGCAGCGACGCAGGTTTGTTCACACAATGAAATGCATCAGACGTTTTCGAAGTCTAGACTCTGCATATGTTGAAATTGTGCAGGTTACTGTGAGAAAGGCTGGGAGTTTGTATGCAGATTGTGCAGGTTACTGCGAGAAAGGCTGGGAGTTTGTATGCAAAAAATTTGGCGCATTCTAGATGTAAAGTGGTCAGATTCTATTTTTTTCTTGTTCCTTAAATCAGGGTAGGTCACAATAGCATGTGAAGAAAACCTGTCATTGGCTTTGTATAGCTACTATGCTCAGCGTGACCCCAAAAAGTAATGTCTATCGCATTACTCCACAAAATTTCTAAGAGAAATAGGTAAGCCTTCAACTACATGACTTACTATTTTACCATGAGCTTTGGTATGCCATGGCCACACAATAGTTCGAATATTATTCAGCCAAGCATGTAGCGTAGCTTGTGCAGTCCTTACCAACATCAGATGTACAATCATTCATGATGAAAAAACTGTTGCATTGGGGGCCAAACCTTGCAGTGTCTTGCCTCAAACGCATCTTTCCGAGCACCTTTGATCTGACTAAAGTTCCATGAGTAGGTATTATCATTCCTGTGGGAAGCATGCCTCGTGTAGCAGAAGCCAACAACAGCAAATAAAATCATATCTTCAGCCATTCCAGTGATCCGAATGCCATTCCCCACCATAATGCAAAAGAGTTTTGCATGGGATGGAGCTCTGAAAACACCAACCATTCCACCCAGAGAGCTTTTCCCAGAGCATCAACTAAGGCATCATGGAACACAGCAGTAGTTGAGTTGTCCATGCGAGTCATCTGCTCAAAAAGTTTCTTTGCCAGACCTGATCCTAAAACCCGAGTAGGAGTCCAGGCACGACTTCGTAAATCTTCTGTAAATTCGTCCTAATCCTTCCAGAAGGGAAACTATTCTCCTGAAATGTGCCCAACAACTCCAGGCATGTAGAAAGGCTGAGAAAGTCACAACATTCAGATTTACTTCAGGCCCCCACTCCTCAAATACTTTTACAGCTGCAGGAATATCCTTGCAACGTGCCTCTCTCAAAATGGCACAAATGGAAGAGAATTCCCCCCTTGAGTGCTCATTGAAACTCAAGCCAGACATATCGTAAAGGCCTGTTTGCAGTCTGAAGATTGGCATTGCTCAACTGAATAGTCTCCTCTTTATGCAGCATTTTTTGACAAACATCTGTTTGCATCCTGCAATTGTTTTAGCACAAGGCATCACTTAGTGAATTGGAAAGCGCAATATCCAGCTCATGGCCAGCTTCTTTGAATTCTTCAAATAAAAATTTCAGCTTCTGTGTGCATCCTTGCTCCATCCAATCTTCTCCATTTGGTTGCAGACATGAATATCGTCCATAAACTTCCTCAGCTTTCCATATTCGTCCAAAAAAGTGTTGTAGAGAATAACATTTTGGCTTTATAGAATTCCTCTGCATGCTGGAAACTATGGCAGCTGCTTTATCCACATTTAAGCATATGCATCTAGATGAGAATACATAAACGATAAATCCTCCATCTCCAACTTTATTTTGTACACTCTGGAGTGTCGCCAATTGTGCAAAGACTTGAGGTGCCTTACATGCTATGCATTCTTAAGGTTGTCTGTTTTGACATCTCAAGAACCTATTGTTGCATCTACACCCTATGATTTTCCTACTTCTGAGAAGACAATAGGAGAACCTTTTCTTCAACCTTCTTTAAGTGGACCTCCAATTTTGAAGTGCACGACTATGCCAACTACCCTTGTGTTTCTGCAACTGACACTTCCTTCACAACATCATGTGATCCATTACATCCATTGTGCTCCTTTGCAGATTTGTCGTGCTCATAGAGTCCACTGTGAACCCTCTTAGTTTCTAGCTCAGCCCTCTTCTTCTGTGTCTCCAAAATTCCTCTACCTTAAGTGCATGAATCCTCCAAAATGATGCTCTTCGATGATAATAGGCTACAATATCTGTCAGCAATGCTGCTTCCCAGTCGTTCTCATAATCCTCCATTCTAGAAAACTGTTTGCCTTCTCTTTCTGAGGCACTCAAAGCAACAACTACGTCCTTAGCATTATGATTAACAGATAAGCCGGTCATCAGAGAGATTAGTCAGAGATATGTTTTTTTTTTTTCTCGACGGGTTTCCTACAACCGAATTCCCTAAATCGATGGATTGTTGAATATTCAGAGAGGTGGTGCCATCTAGAATCAACTCCCTACTATACTTCTCCTATAAGCACTTCGCCTTTTCTTGTAGCAATACACATCATCTTCTTCCAGTAGAAATGAGATTATGGGCTAGATCTCGGACACGTGAGCCTCTGCATCCCCTCCTTTTCTTGGACAGAGATACCACCTTGATAATCACTATGTTTCTGATTTCTTTGCACCTCCTGCATTCATAATGAATGTCCATGAAGAGACAATGCAATGCATTATATGTTGCCCCCAAATCCTACCTTTCCTGTGCATGTAGTGCATTGTAGACTGTTATCCCCCCCTTTTTTTTGTTATAATTTGTGACATAACACAAGCTATCTCGATGTGTTCACAGTAGCTAGAGTTTAGCGGCTACACATTACTCCTACCTACTGGACTCATTTTCGTGAAGCTCTTCAACTTTGGATCTTAGGCCCGATAGCTCCTACTGTTACCTTTTCGTGAGCGGATGCGCCAATAGAATTACCTTTCTCCCCCGTTTAGTTTTTGCAGCAAGAGTTCACTCATGGCACAAAAATCGTTTACACCTTTTGAGCTCTAACCAATGTTTTGCATTCTCGTTGTTATATCTGTGTGCTCAGCTAGTTCTGAAGAAATTGCTCCCTTACTGTAATCACTATTTGTCGGTATGTAGTATTATCATTGTATAGTGCTCTTACTCACGCAGAATCAAAAGTGCGCTTAGGTGCTCAAGTGTGCTAACCCACAAGCAAGATTATATCTGACACAGTCTTCATTGATTCTGATAATGTCTCCTATTCATGTTGCAAGGTATTGATGTTTATTTTATCTTCTCTTCCATCCCAACTCAACACATGCTACTCCAAGCATTGCTTCACCACTCTCCTTCCTTTTCAGCCTTTGTTTTTGGTGTCTTCTTATATCTATGCATTATTCGTACACAACGGAATTCGATCCTTTGTTAGCAGCCCTCCATTCTATTATTCCTAATCCTTTTCTTCTCTTCTTTTTCTACTTCTTCCCATTAAAAGAAGGAAGCCATCTATGGGTTTGCACATGGAAGGAGAGTGTGTCCTCACCCTTGCAAATGGAGCAATGTACATAAAAATTAGAAGATCATACCTTATTTTCCCAAGCTTGTTGATGCAGATGATGAGCCAAAACTCCATTGATTTGTGTAGAAGAACCCCAAATGGTGCTTATTTACACATGATTAGAGAAAAATCAACAAAATTAATAGAAAAAATCAACATAATGACAAAAAGATTTCTAAAAACTAATCCTATCCTACTCGTGACTTGAAGAATCACCACACATGCTGGACTAATCACCCAAAAACGGGATCTTCATCACACCAAAAATGGCTCATCTCAACAAGTTATCATGAATCTTGCAAGCCATAAATGCTCACAAGAGCGTAATGAAATGAACTCAACAAATCATCATGAAAATCTTGCATACATGTCTCTTTCACGCCATAAACCATCACATAAGTGACAAGAGAACGCTCCCCGGCAACGGCGCCAAAAGTTGTTGACGTTGTAGCATCACAACTCATACTTGTCAAACCAAGAAGCATCTCATGAGACCCAAATGTTTGCGTAGAAGCACTCAATAGACGTAATGGCGCTTCGTCAACGTATGATTAACAACGTTATCAACAAGAAGATACAATATAAGCATCGCAAATGATGCACCTAATCGTAATCACAAGCATAATAACGATGTAATCATACATCAACGTGTCACAAGCGTTAGACAAGAAGAGAACAAGCACGCATACACATCATGACGATGAGAGAGCAAGAGTCTATCTACAAACTAGCATAATCTCATTACTTCTCAAAAAGATCTCCCAAAAGAAGAGGTGGAGACCTCTGTATATACAAAATGGCACAAAGGCATGCTATGTGGGATTTCTAAACTGAAAGGACAATGAATCCCACTTATTCTCTAGTGTGGCACTCACACACACCTATACAAGAGTGCTTTATTAACTGAATGAAAGGTAGAAAAGGTACAAACGATGATGAAAATGAAGTGGATCCAAGAAATACATGTTGTATCTTCAACACTTGGCTATTCTAATTGTGAAGGGAGGCACAGTGGAATCCCCTCGTGGTGAGACTTCCGGAGTCATAAGAACTTCACGTGTTTGGATGCAGGGAATTGAGCCTCTCATACGCTTGGATTGATGTGAGGCAATTTTGTGTCTTTTAAACATCTATAACTATGACCAGGTTAAAGCTCGTTCAAGGGGTACATTGTATGCTAAGCACTTGTAGATGATGCGTATGATTGCACAACAACCATTCACCACTAACTTCCTAGATGACCTTTTATTTGCTTCATATAGCTGCTCCATAATCTATATAGGAAGCTTAATCGGTGGTGCACCTGTCTCTGCCAAGTAAAGAGTGAACCATATTCGTTTGTGGGGTTGAGTGAATGGATCTTGACTAGGAAATGCAAAATGTTTCATGCACATACGGAGAGGGATGGACACATTTGGTGTGTGCCACCATATCTTTCAGTTTCTGTAGTTTTCGGTTCTTCATGTTAGTGGGTATGAGAACATCCTTCTCAGAGGGCACATGCGTGTCGTGCATGTTCAAAGCAGAGCTCACCAATTCCAACGTAAGTTCGAACCTTTTCAACTCATTGTTGCCAAATAAAGAAGGAAGAACAAATATTCCTGGTTTGTCCTTTTCTTCATTTGCCTGTAATGTTGAGACCAAGTAGTAACATCGTAGGAGATTTGGTTTGGGTAAAGGTGCTGCAAAGTACTCTGTCAGCCCTGCACGTTGCCATATGGTTTGACATTCTTGTGTGTTCTGGAGAGTCTCGAACTCTTTGGGAAAGAATCGAAATTGGACCCATGACTTGTCATACTCACACTTGGACTCTCGGATATACTTAGCCTCTCCTAAGGGCCCTGGCATGCCATTGAACCAATGAGAATTTGCATGGACTCTCTCTGTTATTCCTGTGGGAGGGTCCGGTATAGGTATTTGTAGGAGGTGTTGCAGCTCTACAGGTCATTCAGTTGGTGGAACGTCAATAGGTAGACTCTCCACATTAACCCCTGTAGTACTTACTCTCCTGCCTGTGAGCTCGGGCCTGCTGCTTCTGCCATGAGACTGCTTGTAGCTGTTGATGCTTATCTGCTAGAAGAAGAGAGGCACATTAGCATTGCATAGGAAACAAGATGTTGTGGTGTTCCCTCCACAATACCAACATGACATTCCAAGTGGTTAGGGGTTAGTGGGTGAAGTGTTTGTGATGTGTGTGAATGTTGGGCAGTAGGTCAATGCTCACCCTAGATGCATACTTTTGGATGTGCAATGTACTCAAAATGCACCCACATCACAGTGGAATGATTTACAAAATTGGATCAGGGGTTTAAGTCTCCAAACTTTGATTGTGGAATCGTATCTTTTAGTGGTGATGACATGTAAAGGTTTGTGGACTAGATTGTGTTGGATTTGGGACCTTTGGGTACCCATTTCTCGACATTCCTACGTGTGACCGAAGGTGTACTAGTGTGGAGTGTATATGTTTGCCCTAGGATTTGTGCCAAGAGTGCTTGTGAGTGTTGATTTGATCTTGTGGATGGGGGTGAAGCTATTTGAGCTTGTAAGCAGGTCTTGGGTACCCATAGTTGTTTAGCATTTGGGACAGCCTTCATTGACCATTTTGGGACCCAAATAGCAATGGTATGTCTAGATTGTTGCCTAGGGTGCTCCTTCATTGTAATCCTCGATGGTGTAGCTCATTTGGTGCATCTTTGAGAACCTGTCTCTCGAGCCGTGGGTTTTTCACCCTTGCGGATCTAGATCTGTTTCGTGCCAAGAGTCACTTTATATTGCACAGGTTATTGCTCATGCTTCTTGATTATCGGCCTCTTTTGTGATTGTTGGCAGTAGTCAGAGGCATAGAAGACACGGAAGCATGTAAAGACAGAGCAGGGAGTCAATCGAATCATTTTCTCAAAGACTTATGTTTTACAAATACTTTTCAAAACCTCCAACAGTGATTTTCATCACTTTTGTACCATATGTAACATAGAAAACCCTTTTTGTAATTTATAGCTCCATTTTGTGGAAGCCGAGGAGTCCTTGAGCTTGAGGAGCTTAGGTAGTACGTACCAATTTTGGTTATTTTTAGACACCCTTTACCCTTTCAAATAGCGCCTAGAACCTATTTTTTAACTATGCCGATCACTAGATGTGAAACAGGTCAAAACTAGTCTAGAATCTATAAAAAGAGCTAGAGAGCTCATTTTTGAGGTTAGCATGTTTGAGTAGAGAAGAGCTTAGAGCTATTTTGAGCTTGTAAGAGTGTTCTTGAGTAATAGAGTTGATTTCCTACCTTCCATTGTGTCTTGCTTGTCTCTTCGTTGTGTGTGTGTATGTGTGTGTGCATCTCTATGCTTCTCACCTTCACTCTCACTTCATCTCACATTCACGATCTTCATATCACTCCCATCTCTTCCGTGGATTGACATTAAGGAGGTTTAGCTTCTTAACGTGGTTCTCACCATTGTGCTAGAGCAACACCAAATTTGGCGCCGTTGCCAGGGATTGAGTCTAGGATGAATGTCTGATGGTAAGAGTATAGCAAGAAGTGGTATTGGAAGGTAAAAATTTCAATTTTTTTTGTCGTTTTTACTTAGTCTTTAGTGTTTTTCACCTTCCCCACACTCCATCTTCATCATTGCATCATCATCTTCCACTCCAAAAAAATCAAAAAATTCACCATATCCACCCATTCTCCTCATTTCCCCTCATTTCTGCATGTGAGAGAGAGAGAGAGCTTTTGTGCTTGCATGTGCTATTGTGTTTTTGAGTTTCCTTGCAGGTACAGTGCTCTAGTGCATCAGGAAGGCTTGCAAAAGGTAAAATTTCACTTTTTGTCAGAAATTTGCCGTGTGTGTCAGACCATCGCGATGGTCTGCCAAGTTCGGCATTTTTGGTAAGCGAGTTCACCACGAGGAAGGCGACACAAGCGCATACACAAATCCACACTTGCATTTGCAAAATTTTCATTTTGGTGGACCATCGCGATTGGCTCACGCCATCATGATTGTGTCACACCATCGCGATTGGCTCACTCCATCACGATGGCTCGGCCGGACCATCGCGACGGTCTCGCACCATCGCGACAGCTCACTTGAGCCATCGCGACAGTTCACTTGGACCATCGCGATGATCTCGTCGACCCCACGCCATCGCGATTGGCTCATGCCATCACACCGACGTTGCCACATGGCAAGCTTGACCATCACGATTGTTTGCTAGTCACGCCATAGCCACTATCCTAGGCACACCATCGCGACGACTCAAAATCAGACCATCGCGATTGGCTCATGCCATCACGCCCGTGACCATTGTGATGGTTTGTTGAAGCTCAAAGTCAAGGACAAAGCACAGAAGCATATCAAAAGGTGGACACACAAGGAAAGGGAGCAAGTAGGGAGCTCCAAGAAGTGTATGTCAAATTTTCAGAAGAATCCCCTACAAAAATAGTGATTTTCATCACAAAAAAAACCATTGTAAATACCATTATCTATTTTTAGCAACTCCATTTTGTTCAAGCCGAGGAGTCCTCGAGCTTGAGGAGTATTAGAAGTACCATCGTACCAATTTTCATAATTTTTAGACTTCGTTTGAGCCCTCAAATAAGCCCTGGAACCTAATTTTTAACTAAGCCGGACACTAGGTCTGGACAGGGCCAAAACTAGTCAAAAAACTATAAAAAGAGCTAGAGAGCTCATTTTTGGGGTTAGCTGGTTAGAGAATAGAACTTTGGTAAGAGAACTCTTTTGCAATCTAAGCTTCCCGTTGTTCCTCTCTTTGATCTTACTTTGTGCGCGTGTGTGTGTATGTGTGTGCATGTTTGTGTGCTTTCACTCACGCACTTGTGCCTGCACTTGCTCGTGGTCTTCATACCGGTCCTCACGTCTCCGCGGATTGACAAGTAAAGGAGGTGGTGCTTACGCTTGAGCTACACCAAATTTTGGTGCCGTTGCCGGGGAGAGAGCTTGGAGGACGAGCGTGTGACGGTAAGACGTAGAGTAGCGACGTTGGAAGGTAAAAAAATCATCATTTTCAGTTCAGTTTTTGAATTTTCCTTCTTCTTCATCTTCTTCATCATCTTCATCTCCAGTACATCAGGAAAGCTTGGAAAAGGTAAAAACTTCACTTTCTGTCAGAAATTTCCGAGTGTGTCAGACCATCGCGATGGTCTGCAAACTTCGGAATTTTTGGTAGGCGACCACACCACGAGGTAGGCGACCCTTGCGCTTGCACAAATCCACAGGTGCATCTAAAAAATTCATAGTTTGGCGGACCATCGCGACGGTCTCTGACCATCGCGATTGTGTCACACCATCGCGATTGGCTCACGCCATCGCGACGGCTTGGCCGGACCATCGCGACGGTCTCTGACCATCGCGATTGTGTCACGCCATCGCGATTGGCTCACGCCATCGCGATGGCTTGGCCGGACCATCGGGACGGTCTCTGACCATCGCGATTGTGTCATGCCATCGCGAGTGGCTCACGCCATCGCGACGACGGTGCCACGTGGCAAGTCAGACCATCGCGACGGTGCTACTCCACGCCATCGTGACGATACCCCTAGACCATCGCGATTGGCCCACGCCATCGCGTTTTGTGACCATCGCGACGGTGCACTGTTGACCGTTGACCCAGACCATCGCGATTGTGCAAGACCACGCCATCGCGACGGTGCGATCCCAGACCATCGCGATTGTGTACCCTCACGCCATCGCGATTGTGTAAGCTCACTGTAGCTCAGTGATGAGTAGCACCTCCTTTAATGTCAATCCAGGAAGATGTGAGGATGGTATGAAGACCTCGAGCAAGTGACGGCACAAGTGCGTGAGTGAGAAGCACACTAACATGCACACACATACACACACACGCGCACACACGGCAAGAACAAAGAGAGTAAGACAATGGAATCACTTCTATTGCAACAAAGTTCTCATACAAGCTCAAAACTACAAGAAGCTACCCCAAAAATGAGCTCTCTAGCTCTATTTATAGTTTTTGACTAGCTTTGGCCCTGTCCAGACCTAGTGTCCGGCCTAGTTAAAAATTAGGTTCCAGGGCTTATTTGAGGGCTCAAACGAGATCTAAAAATTATGAAAATTGGCAGGAAACTACTTCTAAGGCTCCCCAAGCTCGAGGACTCCTCGGCTTGTACAAAATGGAGCTACAAAAAGGTGAAATGATATTTACAAGGTTTTTTAGTGATGAGAATCACTTAAAAATGATGTAGGGGTTTTGAAAAAAAAATGAAGGGTTGCCTTAGTGCTAGATCTGCATGTGTGTTCGTACTTGCTTCTTCCCGTATGCTGTCAACACTCTCCCCCCCCTAGCGTCTGTCGCCTCTGACAGACCTTTGCTCTGCGGGTTGATCAATATAGTTCTGGAGAATGTCAGCTCCCACATCATGTTCTTTGATTCGCAGCCCTCGGATCAGGTCTCTCTGCAGGGTGTCCCAATTGACTAGGCCCGGTATGTCCGGCTGTGGCGTTGTGTAGAGTTCTGAGTGCATCGTTTGTTCGCATGCAAAGAGGTGTAACAAATGGGTGGGCCGTGGCGCGAACACCTCTGAGTGTGCTTCCCAGAACCCCGTGGTGAACATTTCATCGAACGTTTGTTTGTAGCAGGCAAGGAGATATCTGATGCGTGCGTGCCATGCATAAGCAACTCGTATGCTCGGGGTGGTGCTCATATCATATAATAGGTCATAATTACCATTCACAAACCCGGGAATCGGAGGTTGAATATGACAGACATTTCGGAAAGTTTTGAGCACAACCTGCATCATATCGAAGATCTTGAGCATCATCTGGGCAGCCACATCTGGCATAGGGTGGAGGCGGGGAAGCCAATGTCTGATGGTAGCCATCATGTAGGCTACCGTAGGCGTGCCGTTGGGGGGTGCAATGGCAGGGTAATTGAGCCATTCTTTGCAATTGGCATTGTTCTTGACTTTGATTGCAAATGACTTCCATGTCCTTCTCCGTTGTACTGGTCCATAGCAATTGTTATACTTTAAATGCATGGGTGCGTGGTCCCATGTTCGTAGCATCTCGGGATAGGTCTCCAATAGCTTTTGCCTCCAGATGGGTTGATGTATTCTCCCTTTGCGCGCCTCCTCTGGAATGTCCTCAGGTTCAAATTGCGTTGCAAAAGTTGGGTACTTGTTGGTCTTACGTTTGATCTCGGCGTTGTAGTCTGCCGACAGTACAAAGTATGGCTTATATTGTAATTCTGAGCTGGTTATTAGTCTTCTAGGGGCCAGATGTCTGAAGTATTCTGATTGAAGTATGGTCTCTTCAATGGTCTTCATGGCCAACATCTGGTAGGAGATACGTTCTTCATGAGTCTGCCCCATTTCTTCTACCTGTTTCATCCATGCTGATGGGGGTTCCTCATAAGTGTCCTGTCCCTCCTCAGTGATTGTGCCTCCTGGAAAAGGTTGAGGCTCATAGTTCTCTTCATATGCTTCCTCCACTGGAATAATAACTGCTTCTTCTTCCATGGGTTGCTCAGGTGGGGAAGGAGGTCGTTCATATTGTAACAACTTGATTTTTAACTCGGCCACCTGCTGACGTAGCTCTAGTACTTCACTGGCTACTGATAGTTCCGGCTCTGGTGAGGTTGCAGCGTTGGCCATCTCCTTGTGTTCTTGTTGGTGTGGTGCAGGCACTTGGGCTTTCTGTAGGTCTTTGACTTGGTCAGCAAGCAGATCATGAGCCTCCAGGAGAGTGGCATAGGTCTCTAATATTTGTTGTATATTCTCCGAGGGGATGGCTTGGAACTTAGCCGGGTCAATGGGTGCCCCTGGAGTATTTTCCATAGCTGCTTCGAGGTTGTCTTGATTTTGTTGTTGTAGTCTTTTATTTTCTTCTTGAGCAGCCGCTAAATGGCGTCGGAGTAGAGCCATGTTTCGTTGTAGTCTAGCGTTACGGGCTAGTTGATCTCTAAGTTGTTCTTCAGTTACCCTACTCTTCTCTGCATGTGTGGATTCGAGCTCCACCTGATGTTGTTGAAGGGTAGTCACCTCTTGCTGTAGTCCTGTATTAGATAACTCCAGGGCCGTGACTCGTGCCTGGAGATGGGCTGACAAAGTACAGAGTTCTTTATTGTTTTCTTCTAGTAACCTGTATTCCTGTTTAAGTTGGGCGGCAGCTTCGAGCATGGTGTTGAGTGCATGACTAAATGAAGTGGGTGCAGGGGTAAAGGTGGAAGATGCAAGGGGTCGGGGGATGGGAAAGGGAAAAGTGGATGTTGTGCCTACAGTGGTTGGAAATGGCGACGTGAGTGAAATGATACGTGGTGATGTTGGAATAGCAGTGGTGGTGGGTGATCCTGTGGATGGTGAGATGTCCATGGGATCGGACGTGAGAGTGTGTGATTCGTGCACTGTGAATACAGGAATGGTGGGTGGTGTGATAGTGGTAGCAGTGAATGTGGGGGAGTGGGGTTGGGAAAGGGACTTTTTATTATAATTATCCACCTGTTGGAGTATATTTACAAGGTTTGTCCAGAATGATGGTTGTGTGACTTGGGCTGAGTGTGAGGCAGTTGCTAGGGGAGTGGTGGATAGGGTTTGGGTGTGGGTGAATGAAAAAGGATGGGATGAGGTCTGGCTATTGGCAAGTGGTTGTCCAAGGGCGGGGAGATAGGAAGGGTGACCTATTATGGTTTGATCGGTGGCCGGATGACCGGTGTGAGGTTCAAAAATTTGGGTGGAAGTGTGGGACGTAGGTAAAGGGAAGGATGTAAAAATGGAGGTGTGTACAATGGTTTCGTGATGGGTGGATATCGGTTGTTCAGGAGGAATAGTGGAGAGGGGTTCTGAAGGGTGGATGGAAGGTGGCTGTGGAGATGGTACGTGTGTAATTACCTCATGTTCGTTGGTGGGACTCGGGCTCGTCATGTGAACATCTTCTGAAATTATAGTAGGCAAGGCGGTAGAGGTTTCCATTTGAATCATTTTCCCGCGTCGTGGTCGTGTATCAATCCTTCGTTGATCATAGACAGGGTTTTCCTGATAGACCATTGTCCTCAATGCCTCCCCGATCCCACATGTCTCTGCCAATAGATTCAATGATTCCACAAAGTGTGAGTCGACATTCTCGGTTTGAAGCATCTGGTTCACTAGAGCTCTGTTCGCCTCTTCTGTCATCTTATGTCTTCTCTGTACCTGCTTGATTGTCTTGTACAGCCGTCTGAGTTGTGCTGTGTAGGCAGGGGCCTCCTCTTCACTGTCTTCTGGTTCGGTTCTTTGTGCACCTTCCTGAATTTGAGTGTTTGGGTCATGATGAGGTTGTGCCACTTCTTCCCCATGTACTCTGCTTGTCTCGCCCCGTGGCTGTTCTCTTTGGACTGATGTTCCCGGATCAACATTGTCAGGGGAATCTTCACTGTCTGATAGGGGGACTGTCTGCAGGAATCTTTCAAAATCAAAGTTTGGGTCCTCTGTGAAGGTGGCCATGGATGCAAACTCTGCATCGGTAGGTAGTGGAGGGGCGGATGGAGCGGGTTGTACCACCTCCCCCGCTTGAACTCCTTGAAGATGGATCGTGAAAGGTGCGACCTGAGCTTCTGGTCGGGGAGAAGCTTCGGTCATGGCTTCTTGAGGGATCATTACCTGGGAAACCTGGGAAAGCGATCCACGCATTCGTTTTGCCGTCTGGCTCCCTGATTTCCGCCCTTTGAACAGCTCTAGTTGTGCATATTTTAAGGCTCTGGCCACTGGCACATCATATGCAAGACATCTATAGACAATTCTTGTAAGTGCACAACAGCCATGTAAAGTGGGCTTCCTCACACCCCGCTTGCCTGCCTCATACACTTGGTCTAAGATCCATACCGGTATCTTAATGGGCAAGCTTCCTGTCTCTGCTAGATATAGCCCATACCATATTTTCTTGTGAGGTTGGGTGAAACGGTCCTGAGCTGGGAATGCGAAGTGTTGGAGGCACATCCGCAAAGGTATGGCGATGTTGGGGGTGAGGGCGCACATTTCTTTGAGCTTCTTGATTCTATTGCTTTTCATCGACTCAGGTATCAAGGGGTCGCGGTCAGAAGGTACATGCGTGCCATACATCTGAAGTGCTTCCCTGATCAAAGTAACATTCAATTCGAACTTCCTCATTTCCTCCAGATTTGACAAGGAGGGCACCCAGAATGTGCCTGAATGATCTTTATCCCCTGTCGGCTTCAGCGTGGCAATTAGGTAGTAGCACCTGAGGAAATCGGGTTTAGGCAGAGCTGCACTGAAATAAGTTTGTAATCCTGCTTTTTGCCAGATATCTTGAAGTGGAGCTGTATTTTGCAATGCTTCGAATTCTCGTGAGAAGAACTGGAAGGTCCACCACACTCCTCCACATTCCATCTTGGACTCCCAGATATGATCCGCGTTCCCTAAATCTCCTGGCATCTCATTGAACCAGTGAGAATGCCCCTTTACTCTTTTGGTTAGGCCATTTGGTGGATCTGGGATAGGAATTCTCCGCACATTCATGAACTCTTCAGGCCGAGCTGTTGGTGGGGCCTCCACCGGCATGGCATCCCAATTGATTGGAGCACCAGAGCCTGCCTGAGAGCTTGTGCCTGCCGCTGTTGCCATGAGAGTAGGTTGCTTATCTGCTGGAAGAAGAAAGGCACATTAGTGTTGCATAGGAAACAAGATGTAATGGTGTTCCCTTCACAATACTAACATGACATTCCTGGAGGTCAGTGGTTAGTGGTGAAGTGTTTGTGATAGGTGTGAGTGGTGATTAAAGGTCAGTGTCATCCTAAATGCATACTTTGGTTATGCAATGGGCTCAGAATGCTCCTGTGTTAGAGTAGACGGGTTTATAGAATTGGGTCAGGGGGTTTAATACACAGTTTAATTCTCCAAACTTTGATAGCGGATTCGTAACTTTTAGAGCTAAAGACAGGTGAAGATTTTTGGATGAGAGTGTGATGTATTTGGGACCTTTTGGGTACCCATTTCCAGACATTCCTAGGGTTGATGGGAGTAGAGACAGTGAGAGGTGTAGGTATCTTTTCGTTTTCTGAGTTGTTGGCCATGAGTGCTTGTGAAAGTTGCTTCATCCTAGTGCCTGAAGGTGAAGTAATTTGGGCTTGTAAGCAGGCCTTGGGCACCCATATCTGTCTAGCATTAGGGATGGCCTTCATTGACCGCTTAGGAACCCAAATAGAAATGGTATGCCTAGGGGTTATCCTAGGGGGCTTCTTCACTTTGTTCCTTGATGGTGAGGCTAGTTTCTTGTCTCCTTGAGAGTCCGCTATTAGAGTTGTGGGTTTTTCGTCCTTGCGTATCCAGATCTGCTTCGCACCACGAGATGCTCCATGTTGTATGGGTTGGCGCTCCTGCCTCTTGATCATCAGCCTCCTTTGTGTCGGGTGATGTTCGGTCTGCTCGTTTAGAATCTTCTTTGGATCAGTTAGGAACTCCTTATTGGCTCCCATACCTTCAGTATGATTGACAATCCTCTGCACCATAGAAGTTTGTACAAGAACAACATTGTTATCTTCATGTGGATTCCTGGAGGGACCAGGAGTTGGTGCCCGTTCTATTGGTTTGAGTGCTTGATTTTCTAATTCAATCGTGAGACGGCTTTGGCCTACCCAAGCCTGAAGAAGTCCACTTCTTAGGTTGAGGTTGACTGCGTGATCATAGATCCAGTCTTGGCCTAAGACAAGAGGTTCGGTCAGATCCTCGTCTTCACACACTAGCACTTTTGCTGGCATGAGGACCTCTTGTATGTAGAGGGGAAGATCCACTTCTCCCATGCAAGGGGTTTCAACACCTCCTAGTCCTATTAGATATGCTTCCAGGGGTTTTACCTCCAATTGCAGCTGCTTGCAATAAGAAAGCCGAACTGCACTTGTGGCTGCTCCTGAATCCATTAAAGCTCTCACGCTTGTTGTGCTGTCTCTTTGTCCTATTTCTAGGGTCACAAAAGGTCTTCGATCCACTATCTTATGGGTACGTTCACCTGAAGTCTCACACATGGCCATGTGACAGCCTGGAGACGCTTGAGTGTCAGTCATAGGCTGATCCCTCCCTTGTCTCCTCAACTTCATTCATCTGATACGCTCTAAGGCCTCTGCCTGTGCTTCTTCTCGAATTCGTTTTTCCTCCTCTTTACATTGCTTAGCAGTATTGAGTCGACTTAGCATTTCCTCCGTGAGGGGTTCCTGATATAGCTTGACTCTGCATCCGCTAATATAGTTTGGGAGAACATCACCCTCTAAAGTGGCTAGTTGTACTGCTCCACTCGTGGAGATCCTATTGATGATCATAGGTCCGTAGCCTCTCTTTTCTAGCTTTCTGGCATGTTGTTTCAATGTGTAGACTAAAACTAGATCTCCTGCTTTCAAGCCCTTATCCTTCACATGGGCATCAAAGTATGCCTTCTGTCTCTTCTTAGCTGCATATATCCCTGCAGCTGCTCTCAGTCTTGTTTCTCCTAATCGTTCAAGGTCCAAAAGTCTAGAAGAGAGTTCATGACCCGTCCATTCATGCTCTTGTGCTACTTTTAATGTAGGTATTAAGAAGTCCAACGGTAGCACTGCGTTTTGGCCAAATACCATCTGAAAGGGGGTGGCTTGGAGTACCGTTTTGTAGGCGACTCGGTATGCCCAAACAGCATGGTGTAGCTGTTTGTCCCAATCAGAGCATTTATTGTTCACTAATTTTGTCAATACATTGCATAGGATCTTATTGGTGCTTTCGGCTTGTCCATTAGCTTGAGGGTGATAGGGGGCAGACTTCTTATGCACTACCAAGAATTCTTGGAGCAGATTTTCAATAACTTCATTCAAGAAGTGAGTGCCTCTATCACTAACTAGCTCTATGGGTAGCCCGTATCTTGTGAATACATTCTCAAATAAGAATTTAGCAGTTGTCTGAGCGTCGTTCTTCGTTGTGGCTTTTACCTCTACCCACTTGGTTAGATAATCCGTGGCAACGATGATATACTCAGCATGGGAACCCTTAGCTGGGGGATTGATAGGACCTACAAAGTCTATTCCCCACTTAGAGAATGCACGTCCGCCCATCATAGGCTTCAGTGGCATCTCATCTCTGCGTATAGGATACTGGGTTCGCTGACAAATCTCACACCTCTTCACATAGGTATGTGCGTCCATGTGAAGGGTGGGCCACCAAAATCCTGCAAATAGAATTGCTTTGATCACCCTATCTGGACCAAAATGTCCTCCTGCTACACCCTGGTGAGCTGTTTCCAGGATCTTTAGGCATTCACCTTCATGGACACATAGTCTCAGGTAACCATCCTTACCCCTTTTGTATAAATTATCACCAATGATGGTGTAATCCAAGGCTTCTTGTTCCAAACTTCTTTGTCTGGCCAGAGTCATATCTTGAGGGAATGTTTTCGTCCTCAAGAAGGATACTAGGGGTTGACTCCAATCCGGCACTATGGACACTTGATAAAGAGTGGCATGTTCCACAGGTGGTTTAGTGCAGCAGATTGGGCATTCCTTGCACAACTTCTGGACATCAGCTTCCATAGTCGGCCAATGCACTCCTAGTCTCCTCAGGGTCTGTAGGGTTCGTTGTTTTGAGTAGTGTTGCTCTAACGCACCTTCATGTGCTAATTGCAACCACTTAGCGTACTCGTCCTCTTCTACACAACAAGCCAAGATTCCTTGATCCGTGTGCTTGTACATACTTCCAGCCATGATGTGGTACTTTTGAGCTTTGACTACCTCCTTATCCTGTGTGTTTACTATTGGATGATTAGGTCCATATGTAAGTATTGGCACTAAGGGCTTGGCCCATTGGGGCACCACTTCCAAATTGAACAAGTATGCATTAGGTAAGTCGTCTGACACTCCTTGTGGGGCCTCTCCGGATGTGAGCCTAGAGAGATGGTCTGCTCTCAAATGAGTCCTACCTTTCCTCACCACAACCTCAAAGTCATACTCCATTAGTAAGAGAAACCATCTTACTAACCTTCCAGTGTTGCATGGTTTGTTTACCAGGTATAGTAATGCTTGATGATCAGTAAAAAACTTAAACTTATTTGCAAGCAAATAATGTCTAAACTTTTTAACCGCATACACCATGCCTAGTCCTTCTCTCTCAGTGGTGGTATAATTCCGTTCAGCTGCATTTAGTTGTCTACTAGCATAGGCAATAGGGAGATCCATGTTCCCTTCACCCGTAGGTTGTGCAAGTACGCATCCAATAGCATAATTGGAGGCATCCACATGAACATGGAATGGCTTGCTCCAATCTGGTGTGGTCAAGATTGGTGCTGAACACAATCGCTTCTTCAGCTCATTGAAGGAATTCTCACACTCATTAGTCCACTCAAAATTTGTCAAAAGTCCGTACATGGGTTTTGCAATGACAGCATACATGTGAATGAATCGGCGGTAGTAACCACAATGCCCCATGAACGCTTGTACTTCCTTAACATTCCTTGGCCTAGGTAGCTCTGCTATGGCTCTCACTTTCTCTTCGTCAGTGGATATGCCGTTCTTGGACACTATGTGTCCTAAAATCTTGCCTTGCCTGACCATAAAAACACACTTTTCTGGGTTCAGGCAGACTTGATATTCTCTGCATTTATCAAAGATCTGTCTGAGTTCGGGTATATGGGTCTGTCTAATGTTGGAATGAGCACAAAGATCATCAACATAGACTTCTAAGTTCTTCCTCAGGAACTCCTTAAATACATGGCACATCAGCCTTTGGAAGGTTGCGGGAGCATTGGTAAGCCCGAATGGCATTACCCTAAAAGCAAATATACCCCACTCTGTGGCAAAAGCCGTTTTATGCTGATCTTCTGGAGCAATGGCTACTTGATTGTAGCCCGAAAACCCATCTAGGAAGCTGTACACTTCCTTGCCTGCTACCCTTTCTAATAGATGCTCAGTGATGGGAAGAGGATAGCTATCTCTAATAGTTGCTGCATTAACCTTCTTCAAGTTAATGCAAACTCGTAATTTGCCGTTCTTCTTGGGCACCACTACAATGGGGGATACCCATTCAGTGTGCTCAATTTCATAGATAAATCCGGCTTCCACCAAGCGGTCTATCTCTTCTTTGATCTTAGCAGCATAGTTATCATTATATGTATATGGCTTTTGCTTAGAGGGTTTAGCCTCTGAGGTCATGGGAATTGTGTGTGAACATATGTCTGGGTCAACACCCTTCAAATCCTTGTAGCTCCAAGCGAATACATCTCGATATTCTCTTAACAAAGCTATCAGCTCTTGTTCTTCCTCTTCTGTTAGGTCATGACCTATGTATGTGCATCTTTCTTCTCCTTCCTCGATGGCGACAACTATTTTCTTGGTAGTTTCCTTACTATCATAGGCTTCTCCTGCTTGTGCCTCACGTTTAGGCATTCTTATCATGACCCTCCTATCGTCTATCTCATATTTCTTAAAGTTTTCAGGGACCTCAAACAAAGATTCTTCTGCCTCCAGCGTGACTTCCTTCTTCTTTCTTTTCTTTCCTCCGCTTTTAGAAGCTACTTGTGTGGCTAACCTCACCTCATTTGTAAGCTCTCCGTGCCTCTGGGGTTGAAATTCTTCTTCATAGAAGTATTCTTCATCTGATGCAAAGGGTGGGTCCATGATGATTGACTCTAGATCAGAGTCACTTGCATCCTCAAATGCATCAGGGATAGGTTCGCATTCTTCTAGAACTGCCTCTCCCAGAATTGGCTCTATGGAGAAAACTGAAATGTCATAGCCATCCTCATCACAGTGGGGTGTCCATTGTTCCTCATTGATGGCTACATCCATGGTTGCTAGAATTTCTGCCCAGCCGTGGGGTTCGAATTCTTCGTCAGGAAATACTACAGGTGCATAGGCTGGGTCTTGAATGGGTCTATGTGTTTCGTTTGCACCTATATCTCTGGCCTTTTCTCTTTTCTCCTCTTCTACTGCTACTTTGCACATCCATAAGTGGGTGTCTTCATGCATCCATGAGGATCCTGATCCTATGGAATGCACAGATTCCGTATCATCTTTGGCTCTATGGATGGGATTCCATTGAATAGGTGGTACGTCTCTATGAGAGTAATCCTTAAGATTGACTTTGGTTGTGACACCTAGATGTTGCAAATACAAGGAATTGGTTCCCCAATCCTGTACCACTTGCAACTGCCGCAGAAAAGGTCTTCCCAAAATCATTTCATAGGCATGATTTTTGCTGAAGTCACATATAGCAAATGTATGTTCAAACTCGACACCACAGGTGGTGAGAGTTATTCCTTCTAGCAATCCCAAGGGTCTCTCTATGTGACCATCAGCCATTTGCAATTTCATCCTCGTGGGCCTGAGTGCAGGCTTGCCCCAACGTTTCCATAGGGATGTGGTGGCAATTGCAACTCCTGCACCTGAGTCCAAAATTGCCTTGGTGGTGTGCTCCTGGTAGGTAATGGGAAGATAGGTGTTTCCTTCTTCACCTTCACACATATCTCCTACCTTATCCAAGGGTATCTCTGGCACTGTCCTATGTGATCCTACCTGGGAACGAGGTTTCGTTATCTCGGGCACTTGATTGGCTACTTGTTTCCGCACTTCTGGTCTAACCTTAAGCCACTCTTCCAAAGTGAGATTGCACTGCCCTTTGGTGTTCTTCACTACCTCTGTGTTCCTAGGTATGACTGAATCTTCGTTTCTTACCATGACTGTAGGTGCTCTCATACAGGTGGACTTTGCTTCCCATGGGCCTGTGAAATGGGGTAGTTCTTGTAAAGAATTAGACTCGAAGTCTAATCTTTCTTGAGATTGGGCACTCTCCTGTTCTCCATAAATGGAAGGAAGGTCTTGTGGGAATTGATCGTGTGTGTCATCCACCAGCTCAAAGGGAGGAGGGGCTTCACTTTCTTTAGCCCATTTGTCTTCTTGAATATCGCGTAGGAATTCTGGTGTGAACCGATTCATAGAAGATGATGTGTCTGGCTCCGTAGAGTTAGGCACATAGGCTTCAGGCACATAGGCTTTCTGGGTAGGAAAACCTGCTCTTTCACTAGCCTTGTCATGGTGTTGAGGGGCGAGTTCCTTTTGTGATTGTGCCATTAGATTCTCTACTCTTTCTAGGGAGGGGGGGGGTGTCTGGTTCAGTGGAATTGGGCACATAAGATTTTGATGGGGGAGGGGTCATGTTTTTGTTTGCTTTATCTCTCTCTTGATTTTTTTCTTCCTTGGCAGATCTTGCAATTATGCTCTCTAACTTCTCTAGAAGTCCATCCAAGTGTAATTGTGTCTTGGCTGAGCCCGAGTAATTGAAAAGGCGACTGGCTTCAAACATAGTCTGAGCCAATGCGACCATTTTCGCGCAAAGCTTGGTTCTTTCTATCTCTAGGTCAGCTCTAGGGTAGCACTTGTCATGATCCGTTACATTTGGCCCTTCTTGGATTCTGGCCTGATATGCTTTAAGCATCATGTCTATGTCTTCAGGAGTGGGATCAGCCAATACTGATCCTACTCGGGGTGGTGGGTGGGACGCGTGGGGTGTATTAGAGGGTGGGGGGGTGAAGGGTGTTGGTGATGGTAGCGGTGGGAATGTGTGAGAGTGCGGTTGAGATGTGATCTCTATGATCTTTGCCTTGGTTTCTCTCAAGCTTTCTTCAAGTTCGCTCATCTTTTTTGACCATTGCCTTTTCATTCTTTCATGACTATCCTTCCAGGCTCTCGTTCTCTTTTTGGTTATGCTCTCTGTTTCACTCACCTCGGGGCTCTTTTCCTGACCAACACCTTGGTTTTGTTGTAGTGCCTGGGCTCTTGTGATCACCTGCACAGGTGCAGTGGAAGTCGCACTGCCTGTGGAGTCTACAACTAACCCCACAACATTGATAGGAGTGATTTTAGGCATGTTATTAGGGTTCTTTGGGCAATCTCGTAGGAGATGCTCTTTTCCGCAGTCTTGACAGAAACCCTGAATGGTTACTGGTTGAGGTTGTGTGGGGGCAGGCAGTGGACGATCACGTATAAGGTGATCTCCCTGACATCTGAAGCATGGTCCTCTAGGAAATGGGGGTCGTGCCTGCCTAGGTTGAGGTCTAGAGTTGGGGTTTGTGTACATGACATTAGCATACTCAGGTTCCCCACTATTTTCACTTGGGTCCTCATAATAGTACGACTCGTTATGCTCGGGTGACTGCATGTAATAAGCCTGTGGGCTATCAATATGTGTGGAGTCAAAACTATGGTCACTTGGATCACTGTCTGATAGCAATGGGGTGATTGGGACTATGGCTCTGTTCAAATTTTCTTCAGCAGATGCATATTTCACTGGGATCACATTGGTTGGAGCAGGGGGTTGCTGTACTAGGACTGGTTGAGGTCTCTGCTGCCCTTGATAAGGTGCTTGATAAGTTTGCTGTGGTCTGTTGTATTGTTGTGGAGGGTACTGATTCTGGTATCTACCCTGTTGTGGATATGGCTGAGGGTAATTTTGCCTAACAGTTTGTTTGTTGTATGGGCAGTCTTGTGCAGTGTGGTTTGTGTACCTACGCTCTATGGTGCAGTACTGGCTACTAGGATTCGCCTGGGGTTGGGCCATGATGGGACATACATTTGCCATATGGTCACCGCCACACGTGTGACACCGCTTCACTGGGGCAAATCTCGGAATTTGTTTGCTAGAGACACCTAGTTTTTGAGCTACCTTCTCTGCAAGTTCCTCAATGGATGTGGATTGACCAGATGTGAGGCTACTAGAGCTATTAGAATCCTTATAGAGTTTTGATAGTTCCAATTCCTCACCTAGATTGTCCTCAATGTCTATGCACATGCGCACGCACTCTTCTATCGTTCTGGGGTCCTTTAAGTACACATATGACCTGAGCTTGGTGCTCAACAATCCATCTAAGAACAAGGCCACTTGTTTGGCTAGGGTGGGTAACTCCGGCATCGGGCATCTCTCCAGGTACTGCCTAAATCTTCTTCCCGCTAGTCTGACCGTCTCTTGAGGTGTTTGTTTGAAGCTATGAATTAGTGAGGAGGTGTTATGCCTGATTCCACTCTTAGAAAACTCAATGATAAATGCCTCTAAGAGCTGGTCTATGTTTCTGAAATGCCTCTCGTTTAGTGGTTGGAACCACGTAAGGGCAGTGTTCCTAAGGGTTAGACCAAAAGCATTATATTGTGTGAATAGGTCCTCTACCTGCTCAGCTTTCAATACTTGCCGAAATTCTGCTACATGGTCATAAGGGTCTCCAGTGCCATCGAAGTAATTCTTCATGGACTTCACCAGTTGAGTTGGTCGCAGGGTCCTAGTGTGTTCTCTCGGCCTTGGCAAAGGAAAATCGTCAGCATTCCTTTGATTCCATGGGATTCTATGTCTCTCAGGTTCCATTCTATTCCTCTCCGTTCTCGTTCTTTCGCTTCCCAGGGAGTTGGCAAAACTTACCTCAGGTTTGTCTCTACTTCTATCTCGTTGAGCTCCATGAGCTTGGGAAGTCCCAGCTCCTTGGTGACCAAAGGAAACATTAGACCTTGGTTGGGGAAAAACAAATTCACCCTTCCATGTGTAGGCATGTCTGCCATGCTCAGGGATCATGAAGATTCTCTCTGATGCATTGTCTAGGTAGGTTACTTGGCCTGGGCTATCAGGGTCTTTAAAATCATAGATTGTGAGGTCACTCACTTCCTGAGTTTGAGCAGATTTATATCTCGAAAAAGCCTCATCGGTTTCTCGGTTTAAAAGCAGATCTATGCTTTTATTATCCTGTGGAATCCACTCTGGAGTCATGATTCTGGTCAAGACAGATTTACCACGAGGAGTTCTTGGCTCTCTCTCTAAGTTCCCTTGCTCTATATCACCCATGTCGGTCTCCGCAATTACATTTCCAGACTCATCAGTTCTATCAGGAAGAGTGGTGACTACATATATAGTCCCCTCTTTATCTAGGTATGCTCCATTCTCAAACTTGACTACTGGGTGGTCTATTCCATGGGGTTGATCGGGGTTCTTAATCTGGGCCACCGATCTTCTCAGGCCATCTTCATAGATGCGAGCACCTAGACGATTCGTCCTGATATATTCCAATTGAGTCTTGTAAGGTCCCTCTGGCTTTTCTAGATAAGCCAACCCTGAACTACCTACCGGTCTCTCCATGTGATAGGACATCTCAGAATCACTTGTTTCTGATCTGGGAGTGTATGAGTAATCACTCAACTATTGGGCCCAAGACCTGGCAGTGTGATTGATACTAGCTTCAGAAGATCTGAGGCTTTGTCTGTCTCGGCCTAAGTGTCTGCCTGATCTAAGGTTCATATGCCTGATTTATCTGCCCCCTTGGACCTAAGCACACTCTCGTTGCAGGTTAATTTGCACCAATCACTTTGTTCTTTTGAGTTGAATATTATGTTTATGGTCTTGTCTGAAATCGCGTCGCCAGGAGTACTTAAGTGAATTTCCGCACTTGATGAGTGATCGACTCCAGTTTACCTTTTGTCCCTTAGAGTTTTCGCACTTAAGACCTACTTAATTCTTGCACTTGGTTGATTAATACTCTTGGACTTGATTCGTGCCTAACGTTGCCCTAATTAATTACCCCACCTAAGTCGTACTTAGCCTATGCTAGGAATTGACAAAGGAGGGTTGAGAGATCTTCCAACCTCAATTAGCTGGTTGACCAGACTGCTACACAAGCCCAAGAAGCCTTCTCCCAAGCTTGGTACTCACCCTTGCTAGCTTGCTTGGATTGCCTTGAGTGCACACAATGTTCCTGCAAAAACTCACCAGTCAGTATAGCTCTCTTACCACAAGTAATTGACAGACACACATCAATAATTTTAGTCCCCCTGGAGTAACTCACTGTACCCCCTGAATCTGAGGACCACTTAGTTCCACCTGAAGGTCAACTTAAAAATGCATTTTCTAAAACTCCGCGCATGATTCTTACAAAAACCAGTCAAGGTCCACGTAGGATTCTCAACAAGCTTTCCAACGAGACCAAAATCTCATCAATCGGAGTTCGTATGGTCAAGTTATGACCATTCAGGCACTCAAGGGTCAAAATAGGTTCTGGGGGTTCAGGAGATCCCTCTCGGGTTTCTAGGCCTTTTGCCCACTTCCAAGATTCTAAAGTTATACCAAGGTGCCTAAAATTGAGCTCCACTACCCTTCCAATCACTCAAAAATAACCCTAAATTTTCATGCGTTAGAGGCCGTGTATCGCGATAGGTCGGGTCGAGGTGTCGCGATAGGTGGGAAGTGTCGCGATAGGTCGGGGTGTCGCGATAGCTCGTGAAGTGTCGCGATAGGTCGTGAGGTGTCGCGATAGGTCGGGGTGTCGCGATAGCTCGTGAAGTGTCGCGATAGGTCGAAGTGTCGCGATAGGTCGTGAGGTGTCGCGATAGGTCGGGGTGTCGCGATAGCTCGTGAAGTGTCGCGATAGGTCGTGAGGTGTTGCGATAGGTCGGGGTGTCGCGATAGCTCGTGAAGTGTCGCGATAGGTCGTGAGGTGTCGCGATAGGTCGGGGTGTCGCGATAGGTCGAAGTGTCGCAATAGGTCGTGAGGTGTCGCGATACCTCGAGGTGTCGCGATAGCTCGGGATATGGTGAATTTTTCTATTCTATCTAGTGATCCTGGGAGCTCTAGGCCTGCGCAGTGTCGTGGTGCACTCAGAATCGTGATTGGGTGAAATTTTCGGAGTGTCGCGATAGCTCGAGCTCAACGCCTCGGGGACTGTGCAGACAATTTCTGTACCTGCTGAGCTTGCTGGAGATGATGATGGAGCTGCCACCTGCAAGAAACATGCAAAAAACACACAAAGACAAGCACACACGCTCGCTCTCTCTCAAACTCGCACACAACAAATGAGGGAGTGATAAGGAAGAGGGAATATGTAGTGGAGAAGGAGGTGGAGGTGGAGATGGAGAAGGAGGTGAAGATGGAGATGGAGATGGAGAAAAATCAGAAATTTACCTACTACTTACCATTCCAACGCGTCCTCTCTACGTCTTACCATCACACGCTCGTCCTCATAGCTCGATCCCCGGCAACCGCGCCAAAATTTGGTGTAGCTCAGTGATGAGTAGCACCTCCTTTAATGTCAATCCGGGAAGACGTGAGGATGGTATGAAGACCTCGAGCAAGTGACGGCACAAGTGCGTGAGTGAGAAGCACACTAACATGCACACACATACACACACACGCGCACACACGGCAAGAACAAAGAGAGTAAGACAATGGAATCACTTCTATTGCAACAAAGTTCTCATAAAAGCTCAAAACTACAAGAAGCTACCCCAAAAATGAGCTCTCTAGCTCTATTTATAGTTTTTGACTAGCTTTGGCCCTGTCCAGACCTAGTGTCCGGCCTAGTTAAAAATTAGGTTCCAGGGCTTATTTGAGGGCTCAAACGAGATCTAAAAATTATGAAAATTGGCAGGAAACTACTTCTAAGGCTCCCCAAGCTCGAGGACTCCTCGGCTTGTACAAAATGGAGCTACAAAAAGGTGAAATGATATTTACAAGGTTTTTTAGTGATGAGAATCACTTAAAAATGATGTAGGGGTTTTGAAAAAAAAATGAAGGGTTGCCTTAGTGCTAGATCTGCATGTGTGTTCGTACTTGCTTCTTCCCGTATGCTGTCAACACTCACGCCATCGCGACGGTCTCAGACCATCGCGATTATCTCAGACCATCGCGATTGTGTACCCTCACGCCATCGCGTTTGTGTAAGCTCACGCCATCGCGACGGTCTCAGACCATCGCGATTATCTCAGACCATCGCGATTGTGCACCCCCATCGCAAATTTTAGGGTTTCATTTTTTGGCCAATTTTGGGGCAATTTTTGGGAAATTTTTGGGTGGTTATACTCATAGGAGACCCCTTAGCTCATATTTGGAGAGAAACCTGTTTGTCAGTTTTTACCCCCCAGAGCCTGAATGGTCATAACTTTTTCATCCGAAGTCCGTTTTTTGAGCTTAATAGCTCATTAGAAAGATCTTGACGAGTACTACGTGACCTCAACTATTTTTTTCTTAAAGGATACGTCTATTTTTAGATAAGCTATTTTGAGGTTGACCTAGTTTGGGACTAGGAAGACAGGGGGCAAGCATTGAAAAATTGGGCAAAAGGGAAGGGACTTAAAAGGTGTATATACTCAAGTGCTTGATCATCCAACTGTGAATTGGTCTAATATTGGATTTTTCCAGGTCTAGAAAGGACAATCAAAGGCAATCCAAAGCAAGCTAGCAAGGGTGAGAACCAAGCTTGGGAGAAGGCTTCCTGGGCTTGTGTAGCAGTTTGGTCAACCAGCTAATTGAGGTTGGAAGATCTCTCAACCCTCCTTTGTCAATTCCTAGCCTAGGCTAAGTACGACCTAGGTGTGGTAATTAATTAGGGCAACGTTAGGCACGAATCAAGTCCAAGAGTATTAATCAACCAAGTGCAAGAATTAAGTAGGTCTTAAGTGCGAAAAATCTAAGGGACAAAAGGTAAACTGGAGTCGATCACTCATCAAGTGCGGAAATTCACTTAAGTACTCCTGACGACACGATTTCAGACAAGACCATAAACATAATATTCAACTCAAAAAGAACAAAGTGATTGGTGCAAATTAACCTGCAACGAGAGTGTGCTTAGGTTCAAGGGGGTAGATAAATCAGGCATATGAACCTTAGATCAGGCAGGCACTTGGGCCGAGACAGACAAAGCCTCAGATCTTCTGAAGCTAGTGTCAACCACACAGCCAAGTCTTGGGCTCAACAGCTTAGTGGTTATCCTTACACACGAAGTTCAGAAACCAATGACTCAGAAATGTCTTTTAGCATGGAAAGACCCACACGTGGCACAGGCACTGCCTATTTACAGACAGCAGAAGGTCCCTATAAGACCCAATTGGAGTTTATCAGGACCAACCACTTAGGTGCTCGCATCTATGAGGATGGTCTAAGACGATCAGTGGTTCAACTCAAAAATCCTGACCAACCCTTTGGACTTGAACACCCAGTGGTCAAGTTTGAAGAGGGTGCTTACATTGATAAGGAAGGAACCATGTATGTGGTTACCAACTTACCAGATAGGACACATGAGTTTGGAAATATCATTCCCGAAAATGAGATAGGAGACCTAGAGAAAGGGGACCTAGGAGGAGAACCCAAGACCCCTAGAGGTAAGTCAATCTTGACTAGAGTGATCACTCCAGAATGGATTCCTCAAGATAACAAAAGCATAGAACTATTCGTGAATAGAGAAACGGAGGAAGCCTTTTGGAGATTTAGGCCAGATCAACCCATCCCAGTAGTCACCATCTATGAATTCAAGGACCCAGAGACACCAGGGAAAGCTGTCTATCTAGATCACACATCTCAGAAATTATTCTTGGTATCAGATCATGACAGACATGCTTACACTTGGCAAGGTGAATCAATTTTCCCTCCACCAAGATCTAATGTTTCCCAGGGCCTCCAAGGAGCCAGATCATCCAAGGCTCATGAAACCCAGAGGGAAAGAACTAGAGAGAGACCGGAGGTAAGCTTTGCAGACACTGTAGGCAGAGATAGATCAGGATATGGGACGGAAAGACCTGAAAGGGAGAGACATAGAGTTTATAGGCATCAAAGAGATGATCATGATTTCCCATTGCCTAGACCACGAGAGCACTCAAGAACCCTTAGACCCTCTCAAGTGGTTAAGACAATGAAGAACTACTTTGATGGATTTGGAGATCCTTATGATCATGTGGCGGAGTTCAAACAAGTGCTAAGAGCTGAACAGGTTGAAGACTTATTCACCCAGTTTGAGGCATTTGGTTTGACTCTTAAGGGTACTGCCTTAGCTTGGTTTCAACCTCTAAACAGCCGCAACTATAGAGAGATAGGTCAGCTGCTAGAAGAATTCATTGTGGAATTTTCCAAAAGTGGTATCAGGCATAACACATCATCCTTGATCCACAGCTTCAAGCAGACACCCCAAGAAACAGTGCGACTTGCAGGAAGAAGGTTTAGACAGTATTTGGAAAGATGCCCTGTACCAGAATTACCCACATCAGCCAAACAGGTGGCACTATTTTTAGATGGCCTATTGAGCACAAAATTAAGGTCATATGTATACTTGAAAGAGCCTAGATCCATAGAAGAGTGTGTACGGATATGCATTAACATAGAAGACAACTTGGGTGAGGAGTTAGGACTATCCAAACTCTATAAGGACCTTGATAGTTCTACAAGTCATACCTCTAGAACCCCCACTGAGATAGATGAGATAGCTGAGCAAGTGGCCAAAAAGCTAGGAGTTCAAAATAGACAAATGCCAAGGGTCACCTCAGTGAAGCGATGTTATACATGTGGAGGAGATCACATGGCTAATGTTTGCCCGTTGTCAACTCAACCCCAAGGAAACCCTAATGCTCCATATTGCACCATTGAGAGGAAATATACAAATCATATGACCCAAGATTGTCCCTATAACAGGCAGGCGGTTAGACAAAATTATCAGCAACCTTACCAGCAGGGTAGGTATCGGAATCAGTACCAACAGCCATATTATAGGCCACAACAATATCCACCTCAATACCAGCAGCAATATCAGGCACCATATAGGCCACAACCAGTCCTAGGAAACCAACCGCCAGCTCCTGCCAATGTGATCCCAGTTAAATATACGATGGCGGAGGAGAACCCTAATAGAGCATTGGTGCCACTAACCCCATTGATACCAGGAAGTGACTCTCACGCTCATGGTTCAAACTACTTCCATGAAGATGGTCCACATGCTTATTACGTAGAGTCACCTGAGCAAAGTGAGACTTCTCAGTGTCAATATGAGACACCACCTATGGAACAAAATTGGGAGCCAGAATACTCCAATGTCATGTATACGAATCCAAATACTAGGCCCCAATTGAGCCAATTGAGACAAGTAAGACCACAAGCCCCCAGAGGACCATGCCTTAGATGTCAGGGCGATCATTTCAGTCGTGAATGTCCCCACCAACCAGCTCTGGGACTAGGACAAAACATCACAATACAAGGCTTTTGTCCTGACTGCGGCAAGGAACATCTTCTTAGAGAGTGTCCCAGGAATCCCTCTAGTGCACCCAAGGTTACACCCATCAATGTGGTAGGCTTAGTGACAGATTCAAGTTCAAGTAGCAGTAATGTGGCTCCTGTACAGGCAGTTACTAGGGCACAAGCTACACAACAAGCAAAACCATCCAAGCAATCTGAGTCTAGTGAGGCAGGAGAGCCTAGTAAGAGGAAACCGAGAACATGGAAGGATACCAGAGAGAAGGCTAATCGCAAGTGGAACAAAAAGCTATCCGAGCTAGAAGAAAGCCTAAGGGATACCAAAACAAAAATAGAAGACATTGCATCTCAAAGCCCCTCACATACCAAAGCTCCATCCACTCCACCTCATTCCACCCCACCACCCATTGTAAATAACCCACAACCAGGGTCTGTTCTTGAAGATCCAACCCCAGAAGGCTTGGACATGATGTTCAAGGCCTACCAGGCTCGTCTTCAAGAAGGGCCAACAGCTGCAAATCTAGACAAGAGTTACCCTAGAGCGGATTTAGAGATTGAACGAATGAAATTGTGCATGAAAATGGTGGAACAAGCTCAAGCTATACTTGAGACTAGTCAAAAGTTCAATCAGACAAACTCTGTCAAATCAGATTTGCATTTCCAAGGCTTATTAGAAAGATTACAGCAGTTGGTAAACAATCCACAAGCTTCTTTACCTCCACAGGCTCAACCAGTTTGTGAAAGAGGAAGCTCACCACCAATGGGAGCTTATGTTCCTAATTCCACGGATGCCGGAATAACTCCTTCAATTCAACAGTATTCTCAAGAGTTCTTGCGGGAAATACAAGAAGAGAAATGGGCCAAGGAGAAGGGTAATTCCCCTCCTATTCCTGAGATTGATGATCTTCATGATCAATTTCCCCAAGACATTCCATCTATTTATGGAGATGAAGCAGAACAACAAGAAGATGAAAGATTAGATTTTGAATCTAATACCCTAGAAGAACTGCCTCAATTTCCAGGCCCATGGGAATCTGAATCTATCCAGATCAGAGCTCCCACAATATTGGTAAGAAATGAAGACTCAGTGATTCCAAGAAACACTGATGTCGTGAAGAACACTAAGGTTCAATGTCATATCATGGTGGAAGAGCTGCTCAAAGCAAAACCTGAGCTCTGGAATCATGTGAAGGATCAGGTTCCAGAACTCGATTCCAATATGCCAAAAGTAGGCTCTAAGCAGAAAGTACCAGAGATACCTCTAGACAAAATCGGGGACGTGAGTGAAGGTGAAGAAGGTAATACTTATCTTCCAATCACCTATCAAGGTTACACAACCAAAGCAATCATAGATTCAGGTGCTGGTGTTGCTATTGCGACCACCTCCTTGTGGAAGCGATGGGGCAAACCCACATTAAGACCAACTAGAATGAAACTTCAAATGGCAGATGGTCATTTTGAAAGACCTCTAGGATTGCTTGAAGGGATAACTCTAACCACTTGTGGTGTAGAGTTTGAACATACATTTGCTATATGTGATTTTGAAAAAAATAATATCTACGAGATGATCCTAGGAAGACCGTTCCTACGACAATTGCAAATAGTACAGGATTGGGGAACCAACTCCTTGTACTTACAGCACTTAGGGGTCACCACCAAAGTCAATTTGAAGGATTACACCTTCAGAGATGTGCCACCCCTACAGTGGAATCCTATCCACAAAGCGAAAGAAGATTCTATCTCCGTGCATTCTGGAAGTTCACCTGATCCATCATGGCTGCATGAAGATACTCACTTGTGGATGTGCAAGGTCGCAGAGGAAGAGGAAAAGCGTCTAAAAACAAGAGAAGAAGGAACTTCCCCAGGAGAAAGACCAATAAAAGACCCAGCCTATACACCGATGATATTTCCAGATGAGGAATTTGAGCCTCATGGTTGGGCAGAAATCTTAGCCACCATGGACATTGCAGTCAATGAAGAACAATGGACACCTCATTGTGATGAGGAGGGTTATGATATTTCAGTGTTCATGTGTCAGCCCCTGTTGGAAGAGCGTGATCCTAGTGAGTTCATAGAAGAAGAAGAGAATGACGATGATCTAGAATCCATTGTGATGGATACTTACTTTGACTCAGAGGAACACTATTTAGAAGACATAGGAGTGTTAACCCAAAAAGAAGAAGAACCCCTTACGAGTCTTAAAACGATAAGTTCAAAGGAAAAAAGTGAGGAAGGTCACAAGAAAAAGAAAAGAAAAGGAGTGAAACAAGAAGAGGAAGAATCATTGTTTGAAGTACCAGAAAATTTCAAGAAATATGAAGTGGAAGACCGCAAAATTTTGGTACGAATGCCTAAGAGAGAGGCCATTATAGGAGAAACATATGACAATAAGGAAAAGACCAAAAAAATTGTAGTAACCATTGAAGGGAACGAAGAGCGATGTACGTACATAGGAGACGACCTAAGTGCAAAAGAAGAAGCAGAGCTTGTAGCTCTGTTAAGGGAATATAGGGATGTGTTCGCATGGCACTATAGAGACTTGAAAGGAGTAGATCCAAAGATTTGCTCTCATACGATTCCGATGACCGCTGACGCCAAGCCCACCAAACAAAAGCCCTACACATATAATGACAATTATGCAGCCAAAATAAAGGAGGAAATTGATAGGCTGATTGAAGCTGGATTCATATATGAGATCGAGCATACTCAATGGGTGTCCCCCATTGTAGTGGTACCCAAGAAGAATGGAAAATTGCGAGTGTGTATTAACCTTAAAAAAGTTAATGCTGCTACAATTCGAGATAGTTATCCGCTTCCAATCACTAAACATTTATTGGAGCGTGTCGCAGGCAAGGAAGTTTATAGCTTCCTTGATGGGTTTTCGGGCTACAATCAAGTAGCCATTGCCCCAGAAGATCAACACAAAATGGCTTTCGCCACAGAATGGGGAATCTTTGCATTTCGTGTGATGCCATTCGGTCTCACCAATGCACCCGCAACTTTTCAAAGGCTCATGTGTCATGTCTTCAAGGAGTTCTTGCGAAAGAACTTAGAAGTATATGTGGATGACTTATGTGCTCATTCCCAACAAAGAAGATACCACATCCCTGAGCTCAGACAAATCTTCAACAAGTGTAGAGCTTATCGAGTGTGTCTGAACCCCGAGAAGTGTGTGTTCATGGTACGACAAGGTAAAATCTTAGGTCACATTGTTTCTAAGAATGGAATTTCAACAGATGAGGACAAAGTAAGAGCAATAGCAGAGCTGCCCAGGCCAAGGAATGTTAAAGAGGTACAAGCCTTTATGGGCCATTGTGGATATTACCGTAGGTTTATCCACATGTATGCCATCATAGCTAAACCTCTTTATGGGTTGTTAACAAATTTTGAGTGGAACGAGGAATGCGAGAATTCCTTCAACGAGCTGAAAAGACGTTTGTGCACAGCACCAATATTGACTACTCCGGATTGGAGCAAACCCTTTCATGTCCATGTAGATGCTTCCAATCATGCAATAGGATGTGTGCTAGCACAAACCACAGGTGAAGGAAACCTAGACTTGCCGATAGCATACGCTAGTAGGCAATTAAATGCAGCTGAACGAAATTACACCACAACGGAGAAGGCTTAGGCATGGTATATGCTGTGAAAAAGTTTAGACACTATCTATTGGCCAATAAGTTCAAGTTTTTCACTGATCATCAAGCTTTACTATATTTGGTCAATAAACCTTGCAATACAGGCCGCTTAGTAAGATGGTTCCTCTTACTAATGGAATACGACTTTGAAGTTGTTGTCAGGAAAGGTAGAACCCATCTTAGGGCAGACCATCTTTCTCGCATCACTTCAGGAGAGCCACCGCAAGGAGTGTCTGATGAATTTCCCGATGCTTATCTGTTCAATTTAGAAGTTGCTCCTAAATGGGCAAATAAGT
Organism: Ceratopteris richardii; assembly: GCA_020310875.1. NCBI lineage: Eukaryota > Viridiplantae > Streptophyta > Polypodiopsida > Polypodiales > Pteridaceae > Ceratopteris > Ceratopteris richardii. The sequence continues at coordinate 146,739,483 of CM035417.1, read as the reverse complement.
TGATACCCGTCCTAACCTTCGGGCCTGCAAATAAAAATGTGAAAACAAGCAAAGAAGAAATTGTAAAATCACAAAAGTATCAAATATTGGCCGGAAGTATGTACAAGCAAGATACTGAGGGCGTATTAGCTTGTTGTGTCGAGGATGATGAACATATTAGTTGGTTGCAACAAGCCCATGAGGGACTGCTAGGAAATCACTACCCTAAACAACGAACATTGCAGAATCTAAAACGTTTAGGAGTGTATTGGCCTAGCATGGACAAAGAAATACAGGAGTGGATCCAGAATTGTCCAGCGTGCCAGAAGAGACCCCCAGTGGAGCATGCCACTCTTTATCATGTGTCATTAATCCCAGATTGGAGTGCTCCATTGGTTGAGTTCATGAGATCGGGAACATTACCCAATCAGGCTAGTCTTGCAAGAAAACGGAGCATGGAGCAAGAGGCTCAAGACTATGCCTTAGTAGGAGACAACCTATATCGAAGAGGAAAGGATGGTTACCTAAGACTGTGCGTTCATGAATCAGACTATTTGAAAGTCTTAGAAGCTGCACACAGCGGTGTTGCAGGTGGACACTCTGGGCCTGACAGAGTAATTAAGACCATTCTATTCTCAGGACTTTGGTGGCCCACTCTTCATATGGATGCACATACTTATGTGAAGAAATGTGACACATGCCAACGTGCCCAATATCCGATAAGAAAAGATGAGATGCCTTTGAGGCCAATGATGGGAGGACGAGCATTTTCAAAGTGGGGTATAGACTTTGTAGGTCCCATCAACCCCCCAGCTAGAAACTCCCATGCAGAATACATTATTGTAGCCACAGATTACCTTACAAAGTGGGTGGAAGTAAAAGCCACGACAAAGAATGATGCTCAAACGACGGCTAAGTTCTTATTCGAAAATGTGTTCACTAGATATGGGTTACCAATAGAGTTGGTTAGTGATAGAGGTACGCACTTTTTGAATGAAGTCATTGAAAATCTTCTCCAAGAATTCTTGGTGATACATAAGAAATCAGCCCCCTATCACCCACAAGCCAACGGACAAGCCGAGAGTACCAATAAGATCCTCTGTAACGTATTGACAAAACTGGTAAATAATAAACGCTCTGACTGGGACAAACAACTTCATCATGTTGTTTGGGCTTATCGAGTTGCCTACAAAACGGTACTCAATGCCACCCCATTTCAGATGGTCTTCGGACAGAACGCTGTGCTACCATTGGATTTCTTAATCCCTGCCTTAAAAGTAGCACAAGAGTATGAGTGGAATGGGCATGAATTGTCCTCTAGAATCTTTGATCTAGAATGCTTAGGTGAGACGAGGCTACGGGCAGCAGCAGGCATTTACGCTGCAAAGAAAAGGCAAAAGGCATACTTTGATGCCCATGTAAAGGATAAAGGATTGAAGGAAGGAGATCTAGTGCTGGTTTATACGCTAAAGCAACATGCCCGCAAGCTGGAGAAACGAGGATATGGACCCATGATCATTAATAGACTCTCCACTAGTGGTGCAGTTCAATTGGCCACTTTAGAAGGTGATATCTTACCAAACTATATAAGTGGTTGTCGAGTCAAGTTATATCAAGAACCTCTTACAGAGGAAATGCTCATGAGACTCAACACTGCTAAGAAGCGAAAAGAAGAGGAGTTAAGGGTTAGAGAAGAAGCACAAGCAGAGGCTAGAGAGCGCATCAGAAGAAATAAGTTACGACGATTAGGCCTAGATATCAACACAAAAGCTCTCAAATATCACCTGGACATGTGCCAATCTACTTCTCGAATAATTGACCGACGTCCCTTTGTGACCATAGAGGTAGGACAGGGAAAGAGTGCAAGGACGGTGAAAGCATTGATTGACTCAGGTGCAGCAAGCAGTGCAGTTAGACTTTCCTACTGCCAAGACTTGCAGTTGAAAATCAATCCCATAGAAGCTTATCTCATAGGATTGGGAGGTGTGGAAACCCCTTGTTTGGGCGAGGTGGAACTTCCCATCTACCTTCAAGATGTTCCAATGAAAGTCAAAGCACGGATATGGGTTTGGAAGCCAAAAGTGCAAGTAGCCTCCACCGAACCAAAACGTCAACCACACTGGATACCACAGTTCAGAAAGCATCCGAAGACAAAGACGCCTGAAGTGACCTCTACAGTGCCAAATGTTGTTCTAAAATGGACTCCAATAAGGAGGATTACCTCAGTTCGAGACTCAATGGATACCTCCACCAAGGTCGGCATCAACCTCCACAAGTAACATCGAAAGCCTCGAACGAGCAACAACCATGTGCTCCTTGCACAACCCTGTCTTTTACACCATTCAGGTCATGCATTTCCAAAGTATGCATTAATATAGGGCCACATTACACGGCCGTGCATAGACACACTTGAGAATCCCACGCACAAGAGCATAGTGACATATGTTAAATATTTCTATTGATACTAACTTTTGTGTTCTTGTTTTGTGATATCCTGTTCCTCAAAAAAAAAAAAAAAAAAAAAAAAAGGGGGGGAGACAGAAAAGCGGGAGAGAGCGTGTTCCCAGGTTTGGCTTATGAAACATGAATGAGTCATTCTTAGTTGAAGGTGGAACTGTTGATTACTAGGCATTTATCAATTTGGATAGAAGTGTGTCTCGGCCAGCAGTGAGATTATTGCTGCCTTCTCTAGTAGATGACAAGCATTTGGCATGAACAGGGCATCTACAACTATGATTTTCTCTTACCATGGTAGGAATGCAGAGTTTGAAGGTCCGCAACTTGAGTGATGCTTGATTACTTCATGTACCAGAGCATCCAAGGAGATATCTGCAAAGGGTAGTTCTAGAGGAGAAGACTCCTTCATATGGTGAGCTAAAGAGAATATGTGAAACTCAGCTTGGTGTAGTTACCCGGTGTTGCTTGCCAAGGAATATAAAGCAATTCAATTCTCAGTATCTCCTGAACCAGTATGGAACAGTAGCACTGATGAATGGTCTATGTCAATCAGCATGGTAATCTCTTAGAAACTGGCATGTGTCCAACATTCCTCTGAGTGTCAATATAGGGAAGTGAACGTGCATGAGACCAAGCTCAGAAATGCACATTGTTACTGACAAAGGTTGCTTTGAAAAGAGGAGAGGGGATCCACCACTCAAAAGATCTCATCAGTGGACAATCAACATGGACATTCATCAACAAAGTTCCATCCCAAAGGCCGAGTGTACAACACGAAGAGACAAACATCCATCAACCTTCTCCATGGTAAGTATCTTTACTCTGGCAACACCATAACCATGCTAGTTCAGGAAACCTCTTCGTCAGCATACCCTTGAGCATTTTTTGCACCATACTTCTTCCAATGCATTTTCCAAGTAAGCATGCGTAGGGCTACATTACAAGGCCGTGCACAAGGCACATACTTTTTTCAACCCAAGCACGAACACACTTACCCATCATTCATCATGGGTTATGACTAGTTGGCATGACTGCTCTCAACATCATCTTTGGAAGAGCTAGCGGACATCTTGGGAACAACATCCATATCTCGGAAGCACATTGAAGCCAGTAGTTGCTCCAAATCACTCTTGACAACCTCTTTTGAGCAACTTGCAGTCTTGAAAGCTCACAACGACACATTCTTGCTGGAATCCAAAGAACCAGCTCATACAACGGATGGACACCACCTCTCAAAGCACTACATAGAACAGCCCTTCCAACAAGGGTCTGTCAAGGACGACAGACTCGAGAGGGGGGGGAGTGTTGAAGCTCAAAGTCAAGGACAAAGCACAGAAGCATATCAAAAGGTGGACACACAAGGAAAGGGAGCAAGTAGGGAGCTCCAAGAAGTGTATGTCAAATTTTCAGAAGAATCCCCTACAAAAATAGTGATTTTCATCACAAAAAAAACCATTGTAAATACCATTATCTATTTTTAGCAACTCCATTTTGTTCAAGCCGAGGAGTCCTCGAGCTTGAGGAGTATTAGAAGTACCATCGTACCAATTTTCATAATTTTTAGACTTCGTTTGAGCCCTCAAATAAGCCCTGGAACCTAATTTTTAACTAGGCCGGACACTAGGTCTGGACAGGGCCAAAACTAGTCAAAAAACTATAAAAAGAGCTAGAGAGCTCATTTTTGGGGTTAGCTGGTTAGAGAATAGAACTTTGGTAAGAGAACTCTTTTGCAATCTAAGCTTCCCGTTGTTCCTCTCTTTGATCTTACTTTGTGCGCGTGTGTGTGTATGTGTGTGCATGTTTGTGTGCTTTCACTCACGCACTTGTGCCTGCACTTGCTCGTGGTCTTCATACCGGTCCTCACGTCTCCGCGGATTGACAAGTAAAGGAGGTGGTGCTTACGCTTGAGCTACATGGTTCATTCGGACCATCGCGACGGTTCGCGTTGACCGTTGACTGATGCCATCACAATTGTTCGCAGATCGGACCATCGCGATAGTTCATTTTTGGACCATCGCGATCATTCATTTCAGACCATCGCGACAGTTCACATTCATGCCATCGCGACGATCCCAGACCATCACGATTGCCCACCCCACACACCAATTTTAGGGCTTGATTTTTTGACCAATTTTGGGGCTATTTTTGGAAAATTTTTGGGTGATTAGACTCATAGGAGACCCCTTAGTTCATATTTGGAGAAAAACTTGTTTGTCAATTTTTACCCCCCAAGGCCTGAACGGTCATATCTTTTTCATCCGAAGTCCGTTTTTTGATAGGCTAATTTGAGGTTGACTTAGTGTGGGACTAGAAAAGCCAAGAGAAGCACAAAAATTTGGGCAAAAGGGAAGGGACCTTTAAAAGTGTATATACTCAAGTGCTTGATCATCCATTTAAGAATTGGTCTAATAGTGGAATTTTACAGGTCTAGCAAGGGCAAACACAGCAAGGCAAAGCAAGCCAGTGAAGAATGCAGGGGTTGGGAAGCGCGGCTTCTTGGGCATCAGGGCAACCAACAAGGCTAACTTGAGGTTGGAAGATTACTCAACCCCCTCAATCAATTATTAGCTTAAGCTAAACGTTAGCATTGTGGATTAGATTAAAGACGATAGGAACGCCTCAAGTTTAAGAGACTTAAATTTTCAAGTCCAAGACTAAAGTAAAGGTGTGTGATACGAAAACCTAAAGGAAATAATTAAAGTCTGACGGAACGAGAACTCAAAAGTACCACAGAAAGTCGATTCTTGATGCATACATCAAGACAAGAATCTAAAGTAATTTAAAAAGAATCAAGAAAGTAAGAAAGAAGAACCATTGACGATCAGAGAGTGCTCCGAAGAAAATTCATGAACCTTAGATCGGGCAAACATATAGGTAAGTTAGACCGACGAAGCCTTAGATCATCCGAAGCAAGTGTAGGAACCACTGCACGATTGTGGGCACAACAATTGAATAGTAATTACCCCTACGAGAGCTCAGATACGAGTGAATCAGAAATGGCATTTAGCACAGAAAGACCAGAAGGAGGGTCAAACGTTGCATATTTAGAAAAACCTGAAGGACCCTACAGAACTCAGTTAGAATTTCTCCGAACCAACCGCTTAGGTGCTCGCAGCCATGAGGATGGTTTGCGAAGACAAGTGGTGCAAATGCACAATCCTGATCAACCCATTGGATTGGAACGTCCAGTGGTAAAATTTGAGAGAGATGCATACATAGACAAAGAAGGAACAATGTACATCTTAAGTATGCAGCCAAAGAATACCAATGTTTGGTGTAATTCAGTTAGAGACAGAAGAAAAGCCCAAGGAAAAGAACCATTAGAAGAACCTAGGACACCTAGAGGGAAATCTGTACTGACACGGGTACTAGTTCCAGAGTGGATCCCTCAAGACAACAGAAGCATAGAGTTGTTTGTAAACAAAGAAACAGATGTTTGTTCAAAATCTCACCACTTGTGGTGTAGAGTTTGAACATACTTTTGCCATTTGTGATTTTAGTAAAAATCATGCTTATGAGATGATTTTAGGACGACCATTCATGCGACAGTTGCAAATTGTACAAGATTGGGGAACTAATTCTTTGTACTTGCAACATTTAGGAGTGACTACTAAAGTCAATCTTAAAGACTATTCACATCGAGATGTACCCCCAATACAATGGAATACCATCCATAAGACACAAGAGGAAACGGAGTCAGTACACTTATTAGAATCAGATCCCTCATGGTTGCACGAGGATACTCATTTATGGATGTGTAAAGTAGCAAAACAAGAGGAAGAACGGTTAGAATCCAGGACCTTAGGTTCAGAACAACATCCACGAGCCCTTCAAGACCTAGCTTACACACCTGTAGTATTTCCAGACGAAGAATTCGAACCCCATAGTTGGACAGAAATCCTAGCAACCATGGATGTAGCCATCAATGAAGAACAATGGACACCCCACTGTGACGAGGATGGCTATGATATTTCAGTTTTCACAATAGAGCCAATCATGTGTGATTCAATTATAGAAGAGTGTGAACCTAGCACTGATGCATTTGAGGTCGCAAGTGACTTCGATTTAGAGTCAATTATTATGGACCCACCTTTTGCATCAGAAGAAGAATATTTCTACAAATTAGAAACTTATCCTCAGAAACATGAACAAATTATGAATGATGTGAGGATGACCACACAAGTGACCACTAAAAGTGAAGGAAAGAAAAGAAAGAAGAAAGAAACCATTTCAGAAACAGAAGAATCTTTGTTTGAGGTTCCTGAGAACTTCAAGAAGTATGAAATAGAAGATAGACGAATCATGGTACGAATGCCTAACAGAAAAGCTAACGTTGGAGAAGTATATGATAATCGAGAGAAAACAATCAAATCATAGTTGCCATAGAAGGAGAAGAAGAAAAATGTACATACATAGGGCATGATTTGATGACGGAAGAAGAAGAAGAATTAGTTGCCCTATTGCACGAATATAGAGATGTTTTTGCTTGGAGTTACAAAGATTTGAAAGGAGTAGACCCAGGTATATGTTCCCATAGAATCCCTATGACTCCAGATGCAAAACCTACGAAACAGAAACCATACACGTATAATGATAACTATGCTGCAAAGATTAAAGAGGAAATAGACCATTTGATAGAAGCAGGATTCATTTTTGAAATTGAGCATACCGAATGGGTATCCCCCATTGTGGTTGTGCCCAAGAAGAATGGAAAATTGTGTGTGTGTATTAACATTAAAAAAGTTAATGCCGCCACGATTAGAGACAATTATCCTCTTCCTATCACGAAACATTTATTGGAAAGAGTTGCAGGCAAGGAAGTTTACAGCTTTCTTGATGGTTTCTCAGGCTATAATCAAGTACACATTGCTCTAGAAGATCAACACAAGACGGGTTTTGCCACAGAATGGGGCATATTTGCATTTTGTGTGATGCCATTTGGGCTCACAAATGCACCCGCCACTTTCCAGCGACTCATGTGCCATGTTTTTAAGGAATTCTTACGCAAGAATTTGGAAGTTTATGTCGATGATTTATGTGCACACTTGAATCTAAGACAAACTCATATCCCAGAGTTAAGACAGGTATTTGACAAATGTAGAGAATATCAGGTTTGTTTGAATAAAAAAAAATGTGTTTTCATGGTTAGACAAGGCAAAATTTTAGGACACATTGTGTCAAAGAATGGAATTTCAACAGATGAAGAAAAGGGAAGGTAATTGCAGAACTACCTAGACCAAATAATGTAAAAGAGGTACAGGCCTTTATGGGTCATTGTGGTTATTATAGACAATTCATACACATGTATGCAATCATAGCCAAGCCAGTGTACTCTCTTTTGACCCAGTTTGAATGGACAGATGAGTGTGAGAATTCATTCAATGAACTTAAACGACATTTGTGCTCAACACCTATATTGACAACCCCGGATTGGAGTAAGCCATTCCATGTACATGTGGATCCATCCAACTATGCCATAGGGTGTGTGTTAGCACAACCCACGAATGAAGGTAATATAGACCTCCCTATAGCTTATGTAGGCATACAATTGAATGCTGCAGAAAGAAATTACACCACGACGGAACGAGAAGGATTAGGAATGATCTACGCCGTAAAGAAATTCAGACATTATTTGTTGGCAAACAAGTTCAAATTCTTTACAGAACATCAAACATTGTTGTACTTAGTCAATAAACCATGTAACACGGGAAGATTGATACGTTGGTTTCTATTACTCATGGAGTATGATTTTGAAGTAGTAGTGAGGAAGGGAAAGACACATCTCAGAGTTGACCACCTTTCAAGATTAACCATAGGAGAAGCTCCTCAAGGAATAGAAGATGAATTACCCGATGCATATTTCTTTAACCTTGAGATAGCACCAGAATGGGCTAAGCCTATTGTCCCTATTCTCACATATGGACCCAAGAATCCTAGGATAAGGATCAAGGAAGGAGAGATTACCAAGTCACAGAGATATCAAATCATAGCAGGAAGTATATATAAACAAGATAATCAAAAGATTCTTGCTTGTTGTGTGGATGAATCAGAACATGCAAATTGGTTGCAATTAGCACACATAGGTACACTAAAGCAACATCATTCAAAACATCGTACTTTGCAGACTCTGCATAGACTAGGAGTATATTGGCCTACAATGGAAGCAGATGTCTACAAGTTGTGTAAAGAATGCCATGTTTGTTGTGAAAGACCACCAGTAGAACATGCTACATTATATCACGTGTCTCTCACACCAAACTGGAGTGAACCTTTAGTGACATACTTGAGGACAAAAACATTCCCTCAAGGAATGACCTTAGCATGACAACGAAGTCTAGAGCAGGAAGCTCACGACTATTCACTTATTGGCGACAATCTATACAAAAGAGCACGAGACGGATACCTAAGATAGTGTGTTCATGAAAGTGATTATCTGAGCATACTACGAAGATGAAACATTTGAAGCAGCGACATACACCTTGGCCATCAAAAAGTATATCGCACTATGGAAAAAGTTTGGGCACGTAAGAAGTTAACGGAGGAAGAGAGCCAAGCACTTATAGAACAGGAACTTGTCTCAGGCGGTTTCGAAGAAGTATACATCAGAGGCTTCAGGGAACTTGTTAAATCAGTGGGATCCACCGAAGCCTTAAGGTATTTGCAGAGGAAACTATTACCGTAGTATGACCCTCGCAGAGTCCGCTTACTAACCAAACCTGGTGAATACATTCGTGTATCGACAGGAGCACAATCTTCAGAACAGGCCAAGGAAGCACGTCTCGTCCCTAAAGGATCATTGGTAGAAGAAGCTAGAAGAAGCTATCCTTGTCGATTCCCCACCCCACACCACTACTGCACATACCACCATTGTGACCGAAGTACCCGCCACCCCAACCGCTCCTCTTTCACCTCCCGTATATCCAATCACCCCTGTACATCCGATCTCTCCTAGACCATCCACATCTTTGGATAGCGCTGTAGCAAAAGCCTTCTTTACTTCCATTCATGTGACAATTCCCGCACCCACCCAACCTAGTTTTCCTCTTCAGACATCCACCTTTCTATCCAGTCCAATTTTCCCTCCATCCTTCCCGTCCTTCCTCACACCTCCAAGACCCCTTTTCCCATTCCCACCTCCAATAACCTTCTCCCCAGTCTCTCCCCCTCGACCCACCATCATTCCTCTCTCCCCTTTCCACCAAGGAATACAAGAGAACCCCTGTGTAAATTACCCTTCAACCTTTGTAAATCCTGTATTTACACCCACGCACGCACCCACTCTCACGCCCTTATTCACAGTCACCGCACTTGATACCACATCCAATGACATGGATATATCACCACCCACCGCACCACCACTCAATTCATTCATGGCACAACCATATTTAGGCACTTCCCTATTTTCCACAATCACCACGGCATCCGCATTCCCACCCCCATTCTCCATTCCCTTTGCATCTACCCCCACTACATCTTCACTTAGCACACCATTAATATTATCACCCACTGTAGATACTGCATTCCGACAGATGTTCACCTGCATGACTCAAGTAAGAGATGAATTTGCATCTCTTGGCAATAATTACCGGATGCTATAGCAAACAACGAATGATCTATAGTTGCAGCTTAATTCATTGTCGATCGAGAATGCCTCACTAAACACCCGCTACCAAGAGCTACAAGAGGCTTATCATAAACTCGAACTAGAAAGTGAAGAAAAAACCAAAGAGGCCGTCACAGATATCGATAACTTGTTAAGGGCACAGACTATTCGCAATGCAACGCTCACTAGGAACATGGGGCTACTCAGACGACACCTGGCAGCAGCAAAAGAGGAGAACCAGCATTTACAAGAACAAAACAGAGAAAATTTAGAAGCTACCCTAGATCAACTAGACCAACCGTTGAGCCCCAGTCGCTTCAAGGCCGTGCCCTCAGCATCTATGAAAATGTTGCTAGATGATCATGTGAGATTGTTAGATGAGTACGACAACATGAACAAGGAATATCAGAAGCTAAAAGAAGAGCATAAACTTAGTCCAACTAATAGCACCAATAGCACAAGGACTACCAGCTCCTGCGGACCCATCTCCTGACATCCAAGAGGAACTCAATGCATTACGGGCCCAGGTATCAACTCTCCAATCACAGATAGCAATATATGAAGCACCCCCCAGGCCAGACTCCCCATCGGAACTACCACCAGAGGAAGAAACAATCACTATTCCGATGGAGGAAACTTTTGAAGAAGCGTATGAACCCCAACCCATCCCAGGCGGACGCGTCATGGCCGAAGGCCAGACAACTTTTGAGCTTCCAACTCCCGCATGGATGAAGACGATTGAAGAACTTGGAACAACACACTCGGCACGGGTAGAGTTGCAACTCCACGCAATGGCAATGATAGAAGAAAGAATTTTACAATCTCCTTACTTTGCTCATTTGGCCCCTCACAGATACATATCAGGGCATGAGCTACAGTATAAACCTTATTTTATGTTAATGGTAGAATATCAGTTGGCCATAGAGAAAGAAACAGGCAAGAAACCCTCTCACGCTATTCAGTTTGAGCCTGACGATTTGCGAACAGACGCGCAGCAAGGAGAAATCTATCAACCAGATTGGCACAAGGATCTCTTACAGAATTATCCAGAGATGATGAGCACTTGGGTTAAGGCACCTCTACACTTAAAGTACAACCCATTGGGGACCACTGCCACGTCGTCACTCTTGGAAGGCATTTGCTATTAAAGTACAAAACAACAAGCAATCCCAGGATTGGTTAAATTACCCGTACTTCACTCCACCCACGGAACTACATATAGTCAGATACATGATGGCCATGATTCACCACTGGCTCCCTCGCTTAAAACATATGGACGATATAGCAGTGCACATGACTGTCAAGATATTTGACATGATGCAAATGGTTTTCAAAGTCTTTCGTCGCGTCAAGGCACCCCATGTGAACACCCCGGGTTTCGAGCATGGAAACCTAGATCTTGCATATGATATGAGTACAACGCCATCGCTTGGGGTGTGTTATGCCTGGCATTGTAGAATCAAGTACTTACCAGCGTGCTATAAGCAGACTTTCGAAGAAATGTTCACAATCGGTTTTTGGTAATACCATTCGGAAGTGTTCATCAGCAGGCCTACGCATTTACTTCAATTATTTGCCTGTGAACAGATGGTATATTCCACTCATTATCGACTCCCACCATCAGATGAACCGCAGCCCATTGATTGGGAGAAACTCGAGGCAGATTCGGCCCGAGGCATTCGAATATCAGAACACATCCTCGCTCAGCAACTACTCCACAATTACATCCGACAGACCTCACAACAAGGTTCTGTCGAGGACGACAGAAGCAAGAGGGAGGAGGGTGTTGGCAGCAGTCAGAGGCATAGAAGATGCGGAAGCATGTAAAGACAGAGCAGGGAGTCAATCGAATCATTTTCTCAAAGACTTATGTTTTACGAATACTTTTCAAAACCTCCAACAGTGATTTTCATCACTTTTGTACCATATATAACATAGAAAAACCCTTTTTGTAATTTATAGCTCCATTTTGTGCAAGCCGAGGAGTCCTCAAGCTTGAGGAGCTTAGGTAGAATGAGCATACCAATTTTGGTTATTTTTAGACACGGTTTACCCTTTCAAATAGCGCCTAGAACCTATTTTTTAACTATGCCAGCCACTAGATGTGAAACCGGTCAAAACTAGTCTAGAATCTATAAAAAGAGCTAGAGAGCTCATTTTTGAGGTTAGCTTGTTTGAATAGAGAAGAGCTTAGAGCTATTTTGAGCTTGTAAGAGTGTTCTTGAGTAATAGAGTTGATTTCCTACCTTCCATTGTGTCTTGCTTGTCTCTTCGTTGTGTGTGTGTATGTGTGTGTGCATCTCTATGCTTCTCACCTTCACTCTCACTTCATCTCACATTCACGATCTTCATATCACTCCTATCTCTTCCACGGATTGACATTAAGGAGGTGGAGCTTCTTAACATGGTTCTCACCATTGTGCTAGAGCAACAGTGATGTATGTTGTCCTGCTTGCTTTCCTGGGAATCTCTTTGGAAAAGAAAGGAACTCCTCATTGCCTTCTGCACCTTCGTCAAAAATGACAATCTTCTGCACCATAGAACTTTGGACAAGAATAGCATCATTATCTTCATGTGGGTTCCTGGAGGGACCATGATTTGGTACCTTTCCTAGTGGCCTGAGTGCTTGATTCTCTAATTCAATTATGATGTGGTTTTGGCCGACCCAAGCCTGAAGAAGTCCACTCCTTAGGTTGAGGTTGACTGCATGATCGTAGATCCAATCTTGGCCTAGGACAAGAGGTTCGGTAAGATCCTCGTCTTCACACACTAGCACTTTGACTGCCATTAGAACCTCTTGAATGTAGAGGGGAAGTTCCACCTCACCCATGCAAGGGGTTTCCACACCTCCCAATCCTATGAGATATGCCTCTATAGAATTGACCTTCAATTGCAATTCTTGGTAGTAGGAAAGGTTCTAAAGCTTCTGCCTGTGCTTCTTCTCGAATTTGTTTTTCTTCTTTCTTGCGTTTCTTAGTAGTGTTGAGTTGATTTAGCATCTCCTCTGTCAAGGGTTCTTGATATAACTTGACTCTGCATCCACTTATGTAACTTGGTAGAATATCGCCTTCTAGAGTGGCTGGTTGAACTGCTCCACTTATTGAGATCCTATTGATAATCATTGTTCCATAGCATCTCTTCTCTAATTTCCATGCATGTTGCTTCAAAGTGTAGATTAAGACTAGGTCTCTTGCTTTCAAGCCCTTATCCTTCACATGTGCATCAAAACATGCCTTTTGTCTTTTCTTGGCAGCATAAATTCCTGTTGCAGCTCTCAATTGTGTTTCACCTAATCGTTCAAGATCAAAGATTCTAGAGGAGAGGTCATGGTCTGTATAGTCATGCTCTTGTGCTACTTTCAATGTAGGTATCAAAAAGTCCAATGGTAGCACTGTATTTTGGCCGAGCACCATCTAAAAGGGTATGGCTTGGAGTACCATTTTATAGGCAACTCTGTAATGCCCAAACAACATGGTATAGTTGTTTGCCCCAATCAGAGCATTTATTATTCACCAATTTTGTCAATACATTGCATAGAATCTTATTTGTGCTCTCAGCCTGTCCATTAGCTTCTGGATGATAGGGGGCCGACTTCTTATGTATCACCAAGAATGCTTGGAGAAGGTTCTAAATGACTTCATTCAAGAAGTGCGTGCCTCTATCACTCACTAACTCTATTGGCAATCCGTATCTGGTGAACACATTCTCGAATAAGAACTTAGCGATCATCTGGGCATCGTTCTTCATTGTAGCTTTTACTTCTACCCATTTGGTTAGAGAAAAAAAAAGCTAAAATTGTTTTGCAGAAACTGTAAAGCAAATGATCATGTCATAAAGAGTTGTCCAAAACTCGCTACTAAAGAGGCAAAGAAGAAAAAGGCTGGAATGGTTATTGTAGAGGCCTCTACACTAAAACCAGAGTCTCCTAATCTAGTGTAGAATGAAGAGTGGGTGTTTACTATTGTTTGCAATTTTAACCCATCTTCTCCTGAACAATGAATGTTTGCGATACGCTCAAATTTATGGTACTTTGATAGTGGGGCAACCAAACATATTACCTCACAATGTAGTTTCTTCACTTCACTCAAGCTTGCCCCTACATGAAATACTATCACATGTGCCAACAACTCCTCTTATCCTATCATGGGAGTTCGTAAGATCATTCTAACTGCTACTGATGGTAGTTCTTTCACATTGTCGGATGCTTTATTTATGCCAGGGATCAAGAAGAATCTGTTATAAGTTTCAACTTTAGTCAAGATTGGCTTGGTTGTGAATTTTGTTGATGACAGATTTATAGTTCATGATCTGTCAAATGGTGATATGATTATTGCTTCTAGCATTTTATGTTGTGGGCTCTATAAGCTCATAGACTATGAAAAATTTGTGAATGATTTGGCATGTGGAGTACATGATTCTTAGGCTATGTTAGATGCAAAGCTTTGGCATGCATGCTTTGGTCATTTGAATTTTGCTGGTTTGCTATGCTTGTAGAAATCTGAAATGGTGTCCTCTTTGCCCAAACTTGAGGCACCTGGTAAACATGTATGTAAAGGCTGTATTTTGGGCAAAATGTAGCGTTCCTCATTCCCAAAGATGGCTCAATTTGAGCTACTCAAAACTTGCAACTTGTTCACAGTGATTTCTATGGTCCTATGCAGATGCCCTCTTTTGGGAACTATTTACTTCGTGACTTTCATCGATGATTTTTCCAAGTATGCATGGGTATGTCCATTGAAAGAAAAGTCCAAAGTGTTTATGTGCTTTAAACAGTTTTTCATTTTGGCTAAAACTCTATTAGCATGTAAAATGGGCACCGTCTGTTCTGATCAAGGGGGGGATATATGTCTTCTGACTTTAATGCATTTTTGGCTGAACGTGGGATAAAACATCAGTATACAGTGTCATATACACCTCAATAGAATGGAATTGTTAAACTAAAGAACAAGTCACTTATGTATACACGTGTGCCAGCTTCTTGTTCACCGCATCACTCCCACGGGGGATTTGTTGATATATTTAGCTAGTGACATGTGTGAACATGCTAGGACCATCAGGGCACTTTTTTCCCTCTTTAGGAGGTTTTTTTCCATGGCTTGTATATATGCCTATTGCCCT
The DNA here is from genome assembly GCA_020310875.1 of Ceratopteris richardii. Classification (NCBI taxonomy): domain Eukaryota; kingdom Viridiplantae; phylum Streptophyta; class Polypodiopsida; order Polypodiales; family Pteridaceae; genus Ceratopteris; species Ceratopteris richardii. The sequence continues at coordinate 146,724,326 of CM035417.1, read as the reverse complement.
AATGGGTTACTTATCATTGTACATTCTAGTGGTAATACATTCAATATAGTGTGTTGTGCTCCAAGATTTTTCTTCTTCCTTGTGCTATTCATGTGCTTTCACAGACCTCCAACTCCACCAAATGATACAAGGAGAAGTGACCCAAGACGAAGAAGATCTGGGAGGATGAAGAATTTAGTGCAATGATTGACTTATGATAGTTAAATGGCTCATCATTGTGCCTACATGACCAATGTAATACAAGATGTCAAAACTTCTTGTTTTGAAGATGCAATTGGAAATGCATATTGGGAGAAATATATGGATGAGGATATGCACATACATATGGCACTGATTATGAAGAAACATTCAGCCTTGTAGCCAAAATGGCTACTGTTAGAGGACTTATTGCTTTGGCTACAACAAAAGGATGGATTTTGCATCAGATGGATGTGAAGAATGCCCTCTTACATGGTGAGTTGCAGGAGGAAGTATACATGGACCAACCACAAGGATATGAGGATTCAAAGCACCCAGAATATGTTTGCATGTTGCAAAAGGATTTTTATAGGCTTAAACAAGCCCTTGGTGCTTGGTGTGTAAGGTTTGGCAACCACCATTGGATTTTTTGTGTGTGATAAAGATCACTCATTATATGCAAGCAAGGGTGATGATGGCATTACAATTGTGGCTGTTTATTGATAACTTGATTGTAGGTGGTGATAATGAAGAAAGCATTAAAGAGGTAAAGAAAATCCTTATGCAAGAATTTGACATGACATTGTAAGAAAATTTCTATGCCATTAGATCATAATCTAAAGTTGGATACTACATCACCTGAAGCATTGGAAAATGCTATTATGTACAAGAAAATTATGGGAAGTTTGATATGTCTCCTAGTTGGAAGGCCTGATCTAAGCTACACTCTTGGACTTGAAAGTCAATTTATGCAAGTTTCCAGGAAACCACATTTAGATGCTCTAACACACACTCTAAGTTATGTGAGTGCTACTTTGGATTATGCATTGTTTTATGAGGTTGGTGCAAAATTGTAGGTTCATGGATATGCCGATGTAGATTGGGCTAGTAGTATTCTAGATAGAAGATCTACTAGTGGCTTTCTATTCTCACTTGGGAGTGCAGCTATTACATGGAGCAACAAGAAGCAACCCACTATTGCTTTGTCAAGCATAGAGGCTCAATATAGAGCTGCTACAATGGCAACAATTAAAGCTGTCTGGCTATAGATGCTACTTGCATATTTAGGTGTTCATCATTTATTGTGATAATCTTAGTATCATTTACTTAACATTAAATCTTGTCTTTCATGATAAAGCAAAGCATATCAATGTAAATTATCACTTCATCAAAGAAAAGGTATTAGTAGGTGATATGATCTTGTTTATGTGAGGAAAGATGAGCAGGTTGCTAATATTATACTAAAGCACTTGGAGCAAAGAAGTTGAAGAAGTTTCAAAAGATGCTTGGATTACATGACTGTTGATATATTTAGGTAGTGATGTGTGTGAACACACTAGGACTGCTGGGGCACTTTTTTCCCTCTTTAGGAGGTTTTTTTCCCCCGGCTTGTATATACGCCTATTGCCCTAATGGGCTACTTATCTTTGTACATTCTCTAGTAATACATTCAGTCTTGTGTGTTGTGCTCCAAGCTTCTTCTTCTTCCTTGTGTTGTTCATGTGCTTCCGCAGACATCTAACTCCAACAATTGGTATTAGGGCAGGTCGTCGCTTTATCTAGGGTGCCGTCGACACTCCTCCGTTTGCAATCTCAGATTCGTACGAAATTTGGTGAGCATACTCAGCGTGTCTCTGAGCTCGTTTCGGCCTCCGAACGCACTATCGTAGTGCTTGTGCAGGCTATTTCATCTTTTTGTGCCAAAGGTATATACTTGTTTCTATTCGCCAGTATAAGCATCTCAAAGTCTGCTACAGGTTTAGCAGAACTCGTCTGGGCAGTTCCGTTCAACTTTTTAAGATATAGTCAATTTTCTGCATCAAGGTATTTTAGTCACCGGCCATGGCTGAAAGCAGTGATGTATTCCGTATGTTGGCTGTTGAGGATAAGTTGGATGGTACCAACTACCCATTATGGGCTTATATGACGCGAAATGTATTGGTTGCAAAAGGATTGTGGAACATTGTGGAGGGTGTTGAAAGACGTCCTGTTACACCTGTAACAACAGGTACTGCGAATACAGGTGCTGGAGTTGATGAAGATGGTGTTGAAGATGATATGTGCAGATTCCTGTTCGTGTTGTTGTTTCTGTTGCACCTACTGCAGAGCAGATTCGTTAGGATGGCAGAGATGCCCAGGCACATGCATTGATAGCTTTGTCTGTCAAACGTGCCATTATTCCTCATATTCGCTCTTGCAGAACAGCAGGGATGCTTGGGATACACTTACCACATTTTACCAAGCTAGGAATGAGGCTCGTGTTGCTTACCTCTGAAAACAGTTGGACAGTGAGCACATGAATGAAGGTGATTCTATGGACAGTTTCCTAACAAAGATCAAAGATTTGAAGGAACAGTTGATTTCGGCTGATGAGGTTATACCAGATAGCTCACTTGTGCAGACCGTTCTGAATGGTCTTCCTGATTCATATCAGAGTTTTGCTTCTACTCTTCGGTTGATGATGAAAGGCAATTTGAATGCCTTATCATTTGAGGAGTATGTCTTTGTTCTGTTGCAGGAAGATCAGTCCAGGTAGAACAGGTCCATTATGCGTGTTGTAGATCAAGCTTTCCTGGCTAGTCAGAAGGGCAAAGGAAAATGGAGCTCTTCTACTAGTAAGCAGAAATCTGCAAATGCTGCACAAACCAGGATAAAGATGAGAAGAAATCAAAAAAGCAGAAATTGTTTTGCAAGTATTATAAAGGGAATGATCATATCATAAAGAACTGTCCAAAACTGCCTGCAAAAGAGGCAAAGAAAAAGGAGGCTGGAATGGTCGTTGTAGAAGCCTCTACACCAAAAATAGAGTCTGCTAATCTTGTGCAGGAAGAAGAAAGGGCGTTTACTACTGTTTGCAGTTTTGACCCATCTTCTCATGAGTAGTGCATGTCTGCAGTGGACTCAGATGTTTGGTACTTTGACAGTGGGGCGACCAAACATATTACCTCGCTGCGTAGTTTCTTCTCTTCACTCGAGCCTGCCCCTACAGGGAATACTATCACATGCGCCAACAACTCCTCTTATCCTGTTATGGGAGTTGATAAGATCATTCTGACTACTACTGATGGTAGTTCTTTCACCTTTCAGATGCTTTATTTGTGCCAGGGATCAAGAAGAATTTGTTATCAGTTTCTGCATTAGCCAAGATTGGCTTGGTTGTGAAATTTGTTGATGATAGATGTACAGTTCATGATCTGTCAAATGGCAATGTTATTATTGCTTCTGGCATTTTATGTCGTGGGCTGTGCTCATAGACTATGAAAGATCTGTGAATGATTTGGCATGTGCAGTTCATGATTCTCAAGCTATGTCAGATGCAAAGCTTTGGCATGCATGCTTTGGTCATTTGAATTTTGCTAGTTTGCTACGCCTGCAAAAATCTGATATGGTGTCTTCTTTGCCCAAGCTTGAGGCACCTGGAAAACATGTATGTGAAGGCTGTATTTTGGGCAAAATGCAACGTTCCTCCTTTCCAAAAGATGGTTCAGTTCGGGCTACGTAGAAATTCCAGCTTGTACATAGTGATGTCTGTGGTCCTATGCAGACGCCTTCTTTTGGAAACTATCTTTACTTCGTGACTTTCATTGATGATTTTTCCAGGCATGCATGGGTATATCCATTGAAGGCAAAGTCCGAAGTGTTCATGTGCTTTAAACAGTTTTTGGTTTTGGCTGAAAATCTGTCAGCATGTAAAATGGGCACCCTCCGTTCTGATTGAGGGGGGGAATACATGTCTTCTGATTTTAATGCATTTCTAGCTTAACGTAGGATAAAACACTAGTGTACAGTGCTGTATACACCTCAATAGAATGGAGTTGTTGAATGAAAGAACAGGTCACTCATGGAGATGGCGAGGTGCATGGTCAAGAGTCAGGCTCTACCACATAGTTTCTGGCTTGAGGCTGTCATGTGTGCAGCATATGTACTGAACAGGTGTCCCACTAAAGCACTGCAGTCTATCACTCCATATGAGGCTTGGCATGACCGCAAGCCATCTGTTGCTCATCTGCATGTTTTTGTTGTTTGGCATATGCATTAGTGCCTGAACAACATCGCAGAAAATTGGATGATAAGGTAGTAAAATGTATTTTTGTTGGGTACAGTTCTGAAAGTAAAGGCTATAGTCTGTATCATCCACAGACTAAACGCATTCTGGTTAGCCGTGATGTTGTTTTTGTGGAAGATGCTATTCAGCCATTGCTTTCATTGTTTTTGTTAGCTCCAAAGACATGTATGATACTTTGATGCCTCTTTTTACAAGTGGTCAGTCTAGTGCTGGTCCTAAGGAGGCAACTTCTCAGCCTTTGCAGGTTTCATGTGATGATGCAGATAATTCTATTTTTGATGCAGATGTACATGATGCACTTATCAATGAGAGAGCTGATATTGAGCAGGCAAGAACTATGCCAAAATGGCTGGTGCAGACTTTGCGTGACAGCAAATTAGATGCACCTCTATCATATTGTACTCGTTCAGGATCTCATAGTGCCTCTTTTGCATCAGATTGCTATGCTATGGCTGCATCTAGTCTCTATGATGAGAATGAGCCTGTTTCATTTGATGAAGCACAAAATTTAGAAAATTGGATGGCTGCTATGCAATCTGAATATGATGTTATAATGAAGAATGGTACTTGGTCTTTATGTGACTTGCCTACTGGCAAGAAGGCCATTGGCATTAAGTGGGTATACAAGCTGAAGCGTAAACCTGATGGTACAGTGGATAGGTATAAGGCTAGGCTTGTTGCAAAGGGTTATGCACAAGAAAGAGGCATTGATTTTGATGAGACCTTTGCACCTACATGCCGTATGACTACTGTTCGGAGCGTTTGTGCACTTGCAGCCCATCATGGTTGGAATGTACATCAGTTGGAAATTAAAACAACATTTATGAATGGTGACTTGCATGAAGAAGTGTATGTTTTTTAGCCCCGTGGCTTTGTGTAGAAAGGGCATGAAAACGAGGTGTGCAGGTTAAAGAAGGCATTATATGGTTTAAAGCAAGCACCACGTGCATGGTATGAGAAGATACATGCCTATCTGGTTGCAAATGGTTTTGAGAACACTCCAACTGAAAGCACCTTATATGTTAAGCATGCTAATGATGTGCTTCTGATCATTGTTGTCTATGTTGATGACATGCTGCTCACTGGTCCTATTGAGAAGCATATTGCTGATTTCAAGGCTGATTTGCATGCCTCATTTGAGATGTCTAATTTGGGGCATTTGCATCACTATTTGGGCATTCAATTTATGCAAGTTGATGGTGGAATGGCTTTGTGTCAAACGAAATATATTGACACATTATTGCAGCGTTTTGGCCTTGAAGACTGTAAGCCTATTGCCACTCCTATGGAGACATGTTAACAATTGAGTCTTCATGATGCTAGAGATGCATTTGATGCTGTTCTCTATCAACAGGCTCTTGGATGCTTGATTTATTTATGCATTACTCAGCCAGATATTCAGTTTGCTGTCTCACAGATGAGCAGGTTTATGCATTGCCCAGGAGTCACGCATTGGAAGGCGGTTAAGCGCATCTTTCGCTACTTGAGTGGTACTCAGCTACTTGGGTTGTTTTATCTACCGCCAGATTTGCATGCTTTTTCTGACTCAGATTCGGCTGGTTGCTATGACACTCGTGTGTCCACCAGTGGTTTTTGCTTCATGCTTGGTAGCTCATGTATTTCTTGGTTGAGCAAGAAGCAGCCTACTATGGCCACTTCTAGTTGTGAGGCTGAGTATAGGGCAGCTTTCACAGCGACTGTTGAGTGTGTGTGGCTCAGATGCCTTATGGCTGATTTGGGTGTTGGCCAGTCTTCTACCACCACCAACTTCACTGACAGTCAGAGCGCATTGGCAGTTGCAAGGAACCCTGTGTTCCATGCTCACTCTAAGCACATTGAGGTGCATTATCACTGTCAAGGAGAGGTTCTCTACTGGGGAGATCAGCTTGGCATATGTGCCCACGCAGGAGAACATAGCAGACCTTTTCACGAAGGCTCTGCCTAGGGAGAAGTTTGAAGCTTTCCGCAAAGCTTTGGGCTTACTTCCTTTTGTGGAGTGATTTCCACATAGCTTGGCACTTCCTTATACATGAGTGCCAGCTCCTTGTTCACCGCATCACTCCCATGGGGGGATTTGTTGATATATTTAAGTAGTGATGTGTGTGAACACACTAGGACCGTCGGGGCACTTTTTTCCCTCTTTAGGAGGTTTTTTCCTTGGCTTGTATATATGCATATTGCCCTAATGGGTTACTTATCTTTGTACATTCTCTAGTAATACATTCAGTCTTGTGTGTTGTGGTCCAAGCTTCTTCTTCTTCCTTGTGCTGTTCGTGTGCTTCCGCAGACATCTAACTCCAACAAAGACATGATGTTGAGCTTGACGAGAAGTGGTGACATATCATGCTCAACATGTGATGTTCGAGGATGCACATATCGCTTTTTGATTTATCTAACATGTATAGTGGTCATGCCGGTATATTTCAGGTGTTGGAACATCAAGCTTGCATTATGCTTGAGGTGGATATGATCTACATTAGATGGATGGTATGGCATCATCTACAATATATATGCCTAGAAGAATAGCACTTATGTGCACATTATTTCTTTGTATTAATTGGTTGATCATTTATTATAAGGTCATTTACCTTTGTAAAAGGGAAAATTAAAAGGCCTAAAAGCCATGAGTTAGAAGTGGTTGGGATTGATTTTAAATCAATCAATCAAAAAGTACGTGTGACTTCAACTTTCTCTTTTCCTAGATTTGAAGGAAAAGGTTCTAATCAATCTAAACTACCAAACCTTCCTGATTTTGAATTCAAATTCATGAAGTAAAGGCGTGCTCATATCCTCAAGAGCCTATATAAAGGCTCCAAAACAATTGTACATGTGAGTGCTGATTTGAAGCAATACATATACTCTTTGATCATTGCTTGGTGCCATTTCTGTTCTCTACTCCTTCTTCCTTAGACTCTATTAACTTGCAAAGATTTCTCCTCTCTCTATAGAGCTTCAAATCCAATGTTTAAGAATTCACTTGAAAGGTATAATTGTCTAATATATCCATAAAAATTTTCAAGTCATTTGGTTTGGTGATTTTAGAGTAATTGAAGTTTTTGAGTCTCAAGGTCATTCTATGCACATCCCTAAAAAATCAGGATGACACCAATTCAGTGTTAAGGTGATTTCTCCTTCATTGGCTGATATAAATTAGGGCTTTTATGCATTATAGCAAGCCAAAAATATTTATGACACTCGTTAAGAGGAATGTTTCCAATTGTTACCATGCTAGATGCTCTCAGTGTTTGAAGTCACAACTTCCATCCATTTTTAGAAGGCTCTTTTGAACTAGTCAAGGTGCAAGTAATCTATTTTTCATCAATTTGTTCTTGTTGATATTCTGAAGTACCTATTGGGTTTTATTTCACTAAACAAAAGCCTAAAGGGCCTAATTTACATATTGAAAGAGATAGGGTTGGTCCTATGATGTTTTGGTGGACCAACTCCACCACTTTACAACTCTACTCTCCAAGCCTCTCCATGCTTCTCCAACTTTTCTTTTAGTGGTATCAGAGCAACTCCAAGATGAGAGATGGCTTTCCATCAATGATTGAGAATCTTGATAGACACAATTATGCTACTTGGAAAATCAAAATGGAGCCCTATTTGCAAGGAAGAAACCTATATGGGATTGTATTAGGTGATGAAGTGATGCCTATTCCAAGATCCAAAGGAGGACCTACTCAAGAGGAAATAGATAAGCTCACACTTTGGTGTGCAAGGGATGCTCAAGAAAGTTCATACATACTCCACTCTATCTCTGATTTTCTATTACCACATATTATAGTATGCAAGATATCTCAAGAGATTTGGGATGCCCTAGAGACTTTCATTTCTACTAGTACAAAAGCAAGGAAGAACCATCTTTATATTGACTTCAACCAAATGAAGAAGTCTTTAAAACAAACCATCACAGAGTTTGTTAAAAAGGTCAAGGAGGTTGCTGATCAAATGGCATCCATAGGAGAGCTGATTGAAGAAGAGGCCATCATGAGGTGAATTCTCAATGGGATTAGAGGTGACAAGCAATTGTAATCTTTCACCACAACCTACGACCTCATCATGGATGTGCAAACTCCAAATGTCAACATCTTTCTTGGACAACTCTTCAATCAAGAGGCCAAAAACAGCATAAAGGAAGGTAATTCCTATCATGGTAATTTAATAAGTGCTCTATATGGAGATGAGAAGGACAAGAAGCTTAAAGACAAGAAGAAGCAAGAAGATGAAGAGGAGATTTCCCAAGCCAACTTTGTAGAGGTGGATATGGCAGTAATAGAGGCAGAGGTGGACATGAATTCAACAACAACAATAGAGGCCATAAGAGAAGGCACTACAAAAATTATTCTGAAGATCAACAACATGAAGACTCATTTCTCTTGATGAATCTAAGCCACAAGGAAGGTAAAGAAGATGATCATTTATTCTACATAGATTCAGGATGCTCAAATAATGTTGTAGGCAATATAGCTCTCTTATCTAATTTGAAAAGTCCAAAGCATAGACATGAATTTCAAACAGGGGATGACACAAAGCATAGTGTGGAGACGATTGGTAATGTCAAAGCTTCCAATGGTAGGACAAATATTTTGAGCAAGGTACTCTATGTTTCCACTAAAAAAAAACCTAATAAGTATAGGCCAAATAGTTGAGAAAGGCTTGCAAGTTAGGTTCACCCAACATGGATCTTTTGTGGAAGATCCATGTGAAGGCTTAAAGAAGATAGCCATAGGTGAGAAGCATGGAAGGCTCTTTACTTTTGAGGTAGGAGAAACCAAAAGCATAGCTCTATTCAATTTTAGGTATCAAACCCTAAGTGAGCTTGAAGTGTGGCATAAGAGGCTAGCTCATGGGAATGAAAGAATCTTAAAGGATATATGTAGGGATCAAAGTGTTCTTGGATTGCCAAACATATCAAAGCAACACATGATCAACAGATGTGATGCACGTCAGATTGGGAAGACACAAAGACAACGATTCAACCACAAAGGCTACATCCACAACTTATTGGAACTAGTACATACAGATGTATGGAGACCAAGCCAAGAACCTTCATTGGCAGGATCAAAGTATTATGTCTCATTTATTGATGTCCATAGTAGATGGACTATTTTGTAGTTTATCAAGAGTAAGAATGAAGTGTTTGATTGCTTCAAAAAGTATCTAGCACATTTGGAGAATCATACAGGTAGATCACTCAAGAAGCTAAGATCTGATGGAGGGGGAGAATACTTATCCAAAGAGTTAGATGAGTTCTTGCAAAATAAAGGTGTCAAAAGAGATGTGACTGCCAAGTACTCTACTCAAATGAACGGAATACAGAGAGAAGAAACAAAACATTGGTTGGATCATCCAGAACAATGCTTGAAGAGAAGAGGTTGCCACATTATCTATGGGTAGATTCTATTTCAACTGTTGTGTACCTTGTCAATAGACTACCATCCAAATCACTCCAAGGTATGATTCCTTATGAAGCATGGTATGGAAGAAAACCTAGTATTGGACATTCCAAGGTGTTTGATTGTTTAGCTTATGCCATCACAAATAAGAGGTAAGCTAGATGAAAGGGCAAGAAAAGTAGTGTTTATTGGGTATGAATCAAATCACATGGGCTATAGGTTCTATAATCCTTCAACCAAGCAATTCACTACAAGTATGGATGTTGTGTTTGAAGAATGTAGTTCTTGGTATCATGAAGACAAACAAAAGGTAACTCTACCATTTGATCTTGATTCTGATTCTCATCAATTAGGAAGCAAGCATGATACATAGGTCTAGGATCCAAGAAGTGATACAGATGATGACCAAGATGAAAAGGAAAAGGATTACAAGCTATGGAAGTCAAGAGGCAAAGCAAAGATGCAAGAGTGTGGAGAATGCTCCAAGCAAGCACTTAGAAGTTCAACAAGGGAGAAAAGACAACCAAAAAGGTATGGATATGATTTCACATTTGTTACAAAGCATTCAATCTACGTGGCAAAGGACTCAATTTTAGAGGAACCCTCAACTTATGAAGAGACAAAGGGAAAACCTAATTGGGGAAAGGCCATGAAAGAAGAAATAGATGCATTGAAGGAGATGGATACTTGGGATTTGGTTCGAACGTCACCCAATCAAAAGGTAATTGGCTACAAATGGGTATATAAAGTTAAAAGAAACTCAGATGGATTAGTTTGCAGGTACAATGCAAGATTAGTTGCCAAAGAATGCTCAAACTCATGGTATAGACTATGAGGAAACATTCTCACGAGTTGCAAAGATGACTACAATCAAAACATTGACAAGTGTAGCTGTTGCAAGAAATTGGAGACTCCTCCAACTTGATGTGAAAAATGCATTCTTGAATGGTTGGATAAGGGAGGAGGTATACATGTCACAATCAATAGGTTTTGAAAAGCCTAATCATACATCTTATGTTATAGAGTTAAGAAATCATTGTATGGATTCAAACAAGCTCTTAACTACATGTTGGTTACATACCTTCAAGATCAAGGGTTCAAACCTAGCAACTCAGATCCTTCTCTATTTATCAAAAGGGATCACAATAAGGTTATCTATCTTTTTGTATATGAAGATGATATTATTGTGACAGTTGATGATCTCAATGCCATTCAAAGGATCAAGAGACACATGCAAGAGGAGTTCAAAATCAGCGACTTAGATGAGCTCATATATTTCCTAGGTATGCAAGTGATTTATATAGATGAAAGGATGTATCTGTTGGCAGTGGTCAGGACGGTCAAGGACTTACAAGACAAGGGAGCCAACGAGAAGGGCCAAGCAGACAAAGCAGTCAAAGAAGATCTGGCAAATAGGCCATCATTTTTTCCTGAATTAATATTTTCCAAATAGTGATTTTAGTCACTCCACACCATTGTAAATACCATTCCACCTTTTTGTAACTCTATTTTGTGCAAGCCAAGGAGTCCTTGAGCTTGAGGAGCAATAGAAGTACCTACCTATCAATTTTCATATTTCTTAGACTCCGTTTGAACCCTCAAATAGGCCCTAGAACCTATTTTTTAACTAGGCCGGACACTAGCTCTGGACAGGGCCAAAGCTAGTCAAAAACTATAAAAAGAGCTAGAGAGCTCATTTTTTAGGTTAGCTTGTAGAATTGAACTTGTAAGAGAACTTTTGAGAAATCTAAAAGAACTCCATTGTCTCTCTCTTTGTTCTTGCCTTGTGTGCACATGTGTGTGTATGTGTGTGCATGTTAGTGAGCTTCTCACTCACACATTTGTGCCACCACTTGTTCGAGGTCTTCATACCATCCTCATGTCTTCCCGGATTGACATTAAAGGAGGTGCTACTCATCACTGAGCTACACCAAATTTTGGCACCGTTGCTGGGGATCGAGCTTTGAGGACGAGCGTGTGATGTTAAGATGTAGAGTTGTGACATTGGAGTTGTAGGTAATTTCTTTACTTTTCCTTATTTTTCTCTTTCTTACTTCATCATCATCATCACCATCATCATCCTCACCATATCTCACCTACATCTCCATCATTGCAAAAATTTCAATTTTTTTATCATATCTCCTTTCCCCTTCCATTTCCCTCATTTCACTTGTGTGAGAGAGCGAGAGAGCGAGTTGTGTGCACTGCTTTTGCGTGTTTTTTGAGCTTCCTTGCAGGTTTTTGCTGGATCATCCTCTCCAGCAGGCTGCGCAGGTACAAAAAAGCTCGGCCCTGTCTCTGTGTCGCAGACCTCTGTCGATCGCGATCGACAGAAAAATCGCTCCTTTGGTAAAACAAAGTACACCACAAGAACACTCATGAACAGCACTTTGCAAAACACTAATCAAAATTAAAAAATTCCTTAATCCTCTGTCAATTGCGACCGACACTGTTGATCGCGTTCGACAATCGCGACTGACAGACCCTATCAATCGCGACTGACAAACCCCGACGGACTGCCACATAGGACTTAGTCAATCGCGATCGACACCGTCGATCGCGACCGACTGAAATTTCACGATTGACTCAAAGACTCGCGTTACCATGTGTCCATCACGATGGACACATCCCCGATTGATTGAAATTATGGTGAAAATTGCAGAAAAAGTGTCGATCGCGATTGATAGGACTCACGACCGACTTTTTCGTTCGCGATTGACGTGTCGATCGCGATCGACAGGCCCGACGGACACCTCTGTCAATCGCGATTGACAGACCTGTCGATCGCGATTGACAGGCTTTTTCGGCTAAAATTTTAGGTTTTATTGTTCCAAGTTTTGGGGATAATTTTGGGCATACTTGTCAATCAATTAGCATTTGGTGAGGTCCCTACACTTGTGTTTTGAGAAAAATCATGTGAACTGTTAGCCTGTTTGAGCAAGGATTATTAGCTATAGGATTTTTAAGTGGTCCATACCCAGGGGGAACAAAACTAAGGGATCTCTAGAATTGTTTTCCATAAAGACAAAAGGCTAATTGATATCTGAGTCACATGAATGAAAGTGATTGGGTCTATCATTTGAATTTAAGTCTTGATCTAACTTTGGGACTTTTACAGGTCCATTGAGAGCACTCGAGGGCATCCAAAGCAAGGGCATTCTGCAAGCTTGAGAACGGGGTTCTTGAGCACCAGAGGGCAAGGGATTGGCAAGTGAGGTTGGAATACTCTCAACTTCCTTTGTCAATTCCTAGCTTAAGCTAAGTGCGAGTAGTGCTAGAAGTAAGTCAGGGCGACGATAGGCATCTATCAAGTTGAAGACTATTAAATACTCAAGTTCAAGTTAAAACATAATCTCTGTGCGATCGATAACTTTGAAGGAAGAATCTAACGTGGAACGATCAACTTAAAGTGCGGAGCTTAACTCAAGTATTCCTGACGAGGTGATATCAAACAAGATCATAAACACGATAATCAACTAAAAAAGAACCAAGTGATTGTTATAAAGAGATATGTAGTGAGGTTGTACCTTGGGTAAAAATAGGGATTGTTCATTCGAGCATATGAACCTTAGATCAGGACGACATCTAGGAAGAGATAGAAAAAGTCTTAGGTCCTCAAAGGCTAGTGTCAACCATACTGCTAGGTCTTGGGCCCAGCAGTTGAGCCATCATTCGCACTACCCTAGCTCTAAAACTAGCGAGTCTGATGTCTCATGGTATGGAGAGACCCACAGGCAGTTCAAGTGTGCCATATTTACACAAGGTAGAAGGCCCTTACAAGACGCAACTCGAATACCTTACGACCAACCGATTAGGTGCGTGCATCTATGAGGATGGCCTAGGAAGATCCGTGGTCCAGATCAAAAACCTAGATCAACCCATTGGACTAGAACACCCAGCAGTCAATTTTGAGAATAATGCTTACTTGGATAAAGAAGGAACCATATACGTAGTCACCAGTCACCCAGATAGAACAGACTAATTTGGGAATGTGATCCCAGAGACAGACATAGGTGACCTAGAGCAAGGAAACATAGGTGGAGAGCCTAAAACCCCTCGAGGCAAATCTGTTCTTACAAGAATCCTCACACCAGAGTGGATTCCTCAGGACAACAAGAGCATAGATCTACTCTTGAACCGAGAAAGTGACGAAGCCTTTTGGAGGTAGAAGCCTAATCATCCAAATGAGGTAGGAACAATCACAATCTATGAGTTCAAAGATCCTGATAGCCCAGGCAAAGTGACCTATTTAGACAATACTTCGGAGAGGATCTTTGTGGTCTCAAAACATGGTAGACATGCCTACACTTGGAAGGGTGAATTCATTTTTCCCCAACCAAGATCTAATGTCTCTTTTGGCCACCAAGAAGCTGGAACATCCCAAGCTCATGGAGCTCAGAGGGACAGAAATAGAGACAGGCCAGAGGTAAGTTTTTCCAACCCCTTGGGTCAAGAAAGGATGAGAACAGAGATGGATAGAGTGGAAAGTGAGAGACCTAGAGCCCCAAGAAATCAAAGAAATGCGGATGAATTCCCTCTACCAAGACCTAGAGAGCACACGAGAACCTTGAGACCCACACAGCTGGTTAAATCCATGAAGAACTAGTTTGATGGCACAGGAGACCCATATGATCATGTGGCCGAGTTTAGGCAAGTCTTGAGAGCTGAACAAGTTGAGGACCTATTCATGCAGTACAATGCTTTTGGTCTAACCCTTAGAAACACAACCCTTACATGGTTCCAACCACAAAATGAGAGACAGTTTAGGAGCATAGACCAACTTTTAGATGCTTTCATCACTCAATTCTCTAAGAGTGTCATAAGGCATAATACTTCCTCACTAATTCATAGATTCAAGCAGACCCCCCAAGAGACGGTTAGACTTGCATGAAGAAGGTTTAGGCAATGCCTAGAGAGATGCCCTATTCCTGAGTTATCCACACCAGCCAAACAAGTGGCTTTATTCCTAGATGGATTGCTAAGTACCAAATTGAGATCATATGTGTACCAAAAGGACCATAGGACCATAGAAGAGTGTGTATGCATGTGCATAGACATCGAGGATAACCTAGGGGAGGAATTGGAGCTTTCAAAAATCTAGAAAGATTCAGATAGTTCTACTAGCTTCTCTTCCATGCAATCCACATCTATTGAGGAACTCACCGAGAAAGTAGCTCAAAAATTAGGAGTATCGAGCAAATAAATACCAAGGTTTTCCCCAGTGAAAAGATGCTATACTTGTGGAGGTGACCATATGACGAACGTACACCCCATTATGGCTCAAACCCAAGTGAATCCTAATAGCCAGTACTGCACCATAGAATGGAGATACACTAATCACACTGCGCAAGATTGCCCATACAATAAGCAAGGGGTTAGGCAAACCTACCCTCAGCCATACCATCAACAAGGAACATACTAGAACTAGTTCCCACCACAGCAATATGGCAGACCTCAACAACCCTATCAGCAGCCCTACCAAACCCAGCAAAGGCCTCAGCCTATGTTAGCTCAGCAACCTCCTACCCCAACCAATATGATTCTTGTAAAGTATGCAACGACTGAAGAAAATTTGAATAGAGCTATAGTCCTAGTAACTCCATTACTTTCAGAAAGTGACCCCAGTGACCATAGCTTTGATTCTACACATATTGATAGCCCCCAGGCTTACTACATGCAGTCTCCTGAACATGGTGAGTCCTACTATAGTGAAGAACCGAGTGAACCTAGTTGGGAGCCAGATTATGCAAATTTCATGTACGCAAACCCCAACTCTAGACCTCAACCTAGGCAAGTAAGACCCCCATTTCCTAGAGGACCATGCTATCGATGTCAGGGTGATCACCTCATTTGTGATTGCCCTATGCCTGCACCTCCACAACCCCAATTGGTGACAATTCAAGGCTTCTGCCAAGATTGCACAAAGGAGCATCTCTTACGAGATTGTCCAAAGAACCCCAATAATATGCCAAAAATCACCCCTATCAACGTTATTGGGTTAGTAGTAGACTCCACAGGAAGTGTAACTTCCACCGCACCTGTGCAAGTGGTCACCAGAGCTCAGGCTTTGCAGCAAAACCAAGGTTTAGGCCAAGAAAAGAGTGCTGAAGTTAGTGAAACTAAGAGCATAACTAAGAAACGGACGAGGGCCTGGAAAGATAGCCGTGAGAGAATGAAAAGATAATGGGCAAAGAAGATGAGTGAACTCGAGGAAAGTCTCAGAGAAACAAAAGCCAGGATAATTGAATTTACATCTCAAACTCCCTCTCACACTACCCCACCACCACCATTCCCATCTCCATCCAATCCACCCCCTCCAACCCGCCTCACACAATCCCACCACCCCCTAGAGCAGGGTCAATCCTAGCAGATCCCACTCCTGAGGATCTGAATATGATGCTTAAAGCATATCAGGCCAGAATCCAAGAAGGGCCAAACGTAACCAATCATGAAAAGTGTTACCCTAGAGCGGAACTAGAGCTTGAATGAACCAAAATTTGTGCTAAGATGGTGGAATTGGCTCAAACCATGTTTGAAGCCAGTCGCCTCTTTAACTTCTCTAGTTCAACGAAGACGCAGTTGCACTTTGATGGACTACTAGAAACACTGCAGAGGCTAATTGCACAATCAGAAAAGAAACCTGCCTCTCAAAATAAGGACAAGGCGAGTGAAAGGATAAGCCTTCCTGCCTAGGAAGCTTATGTGCCTAATTCCACTGAACCAGACACTTCTTCTTCTATGAATCGGTACACACCAGAGTTCCTGCGAGAGATTCAAGAAGAGAAATGGGCTAAAGAAAGTGAAGCCTCTCCTCCCATTGAACTTGTGGATGACGCACATGATCAATTCCCACAAGATATTCCTTCCATTTATGAGGAGCAAGAGAGTAACCAGTCTCAGGAGAGATTAGACTTCGAGTCTAATTCCTTACAGGAACTACCCCATTTCACAGGCCCATGGGAAGCAAAGTCTACTTGCATGAGAGCATCCACGGTCATGGTAAGAAACGAAGACTCGGTCATACCTAGGAACATAGAGGTTTTAAAGAACATTAAAGTGCAGTACAACCTCACTTTAGAAGAGCTACTCAAGGTGAGGCCAGAACTATAAGAACATGTAGCCAATCAAGTGCCAGAAGTAGTGAAACCTCGTTCCCAAGTAGGTTCTCATAGAACAGTGCCAGAAATACCTTTGGACAAGATAGGAGACATGAGCGAAGGAGAAGAAGGAAACACCTATCTTCCCATCACCCATCAAGGATACACAACCAAGGCAATTTTGGACTCAGGTACATGAGTTGCAATTGCTACCACTTCCCTATGGAAGCGTTGGGGCAAGCCAGCACTCAGACCAACGAGAATGAAATTGCAAATGGCTGACGGTCACATAGAGAGACCCTTAGGATTGCTAGAAGGAATAACTCTCACCACATGTGGTGTGGAGTTCAAGCATACCTTTGCTATATGTGACTTTAGCAAAAATCATGCCTATGAGATGATTTTGGGAAGACCATTTATGCGACAGTTGCAAGTGGTACAGGATTGGGGAACCAATTCCTTGTACTTGCATCACTTAGGTGTCACGACCAAAGTGAATCTCAAAGAGTACTCTCATAGGGATGTACCCCCCATTCAATGGAACCCCATCCATAGAGCCAGAGATGACACTGAGTCAGTGCAGTCCATAGGATTAGGATCCTCATGGATGCATGAAGACACTCACTTGTGGATGTGCAAAGTTGCAGTAGAAGAAGAGAAGAGAGAAAAATCCAGAGAGATAGGTGTGAAGGAAACCTATAGATCAATTCAAGACCCAGCCTATGCACTTGTAGTATTTCCTGACGAAGAGTTTGAACCTCACGGCTTGGCGGAAATTTTAGCAACAATGGATGTAGCCATCAATGAAGAACAATGGACACCCTACTATGACGGGGATGGCTATGACATTTCAGTCTTCTCCATAGAGCCAATCATGGGAGATTCAGTTTTAGAAGAGTGCGAACCTAGCCCTGATGCATTTGAGGATGCAAGTGACTCCGATCTAGAGCCAATCATTATGGAGCCAACATTTGCATGAGATGAAGAATACTTCTATGAAGTTGAAGCTCGCCCTCAGAGACATGGAGAGCTCACAAATGACGTAAGGTTAACCACACAAGTGACCCCTAAGGATGAAGGAAAGAAAAGAAAGAAGAGAGAAGTCACACCTGAGGAGGAAGAATCATTGTTTGAGGTCCCTGAAAACTTTAAGAAATATGAAAAAGATGATAGGAGAGTCATGATAAGAATGCCAAAATGTGAGGTGCAATTAGGGGAGGCCTATGATAACAAAGAAACCACCAAGAAAATAGTTGTCTTCATAGAGGAAGGAGAAGAAATGTGCACCTACATAGGACATGACTTGACGGAAGAAGAAGAGCAGGAGTTAATAGCCTTGCTGAGAGAATACAAAGATGTAGTTGCTTGGAGCTACAAGGACTTGAAAGGTGTAGATCTTGATATATGTTCCCACACAATTCCCATGACCTCAGACGCTAAACCTTCTAAACAGAAGCCATACACATATAATGATAACTATGTGGCCAAAATCAAGGAAGAGATAGACAGATTGGTGGAAGTTGGATTCATCTATGAAATTGAGCACACTGAGTGGGTATCCCCCATCGTAGTGGTGCCCAAGAAGAATGGGAAGTTACATGTGTGCATTAACTTGAAGAAGGTTAATGCAGCCACTATTTGAGATAACTATCTGCTTCCTATCATTGAGCATTTATTAGAAAGAGTAGCAAGAAAGGAAGTATATAGCTTCCTTGATGGATTTTCTAGCTACAATCAAGTGGCCATAGCTCCAGAAGATCAGCATAAGACTGGTTTTGCCATAGAGTGGTGCATATTTGCCTTCCAATTAATGCCATTTGGTCTCACCAATGCACCCGCTACATTTCAGAGACTGATGTGCCATGTATTTAAAGAATTCATGAGGAAGAATTTAGAGGTCTATGTTGATGATCTTTGTGCTCATTCCAACATTAGACAAACACATATACCTGAACTAAGGCAAATCTTTGACAAATGTAGAGAATATCAAGTCTGCCTGAACCCGAAAAAGTGTGTTTTCATGGTCAGGTAGGGAAAGATTCTAGGACACATAGTGTCAAAGAATGGCATATCTACGGACGAGGAAAAAGTTAGAGCTATTGCAGAGCTACCTAGGCATCCAACTATGCTATTGGATGTGTACTCGCACAACCTACTGGTGAAGGTAATATGGATCTTCCAATTGCCTATGCTAGTAGACAATTGAATGCAGTTGAACAAAATTATATCACCACTGAACGAGAAGGATTAGACATGGTGTATGCGGTTAAACCGTTTAGACACTATTTACTTGCAAACAAGTTTAAATTTTTTACGGACCATCAAGCATTGTTGTACTTGGTAAACAAGCCATGCAATACAGGTAGATTGGTGAGATGGTTTCTGTTGCTAATGGAATATGACTTTGAGGTTGTGGTGAGGAAAGGAAAGACTCACCTGAGAGCAGATCATCTCTCTAGACTCACATCTGGAGAGGCACCACAAGGAGTATCAGATGACCTTCCTGATGCTTACTTGTTTAATTTGGAAGTCGTGCCGCAATGGGCTAAGACACTAGTGCCAGTATTGACATACGGGCCTAATCACCCAGTCATAAACACTCAAGATAGAGAGGTAGTGAAGGCCCAAAAGTAGCACATCATGACAGGAAGTATGTACAAGCATACAAATCAAGGGATATTAGCCTGTTGTGTGGAAGAGGATGAGTATGCAAAATGGTTGCAATTAGCAGATGTAGGTGCATTAGAGCAACACTACTCAAGGCAATGAACCCTACAGACACTAAGGAGACTTGGAGTTCATTGGCCGACTATGGAAGTTGATGTCCATAAATTATGCAAGGAATGCCCGATCTGTTGCACTAAACCACCCGTGGAGCATGCCACTCTTTATCAAGTGTCCATAGTGCTAGATTGGAGTGAACCACTAGTAGCCTTCTTGAGGACGAAAACATTCCCTCAAGATATGACCCTGACGAGGCAAAGAAGTCTAGAACAAGAAGCCCTAGACTACTCAATCATTAGTGATAATCTATACAAGCGTGGTGAAGATGGTTACCTCAGATTATGTGTCCATGAAAGCGAATATCTTAAGATCTTGGAAACTGCTCACCAAGGTGTAGCAGGAGGACATTTTGAACCTGATCACGTGATCAAGGCAATACTATTTGCAGGTCTTTGGTGGCTGACCCTTCACATGGATGCACATACCTATGTGAAGAGGTGTGATGTCTGTCAGCGAACTCAGTATCCTATACGTAAAGATGCGATGCCTTTGAAACCTATGATGGGTGGACGAGCATTCTCTAAGTGGGGAATAGACTTCGTAGGTCCTATTAATCCCCCAGCTAAGGGTTCCCATGCTGAATACATTATTGTGGCCACAAATTACCTAACCAAGTTGGTAGAGGTAAAAGCTACGACCAAGAATTATGCTTTGACGACTGCTAGCTTCTTATTTGAGAATGTGTTCACTAGATACGGGCTACCTATAGAGCTAGTTAGAGATAGAGGCACTCACTTCTTGAATGAAGTTATTGAAAACCTCCTCCAAGAGTTCTTGGTGATACACAAGAAATCTGCCCCCTATCACCCACAAGCCAATGGGCAAGCCAAAAGCACAAACAAGATTCTATGCAATGTATTGATTAAATTGGTGAATAATAAATGCTCTGATTGGGACAAACAGCTACACCATGCTGTTTGGGCATACAGAGTTGCCTATAAAACGGTACTCCAAGCCACTCCCTTTCAAATGGTATTTGTCCAAAATGTTGTGCTACCATTGGACTTCTTGATACCTACATTGAAAGTAGCACAAGAGCATGATTGGACAGGCCATGAGCTCTCTTCAAGGATCTTTGATCTTGAACGATTAGGTGAAACATGATTGAGGGCTGCAGTAGGAATTTATGCAGCCAAGAAGCGACAAAAAGCACATTTCGATGCACATGTGAAGGATAAGGGCTTAAAAGCAAGAGACCTAGTTTTGGTCTACACCTTGAAGCAACATGCACGGAAATTAGAGAAGAGAGGCTATGGACCCATGATTATCAACAGGATCTCCACGAGTGGAGCAGTTCAATCAGCTACACTGGAAGGTGATGTTCTTCCTAGTTACATTAGCGGATGCAGAGTCAAGTTATATCAGGAACCCCTCACAAAGGAAATGTTAAATCGACTCAATACTACAAAGAAACGTAAAGAACAAGAAAAACGAATCCGAGAAGAAGCACAGGCAGAAGCTTTAGAGCGAATCCGAAGGATGAAGTTGAGAAGACAAGGTAGAGATCAGCCTAGGACAGAGGCATATGCAGATCCAGGGTATCACATGGAAATGTGTGAAGTTTCAGGCAATAGCTCTCATAGAATAATTGATCGACGTCATTTTGTAACCCTAGAGATAGGACAAGGAAAGAGTGCAAGGACTGTAAGGGCCTTGATTGACTCAGGTGCAGCCACTAGTGCTGTTAAATTTTCTTACTGTCAAACATTGAAATTAAGTGTCAATCCTATAGAAGCATATCTCATAGGATTGGGAGGCATGGAGACCCCTTGCATGGGCGAGGTGGAACTTCCCCTCTACATTCAAGATGTTTTACTGACAGTTAAAGTACTAGTGTGTCAAGATGAGGATCTCACTGAGCCTCTTGTCTTGGGTCAAGACTGGATTTATGATCACGCCATCAACATCGACCTAAGAAGTGGACTTCTTCAAGTTTGGGTGAATTAGAATCGCATTACAATTGAGCTAGAAAATGAAGCACCCACGGAACTAGGAAAGGCACACACTCTTGGTCCTTCCAGGAGTACACATGAAGATGATGATGCTATTCTTGTCCCAAACTATGTGATGCAGAGGGATGTTTTTCTCAACAAAGAAGTCGAGGATACGACGAAACTCCCTTCTTTTCCAAAGGTGGTAGAAACACGGCAATCAAAGGAGTACCAAATGCTGAGGAAGCAGGCAACCACTTATCCAATCCAAAAGAAAATACGAAGCAAGGTTGTCAATGACTTGTGGGTGCGGAAAGGCGAGCATCCTGTTGCGGTTAAGCCACAACCACTAGCTCAACTTCATATTAGTGATCAACACCATAACACTAATAAGAAGTCTTTCAAAAATCCCTCTACGAAAATAAGGTCTATCTGGGTACCTAGGAAGTCAATGAAGCCTGACCCACAATCAAGACATATTTAGGTGCCTAAGGCTTGCTTGCGGGCTCAAATAGCCACACACAGACCATACCACACACAACATGGTTCACTCACACGAACAGCTGAGTCCCAACCATATTCGACACACCCACGCACATATTTGCCACGGAGCACGAGTAGAATCATTTGTAAATGGATCCCCAAAAAGCCTCACTTGCAAATAGACATTCTTATGAAGTCCACCCGAGCTTACACAAAATCAACAAAGAAATCCACCCACTGTGTTTGGAAGCCCAAATTTTGTAATAAACCACTTGATCCCATTGCAAAGCCATCCCTGCTTACTAACTGTGTCCACACTGCATCGCACCATCCCAATTAGCACATGGGTACCCTGCATCTGCTAACCACACTTCACACTCACAACCACACGAGCACTAACTAACTAACTAACTAACTAACTCACAGTTCATCATGTTAATGTTGTAACGGGGACACATGACCACCTTGTGTCCATTTGCAATGTTAACATTCATTTGTATATTCTCACAAAATCGGCGACCAGTTTCTTCAATATGGCCGATGCTGTAGGAACTAGCTCCCAGGCAGGCACCAGCCCTCAGATTGTGGACATTGAAAGTCTCCCCATTGAGGAGGAGTTGAAGGAAAGACCACTAGCATTGAAAGCATTACATGCCATACCTGTTCAGAATCCTCCCCAGGGGCACACATCACTAGTAAGAAAAAACTCGCATTGGTTCATTGATGTGGCAGGACCTCTTGGAGAAGGCACTTACTTGTGGGAGGTAGAAATAGAGTTCAACGGACGTTGGGGCAGGTATCACTTCTTTGCCAGAGAGTTTGCGAGGCTTCAAAATAATGAAGGGTTGAAACCAATATGGAAGAAGGCTAGCCTATATGATTACTTCAAAGCTCAGTTACCCAAGCCAGACTTTCTACGATGTTCATACTTGATTAGCACCCTCACTCCCAGTAGAGAGAAAAAGGGCTACAACACCTTTGTACTACCGTCTCTTACAAGAGGTAATGAATCTGAAGTGCTTCATATTGACGAATAGTTTGGTAAGGGAAGCTCTAGATATGAAGGGTATGCACATCCCCACAGAGAAAGAGTCAATGATCTCAGACAACATGAAGAACAGGAACTTGACTAAACTGAAGGACATAGTGGCAATGACACCAACTATTGCTATTCACCTTCGAATGTGCATGCAACATTTTGTGTTCCCTGCTCAAGAGAGATTCACGATGCCACCCAAGAAGATATGGTTCAGTTTATACTTAGCAGACGTCTTCAATTTGACAATCAACATGCCTCATTGGATTATTGACCAAATACACTTGGCACATCAATGATGGTATTAGAAGCAAAAGTCAGTACTTTATGGTTGTTGTGCTCTTACAAGGATTGTTTACCGACCTTTGGAATTGAACCATAAACTAAGTTTTTGTGAAAGGTGAGTAGATTGATGATCCTAAAGAGTATCAAAGCTTATTTGGTAGCTTGATATATGCTACTGACACAAGACCAGACATATCATATAGTGTGGGAGTGCTTAGTCAATTCATGCACTCACCTAGAAGGCCACACATGGATGCTACAAAGAGAGTACTCAAGTACCTCAAAGGGACACTTAATGACGGTATCTATTATACTTACTCTTCAGATTTGGATATCAAAATTTATTCAGATGGAGATTGGGAAAGAGCAAAGAATGATAGAAGAAGTACCTCTAGATACTTAGCATTTGCAGGTTCAAAATTGGTATCATGGAGTTCCAAGAAGCAACCAATAGTTGTTTTATCTTCAACCAAAGAAAAATATAGAGGTCTAACTATTGCAACCCAAGAAGCAATATGGCTCAAAGAGTTGTACTCAGATTTGGGATTTGTAAGTTCCAAATCGCACTTACTTGGAGATAATGTAAGCTCCATGCATCTAGTTGCAAATCCAATTTTGAATGCAAGGAAAAAGCACATAAAATTCCATTACCACTTCGTGAGAGAGAAGCTTATGGCAAAGCAAATTGACATTTGATTTGTTCCTACTGAGAAGCACATAGCAAACATGATGACAAAGGCACTTAATGGGATAAAGCTTTGTAGACTCAAAGTTATGCCAGGTATTCAACCTATTAGAGAATGGAGACTCAAGCATAATTTACCTTGAGGGGAAGTTTTTGGAACATGAAGCTTGCATTATGCTTGAGGTGGATATGCTCTATAAGCACCATCTACCATATATATGCCTGGAAGAATAGCACTTATGTGCACATTATTTCTTTGTATTAATTGGTTCATCACTTATGATCATTTCTTGTAAGGCTCAATGTTTGTAAAAGGACTATTGTTGGGTAAATCCCCATGCAAATTTTATTTTCTTTTTCAACAACAAAGTAAGAGGCAATGCTAAATAAGAAAAATTTTGAACAAACTTCCTATAGAAACTAGCCAACCCAAGAAAAGAACGAACATCATTGATTGATTGTGGTGTAGGCCATTCTATGATAACTCTAATCTTTTTCGGATCCACATGCACACCTTCACTTGAAATAATATGTCCTAAATATTCTAGCTTACGCTGAAAGAAATAACTTTTCTGGATTAGCATAAAATGTGTTTTCTCGTAACAAATGAAAAATTGTTTCAAGATGCTTTTCATGTTCACTATCATTCTTACTGTAAACAAGTATGTCATCAAAGAATACAAGAACAAAAGCTTGGTAATCAAGAAAAATATTGTTCATCATTCGCGCAAATGTAGCAGGGGCATTAGTAAGTCCAAAGGGCATTACCATAAATTCATAATGGCCATTTTGAGTTCTAAATGCAGTCTTAAAAATATCACTTTGTGTCATACGAATCTGATGGTAACCCGATTTAAGATCAATTTTACTAAAGACACGTGCTCCTCGTAACTTATCTAAGAGATCATCTATTTGAGAAATAGGATATCTATTCTTGATCGTGATCTTGTTAAGGGCTCTATAATCAATGCACATTCGATAAGTTTTATTCTTCTTCTCTACTAAGAGAACTGGTGCTCCAAATGGGGAAGAACTAGGCCTTATAAGTCCTTTTTGTAATAGGTCTTTTACTTGATTTTCTATTTCCTTTTGATGTAGTGGGCCATGTCTATAAGGTGCTTTATGAGGAGGAGAACTACCAAGGACTAAGTCTATGCTATGGTCAAAGGATCCTCGAGATGGTGCTAGTTCAGAGGGATATTCAGACATAAAACAATCCTTATAAGTACTCATGAAAGGTTTATATGCATCTGGAAGTGTATGAGTATAATCATTGATGACATTGACAAAAACATTGCATGAGTTGAATCCTTTCCTACATGCACGCTTTACTTGAGTGTGACTAATCAATGGAAATGGCTGGAAATCATGTCGTGCAGACAGAGTAATGATTCGACCTTTGAAAGCAAACTTAAAGGTATGAGTATGGTAGTCAATACGTGGGTTATAATGGTGACGAAAAGGCATACCTAGTATAACATCATAAGATTGCAAAGGTGCAATTAAAAATGTTCGTGAATCAACATAAGGGCCTATGCTAATCGTAACATCTTGCACTTCTCATGTTACATTATAACGACTACCTTGAAATGCGGCTTTCACTTTATACAAAGAAGGAAACGTTTGTAATTTAAGTTCTTGTACTAATAAATGTGAAATGAAGTCATGTGAACTACCATCGTCATGTAGAATTTTAACTAGTTTGTTATTTATTGTACCATGCATGCAAAGAAGAGAGTGTAGAGAGATATCGTTACCCAAGGTACTTAAATCCTTCTCCAGTGATTCCTCTATCCAAACAGAAGGAATTTCTTCATTATAGACCTCCATGTTATGCAATCGAGTTGTAGCCGGTTTTATAGGAAGAGGTTGCAATCTGCACCTTATTTTTGTATGTCCAGGTTTACCACAGTTCTAGCAAGTGATTCGTGGTCGCTTCTGTTGGGCATTCACTGCTGAAGTTTGAAGGGTAGGTGGTTTGGTTGGTTGGAGAGATGAAGCAACGGGCGGAGTTGAGTAATTGGATTGTGGAGGATGAGGAAAACTAGGGTAAGATGGGGCATTAGAATTACGCTTCATAGGAAATGAAGGTTTAACAGGAAATGGTCGTGGACGTGGTTGTTGTAGACGGAGTGACTTGGTTATGGACTGGAATTCTTTTTCTACATCATAAGCAAAAGATATAGCCTCGTTGAGGGTTGTAGGTCGTAGGGTGTGAAGCTTAGCTTGGATTCCCACCTCCAAACCATCTTCGTATTTCTGTTGCAAGATATCTTCTGATACATCTTCAAGCATTCGTACAAGTAGCAAATTTTGCCAGAACCGCTCTGTGTAGGTAGTAACCGTATCACCCTCCTTCCATGTAAGGGTCGTCCATGCTCTTCGAACATGAAAATGGTATTGAGGAGGAAGAAATGAATCCTTCACGTTTTCTTGAAAAGCCTTCCAAGTTGTTGGACGCTCCGTACTGTGCCGCAGGACATTCCACCAGAGTTGTGCTTTACCTACTAAATAGTTAGTGGCAAATTTATTTTTTTCACTTTCAGCATACATTTCATCGGTATAAAAATCATCAAACTACGAAAACCAGGAAAGTACTAAAGGCCCATCCTTTCGGCCATCAAATCGTAGAAACTGGTAGTTTCTATTACCAATCTTTGAATGAGTAACATCAGATTGGGCAGACACAATAGCTTTTACTACTCTCGTAAGGTTGTCTTCCTCAGCTTGCATCTTTTGGAGGATTTCATCACGTTGTCGGATCTCGTTCTGAGCTCCTTGAAGCTCATACCGCAAGAGCTCTAGTTGTTGTTCAAGTGTTGCCGCAGGTAGAGGTGAATTACTGTAATCCTCCATGGTGCTCTTGGACCCTTGCTCTCAACCTTGCTTGGTATCTTGAACACTCAATCAAGTGCCACCCAAGGATTTTGAAGGAATTCATACTTCCAAGCTAGCTCATTGGAAAGTTCGTTCCGAGAGCTTTCCAACGGTATATTACGCGCCTCAATCTGACCTACGGATTGAGAGATACACTTGATTCTTTCTTGGGTCCAATCTTGAAATCGACGCGCGCGCCTTCCACAAGTAATAAAGAGAGAGAACTTGAGTACAACTCCAAGAGATGGTGGAGTGGTCAAAGTACTTCCCTTGAAAGTAGGAGGTTGTGGGTTCAAATCCTCCTACCTTACGGACTCTAAACCTCTCTATTACCACTCAAAAATTAAAATTGCCTCGCGCGTAGCCAATGGCTGCCAACGGTCGCCAAGGGAGCCTTGGGTGCCAATGTTGCCAATGTATTGCCTTAGTCGACGCCTTGGTCGACGCCGAAGGAGTAAACGTAGGTGAAAACGTAGGTTCTGGTTCTGGAACAGGAACAGGAACAGAAATAGGAACAGAAACCGAAACCGGAGACGGAGACGGAAATGGAAATGGAATTCAGAATCGCGAACAGAGAACAGAACCCTCTGTATTGCCGCAAGCCGAAGGAGTAAGCCAAAGGAGTAAGCCAAAGGAGTAAGCCGAAGGAGTAAGCCGAAGGAGTAAACATAGGTGAAAATGTAGGTTCTGGTTCTAGAACAAGAACAGAAACGAAAACAGAAACAGGAACAGAAACAGGAACAGAAACAGGAACAGAAACAGGAACAGAAACCTAAACAAAAACCGAAACCGGAGACGGAGACGGAGGAGTAAGCCGAAGGAGTAAACGTAGGTGAAAACGTAGGTTCTGGTTCTGGAACAGGAACAGAAACAGAAATAGGAACAGAAATAGGAACAGAAACCGAAACCGGAGACGGAGACGGAGACGGAGACGGAAATGGAAATGGAAATGGAAATGGAATTCAGAATCGCGAACAAAGAACAGAACCCTCTGTATTGCCGCAAGCCGAAGGAGTAAGCCGAAGGAGTAAACGTAGGTGAAAATGTAGGTTCTGGTTCTGGAACAGGAATAGAAACAGAAACAGAAACAGGAACAGAAACAGGAACAGAAACCAAAACTGGAGACGCAGACGGAAATGGAAATGGAAATGGAAATGGAAATGGAATTCAGAATTGCGAGCAGAGAACAGAACCCTCTGTATTGCCACGTGCCTGGATCTGATACCACTGTTGTCAAGATCTTGCTCACATGCATACAGATATTACGGATGCAGAAAAACACACAGAAAATAGAGGCAACAAGAGACCGGACCGAACGCAAGATTGGGTGCAATCTCCCCCCATGCACTCTGTTTCGACAGTCCACAGAGTGCATGTATTTATAGGACTTTTGATTACGTCGAAAATAGTGGTTACATGAGGGCGGCTTCGAAAAGCAGGTGTGAAACTAAAAGTTGGTAACTTTTACAGAAAGCCATTGCTTTTAATAACAGAAACTGCGGTCTACAACGACCATTATTCTAACCATTACTTTTCTAACAATAGAACCTTCTACGCCGGTTTATTTACAAGCTAAATAATAATTATTTCGGATTATTGATGTCCGCCCTTTCACACCTTGCACGCTCCTCACGAACCTTCAGCTGCTATATCAAAAACATAAAAAAAACACATTAATACATTAATAATTTAACATTTTAATAATGCCTTGTTCAATAATATACAACAATGGATGCATTGGCCTGCTCCACTATCCGGTCACAACTTGTGGATTCTATATATGAGTCTCTTATGTATGACAAGATGAGCAGTGCATTATGGCCAAGACTACATGATATGTATGCGAGTCCATTGACTCATATGAGACACAGATCATATCGATGACTTCTATGTTGGCATTGTGGTCGTGACGGTCATATTCGAGGATGTTGCTTCAGGCGGATGCGACGATTACCGCAGAGTTATGCACATGATGCAGATCAGGTAGTGGTTTCAGGAGAGTCTATGGTAGTTGATTATGCTAGTGATAGTGATATCACTTTCTCCTATGGTTCATCTCAAGATTCCTCTTGTTCATTCGATGGCACACATATGGATTTGTTGCTTGATACATTAGCCACTTTTCATGTTACTCCACATCATGTGTGGTTTTGTTGATTCTCAGGTAAGAGTCATGGATGTGTGCACTTGCCTGATGGTACGACATATGATATTGAGGATTTAGGAGATGTATGCCTTATGCTACTTAGTGGAGCATCACTTATGCTCACATATGTACATTATGTGCCTTCATTCCCTATGAGCTTGATTTTAGTTAGCCAGTTATAGGAGAGTAGATGTTATGCATTCGTTGGTGAGCATCATTTTTAGTTGTAGTTGGGATAGCTTACGCTTGGAAAAGGTGCTAGGATTGGGCACACGTATCCACTACAAGTACTTCATGTGAGAGAGATTCTCGTCTTAGTGGGAGTTCAGCCTTACGTGCGATGTGAGACTCATCATGTCCCATTTTGTCTACCTACAGGTAGGTCATTTGACATTCATGATGCACATGTATGACAAGATTCAGATGCTCTGATGCATGCATATGTAGAGCATGTTTTGGATGCTTGTGATTCTTATATGGATCATATAGATTCTCTTATGGAACATACTTTGGATGATCATTTGGGTTCTTTAGAGCATGATGTGGATGCTCATGTAGAGCATTGTGATGATACTCAGTTACAATGTGATCATCATTTTGACCTTCGTATGGATGTTGTGTAGTTAGCTCATATGGAGCATGATGATACACTTGGTGTGGTAGAGCAGGATTGCTCTCATGTTACACAATGTATGCCAAAGCATACTAGCTCTCAGGGTGCACAACTAGACACATCCTTGGTTGAGAGGATGATTGATTTAGATGTTGATGAGTCAGCGATCATGCACTCATCTTGGATTTTCCCATTCCAGATATTGACACAGATATGTCAGGACATGTTGGTCTTGATGATGGTGCTTTGTGTGCCTTGGATATAGGCATGGTTGACATGCTCAAGTTAGCCAGGATAACACAGGTTTCATCAGCATTCGAGAGTCTAATGTACGAGTTGTTATGCTCGAGACCAAACATTGGAGTTGCTATTGGAGCATTTGTACTTAGAGTTGTCAGTCGCTCGATGATTGACACAGGCATAGAGTGAGTGGGAGCTTTGTAAGATCTTCATCAATTCTTGCATTAGTCAGATGTGAGCTCAAATCTTATCGATATGAGTCTAGAACAGTATGCGGTGCATGGATACACCTTGTTCGAGCCGATCCATTAGGTTAGGTAGGGCATAAACTTTTGGCCATTGGTTTGCCATTCAAGGTGAAAATAAAGGCCTTGTGGCATTGTGCAGATTCCCCTTAATGGGGGGGCTTGCCCCCTTCTATGGGGTTTGTGTGAAGAGATGGATAGGTATGTGCTTGAAGATGAAGAGGTGTTGCAAAATCCTTGATCTACACTAGGCAAATGAACTCCAAGAGTATATGGTGGGCCCTTTTAGCTTACCAATGGATGTATTAGACACCCTATGTACCTTGGAAGATCACTCACAAAAAGATAGATCAAAACAGATAAGTTGGAGTTAGCTCAGAGGTGAAGAACTTGCTATTTTGGTTCATACACCTGTCCAGTGTTTTGCATAATTCTCTGAGCACAACAGCAATAACCTTAATTCCTCTTGGGGACCCTAGTTAAATTAAAGAGATAACTTTCAAGAGTAATATCATCAAAAATAATGAACCACACACTGAGAATGATGTTTAGCAAGTGATGACATCATCCCGATTTTCACGGGCTACTACAGTTTGAGACCAGTGAGCAGACAAATGAACATAACTCCACATTTAAGAATCCAATGATTATGAAAATTTGTATGCTTATACTAAACAGTAAGCTAAATCTAAAAAGCTTTAAATCATTGAATTTCATTGAGTACATACTGAGAAACAGCTCTGACAAGATGAGTAAAAAAGTCGGGTACCTGACAGAGAAGTGAAAATGCACAGATAGTGTTGACTTCAACTGAACATACCTGAAGATTGAAAAACCCAAATGAAATGAGAATTTGTGAGCATATAGTAGACTTATAGAGATAACTTTACCAAGTTAAATCACTAAAAATGATGCACCAAGCTCAACGAAACCATCTCTGCAATCTGACTGTGAAAACTGAGAGATATGGCAGTGAGTAGTACACTTCACAAGAACATGGAAATATGGACTCAAATGATCATGAAAATGAAAGTATATAGATTGTACAATACAATGGACTTACGGATACATATGTGTGCCTTGTAATCACACCTTGATATGGCATAAAGCTCAGCTCTTGGAGGTCTTCACATAGGTCTCTCTAACCACGACTAAAACTACCATCTATTTATAGTTGAGCTTGGGAGGCTAACTTCCCTCAATCATTCTCCAATCAATTAGTGATTGATTTGATTCTCTACCTACCACAAATCATGAATTCATGGATCCTCTTTCCCTTTTTGATCAAGTGGACTCAACCACTTAAGATTATTTCACTTTTACATTAAGTAAAGTCTTCAAAAGTTACAAGAGGTAGTTCACAAGTGAACTTTACATTGTCTTCATTTTAAGGCTTCTTCTATGACTTTGTGGGACTCAAGCCAATACTTAGGCTTTTCATAGACTTGCTCCAATAGCTCCCCCTCAAGCCAAGTATGCTTGAGGTCTTCAACTTCCAAGATTACATGTAAACCAATCATAGCCTTGAATTTGCAAAGCTTTGTACCATCCAATGCTTTGGTTAGAATATTTGCACATTGTTGATGAGTGGACACATATGATATTTGAATCTCTTTGCTTAGAACCTTCTCTCTTACATAGTGATAATGAACTTCAATATGTTTAGTCCTTGCATGAAAAATAGGATTAGCGGCTAAGTGAATAGAACTCATATTGTCACAAAAAATAGTTGGAGTTCCAAACTCCAATCCAAGATCTTTGAATAATGTCTTCATCCACATAGCTTCCTAAGTAGCTATGGCAAGGCCTCTGTATTCAGCTTCAGTAGAAGAGAGAGCAACTATGGGTTGCCTCTTGGATGACTGTTGTCAAGATCTTGCTCACGTGCATACAGAGATTATGGACGCAGAAAAACACACAGAAAATAGAGGCAACAAGAGACGAGACCGAACGCAAGATTGGGTGCAATCTCCCCCCATGCACTCTGTTTCGATAGTCCACAGAGTGCATGTATTTATAGGACTTTTGATTACGTCGAAAATAGTGGTTACATGAGGGCGGCTTCGAAAATCAAGCGTGAAACTAAAAGTTGGTAACTTTTACAGAAAGCCATTGCTTTTAATAACAGAAACTGCGGTCTACAACGACCATTATTCTAACCATTACTTTTCTAACAATAGAACCTTCTACGCCGGTTTATTTACAAGCTAAATAATAATTATTTCGGATTATTGATGTCCGCCCTTTCACGCCTTGCACGCTCCTCACGAACCTTCAGCTGCTATATCAAAAAACATCAAAAAAACACATTAATACATTAATAATTTAACATTTTAATAATGCCTTGTTCAATAATATACAACATGCCTCTCAGTTGACAAGCAACTGACCTCAGTTGATAAAATAATTTAACACTCTAATAATGAGAATACATTGTTCAACATATTCCATGTTACTGTTACAATCCAACAATGCATTGGCCAACATAGTCCATGTTACAATCCAACAATGCATTGGCTATTCGATATTTCAATCCAACAATGCATTGGCTATTCGATATTTCAATCCAACAATGCATTTGTTCAACATATTCCATAAGGTATAACATGCCCCGCAGTTGAACAAGCAACTGACCTCACGTGATAAAAGAATAAACATGGATGGCCAGTCACATGTTTCATCACTGAATAAAAATAGGCATGTGCCATGTAAAAAAAAATACATGCATGGAAATGTTCATGGAGCTATTACATTAATGTGTTTGTGTATGATATGCAAAAATTAATTGGTCATAATGAGTTGTTAATTGTGTTTTATGTATCCATTGACATTCTTCAATAGAGTGTACCTGTGCGTGTAGTAGTGACATCATAATCAATGATTTTCGCAGGAACTAAGATTTCAGATTGTTCTTCAATTAAAGGAGGGTCATCAAGAAGTGGAGCAAGTGGTAAAGTTCCTTTAAATGGTTTAAGTAAACTAATATGAAAATAATTATGAATGGTCCAATGAGATGGAATATCTAATCGAAATGAATTATCATTAATTTTTTCTATAATGCGAAACGGTCCATAATAGCGTGGTGCAAGTTTAATTTTAGGATGCTGCAAAATATTTTTGAGACGTCTTTTAATTATTCACAACCATACAAAATCATTCTCCTTGAATTCTTTGGCTAATCGTTTAGTATTGATAATACGTGTATATCGCTCTTGACTTTTCCTAATGTGCTCGTGAACATTATGAAGTATAGAAACATGATCTTGAGCAATAGAATCAGCCATCGGAATGTCGGTTTGGGTGAGGGACATGGGAGTGGGAAGCTTTTTACCAAAAACTATTTCAAAGGGTGCACGACCAGTAGTGGTGTGTGAAGTGTTATTGTAAGCAAATTGAAGCAATGGCAACTTTTCATCCCAGTTATTAGGATTATCTAATGAATAACAACACAATAAATCAAGAATAGTACTATTTGTAGCCTCACTCTGTCCATTACTTTCAGGATGAAATGCAGAGCTAAAATCTATTTTAGAACCAAAATGTTGAAATAAGGCAACCCAAAAATGATTACAAAACCTAACATCACGATCAGATAACATTACTTTAGGAAATCCATGATGTGGAAAAATGCATTTAATGAATAATTTTGCAGCTTGAGGTGTAGTCAAAGTTTTTCTACATGGAATGAAATATGCATATTTACTAAACCTACCAACTATTGTCCAAATCATATCATTATGTGATGAAGTGGTAGGAAGACCTGTGATAAAATCCATAGAGATTTGTTCCCATGGTTCATTTGGAATAGGAAGTGGCATTAATAATCCAAATGGTTTACCATGATGACGTTTGACACGCTGACATACAATGCATTGAGAAACATAATGTGCAATGTCTTTTTCCATGTGTGGCCAAAAGAAGAAATCTTTGCAAGCAGAAATAGTGCTCTGTATGCCTCTATGACCCATGTAAGATGGTTCATGCATTTCTTTAATGACAAAATCTTTAAAAGCTTGGGTTATGCACAATCTATGTTGAAAATAAAGAAAACCATTATGAAATGTATAATGTTCATCAGATAAAGATGCACCATTATTGGAGTCATGCCACGCACGTGAAAAATACAAATCAGATGCATAAGTGGAAACCATGTCTTGAAAAGAATGAATTTGAATGGCAGAAATATTATTCAAAACAACGGAATTCGAAGGAAAACGGCTAAGAGCATCAGCTACGACATTAGCTTTACCAGGCTGATATTGTATCATGGGTTGGAAATTTTGAATGAAGGATGCCCATTTAAGATGCCTATCAGAGATTAAGGGTTGATTTAATAAATGTTTAATAGCATGTTGATCGGTTTTGATTAAGACCTCAGAGCCCATAAGATAGTGTTTCCAAATTCGCAAAGCATGCACAACTGCTAACAGTTCTTTATCATACGTACTATAATTCTGTTATGAGGGTTTAAGCTTTCTACTCTCAAATGCAATGGGATGGTCATTCTGCATCAGAACAGCACCTATTCCTGAACCGGTAGCATCAGTAACAACATGAAAGGGTTGTGAGAAATCAGGTAATTGTAAAACAGGTGCATGTGAAAGTGCATGTTTAAGTTTGTCAAAGGACTATTGTTGGGTAAATCCCCATGCAAATTTTATTTTCTTTTTCAACAACAAAGTAAGAGGCAATGCTAAATAAGAAAAATTTCGAACAAACTTCCTATAGAAACTAGCCAACCCAAGAAAAGAACGAACATTATTGACTGATTGTGGTGTAGGCCATTCTATGATAACTCTAATCTTTTTCGGATCCACATGCACACCTTCACTTGAAATAATATTTCCTAAATATTCTAGCTTACGCTGAAAGAAATAACTCTTTTTCGGATGAGCATAAAATGTGTTTTCTCGTAACAAATGAAAAATTGTTTCAAGATGCTTTTCATGTTCACTATCATTCTTACTGTAAACAAGTATGTCATCAAAGAATACAAGAACAAAAGCTTGGTAATCAAGAAAAATATTGTTCATCATTCGCGCAAATGTAGCAGGGGCATTAGTAAGTCCAAAGGGCATTACCATAAATTCATAATGGCCATTTTGAGTTCTAAATGCAGTCTTAAAAATATCACTTTGTGTCATACAAATCTGATGGTAACCCGATTTAAGATCAATTTTACTAAAGACACGAGCTCCTCATAACTTATCTAAGAGATCATCGATTCGAGGAATAGGATATCTATTCTTGATCGTGATCTTGTTAAGGGCTCTATAATCAATGCACATTCGATAAGTTTTATTCTTCTTCTCTACTAAGAGAACTGGTGCTCCAAATGGGGAAGAACTAGGCCTTATAAGTCCTTTTTGTAATAGGTCTTTTACTTGATTTTCTATTTCCTTTTGATGTAGTGGGCCATGTCTATAAGGTGCTTTATGAGGAGGAGAACTACTAGGGACTAAGTCTATGCTATGGTCAAAGGATCCTCGAGATGGTGCTAGTTCAGAGGGATATTCAGACATAAAACAATCCTTATAAGTACTCATGAAAGGTTTATATGCATCTGGAAGTGTATGAGTATAATCATTGATGACATTGACAAAAACAATGCATGAGTTGAATCCTTTCCTACATGCACGCTTTACTTGAGTGTGACTAATCAATGGAAATGGCTGGAAATCATGTCGTGCAGAGAGAGTAATGATTTGACCTTTGAAAGCAAACTTAAAGGTATGAGTATGGTAGTCAATACGTGGGTTATAATGGTGACAAAAAGGCATACCTAGTATAACATCATAAGATTGCAAAGGTCCAATTAAAAATGTTCGTGAATCAACATAAGGGCCTATGCTAATCATAACATCTTGAACTTCTCGTGTTACATTATAACGACTACCTTGAAATGCGGCTTTCACTCTATACAAAGAAGGAAACATTTGTAATTTAAGTTCTTGTACTAATAAATGTGAAATGAAGTCATGTGAACTACCATCGTCATGTAGAATTTTAACTAGTTTGTTATTTATTGTACCCTGCATGCAAAGAAGAGAGTTAGAGAGATATCGTTACCCAAGGTACTTAAATCCTTCTCTAGTGATTCCTCTGTCCAAACAGAAGGAATTTCTTCATTATAGACCTCCATGTTATGCAATCGAGCTGTAGCCGGTTTTATATGAAGAGGTTACAATCTGCACCTTATTTTTGTATGTCCAGGTTTACCACAATTCTAGCAAGTGATTCGTGGTCGCTTCTGTTGGGCATTCACTGCTGAAGTTTGAAGGGTAGGTGGTTTGGTTGGTTGGAGAGATGAAGCAACGGGTGGAGTTGAGTAATTGGATTGTGGAGGACGAGGAAAACTAGGGTAAGATGGGGCATTAGAATTACGCTTCATAGGAAATGAAGGTTTAACAGGAAAAGGTCGTGGACGTAGTTGTTGTAGACGGAGCGACTTGGTTATGGACTGGAATTCTTTTTCTGCATCATAAGCAAAAGATATAGCCTCGTTGAGGGTTGTAGGTCGTAGGGTGTGAAGCTTAGCTTGGATTCCCACCTCCAAACCATCTTCGTATTTCTGCTGCTAGATATCTTCTGATACATCTTCAAGCATTCGTACAAGTAGCAAATTTTGCCAGAACCGCTCTGTGTAGGTAGTAACCGTATCACCCTCCTTCCATGTAAGGGTCGTCCATGCTCGTCGAACATGCAAATGGTATTGAGGAGGAAGAAATGAATCCTTCACGTTTTCTTGAAAAGCCTTCCAAGTTGTTGGACGCTCTGTACTGTGCCGCAGGACATTCCACCAGAGTTGTGCTTTACCTACTAAATAGTTAGTGGCAAATTTAATTTTTTCACTTTCAGCATACATTTCATGGGTATAAAAATCATCAAACTGCGACAACCAGGAAAGTACTAAAGGCCCATCCTTTCGGCCATCAAATCGTAGAAACTGGTAGTTTCTATTACCAATCTTTGAATGAGTAACATCAGATTGGGCAGACACAATAGCTTTTACTACTCTCGTAAGGTTGTCTTCCTCAGCTTGCATCTTTTGGAGGATTTCATCACGTTGTCAGATCTCGTTCTGAGCTCCTTGAAGCTCATACTGCAAGAGCTCTAGTTGTTGTTCAAGTGTTGCCGCAGGTAGAGGTGAATTACTGTAATCCTCCATGGTGCTCTTGGA
Organism: Ceratopteris richardii; assembly: GCA_020310875.1. NCBI lineage: Eukaryota > Viridiplantae > Streptophyta > Polypodiopsida > Polypodiales > Pteridaceae > Ceratopteris > Ceratopteris richardii. The sequence continues at coordinate 146,687,082 of CM035417.1, read as the reverse complement.
CCCTTGCTCTCAACCTTGCTTGGTATCTTGAACACTCAATCAAGTGCCACCCAAGGATTTTGAAGGAATTCACACTTCCAAGCTAGCTCATCGGAAAGTTCGTTCCGAGAGCTTTCCAACGGTATATTATGCGCCTCAATCCGACCTACGGATTGAGAGATACACTTGATTCTTTCTTGGGTCCAATCTTGAAATCGACGCGCGCGCCTTCCACAAGTAATAAAGAGAGAGAACTTGAGTACAACTCCAAGAGATGGTGGAGTGGTCAAAGTACTTCCCTTGAAAGTAGGAGGTTATGGGTTCAAATTCTCCTACCTTAGGGACTCTAAACCTCTCTATTACCACTCAAAAATTAAAATTGCCTCGCGTGTAGCCAACGGTTGCCAAGGGAGCCTTGGGTGCCAATGTATTGCCATTATTCTAACCATTACTTTTCTAACAATAGAACCTTCTACGCCGGTTTATTTACAAGCTAAATAATAATTATTTCGGATTATTGATGTCCGCCCTTTCACGCCTTGCACGCTCCTCACGAACCTTCAGCTGCTATATCAAAAAACATTAAAAAAAACACATTAATACATTAATAATTTAACATTTTAATAATGCCTTGTTCAATAATATACAACAATGACCATGAAATAAGCTTTGAGCCTGCAAAGGTAAGATAACCTGAAGTGCTTCTTCTATCTTCCTTGGAGCCAGCCCAATCTGCATCAAAAAATAGCTTCAAACCTAAATCAGACACATAAGGATAATAAAGTCCTTCATTTATGGTTCCTTTGAGATACTTGATAATCCTTTTGGCAGCATCCATATGTGGTTTCCTTGGTGTGTGCATAATTTGACTTAGCACACTCATACTGTAACATATATCTACTCTTGTCAATGTGGCATAGTTGAGACTACCCACTAGACTTTGATATGATCTGATGTCCTCTATGAGTTCACCTTCATGTGAGCTCAATTTGTGATTGACCTCCATTGGAGTACCTGCAATCTTACAATCTTGCATCTTGAATTTTGCCAACATGTCCTTAATGTACTTTCTTTGAGTGAGAAACAAACCATGATCTTTGTAGACAACTTCCAAACCTAGGAAGTAGGTAAGTGAACCCAAATCACTTATCTTGAACTCTTCTCTCATCTGATCTTTGATCTTCTTCATACCATCTGCATCATTTCCTATCAATATAATATCAACTACATATACACATAAGTAGATGACCTCAGAATTACTCTTTTTGATAAAGAGTGAAGGATCTGCCTTGCTTGGTTGAAAGCCTTTGTCCTGCAAGAATGAAACAAGTCTGAAATTCGAAGCTCTTGGAGCTTGCTTGAGACCATACAATGCTTTGTTAAGTTTACACACATAATCAGGATAAACTTGATTCTCAAAACCAGGTGGTTGTGCCATATATACCTCTTTTGTTATCCAACCATTCAAGAATGCATTCTTTACATCTAGTTGAAGTATCTTCCAATTCTTGGAAGAGGCAATACTAAGCAAAACCCTAATAGTAGGCATCTTTGCCACAGGAGAGAAGGTCTCCTCATAATCAATTCCCTGAGTTTGTGTAAAGCCTTTTGCTACAAGCCTTGCCTTATACCTGTTAATGGAACCATCAGAATTCTTCTTGAGTTTATAGACCCATCTTGAGCCTATTGTCTTCATGGATGAAGTCTTGGGCACCAAATCCCAAGTGTTGTTTTCCTCAAGTGCTTCAATCTCTTCCTTCATTGCATGCTTCCATTTTTTTTTTTGCTTTGGCCTCTTCAAATGATGATGGCTCCTCTTGGTTTATGTCCTATGCTATGTAGATAGAATGTTTAGTTACTAATGAGGTGTCAAACCCATACCTTTCTGGTTTTTTCTTTTCCCTCATAGATCTTCTTAGGCCATGATGTGATGATTCTACCTCATGTCCAAGTTCCTACAATTTTGCTTTACCTTTAGACTTCCATGATTTGATCTTTTCCATCTGAGATTCTTCATCATCCTTCGAGATGTCTTGTTCTTCAATCATTGGTTGTTTTCCACCAAGCTTTGGAAAATCTTCTTCAAGATCATATGGTAAATTGACCTTCCTGCATGAATCTTCATACCATGAATTGTTTTCATCAAAAACTACATCTCTGCTTACCAAGAATCCTTTGTTGGTAGGGTTGTATAACATGTAGCCCATTTGATTGTTGTCATATCCAATAAATACACACCTTTCTGCCTTTGGATCCATCTTGCCTCTAACCTGTATGGAACATGAGCAAAAGCAATACATCCAAAAATTTTACAATGATCTAAGCTTGGTCTTCTTCCATTCCAAGCCTCATATGGAGTCATCCCATCAAGGGATTTTGAAGGCAACCTCTTAATCAAGTAAGTGGCTATAGATACAGCCTCAACCCATAGATAATTAGGCAAATGCTTTTCATTTAACATGGACCTTGCAGCTTCAACAATTTTCCTATTCCTCCTTTCTGCCACTCCATTTTGCTCAAGAGTGCACCTTGTAGTTACCTCTCTTTTGATTCCTCTTTCTTGAAGAAAAGAATCAAACTCATGGGAGAAGTATTCTCCCCCTCCATCTGACCTTAGCCTTTTTAGTGATTTACCTGTTTGATTCTCCACAAGAGCCAAATATCTTTTGAAACATGAAAAAACTTCATCTTTGTGTTTCATAAAGAATAGGATAGTCCATCTGCTGCAATCATCAATAAAGGAGACATAATACCTTGATCCAGATATCGAAGCTTCCTTGCTAGGTCCCCATACATCTGTATAAACGAACTCCAAGAGATCTCCATGCATATAACCTTTCTTCATGAATGGTAACCTGTGAGACTTTCCAAATTGACATGCACTACACTTATAAATCATATGTTGTTTTGACAAATTAGGGAGTCCAAGTACACTTTGGTCCCTGCAAATTTGCTTTAATGACCTTTCACCAATATGTGCTAACCTTTTGTGCCATACTTCCAATTCTGTGAGTGTTTGACTACCATAATTAAAGAGAGCAATGTTTCTAGTGTCATGTAATTCAAATGTGAACAATTGTAGCTCAAGCGTAAGCATCACCTCCTTTACTTGTCAATCCGCGGAGACGTGAGGACCGGTATGAAGACCACGAGCTAGTGAAGGCACAAGTGCGTGAGTGAAAGCACACAAACATGCACACACATACACACACACACGCACAAAGTAAGATCAAACAGAGGAACAATGGAAAGCTTCGATTGCAAAAGAGTTCTCTTACAAATGCTCTACTCTCTAACAAGCTAGCCCCAAAAATGAGCTCTCTAGCTCTTTTTATAGTTTTTTTACTAGTTTTGGCCCTGTCCAGACCTAGTGTCCGGCCTAGTTAAAAATTAGGTTCCAGGGCTTATTTGAGGGCTCAAACGGAGTCTAAAAATTATGAAAATTGGTAGGATGATAGTTCTAATACTCCTAAAGCTCAAGGATGCCTTGGCTTGAACAAAATGGAGTTATAAAAATAGATAATGGTATTTACAATGGTTTTTAGTGATGAAAATCACTATTTTTGTAGGGGATTCTTCTGAAAATTTGACATACACTTCTTGGAGCTCCCTATTTGCTCCCTTTCCTTGTGTATCCACCTTTTGATATGCTTCCATGCTTTGTCCTTGACTTTGAGCTTCAACACTCCCCCCCCTCTCGAGTTTGTCGTCCCTGACAGACCCTTGTTGTAGTGGTTGTTCCATGTAGTGATTTGAGAGGTAGTATCCATTCTGTATGAACAAGAGCCGTCTAAATTCCAAATTTGGCAGCGTTGGTTGTCCGGTTCTTCATTTGTCATTGCAAGCCTTTGCAAGTCATAGTCCCTTGGTATGTGCTTCCTTCGTGGATTCCGCATGAATGCGTCGTTGTGAGCTTTCAAAGATTGTGAGTTGCTCAAAAGAGGTTATCAAGATTGAGTTGGAGCAACTGCTAGCTTTGAATTGCTTCCTAGGTATTGATGTTGCCCCCAGGATGTCCTCTAGCTCTTCTAAAGATGATGTTCAGAGTAGTCATGCCAAGTACTCATAACCCATAGTGAATGATGGGTAAGTGTGTTCGTGCATGGGTTGAGGAAAAAATGTGCCTTGTGCATGGCCTTGTAATGTAGCCCTATGCATGCTTACTTGGAAAATGCATCGGAAGAAGTATGGTGCAAAAATTGGGGTTCTTGAGCTAAGTGCTCAAGGGTATGCCGACGAAGAGGTTTCCTAAGCTATCATGGTTATGAAGTTTCCAAGGTAAAGATACTTACCATGGAGAAGGGCGATCGATGTTCATCTCTTCGTGTTCTACACTCGACCTTTGTGTTGGTGCATTTTACCCAAGCCTACATGCTTGATATATTTGATATTATCCTCATTTGTAAGTCACATGAGTAGTCATGTGAACACCTCTTGTAAAAGAGTTCATTTTTATCTCTTGTAAATGGAAAAAGAAAAAAGGAAAAGGATGGCTTACCTCATCCATGATGTAAAAGCAAATTCATGGCTCCAACTACCAAAATCACGAATTTTTGAGCTGAGGGAATCTCTCCTAACTTTGGGGATCACTTTTAGGTGGAGCCATTCGAATTCGAATTCAAAACTCCCTCCAAGAATAGCTATAAAAGGAGCAAGAAGGAAGAGGCGATTTGCAAGCCTTGTACGTGACCACTTCATGTCATTTTGTAGAGATTGAAGAGCTTACTCCATAGCTCTATCATTCTACTCCCATTGTGCAAAGATTTATTGCCAATGTGGTTGTAATCATATGTGAATCTATACATTTATTATCATCTACTTCTCTGTTTTGTTCTCTGCTATACTCACTCAGAGCAGTACCTTCAGAAGGTCATATCTCGAGTTCTACTGATCCGTTTTCCGTGATTTAACTTGCGTTGGATAGCTTGTACTGTCTACTTTACGCATATAAATTTTCAAGGTCATTGGATTAATACTTTTTGAGATATCTGCATTTTACTGCTTACTGGTCTATCTCTGCAGAGCCCCGAGAATTGTGGGAATGTTCCAGAAATTGATGAAACTTGTTCTCAGTGCTCAGTCCATCATTTGAAGTGTTTTAACTTGGATTGGGAAGCTTGCTAAGTCTATTTGCTTTTCCCAAAAGGAATTTTTCTAATTCCTACCAGGTTGAGAGCACTGTTCATTTTTTCCAGCAGGTGTATGTCCAAAAATAGCAAGTTTTGGGAGCTAGTCATTTCGCAACTAGTCTGTCTTGACTTAAACTTTTGGGATACATGTTCCAAAGTACTTGGCTGATATTTTGGTGGATTTAGGAAGCTCAAAGGGTCTAATAATCAACTCTGAAGTCTCAGTTGGCTGGTGTGAAGCTGGTTGTAGCGGCACCTACTCATCTTTGGATTGCATCCACCATCTCTCTTCACAGTGGTATCAGAGCATAGTCAAGCAACATGGGAGATGGATTTCCATCAACAATTGACAAACTGGATCGAAACAACTACCCGGCATGGTCTCTAAGGATGGAGGCTTACCTTCAAGGGAGGAATCTATATGGATTCATATCCGGAGATGAAGCAATGCCAACCATGAGGAACAAAGGGCAACCATCACATGAAGAAGTGGAAGGACTTTCGAATTGGTGTTCGAAGGATGCACTTGCAAGGTCCTATATTCTAAACTCAATCTCTGATTTTCTTTTACCTCATGTCAAGGGATGCAAGACATCAAGAGAAACCTGGAATGCACTTGCTTCTTTCTTCTCTTCCAACACTCGAGCAAGGAAGAACCAATTGTGGATGGAGTTCACAACAATGAAGAAAAGCCCGAAGCAAAATGTGACTGATTATGTCACAAAGATGAAGGAGATTTCGGACCAGCTTGGAAGCATTGGAGAGGTAATTGAAGAGGAGCAAATCATTAGACAAATTATGAATGGAATCAAAGCAGACGACAAGTGGGAGTCATTCACAACAACCATGGATTTATACATGGATATGCATGTACCCGACCTCAACACACTCATGGGCCAACTCTTCACTCATGAAGCAAAGATTAGCAAAGGTGGTGAGTCCTCAAGAGGTAATCAAACTTCTGCCTTATATTCTGATAAAGCTAAGGTCAAGGACAAGTCAAAGAATAGGAAGAATGAAGATGAAGGAAGCTCTTTCCAAGCAAACTTTGCAGGTAGAGGAAGAGCTAGAGGAAGAGGCAGAGGTGGAAAGCAAGGCAGGGGGAGATTCCAATCATCTCAACCTTGCAACATATGTGGTTTATCTAACCATACTACTGAAGAATGTTTCAGGAATCCAAGGAACTCAAGAGGAAGAGGATTCAATAGAGGTGGCTATGGATCAAATAGAGGTAGATACAATGGAGGCTACAACAACAACAACAACTACTACAACAACAATTACAACAACAACAACAACTATCAAAGTGGCCATAGAGGAAGAAGAAATTACAATAACTATGCAGAGGACCAAAGTCAAGAAGATTCATTATTGATTATGAATCTATCAGCGAAGAAGGGTAAGGATGATGATCACATATTTTACATTGATTCTGGATGCTCGAACCATGTAGCAGGAAATGTGGCTTTACTTTCTGATTTGGAAGATCCTCATAACAAGCATGAAGTGCAGACAGGAGATGACACAAAGCACTCAGTGGAGAAGATAGGTAATGTGAAGACATCAGATGGGAATATGAACCTCTTAAGCAAAGTCTTGTATGTCCCTACAATTACCAAAAATTTAATAAGTGTTGGACAGATTGTTGAAAAAGGATTGCAGGTTAGATTCAATCGATTTGGAGCATATGTTGAAGACCCAAGGCAAGGCTTTCGAAGGATTGCCAAAGGAGAAAAGACAGGAAGACTTTTCACTTTTGAAGTGGAAGATACAAAGAACATAGCTTTGTTTAGCTATGGATCTCAAACTCTAACAGAGTTGGAGATATGGCACAAAAGGCTTGCTCACATTGGTGAGAGGACACTCAAACAGATTTGCAGGGACCAAAGTGTACTTGGTTTGCCTAATATCACAAGGCAACACATGATTTATAAGTGTGAAGCTTGTCAACTCGGCAAGGCTCATAGACAACCTTTCAATAAGAAAGGATATATGTATCAAAATTCTTTGGATCTAGTGCACACAGATGTGTGGGGTCCAAGTAAGGAGCCATCTATATCAGGCTCAAGATATTATGTGTCTTTCATAGATGATTGTAGCAGGTGGACCATTCTGTTTTTCATGAAGCACAAGGATGAAGTGTTTAATTGCTTTAAGAAGTATATTGCTCTTGTTGAAAACCAAACAGGTAGGACTTTGAAAAGACTCAGATCAGATGGTGGAGGAGAATACTTCTCTTCTGAATTTGATGCCTTCTTGCATGAAAGAGGCATTAAAAGGGAAGTCACTACAAGGTATACACCCGAACTCAATGGTGTAGCAGAGAGGAGGAACAGAGCTATTGTCGAAGCTGCAAGGTCCATGCTCAACGAAAAGGGATTGCCGAACTACCTATGGGCAGAGGCTGTGTCGACAGCCACATATCTCATAAATAGACTTCCATCTAAGTCACTAGATGGAACCACTCCATATGAAGTATGGAATGGAAGAAGACCTAGTCTAGAGCATTGTAAAATCTTTGGATGCTTAGCCTATGCTCACATTCCTTCTCAAGTAAGAGGGAAATTGGATCCCAAGGCAGAGAAGTGTGTATTCATTGGTTATGATCAAAACCAAAAAGGATATAGATTGTACAATCCAACCAATAAAGGATTTTCTGTGAGTAGAGATGTAATTTTTGATGAAAACAAATCATGGTTTGATGATGACAGGAAAGTGAAGCTGCCGTATGACTTGGATGAAGATTTTCCATCACTTCAACCAAAGGAACCAAAGCAGCTTGAAGAAAGTGATTCGGAGATTGACCTAGAAGACTTGGAAAGACTAAAGCTATGGAAGAACAAAGGTAAAGCAAAGATGCAGGATGCTACATATGGACCAGAGAGCTCACATCAACCACTTAGAAAGTCTTCAAGGGAGAAGAAGAAACCAGAGAGGTTTGGTTATGATACTTCTTTGGTCACCAAGCACTCAATCTACATTGCAAAGGATTCAACCAATGAAGAACCTACCACATTTGAAGAAGCACAAAGCAAGAAAGCTTGGAGAGATGCAATGGATGAAGAAATGGAAGCCTTGAAGGAGAATGACACTTGGGAGCTTGTACCTAACAAGCCATCTATGAAGATAATTGGATCTCGATGGATATACAAAATCAAGAGGAATCCAGATGGAAGTATAAATAGACACAAAGCAAGGTTAGTTGCTAAAGGGTTTGCTCAAACCCATGGTATTGATTATGAGGAGACTTTCTCTCCTGTTGCAAAAATGCCTACAATTAGGGTTCTCATTAGTCTTGCTGCATCTAGAAATTGGAATCTTTATCAACTTGATGTAAAGAATGCTTTCTTGAATGGATGGATTTCTGAGGAAGTGTATATGGCACAACCTCCTGGATATGAGGATGCACATCATCCTAACTATGTATGCAAACTAAAGAAAGCTTTGTATGGATTGAAGCAAGCTCCAAGAGCTTGGAATTTCAGATTGGTGACTTATTTGCAGGACCAAGGATTCAAAGCTAGCAAGGCGGATACCTCTTTGTTCATAAAGAGGAATGGATCTGAAGTGATCTATTTATGTGTGTATGTTGATGATATTATTATCACAGGCAATGATCTTGAAGGAATCAAACAGGTAAAGAGTCAAATGAAGGAGGAGTTCAAAATAAGTGACCTCGGACCACTCACTTATTTTCTTGGATTGGAGTTGATCTACACAGATTCAGGTATATACATCACACAAAGGAAGTATGTCCATGACATGCTCGTCAAGTTCAAGATGGAAAATACCAAGTGTGCAGGTACACCTATGGAGCAAAATCATAAGCTTAGTGCTTATGAAGGAGAGCCAATTGAAGACATCACAAGCTATCAAAGCTTGGTTGGAAGTTTGAACTATGCAACACTCACAAGGGTGGATATATGCTATAGTGTTAGCATATTGAGTCAGTTTATGCATAAGCCGAGAAGACCACATATGGAAGCGGCCAAGAGAGTCCTCAAGTACCTAAAGGGGACCATGAATGAAGGTTTGTTCTATTCATATACTTCAGATATTGAGCTAAAGGTCTACTCAGATGCAGATTGGGCCGGATCTAAAGATGATAGAAGAAGCACATCAGGGTATATATCATTTGCAGGTTCAAAAATCATTTCTTGGTCATCGAAGAAGCAACCAACCGTGGCATTATCTTCTACTGAAGCAGAATATAGAGGTTTGGCTAATGCAACTCAAGAAATCATGTGGTTAAAGTCTTTGTACACAGATCTTGGACTTCATTCTTCAACACCTCATATTTTTGGAGACAACACAAGCTCACTACATCTAGCAGCTAATCCGATATGCAATGTGCCGACATGTTGACTAAAGCTCTTGATGGTATGAAGCTAAGTAGATTCAAGTTGATGATTGGCTTGCAGGAAATCAAGGACAATTGAAGACTTATTTGGAGGCCAAGCATGTTAGGCTTGAGGGGGAGCTGTTGGTGCATTTTACCCAAGCCTACATGCTTGATATATTTGATATTATCCTCATTTGTAAGTCACATGAGTAGTCATGTGAACACCTCTTGTAAAAGAGTTCATTTTTATCTCTTGTAAATGGAAAAAGAAAAAAGGAAAAGGATGGCTTACCTCATCCATGATGTAAAAGCAAATTCATGGCTCCAACTACCAAAATCACGAATTTTTGAGCTGAGGGAATCTCTCCTAACTTTGGGGATCACTTTTAGGTGGAGCCATTCGAATTCGAATTCAAAACTCCCTCCAAGAATAGCTATAAAAGGAGCAAGAAGGAAGAGGCGATTTGCAAGCCTTGTACGTGACCACTTCATGTCATTTTGTAGAGATTGAAGAGCTTACTCCATAGCTCTATCATTCTACTCCCATTGTGCAAAGATTCATTGCCAATGTGGTTGTAATCATATGTGAATCTATACATTTATTATCATCTACTTCTCTGTTTTGTTCTCTGCTATACTCACTCAGAGCAGTACCTTCAGAAGGTCATATCTCGAGTTCTACTGATCCGTTTTCCGTGATTTAACTTGCGTTGGATAGCTTGTACTGTCTACTTTACGCATATAAATTTTCAAGGTCATTGGATTAATACTTTTTGAGATATCTGCATTTTACTGCTTACTGGTCTATCTCTGCAGAGCCCCGAGAATTGTGGGAATGTTCCAGAAATTGATGAAACTTGTTCTCAGTGCTCAGTCCATCATTTGAAGTGTTTTAACTTGGATTGGGAAGCTTGCTAAGTCTATTTGCTTTGCCCAAAAGGAATTTTTCTAATTCCTACCAGGTTGAGAGCACTGTTCATTTTTTCCAGCAGGTGTATGTCCAAAAATAGCAAGTTTTGGGAGCTAGTCATTTCGCAACTAGTCTGTCTTGACTTAAACTTTTGGGATACATGTTCCAAAGTACTTGGCTGATATTTTGGTGGATTTAGGAAGCTCAAAGGGTCTAATAATCAACTCTGAAGTCTCAGTTGGCTGGTGTGAAGCTGGTTGTAGCGGCACCTACTCATCTTTGGATTGCATCCACCATCTCTCTTCACACTTTGGGATGGAACATTGTTGATGAATGTCCATGTTGATGGTCCACTTATGAGAACTTTTGAGTGGCTGATCCTGTCTCCTCTTTCCAAAGCATCATTTGTCAAATACAGGGAATTGAATTTCTTTATATTCCTTGACAAACAACATTTGAGAACTACACCAAGCTTAGTTTCACATATTCTCTTTAGTTCACCATAAGCAGGAGTCTTCTCATCCAGTATACATACAAAGATTTGCAGGGTACCAGAGCTACCCCGTGCAGATATCTCCCTGGATGCTCTCGTACATGCAATAGTTATGCATCATTCAAGCTGCAGACCTTCAAGCTCTTCACTCCTACCATAGTATGAGGAAACCATAGTTGTGGATGCCATGCACATGCCAAGTTCTTGACATTTATGAGATAAGGTAGCAATTATATCATCTGCTAGCCAAGACACACTTTTATCCAAACTGATAAATGCCCATTAATCAACAGTTCCACCTTTAACCAAGCATGACTCATTCATGTTTCATGAGCCAAACCTGGGAACAAGTGCTTCCTCTCTTTTTTTTTTTTTTTTGAGGAAAAAGATATCACAAAAGAAGAACACAAAAGTTAGTATCAATAGAAATATTTGATAAATGTCACCATGCTCTTGTGCTTGGGATTCTCAAGTGTGTCTATGCACGGCCGTGTAATGTGGCCCTATATTAATGCATACTTTGGAAATGCATGACCTGAATGGTGCAAAAGACAGGGTTGTGCAAGGAGCACATGGTTGTCGCTCGTCGAGGCTTGATATCACCTGCAAATGTTGATGTCATCTTTGTTGGAGGTATCCATTGGATCTCGAGATGACCACTGATCCTTCCTCTTGATAGGGACCCATTTTAGAACACCATTTGGCACTGTAGAGATCACTTCAGGCATCTTCCTCTTTGGATGCTTTCTGAACTATGGTATCCAATGTGCTACTTGTACTTTTGGCTTCCAAACCCATATACTTTTTGCACGTCTTCCTACTATTGTTGAAGAGCTGATTTGATCTTCTTTCGGTCTCTGCATGTGGTTCTTACCCTTTCCTCTTTTTGGTTTCGTTGTTGAGACCTTTCGCATGTGGGAGAACATAGGTTGTTGTGGATGTAAGAGCTTCTTAGGTACCCACATCTGTAATCACCCTTGTTGAGCTGCAGCTAATTTCTTAGGCACCCAAACTTGTTGGATACCTTGTGATTGAGCTTGTCCGAGCTGCTCCCTTTGTCTTCTGGCCTGGTTGGCTTGCCTGGATGGGATTTGTGGGGGCAAGGCTGGGGGTTGCTCTCCTTTGCGTACCCAGATCTGTTTCATACTCGGAACTGCTTTCTTGTCGAATGGTGTCTTTCTATTTGATGTAGCAGTTGTCGTGAACGGTTGTGTTTGCATGTGTGGTGGACTCACTACTGTGGCTACTTGATTCTTTGGAGAAGAAGAAAGATCCACCCGCCTTCGAACCTGTTCTTCCACGATTGACTCCTTCTGCATCATAGAGCTTTTGACACATACAACATCTTCTTCCATATAATTAGTCTTAGAAGAACTACAAGATGTGAAATCTGGATTTTTGAGCATGCCATTTTCTAGTTCTAATGTAAAGCATTGTCCCTGGACCCAAACTTGAAGAAGTTGACTTCTTAGGTTTAAGTTGACTGCATTGTCATAAATCCAATCTTGTCCTAAGAAAAGTGGTTCAGTAAGGTTCTCATCTTGACACACTAGCACTTTGACTTTCATTGGAACATCTTCTAGGTAGATGGGAAGTTCCACCCCGCCCAAACAAGGGGTTTCCACACCTCCCAATCCTATGAGATAAGCTTCCATGGGATTGATGTTCAACTACAAGTTTTGGCAGTAGGATAGTCTAACTGCACTACTTGCTGCACCTGAGTCAATCAATGCTTTCACAGTCCTTGCACCCTTTCCTCGTCCTATCTCTATGGTCACAAAGGGACGTCGGTTAATGACTTGAGAAGTAGTTATGCCCGATTTTTGGCACATATCCATGTGATATTTTGGGGCTTTTGAGTTGACATCTAGGCCTAATCGCCTTAACTTATTTCGCCTTATGCGCTCTCTAGCCTCTGCTTGTGCTTCTTCTCTGACTCTCATCTCTTCTTCTTTTCGTTTCTTAGCAGTGTTGAGTCTCATTAGCATGTCCTTTGTAAGAGGTTCTTGATATAACTTGACTCGACAACCACTGATATAGTTTGGCAAGATGTCTCCTTCTAGAGTGGCCAACTGAACTGCACCACTAGTGGAAATTCTATTAATGATCATGGGTCCATATCCTCTTTTTTCCAACTTACGGGCATGTTGTTTTAATGTATAAACCAACACTAGATCTCCCTCTTTCAATCCCTTATCCTTGATGTGTGCATCAAAGTATGCCTTTTGCCTTTTCTTTGCAGCATAGATGCCTACTGCCGCGCATAGCCTTGTCTCACCTAAGTGTTCTAGATCAAAGATCCTAGAGGACAATTCACGTCCATTCCACTCATACTCTTGTGCTACTTTTAAGGCAGGGATTAAGAAATCTAATGGTAGCACAACATTCTGTCCGAAGACCATCTGAAATGGGGTGGCTTGAGTACCGTTTTGTAGGCCACTCAATAAGCCCAAACAGCATGATGAAGTTGTTTGTCCCAATCAGAGCGTTTATTATTTACTAGTTTTGTCAATACGTTACAGAGGATCTTATTGGTGCTCTCGGCTTGTCCGTTAGCTTGTGGGTGATAAGGGGCGGACTTCTTATGTATCACCAAGAATTCTTGGAGAAGATTTTCAATAACCTCATTCAAGAAGTGTGTGCCTCTATCGCTCACTAACTCTATTGGTAGCCCATATCTCGTGAACACATTCTCGAATAAGAAGTTAGCCGTAGTCTGAGCATCATTCTTTGTTGTGGCTTTCACTTCGACCCACTTTGTAAGGTAATCTATTGTTACAATAATATACTCTGCATGGGAGTTTCTAGCTGGGGGGTTAATAGGACCTATGAAGTCTATGCCCCACTTCAAAAATGCACGCCCTCCCATCATTGGCCTCAAAGGCATCTCGTCTTTTCTAACTGGATATTGTGCACGTTGGCATGTGTCACATTTCTTCACATAGGTATGAGCATCCATATGAAGAGTGGGCCACAAAAGTCCTGAGAATAGAATGGTCTTGATCACTCGGTCAGGACCAAAATGTCCCCCTGCAACACCACTATGTGCAGTCTCTAAGACCTTTAAATAGTCTGATTCATGAACGCACAGTCTTAAGTAACCATCTTTGCCTCTTCGGTATAGATTGTTTCCTACTAAGGCATAGCCTTGAGCCTCTTGCTCCATGCTTCGTCTTCTTGCTAGGCTAGCCTCTTTGGGTAATCTTCCTAACCTCATACACTCTACCAATGGAGCACTCCAATCTGGAATTAATGACACTTGATAAAGGGTCCCATGCTCCACTGGTGGTCTCTCTCTACACTTAGGACAATTCTTAATCCACTCATGTATTTTTGTCCATGCTAGGCCAATACACTCCTAAACGTTTCAGATTTTGTAATGTGCGCTATTTAGAATAATGATTTCCTAGCAATCCTTCATGAGCTTGTTGCAACCAACTACTATGTTCATCGTCCTCAACACAACAAGCCAATACACCCTCGGTGTCTTGTTTGTACATGCTTTCTGCCAATATGTGGTATTTTTGTGATTTTACAATTTCTTCTTGCGATGTCTTCACATTCTTATTTGCAGGGCCGAAGGTTAGGACTGGTACCAACTTATTTGCCCATTTAGGAACAACTTCTAAATTGAACATATAAGCATCGGGTAATTCATCAGACACTCCTTGTGGTGACTCTCCTGAAGTGATGCGAGAAAGGTGGTCTGCCCGAAGGTGGGTTTTACCTTTCCTGACAACAACTTCAAAGTCATACTCCATTAGTAAGAGGAACCATCTTACTAAGCGTCCAGTATTGCAAGGTTTATTGACCAAATATAACAAAGCTTGATGATCAGTGAAAAACTTGAACTTGTTGGCCAATAAATAGTGTCTAACCTTCTTCACAGCATATACCATGCCTAACCCTTCTCGCTCGGTTGTGGTATAATTTCTTTTAGCTGGGTTTAGTTGTCTACTAGCATATGCTATGGGCAAATCTAAATTCCCTTCACCTGTGGGTTGTGCTAGCACACATCCTATGGCATGATTGGATGCATCCACATGGACATGGAATGGCTTATTCCAATCAGGAGTGGTCAGTATTGGTGTTGTGCACAAACGTTTCTTAAGTTCATTGAAAGAATTCTCGCATTCATCGTTCCACTCAAAATTAGACAACAAGGCATAAAGGGGTCTAGCTATGATCGCGTACATGTGGATAAACCTACGGTAATATCCACAACGGCCCATAAAGGCTTGTACCTCTTTAACATTCCTTGGCCTTGGCAGCTCCGCTATGGCTCGTACCTTATCTTTGTCGATTGAGATTCCATTCTTAGAAACAATATGGCCTAAGATTTTACCTTGACGCACCATGAACACACACTTTTATGGGTTCAGACACACTCGATATTCTCTACACTTGTTAAAGATTTGTCTGAGTTTAGGGATGTGAAATCTTCTTTCTTGGGAATGAGCACATAAATCATCCACATATACTTCTAAGCTCTTTTGCAAGAACTCTTTGAAGACATGACACATGAGCCGTTGGAATGTTGCAGGTGCATTTGTGAGCCCGAAGGGCATAACACGAAATGCAAAGATTCCCCATTCTGTGGCAAAAGTTGTTTTGTGTTGATCTTCTGGGGAAATGGCCATTTGATTCTAACCTGAAAATCCATCAAGGAAGCTATAAACTTCCTTGCCTGCAACACGCTCCAATAGGTGTTCTGTGATTGGAAGTGGATAACTATCTCTGATCGTAGCGGCATTAACTTTTTTAAGGTTAATACACACTTGCAACTTCCCGTTCTTCTTGGGTACCACTACAATGGGGGACACCCATTCAGTATGCTCAATCTCATAGATGAATCCAGCTTCAATCAGCCTATCAATTTCTTCTTTTATTTTGGTTGCATATGTATCATTATATGTGTAGGGCTTCTGTTTGGTGGGCTTGGCATCAACGGTCATTGGGATAGTATGAGAGAAAATTCTTGGATCTACCCCTTTCAAGTCTCTATAGTGCCATGCAAACACATCCCTATATTCCCTTAATAGAGCTACAAGCTCCATTTCTTCTCTTGCACTTAGGTCATCTCCTATATATGTGCATCTCTCTTCGTTCTCTTCAATGGTCACTACAATTTTCTTAGTTTTTTCTTTATTATCATATGATTCTCCTATGATGGCCTCTCTCTTAGGCATTCATACCAAAATTTTGCGGTCGTCAACTTCATATTTCTTGAAGTTTTCTGGTACTTCAAACAATGATTCCTCCTCTTCTTGTTTCACTGCTTTTCTTTTCTTTTTCTTTTGACTGCTCTCACTCCCATCCTTTGAATTTACCGTTTTAATACTTGTGAGAGGTTCTTCTTCTCTCTGGTTGAACACTCCTATATCTTCTAGATAGTGCTACTCTGAGTTAAAGCAACTATCCATCACAATGGACTCTATATCATCCTCATTCTCTTCTTCTTCTATGACATCACTAGGGTCACATTCTTCTAGCAGGGGCTGACACATGAACACTGAAATATCATAACCCTCCTCATCACAATGAGGTGTCCATTGTTCTTCATTGACAGCAATGTCCATGGTGGCTAAGATTTCAGGCCAGCCATGAGGCTCAAATTCCTCATCTGGAAAGTTCATCGGCGTGTAGGTTGGGTCTCTAACTGGTCTATCTCCTGGTGAAGTTCCTTCTTCTCTCGCCTTCAAGCGTTTTTCCTCTTCCTCTGCGACCTTGCACATCCACAAATGAGTATCTTCATGCAGCCATGATGGATCAGGTGAACTTTCAGAATGCTCAGAGATTGAATCTTCTTTTGCTGTATGGATAGGATTCCACTGTAGGGGTGGTACATCTCTGAAGGAGTAATCCTTCAAATTGACCTTGGTGGTGACCCCTAACTGTTGTAAGTACAAGGAGTTGGTTCCCCAATCTTGTACTATTTGCAATTGTCGTAGGAAGGGTCTTCCTAGGATCATCTCATAGACATTATTTTTCTCAAAGTCACATATAGAAAATGTATGCTCAAACTCTACACCACAAGTGGTTAGAGTTATCCCTTCTAGCAATCCTAGAGGTCTTTCAAAATGACCATCAGCCATTTGAAGCTTCATTCTAGTTGGTCTTAATGTGGGCTTGCCCCATTGCTTCCACAAGGAGGTGGTCGCAATAGCAACACCAGCACCTGAATCTATGATTGCTTTGGTTGTGTAACCTTGGTAGGTGATTGGAAGATAAGTATTACCTTCTTCACCCTCACACATGTCCCCTATTTTGTCTAGAGGTATTTCTGGTACTTTTTTCTTAGAGTCTGTTTTTGGCATATTGGACTCAAGTTGAGGGACCTGATCCCTCACATGATTCCATAGCTCAGGTTTTGCTTTGAGCAGCTCTTCTACAGTGAGATGACATTGAACCTTAGTGTTCTTCACAACATCAGTGTTCCTTGGGACCACTAAGTCTTCATGTCTTACCAGTATTGTGGGAGCTCTGATCTGAAGAGATTCAGATTCCCATGGGCCTGGAAATTGAGGTAGTTCTTCTAAGGTATTAGATTCAAAATCTAATCTTTCGTCTTCTTGTTGTTCTGCTTCATCTCCATAAATAGATGGAATGTCTTGGGGAAATTGATCATGAAGGTCATCAATCTCACGAATAGGAGGGAAATTACTGTTCTCCTTGGCCCATTTCTCCTCTTGTATTTCCCGCAAGAACTCTTGAGAGTGCTCCTGAATTGAAAGAGGTATTCCAGCATCCATGGAATTAGGAACATAAGCTCCCATTGGTGGTGAGCTTCTTCTCTCGATAACTGGTTGAGCCTGTGGATGTAAAGAAACTTGTGGTTTGTTTACCAATTGCTCTAATCTTTCTAGTAAGCCCTAGAAATGCGAATCCGGTTTGACAGAGTTTGTCTGATTGAACTTGTGACTAGTCTCCATTATAGCTTGATCTTGTTCTACCATTTTCATGCACATTTTCATCCGTTCAATCTCTAAATCTGCTCTAGGGTAACTCTTGTCTAGGTTTGCAACTGTAGGCCCTTCTTGAAGTCGAGCCTGGTAGGCCTTCAACATCATGTCCAAGCCTTCTGGGGTTGGATCTGCAAGAACAGACCCTGGTTGCGGTCTATTTACAATGGGTGGTGGGGTGGGATGAGGTGGAGTGGATGGAGTTTTGGCATGCGAGGGGTTTTGAGATGCAATGTCTTCTATTTTTGTTTTTGCGTCTTTCAAGCTTTCTTCTAGTTCCGATAAATTTTTATTCCACTTACGATTGGCCTTTTCTCTGGTATCCTTCCATGTTCTTGTTTTCCTCTTACTAGGTTCTCCTGATTCACTCGACTCCGATTGTTCTGCTGGTTTATCTTGTTTTAATGCTTGTGCCCTAGTATTTGCCTGTACAGGTGCCACATTACTGCTACTTGAATTTGAATCCGCCACTAAGCCTACCACATTAATGGGTGTAATCTTGGGTGCACTGGTGCAAGAGAATGAAGATTACGACCACCACATGCTTGAGAGATGACTCTCCTCCCAACCAAATGCCTCCATATATAGCTCTCTCCAAGGGACTGCCTTCTTGGGCAGGTGGATACTAACCAGCCAAGTGTCATCCATGTAACTACATGTGCTCCAAGTGTAATAAAGTAAGTCTATAGTCCAAGGATCTGGCCGGTTCAGACAGATCTGAAATCGGACACCGTTTGGTCATCCTTGTGTATGACCAAAGATCTCGAGTTTAGACTTACTAGGAGGTCTTGTGCTCTTGTGAACAAGTGATCCACTTAGCTTAGTGGTTAAGTCTCAAAGATGTGAAGGAGGAGGTCTTGGGTTCAATCCCCATGGGGTACATGGGAAGAGTATTTTGCCCAAAGAGCTCTAGAATCTTCTAGAAGCATCCACTGAGACACTTGGCGCACATGTAGTTACATGGCTGACATTTGGATGATTAGCATTCACCTGCCCAAGAAGGCAGTCCCCTGGAGAGAGCTATATATAGAGGCATTTGGTTGGGAGGAGAGTCATCTCTGAAGCATGTGGTGGTCGTAATCCTTTGTTATCTTGCATTGGTATCAGAGCCACCCTCTCCATAGCTCTCATCATCTTGCTCCTTTAGTCGCTCTCCTTTATGCGATTGCTTATAGTCCAAGGATCTGGCCGGTTCAGACAGATCTGAAATCGGACACCGTTTGGTCATCCTTGTGTATGACCAAAGATCTCGAGTTTAGACTTACTAGGAGGTCTTGTGCTCTTGTGAACAAGTGATCCACTTAGCTTAGTGGTTAAGTCTCAAAGATGTGAAGGAGGAGGTCTTGGGTTCAATCCCCATGGGGTACATGGGAAGAGTATTTTGCCCAAAGAGCTCTAGAATCTTCTAGAAGCATCCACTGAGACACTTGGCGCACATGTAGTTACATGGCTGACATTTGGATGATTAGCATTCACCTGCCCAAGAAGGCAGTCCCCTGGAGAGAGCTATATATAGAGGCATTTGGTTGGGAGGAGAGTCATCTCTGAAGCATGTGGTGGTCGTAATCCTTTGTTATCTTGCACCAAGTGTCCTAGTTAACTCGAGTTAACTCAAGTGGATGCTTCTAGAAGGCTCTCGAGCTCTTTGGGCAAAACACTCTCCCCATGCTCCCCAT
This sequence comes from Ceratopteris richardii, assembly GCA_020310875.1. Taxonomy (NCBI): domain Eukaryota; kingdom Viridiplantae; phylum Streptophyta; class Polypodiopsida; order Polypodiales; family Pteridaceae; genus Ceratopteris; species Ceratopteris richardii. The sequence continues at coordinate 146,667,591 of CM035417.1, read as the reverse complement.
GGGGGTTGAACCCAAGACCTCCTCCTTCACATCCTTGAGACTTAACCACTAAGCTAAGTGGATCACTTGTTCACAAGAGCACAAGACCTCCTAGTAAGTCTAAACTCGAGATCTTTGGTCATACACACGGATGACCAAACGGTGTCCGATTTCAGATATGTCTGAACCGGCCAGATCCTTGGATCATAGACTTACTTTATTACATTCTTCCCCCCTTGGAAAATATTTTCGTCCTTGAAAATAGAGCTATATACATACTGTAGGCAACCCCCGAGCCTCATGTTCTAAAACTGGAAGAACATGGTCATGTTCTAAAACTGGAAGAACATGTCTCATCTCTGTGGTGGCATCCCTGCCCAAATGATTCTAAACACTATCTCGCTTTGCACTTTGATAAACTAGTCAAAGTACAAAATTGTGAATGAATGAGGGTGGATTTAAAAACATCCCTGACCAACTCATAGTTTCAGGATGTGCGATCTAGGCACAAACATGTGAACTAGGTGGATTCAAATTACTAGTCCATTTCTGGGCATGACCAGTGCATGGACTTAGTAATGACGGTGGGATTCTTATCCCTCGCAAGACTTTGAGAACTCTTGATTCACTTGAATTTGTTTTGAAGAACTTGAAGTTTGGTTGTCTCAAACATCTAACTTGGATGTTTATACAATGGTTTACTTTGATCCAACAGTTACTTGATTTTTCTACCCGACTAGAGGACTACTTTGTCCAAATGGGTTACAAAATCCTATATAAACTGTAGGAGAAAGTTTACCATTTCTTTGAGTCAACCATACTATAACTTGCCCAATACAAATCCATAATGAAATTTATCCAACTTAGGACACTTTTCTCAAAGGCTTTAACTGAAAGTTCTTGGGAATTATCAATCTAATGAGCAATTCCTAACTTCTTTATTCTAGAGTTTACTGGACTCTAGGAAATCTTTTATGCTATAACTTGAAGCAAACTCAAATAAATAAGTCCACTTAGACTTATCATCTATTGAGGATTGAAAAGATTCTTGTACATAACATCTATCTAGGATGTTCAAGTTAGTTATTTTATTCTAACCGGCTAACCTTGGTCTTTTGCAAAAGGAATCAGATACCATGTCTAAGCCAATTCCAAAAGATTTGGAAAGCGAAAAGAAATAACTAAAACTATGTACAACCAATTCAAACTTCGAATATACGTAAATTTGTTATGATTCAAAGACTAGATGACTCAGGACTTCAACTTTTCAACGATCAATTTCAACAAGGTATTGAAGCATTGTCTTTATCTTTAAGAGAAATAAGCTAAATTCTCACAAATATTTAAAGAAAATCAAAAACATCATCCAACCACAAAATACTAGTGTGGTAACCAACATCAGTGTGTCGACCCACTGAGGTTCTATTGATGAGTTTAGTATTCAAATAATGCTTCACTTGAGACTAAGTTCAGGTCACATTCAATCTTTTGACTCCTTACTGGAAATGCAATTCTTGTGCGTTTCTTTGAGTCAAAAGAGTGAATTTACCAAGTTATACTAGAAACTTGATACTTGAGTTAGTCAATTAAATATTTAGCTTGAAAAGATCAAGTCAAAATCAAAGTCCAACTTTTTTCAGAAATTTATCAAATATTTATGATCAATAACACTTAAGCTTGAAGTGTTCTAAGAAGATCTTGGAAGTTACTTACTTCATATCTTCAGTTTCCTTGATCTTGAAGTTATCTTGAAGTATCGTAAGATACTACTTTCATCCTTTACGAATTAAACTTTCCTTGAAGTCTTAATTCCCTTGAGGATGAAACCTAACTTCAAAATCCAAACTAGGACTAAAAGATAATTATCATCCCACGGTCCGATGTCCCATACCACCCTATTTTATATTCACATTAATGTGTGGGTGATTCTTATCCTAAAGTCTAAACATCTCTTGATAGAGTACCTTATCTCTTCAATTCTTTTACGAGAATTTAGAAGTTCCAGGTATTATCTCTAACTAGATTTTCTAGGTTTTGATTCCTTCACATGATCGTTTTACGATCTTGTGCTTAATCTTGGGAACTTGAATACCTCTTGACAGAATATCAATTCTTCTTTACTAGGGTTTTCAAATGAAAACCAATCAAAATTCCAAGTACTTGAATTTTCTTGAATTCAAGTTCAATTGGTTTACCCTTGACCAATTTTGTAGCGACAAGAGCTTTTGACTTCTTGTCTTTAGATTCCTTTCTTTACTAATGCTTTAGGTACCTACCCCGGGGACTTTATATAGGAATCTCTCTACTGCCTAAGTCTTAAGCATCCGCTCATGCTTTTTGGATTTGTACCAAAATCCCTTTAAGGATAGGTATACACTTATGTTTTACCTTCCACAGACTTAATTACCATTTTCACGGTTACAGACTACATTCTTGGAATTTCTTTACTCTGTTCAGACTTGGAACAGCTTACTCTTTTTCACAGTTTTCCATCGAATAAATGGAACCTGAGTGAATAATTTCCCAAAAGGAATTTTATTGCCAATACTTGGGCAATCTTCAAAGTAGTTCCAATCGCATGTTCTTGGATAATCATGGCCAAGCTTGATCAAGTCTGGTTGATCTTGTGACTAAAATAAAGAATAAATCTTTATAATTAAGATCTCCTAACTATCTAAAGCTTCTTTGCTTACCTGCAGGATTTTTAGAGATCTTTTCCTTACTCAAGTCCAAGCATACACTAATGCCTCTTAGATTCCAAACCTAAGAATCTTTGATATACCTTTGGGTTATATCACTATTTGGACTTAACTAACCAATACTGATGGTTTGGGAATTGTTAAGGAACTACTTACAAAGAGTGTGAAGAATTTCATTCTCAATACTTGAAAGAATGCCATTCTTCAAAGACTTGAGATTCCTTCTAAGGAATCAAATAACTTGAGCAAATGATTCATCTTGGAATCTTTTGCATTATTAAAAGAACATTTGAAAGAAATTCTTTCAAATAATATCCAAAAATTTACTGATTCAATTGTATTCATTTCCTGAGTATCAAACTAGAGACTAAATATCACCTTCTGGATATGGTTTCCCATGCCACTATGAAAGTTTAAGTTGAACTTTCATTTATGTGATATCGACTTCTATTCTTGAGTTTGTGTAGCTCAGTGATGAGTAGCACCTCCTTTAATGTCAATCCGGGAAGACATGAGAATGGTATGAAGACCACGAGCAAGCGGAAGCACAAGTGCGTGAGTGAGAAGCACACAAGCATGCACACACATACACGCACACGCACGCGCACGGCAAGAACAAAGAGAGTAAGACAATGGAATCACTTCTATTGCAACAAAGTTCCCATACAAGCTCCAACTACAAGAAGCTAGCCCAAAAATGAGCTCTCTAGCTCTATTTATAGTTTTTGACTAGCTTTGGCCCTGTCCAGACCTAGTGTCCGGCCTAGTTAAAAATTAGGTTCCAAGGCTTATTTGAGGGCTCAAACGGGATCTAAAAATTATGAAAGTTGGCAGGCAACTACTTCTAAGGCTCCTCAAGCTTGAGGACTCCTCGGCTTGTACAGAATGGAGCTACAAAAAGGTGAAAATGGTATTTACAGGGGTTTTTAGTGATGAGAATCACTTTCAACTAGTGTAATGGTTTTGAAAAAATAAAGGGTTGCCTTAGTGCTAGATCTGCTTGTATGCTCGTACTTGCCTTGCTTCTTCTCGTATATAGCCAACACTCTCCCCCCCCTAGCGTCTGTCGCCTCTGACAGACCTCTGCTCCACTGTTTGATCAATGTACTCTTGCAGGAGGTCGGTTGCCACTTCTTGTTCCTTGATGCGTAGTCCCCGAACCAAGTCTCTTTGGAGGTCTCCCAATTGACTGCACCCGGTATGTCCGGTTGTGGTGTTGTGTAGAGTTCTGAGTGCATGGTTTGTTCACATGCGAATAGATGGAGCAGGTGGGTTGGGCGTGGTGCGAACACTTCTGAGTGTGGCTCACAGAACCCCGTGGTAAACATATCGTCGAAAGTTTGCTTATAGCAGGCAGGGAGATATCTGATGCGTGCGTGCCATGCATAAGCAACTCGTATGCTTGGGGTTGTGCTCATATCATACAGGAGGTCATAATTACCATTGATGAAGCCGGGAATCGGAGGCTGAATATGGCATACATTGCGGAAAGTTTTGAGCACCACCTGCATCATATCGAATACCTTGAGCATCATTTGGGCAGCCACATCTGGCATGGAGTGGAGGCGTGGCAACCAATGTCTGATGGTTGCTATCATGTAAGATACTGTGGGGGTGCCGGTTGGGGGTGCAATGGCGGGGTAATTAAGCCATTCTCTACAATTTACATTGTTCTGAACCTTGATGGCAAAGGCTTTCCATGATCTTCTTCTTTGTACTGGCCCATAACAAGGGTTATACTTCAAATGCATGGGAGCGTGATCCCATGTTCTAAGCATTTCCGGATATGTTTCAAGTAATCTTTGCCTCCAAGTAGGTTGGAATATTGCCCCTTTTCTGGCTGCCTCTGGAATGTCCTCGGGTTCGAACTGTGTTGCGAACGAGGGGTACTTGTTGGTTATGCGTTTGATCTCAGCATTGTAGTCCGCCAACAATATGAAATAAGGTTTGTATTGTAACTCTGAGCTAGTTATCAACCGCCTAGGAGCCAAGTTCGAGAAATATTCAGACTTGAGTATGGTCTCCTCTATGGCTTTCATGGCTAGCATCTGAGTTGCAACACGCTCTTCGTGAGTGTGGCCCATCTCCTCGACCTGCTTCATCCATGCTGACGGGGGTTCCTCATAGGTATCCTGTCCTTCCTCCGTAATTCTGCCTCCTGGAAGGGGTTGAGGCTCATAATTGTCTTCAAATGTCTCCTCCACTGGAATGACTACTGTGTCTTCTTCTATGGTTTGATCAGGTGAGGAGGGAGGTCGTTCATACTGTAACAATTTAATTTTTAGTTCTGCCACCTGTTGCCGTAGCTCAAGTACCTCATTGGTTACGAGTAATTCTGGCTCTGGTGAGGTTGCAGCGTTGGTCATCTCTTTAGGTTCGCGTTGGTGTGGTGTAGGCACTTGGGCTTTCTGTAGGTCTTTGACTTGGTCAGCAAGCTGATCATGTGCTTCTAAGAGATTGGCATAGGTTTCCAATATTTGTTGCATGTTTTCTGAGGGGATGGCTTGGAATTTAGTAGGGTCGATGGGTGCTCCTGGAGTATTTTCCATGGCTGCTTCGAGGTTGTCTTGATTTTGTTGCTGCAGTCTTTTGTTTTCTTCCTAAGCAGCTGCTAAATGGCGTCGGAGGAGAGCCATGTTTCGTTGTAGTCTAGCATTGCGGGCTAGCTGATCTCTAAGTTGTTCTTCGGTTGCCCGACTCTTCTCCGTATGTGTGGACTCAAGCTCCACTTGATATTGTTGGAGGGTGGTCACCTCCCACTGTAATTCCGTATTAGACGACTCCAAGGCAGTGACACGTGCCTGGAGGTGGGATGACAAAGTACAAAGCTCTTTATTGTTTTCTTCTAGTAACCTGTATTCCTGTTTAAGTTGGGCAGCAGCTTTGAGCATGGTGTTGAGTGCATGACTAAATGAGTTGGGTGCAGGGGTAAGGTGGACGATGCAAGGGGTCGGGAGATGGGAAAGGGAAAAGTGGATGTTGTGCCTACCGTGTTTGGCAATGGTGATGTGAGTGACGTGACACGTGGTGATGTTGGAAGAACCGTGGTGGTGGGTGATCCTGTGGATGGTGAGATGTCCATGGGATCGGACGTGAGAGTGTGTGATTCGTGCACTGTGAATACAGGAATGGTGGGTGGTGTGATAGTGGTGGCAGTGAATGTGGGGGAGTGGGGTTGGGAAAGGGACTTTTTATTATAATTATCCACTTGTTGGAGTATATTTACAAGGTTTGTCCAGAATGACGGTTGTGTGATTTGGGTTGAGCATGAGGCGGTTACTAGGGAAGTGGTGGTTAGGGTTTGGGTGTGGGTGAATGGAAAAGGATGGGATGAGGTCTGGCTAGTGGCAAGTGGTTGTCCAAGGGCGGGGAGATAGGAAGGGTGACCTATTATGGTTTGATCGGTGGCAGGATGACCGGTGTGAGGTTCAAAAATTTGGGTGGAAGTGATGGATGTGGGTAGTGGGAAGGATGTAAAAACAGAGGTGTGTACAATGGTTTCATGAGGGTTGGATATTGGTTGTTCCGAAAGACTAGTGGAAAAGGGTTCTGAGGGTTGAATGGGAGGTGGCGGTGGAGATGGTACCTGTGTAATTACATCTTGTTCGTCAGTGGGATTTGCACTCATCATGTGAACATCCTCGAAAACTGTAGTAGGCAAGGCAGTAGAGACCTCCATTTGAATCATTTTCCCTCGTCGTGGCCGTGTATCAATCCTTCGTTGATCATAGGTAGGGTTTTCCTGATAGACCATTGTCCTCAATGCTTCCCCGATCCCACATGTCTCTGCCAATAGGTTCAATGATTCCACAAAATGTGAGTCGACATTCTCATTTTGAAGCATTTGGTTCACTAGAGCTCTATTCGCCTCTTCTGTCATCTTGTGTCTTCTCTGCACCTGCTTGATTGTCCTGTATAGCCGTTTGAGTTGTGCCGTATAGGCAAGGGCCTCCTCTTCACTGTCTTCTGGTTCATTTCTTTGCGCACCTTCTTGAACTTGTGTGTTTGGGTCATGAGGATGTTGTGCCACTTCTTCCCCATGTACTCTGCTTGTCTCGCCCCGTGGCTGTTCTCTTTGGACTGATGCTCCCGGATCAACATCGTCAGGGGAATCTTCACTGTCTGATAGGGGGACTGTCTGCAGGAATCTTTCAAAATCAAAGTTTGGATCCTCTGTGAAGGTGGCCATGGATGCAAACTCTGCATCGGTAGGTAGTGGAGGGGCGGATGGAGCGGGTTGTACCACCTCCCCAGCTTGAACTCCTTGAAGATGGATCGTGAAAGGAGCGACCTGAGCTTCTGGTCGAGGAGAAGCTTCGGTCGTGGCTTCTTGAGGGATCATTACCTGGGAAACCTGGGAAAGCGATCCACGCATTTGTTTTGCCGGCTGGCTCCCTGACTTCCGCCCTTTGAACAGCTCCAATTGTGCATATTTTAGGGCTCTGGCAACCGGCACATCATATGCAAGACATCTATAGATGATTCTTGTAAGTGCACAACAGCCATGTAAAGTGGGCTTCCTCACTCCTCGTTTGCCTGCCTCATACACTTGGTCCAAGATCCATACAGGCATCTTGATGGGCAAGCTTCCAGTCTCTGCTAGATATAGCCCATACCATATTTTCTTGTGAGGTTGAGTGAAACGGTCCTGAGCGGGGAATGCGAAGTGTTGGAGGCACATCCGCAAAGGTATGGCGATGTTGGGGGTGAGGGCGCACATTTCTTTTAGCTTCTTGATTCTATTGCTTTTCATCGACTCAGGTATCAAGGGGTCGCGGTCAGAAGGTACATGCGTGCCATACATCTGAAGTGCCTCCCTGATTAAAGTAACATTCAATTTGAACTTCCTCATTTCCTCCAGATTTGACAAGGAGGGCACCCAGAATGTGCCTAAATGATCCTTATCCCCTGTCGGCTTCAGCATGGCAATTAGGTAGTAGCACCTGAGGAAATCGGGTTTAGGCAGAGCTGCACTGAAATAAGTTTGTAATCCTGCTTTTTGCCAGATATCGTGAAGTGGAGCTGCATTTTGCAATGCTTCGAATTCTCGTGAGAAGAACTGGAAGGTCCACCACACTCCTCCACATTCCATCTTGGACTCCCAGATATGATCCCCGTCCCCCAAATCTCCTGGCATCTCGTTGAACCAGTGAGAATGCCCCTTTACTCTTTCGGTTAGGCCATTTGGTGGATCTGGGATAGGAATCCTCCGCACATTCATGAACTCCTCAGGTCGAGCTGTTGGTGGGGCCTCCACCGGCATGGCATCCCAATTGATTGGAGCACCAGAGCCTGCCTGAGAGCTTGTGCCTGCCGTTGTTGCCATGAGAGTAGGTTGCTTATCTGCTGGAAGAAGAAAGGCACATTAGTGCTGCATAGGAAACAAGACGTAATGGTGTTCCCTTCACAATACTAACATGACAATCCCGGAGGTCAGTGGTTAGTGGTGAAGTGTTTGTGATAGGTGTGAGTGGTGATTAGAGGTCAGTGTCATCCTAGATGCATACTTTGGTTATGCAATGGGCTCAGAATGCTCCTGTGTTAGAGTGGACGGATTTACAGAATTGGGTCAGGGGTTTAATACACAGTTTAATTCTCCACACTTTGACAGAGGATTCGTAGCTCTTAGAGCTAAAGACAGGTGAAGATTTTCGGATGAGAGTGTGATGCATTTGGGACCTTTTGGGTACCCATTTCCATACATGCCTAGGGTTGATGGGAGTGGAGACAGTGAGTGGTGTAGGCATCTTTTCGTTTTCTGAGTTGTTGGCCACGAGTGCTTGTGAATGTTGCTTCATCCTAGTGCCTGAAGGTGAAGTAATTTGGGCTTGTAAGCAGGCCTTGGGCACCCATATCTGTCTAGCGTTAGGGATGGCCTTCATTGACCGCTTCGGAACCCAAATAGAAATGGTATGCCTAGGGGTTATCCTAGAGGGCTTCTTCACTTTGTTCCTTGATGTTGAGGCTCGTTTCTTGTCTCCTTGAGAGTCTGCTATTAGAGTGGTGGGTTTTCCACCCTTGCGTATCCAGATCTGCTTCGCGCCACGAGATGCTCCATGTTGCACGGGTTGGCACTCCTGCCTCTTGATCAGCCGCCTCCTTCGTGTTGAGTGATGTTCGGTCTGCTCGTTTAGCATCTTCTTTGGATCAGTTAGGAACTCTTTATTGGCTCCTGTACCTTCAGTACGATTGAGAATCCTCTGCACCATAGAAGTTTGTACAAGAACAACATTGTTATCTTCATGTGGATTCCTAGAGGGACCAGGAGTTGGTGTCTGTTCTATTGGTTTGAGTGCTTGATTTTCTAATTCAATCGTGAGACGGCTTTGGCCTACCCAAGCTTGAAGAAGTCCACTTCTTAGGTTGAGGTTGACTGCGTGATCATAGATCCAGTCTTGGCCTAAGACAAGAGGTTCGGTCAGATCCTCGTCTTCACACACTAGCACTTTTGCTGGCATGTGGACCTCTTGCATGTAGAGGCGAAGATCCACCTCTCCCATGCAAGGGGTTTCCACACCTCCTAATCCTATCAGGTATGCTTCTAGGGGTTTTACCTCCAATTTCAACTGCTGGCAATAAGAAAGCCGAACTGCACTCGTGGCTGCTCCTGAATCAATTAATGCTCTCACTCTGGTTGTGCTGTCTCTTTGTCCTATTTCTAGGGTCACAAAAGGTCGTCGGTCCATTATCTTATGGGTACGTCCACCTGAAGTCTCACACATGGCCATGTGATAGCCTGGAGACTCTGGATTGTCAGTCATAGACTGATCCCTCCCTTGTCTCCTCAGCTTCATTCGCCTGATACGCTCTAAGGCCTCTGCCTGTGCTTCTTCTCGAATTCGTTTTTCCTCCTCTTTACGTTGCTTAGCAGTATTGAGTCGACTTAGCATTTCCTCCGTGAGGGGTTCCTGATACAGCTTGACTCTGCATCCGCTAATATAGTTTGGAAGAACATCCCCCTCTAGAGTGGCTAGTTGTACTGCTCCACTCGTGGAGATCCTATTGACGATCATAGGTCTGTAGCCTCTCTTTTCTAGCTTTCTTGCGTGTTGTTTCAATGTGTAGACTAAAACTAGATCTCCTGCTTTCAAGCCCTTATCCTTCACATGGGCATCAAAGTATGCCTTTTGCCGTTTCTTTGCAGCATAGATGCCTGCTGCTGCTCGTAGCCTCGTCTCACCTAAATGTTCTAGATCAAAGATCCTAGAGGACAACTCATGTCCATTCCACTCATGCTCTTGTGCTACTCTTAGAGCTGGAATTACGAATTCTAATGGTAGCACCGCATTCTGTCCGAAGACCATCTGAAATGGGGTGGCATTGAGTACCGTTTTGTAGGCAACTCGGTATGCCCAAACAGCATGATGAAGTTGTTTGTCCCAATCAGAGCGTTTATTATTTACAAGTTTCGTCAATACGTTACATAGGATCTTATTCGTGCTCTCGGCTTGTCCATTAGCTTGTGGGTGATAGGGGGCAGACTTCTTATGTATCACCATGAATTCTTGAAGGATATTTTCAATGACCTCATTCAAGAAGTGCGTACCTCTATCACTAACCAACTCTATTGGTAACCCATATCTAGTGAACACATTTTCGAATAAGAACTTATCCGTCGTTTGAGCATCATTCTTTGTCGTGGCTTTTACTTCCACCCACTTTGTAAGGTAATTTGTGGCTACAATAATGTATTCGGCATGGGAGTTTCTAGCTGGGGGGTTGATGGGACCTACAAAGTCTATACCCCACTTTGAAAATGCACGTCCTCCCATCATTGGCCTTAAAGGCATTTCATCTTTTCTTATCGGATGTTGGGCACGTTGACATGTGTCACATTTCTTCACATAAGTATGTGCATCCATATGAAGAGTGGGCCACCAAAGTACTGAGAATAGAATGGTTTTAATTACTCTGTCAGGCCCAAAGTGTCCACCTGCAGCACCGCTGTGTGCAGTTTCTAAGACTTTCAAATAGTCTGATTCATGAATGCACAGTCTTAGGTAACCATCCTTGCCTCTTCGATATAGGTTGTCTCCTACTAAGGCATAGTCTTGAGCCTCCTGCTCCATGCTCCGTTTTCTTGCAAGACTAGCCTGATTGGGTAATGTTCCCGATCTCATGAACTCGACCAATGGAGCACTCCAATCTGGGATTACTAACACGTGATAAAGAGTGGCATGTTCCACTGGGGGTCTCTTCTGGCACATTGGACAATTGTGGATCCACTCTTGTATTTCTTTGTCCATGCTAGGCCAATACACTCCTAAGCGTCTTAGATTCTGCAATGTTCGTTGTTTAGAGTAGTGATTTCCTAGCGTTCCCTCATGGGCTTGTTGCAACCAACTAGTATGTTCATCGTCCTCGACACAACAAGCTAATACACCCTCGGTGTCTTGCTTGTACATACTTCCAGCCAATATTTGATACTTTAGTGATTTTACAATTTCCTCTTTGCTTGTTTTCACATTCTTATTTGCAGGCCCGAAGGTTAGGACTGGTACCAACTTATTTGCCCATTTAGGAACAACTTCTAAATTGAACAGATAAGCGTCGGGCAATTCATCAGACACTCCTTGCAGTGGCTCTCCTGAAGTGATGCGAGAAAGATGGTCTGCCCTAAGATGGGTTCTACCTTTCCTGACAACAACTTCAAAGTCGTATTCCATTAGTAAGAGGAACCATCTTACTAAGCGGCCTGTATTGCAAGGTTTATTGACCAAATATAGTAAAGCTTGATGATCAGTGAAAAACTTGAACTTATTGGCCAATAGATAGTGTCTAAACTTCTTCACAGCATATACCATGCCTAAGCCTTCCCTTTTCGTTGTGGTATAATTCCGTTCAGCTGCATTTAATTGCCTACTAGCATATGCTATCGGCAAATCTAGGTTTCCCTCACTTGTGGGTTGTGCTAGCACACATCCTATTGCATGATTGGAGGCATCTACATGGACATGAAAGGTTTTGCTCCAATCCGGAGTAGTCAATATTGGTGCTGTGCACAAACGTCTTTTCAGCTCGTTGAAGGAATTCTCGCATTCCTCATTCCACTCAAAATTTGTTAACAACCCATAAAGAGGTTTAGCTATGATGGCATACATGTGGATAAACCTACGGTAATATCCACAGTGGCCCATAAAGGCTTGTACCTCTTTAACATTTCTTGGTCTTGGTAACTCTGCTATCGCTCTTACCTTGTCTTCATCTGTTGAAATTCCATTCTTAGAAACAATGTGACCTAATATCTTACCTTGTCGTACCATGAACACACACTTCTCTGGATTCAGACACACTCGATAATCTCTACACTTGTTGAAGATTTGTCTGAGCTCAGGGATGTGGTAACTTCTTTCTTGGGAATGAGCGCATAAATCATCCACATATACTTCTAAGCTCTTTCGCAAGAACTATTTGAAGACATGGCACATGAGCCTTTGGAATGTTGCAGGTGCATTGGTGAGCCCAAATGGCATCACACGAAATGCAAAGATTCCCCATTCTGTGGCAAAGGCTGTTTTGTGTTGATCTTCGGGGGCAATGGCTACTTGGTTGTATCCTGAAAATCCATCAAGGAAGCTATAGACTTCCTTGCCTGCAACACGCTCCAAAAGATGTTCGGTGATTGGAAGTGGATAACTATCTCTGATCGTAGAGGCATTAACTTTCTTAAGGTTAATGCACACTCGCAATTTCCCATTCTTCTTGGGCACCACTACAATGGGGGACACCCATTCAGTGTGCTCAATCTCATAGATGAATCCAGCTTCAATCAGCCTATCAATTTCCTCCTTTATTTTGGCTGCATAAGTGTCATTATATGTGTAGGGCTTTTGTTTGGTGGGCTTGGCATCAGCAGTCATCGGAATCGTATGAGAGCAAATCTCTGGATCTACTCCTTTCAAGTCTCTATAGTGCCATGCGAACACATCCCTATATTCCCTTAATAGAGCTACAAGCTCTGCTTCTTCTTTTGCACTTAGGTCATCTCCTATGTACGTACATCGTTCTTCGTTCCCTTCAATGGTCACTACAATTTTTTTGGTCTTTTCTTTATTGTCATATGCTTCTCCTATAATGGCCTCTCTCTTAGGCATCCGTACCAAAATTTTTTGGTCTTCCACTTCATATTTCTTGAAATTTTCTGGTACTTCAAACAATGATTCTTCCTCTTCTTGTTTCACTGCTTTTCTTTTCTTTTTCTTTTGATCTCCTTCATTTTTTTCCTTTGAATTTATCGTTTTAATACTCGTGAGGGGTTCTTCTTCTTTTTGGGTTACTACTCCTATGTCTTCTAAATAGTGTTCCTCCGAGTCAAAGTAAGTATCCATCACAATGGATTCTAGGTCATCGTCATTCTCTTCTTCTTCTATGAACTCCCTAGGATCACATTCTTCCAACAGGGGCTGACACATGAACACTGAAATATCATAACCCTCCTCATCACAATGAGGTGTCCATTGTTCTTCATTGACTGCAATGTCCATGGTAGCTAAGATTTCTGCCCAACCATGAGGCTCAAATTCCTCATCTGGAAATATCATCGGTGTATAGGCTGGGTCTTTTATTGGTCTATCTCCTGGGGAAGTTCCTTCTTCTCTCGCTTTTAGGCGCTTTTCTTCTTCCTCCGCGACCTTGCACATCCACAAGTGAGTATCTTCATGCGGCCATGATGGTTCAGGTGAACTTTCAGAATGCACGGAGATAGAATCTTCTTTCGCTTTGTGGATAGGATTCCACTGTAGGGGTGGTACATCTCTGAAGGTGTAATCCTTCAAATTGACCTTGGTGGTGACCCCTAAGTGCTGTAAGTACAAGGAGTTGGTTCCCCAATCCTGTACTATTTGCAATTGTCGTAGGAAGGGTCTTCCTAGGATCATCTCGTAGACATTATTTTTCTCAAAGTCACATATAGCAAATGTATGTTCAAACTCTACACCACAAGTGGTTAGAGTTATCCCTTCAAGCAATCCTAGAGGTCTTTCAAAATGACCATCTGCCATTTGAAGTTTCATTCTCGTTGGTCTTAAGGTGGGTTTGCCCCATCGCTTCCACAAGGAGGTGGTCGCAATAGCAACACCATCACCCGAATCTACAATTGCTTTGGTTGTGTAACCTTGATAGGTGATTGGAAGATAAGTATTACCTTCTTCACATTCACTCATGTCTCCTATCTTGTCGAGAGGTATCTCTGGAACTTTTTGCTTAGAGCCTACTTTTGGTATATTGGATTCAAGTTCTGGAACCTGATCCTTCACATGATTCCAGAGCTCCGGTTTTGCCTTGAGGAGCTCCTCTACAGTGAGATGACATTGAACCTTTATGTTCTTCACAACATCAGTGTTTCTCGGAATCACTGAGTCTTCATTTCTCACCAATATTGTGGGAGCTCTGATCTGGAGAGATTCAGATTCCCATGTGCCAGTGAAATGAGGCAACTCTTGCAAAGAATTAGATTCAAAATCTAATCTCTCATCCGCTTGTTGCTCTGTTTGATCTCCATAGATAGACGGAATGTCTTGGGGAAATTGTTCATGAAGATCATCAATCTCAGGAATAGGAGGGGAATTACCCTTCTCCTTGGCCCAATTCTCTTCTTGTATTTCCCGCAAGAACTCTTGAGAGTACTGTTGAATTGAAGGAGGTATTCCAGCATCCGTGGAATTAGGAACATAAGCTCCCATTGATGGTGAGCTTCCCCTTTCAACAACTGGTTGAGCCTGTGGAGGTAAAGAAACTTGTGATTTGTTTACCAACTGCTCTAATCTTTCTAGTAAGCCTTGGAAATGCAAATCCGGCTTGACAGAGTTTGTCTGATTGAACTTTTGACTAGTCTCAAGTATAGCTTGAGCTTGTTCTACCATTTTCATGCACATTTTCATCCGTTCAATCTCTAAATCTGCTCTAGGGTAACTCTTGTCTAGGTTTGCAGCTGTTGGCCCTTCTTGAAGTCGAGCCTGGTAGGCCTTGAACATCATTTCCAAGCCTTCAGGAGTGGGATCAGCTAATACTGATCCTACTCGGGGTGGTGGGTGGGTTACCTGGGGTGTATTAGAGGGTGGAGGAATGGAGGGTAATGGGGATGGTAGCGGTGGAAGTGTGTGAGAGTGCGGTTGAGATGTGATCTCTATGATTTTTGCCTTGGTTTCTCTCAAGCTTTCTTCAAGTTCGTTTATCTTTTTTGCCCATTGCCTTTTCATTCTTTCACGACTATCCTTCCAGGCTCTAGTCCTCTTTTTGGTTATGCTCTCTGTTTCACTCACCTCGGGGCTCTTTTCCTGACCAACACCTTGGTTTTGTTGTAGTGCCTGGGCTCTTGTGATCACTTGCACAGGTGCAGTGGAAGTCACACTCCTTGTGGAGTCTACAACTAACCCAACAACATTGAGAGGAGTGATTTTAGGCATGTTATTAGGGTTCTTTGGGCACTCTCGTAGGAGATGTTCTTTCCCACAGTCTTGACAGAAACCCTGAATGGTTACTGGTTGAGGTTGTGTAGGGACATGCAGTGGACAATCACGTATAAGGTGATCTCCCTGGCATCTGAAGCATGGTCCTCTAGGAAATGGGGTTCGTACCTGCCTAGGTTGAGGTCTAGAGTTGGGGTTTGTGTACATGACATTAGCATACTCAGGTTCCCCACTATTTTCACTTGGGTCCTCATAATAGTATGACTCGTTAGGCTCGGGTGACTGCATGTAGTAAGCCTGTGGGCTATCAATATGTGTGGAGTCAAAACTATGGTCACTTGGATCGCTGTCTGATAGCAATGAGGTGACTGGGACTATGGCTCTATTTGGATTTTCTTCAGCAGACGCATATTTCACTGGGATTGCATTGGTGGGAGCAGGGGGTTGCTGTACTAGGACTGGTTGAGGTCTCTGCTGCCCTTGATACGGTGGCTAATAAGTTTGTTGTGGTCTGTTGTATTGTTGTGGTGGGTACTGATTCTGGTATCTACCCTGTTGTGGATATGGCTGAGGGTAATTTTGCCTAACAGTTTGTTTGTTATATGGGCAGTCTTGTGCAGTGTGGTTGGTGTACCTGCGCTCTATGGTGCAGTACTCGCTACTAGGATTCGCCTGGGGTTGAGCCATAATGGGACATACACTTGCCATATGGTCACCGCCACAATTGTAACACCGCTTAACTGGGGCAAATCTCGGAATTTGTTTGCTAGAGACACCTAGTTTTCGGGCTACCTTCTCTGCAAGTTCCTCGATGGATGTGGATTGACCAGATGTCAGGTTACTAGAGCTATCAGAATCCTTATAGATTTTTGATAGTTCTAATTCCTCACCTAGATTGTCCTCAATGTCTATGCACATGCTCACGCACTCTTCTATCGTTCTAGGGTCCTTCAGGTACACATATGACCTGAGCTTAGTGCTCAACAATCCATCTAGGAACAAGGCCACTTGTTTGGCTGGTGTGGGTAACTCCGGCATCGGGCATCTCTCCAGGTACTGCCTAAATCTTCTTCCAGCTAGTCTGACCGTCTCTTGAGGTGTTTGTTTGAAGCTATGAATTAGTGAGGAAGTGTTATGCCTGATTCCACTCTTAGAAAACTCAACGATAAATGCCTCTAAGAGCTGATCTATGTTTCTGAAATGCCTCTCGTTTAATGGTTGAAACCACGTAAGGGCAGTGTTCCTAAGGGTTAGACCGAAAGCGTTATATTGTGTGAATAGGTCCTCTACCTGTTCAGCTTTCAATACTTGCCGAAATTCTGCCACATGGTCATAAGGGTCTCCCGTGCCATCGAAGTAATTCTTCATGGACTTCACCAGTTGAGTTGGTCGTAGGGTCCTAGTGTGTTCTCTCGGCCTTGGCAAAGGAAAATCGTCAGCATTCCTTTGATTCCATGGGGTTCTATGTCTCTCAGGGTTCACTCTATTCCTTTCTGTTCCCGTTCTTTCTCTTCCCAGGGAGTTGGCAAAACTTACCTCAGGTTTGTCTCTACTTCTATCTCTTTGAGCTCCATGAGCTTGGGAGGTCCTAGCTCCTTGGTGACCAAAGGACACATTAGACCTTGGTTGGGGAAAAAAAAATTCACCCTTCCATGTGTAGGCATGTCTGCCAAGCTCGGTGACCATGAAGATTCTCTCTGATGCATTGTCTAGGTAGGTTACTTGGCCTGGGCTATCAGGGTCTTTAAACTCATAGATTGTGAGGGCACTCACTTCCTGAGGTTGAGCAGATTTATATCTCCAAAAAGCCTCATCGGTTTCTCGGTTTAAAAGCAGATCGATGCTTTTATTATCCTGTGGAATCCACTCTGGAGTCATGATTCTGGTCAAGACAGATTTACCACGGGGAGTTCTTGGCTCTCTCTCTAAGTTACCTTGCTCTATATCACCCATGTCGGTCTCCGCAATCACATTTCCAAACTCATCAGTTCTATCAGGAAGAGTGGTGACTACATATATAGTCCCCTCTTTATCTAGGTATGCTCCATTCTCAAACTTGACTGTCGGGTGGTCTAATCCATGGGGTTGATCGGGGTTCTTAATCTGGACCACCGATCTTCTCAGTCCGTCTTCGTAGATGTGAGCACCTAGACGATTCGTCCTGATATATTCCAATTGAGTCTTGTAAGGTCCCTCTGGCTTTTCTAGATAAGCCAACCCTGAACTACCTACTGGTTTCTCCATGTGATAGGACATCTCAGAATCACTTGTTTCTGATCTGGGAGTGTATTGGTAATCACTCAACTGCTGGGCCCAAGACCTGGCAGTGTGATTGACACTAGCTTCAGAAGATCTGAGGCTTTGTCTGTCTCGGCCCAAGTGTCTGCCTGATCTAAGGTTCATATGCCTGATTTATTTACCCCCTTGGACCCAAGCACACTCTGGTTGCAGGTTAATTTGCACCAATCACTTTGTTCTTTTGAGTTGAATATTATGTTTATGGTCTTGTCTGAAATCGTGTCGTCAGGAGTACTTAAGTGAATTTCCGCACTTGATGAGTGATCGACTCCAGTTTACCTTTTGTCCCTTAGAGTTTTCGCACTTAAGACCTACTTAATTCTTGCACTTGGTTGATTAATACTCTTGGACTTGATTCGTGCCTAACGTTGCCCTAATTAATTACCACACCTAAGTCGTACTTAGCCTAGGCTAGGAATTGACAAAGGAGGGTTGAGAGATTTTCCAACCTCAATTAGCTGGTTGACCAAACTGCTACACAAGCCCAGGAAGCCTTCTCCCAAGCTTGGTACTCACCCTTGCTCGCTTGCTTTGGATTGCCTTGAATGCACACAATGTTCCTCGAGAGGTCGCGATAGCTCGTGGAGTGTCGCGATACCTTGATGTGTCGCGATAGCTCGTGGGTGTCGCGATAGCTCGTGGAGTGTCGCGATAGCTCGCAAGTGTCGCGATAGCTCGTGGAGTGTCGCGATAGCTCGTGAAGTGTCGCGATACCTCGTGGAGTGTCACGATAGGTCGTGAGTGTCGCGATAGCTCGTGGAGTGTCGCGATACCTCGTGGAGTGTCGCGATAGCTCGTGAAGTGTCGCGATACCTCGTGGAGTGTCGCGATAGGTCGTGAGTGTCGCGATAGCTCGTGGAGTGTCGCGATACCTCGTGGAGTGTCGCGATAGCTCGTGAAGTGTTGCGATACCTCGTGGAGTGTCGCGATAGCTCGTGAAGTGTCGCGATACCTCGTGGAGTGTCGCGATAGCTCGTGAGTGTCGCGATACCTCATGAAGTGTCGTGATACCTCGTGAAGTGTCGCGATAGCTCGTGATATGGTGAATTTTTCAGTTCTGTCTAATGATCCTAGGAGCTCTAGGCCTGTGCAGTGTCGTGGTGCACTCAGAATCGTGATTGGGTGAAATTTTCGGAGTGTCGCGATAGGCCGAGCTCAACGCCTCGGGGACTGTGCAGACAGATTCTGTACCTGCTGAGCTTGCTGGAGATGATGATGGAGCTGCCACCTGCAAGAAACATGCAAAAAACACACCAAACAAGAACACACACGCTCGCTCTCTCTCAAACTCGCACACAACAAATGAGGAAATGATAAGGAAGAGGGAATATATAGTGGAGAAGGAGGTGGAGGTGGAGATGGAGAAGGAGGTGAAGATGGAGATGGAGATGGAGAAAAATCAGAAATTTACCGACTGCTTACCATTCCAACGCGTCCTCTCTACGTCTTACCATCACACGCTCGTCCTCAAAGCTCGAATCCCCGGCAACGGCGCCAAAATTTGGTGTAGCTCAGTGATGAGTAGCACCTCCTTTAATGTCAATCCGGGAAGACATGAGGATGGTATGAAGACCACGAGCAAGCGGAAGCACAAGTGCGTGAGTGAGAAGCACACAAGCATGCACACACATACACGCACACGCACGCGCACGGCAAGAACAAAGAGAGTAAGACAATGGAATCACTTCTATTGCAACAAAGTTCCCATACAAGCTCCAACTACAAGAAGCTAGCCCAAAAATGAGCTCTCTAGCTCTATTTATAGTTTTTGACTAGCTTTGGCCCTGTCCAGACCTAGTGTCCGGCCTAGTTAAAAATTAGGTTCCAAGGCTTATTTGAGGGCTCAAACAGGATCTAAAAATTATGAAAGTTGGCAGGCAACTACTTCTAAGGCTCCTCAAGCTCGAGGACTCCTTGGCTTGTACAAAATGGAGCTACAAAAAGGTGAAAATGGTATTTACAGGGGTTTTTAGTGATGAGAATCACTTTCAACTAGTGTAATGGTTTTGAAAAAATAAAGGGTTGCCTTAGTGCTAGATCTGCTTGTATGCTCGTACTTTCCTTGCTTCTTCTCGTATACAGCCAACAGTTTGATACAAAACTCATTATTATTGGTCAATCTTCAGATGTTACTAGAGTCCTTTAAACATATTTCACCAATCAAAATTATGTTTAAAGTCCAAGCATCTATTGATGATTGATCCAATAGTAATGTTACTGTGAACACAACTTTGAACTTTATAACTTGTTTAGGAGAAGTTCATGGATTGAAAATCCATTTCTTGGAACTTTCTATTCCTAAATGAAAAGTTCACACTTGCTTCAAGTCCTTAGGGACTTATATTATTTTCCTAAAGATTGCTTAGCTAGTTGCATCATTTACTAGAGATGCAACTATAGAACCTAACATCCTTTTATTGATGTCAAGGATCAATTGATGTTGAGGTTTAACCTTTGATTTCCATCACCCCTTGGGATGAAATCAAATGAAAAATTTATAAAAGCTTGGTACCTTTATATATTGGCAAAACATTTATATCCTAAAGAGGTTTTGCCTTCATCATTCCTTGGACCTATCATATAATATGAATTTATGTGTATTTTGGGAAGAGTTCATGAATCAATTAAGATCCTCTACTTGGAACATCTGCCTTCCCCAAAATAAATTCATCTTGAACATGGTAGGAGAATGATCTCACGTGAAATAGAAGGCTTGACTATTTCATATCTCAATTCCAAAAAGTCACTTACCGAGGTTTCATCATGAGATACAAATCTTGAAACCACAAAGAACCTTCTTTAAAACTTTCGAAATCTTCTAAATAGAAGAGTGCTCATGAAACTTGGAAATATAGTTGACTTTCTCATCCAACCTTGGGATGCTTGAGAAGTTACATAAAGTATAACTAATCAAGTAAAGCTTAGCCGCATGACTTTCTAAGTACATCTGGGACTTAGAGTCATCATACATCACAAAAGAGTTTGCAAGTAATTAAATTTTCTTGGTTATCAAGAAAATTTATTACTTAACTTTCTCCTAGTGCTTACTTATACCTAGCAAGACATCTATCATACTTAATTGTCATTAAGTATTTGTCTTTGATAGCGGAGTATCGACTTGGGAAGAAATCGACTAATTACTTGAGTTGCAAACTAGAACTAGTATGTCTTTGCAACTAACTAGTTCTTGGTCTTCCCTAATGTCAAACTGCGAGCTTTATAAAGTAAGCTAAATACTAAGAGATTACATTCTCATATCTACTTGCAAACAACATTCCATTCTATCATGCAAATGCATGTATCTACATGCAAAAGCATATGCTCACATGCGTATGCATGCATGTTCTTTGCATGCCCAAAAAATAATACAACAATCATGCATGAGCTTGATGCATGATTTTTTCCTTGTACTAAGAATGTATATCATGCAATCCTGATGCATGTATATCCTTTCCTTTGTCCTAATGCACTATGATATAAAAACATACCCTTGAGGTGCAATCGAAAACTTACTCAATGGAAAGGAAATATGTATTTAAACTACCAAAATACATTCTTTGATGCACAAGGATCTTTTTGAAATCAAGTCTTTTCTTAATGCAAGCTAATGCTTGGAATGAGAAATGGATTAATTCATTATTCTAATCTAGACTTAATCAATTGAAATCTTGGCTATTTCAATGTGCATCTAGGATTAAGTGTAGAATAATGAAAACAAAATATTCAAGCATTAAGGCCAAGCAAAAACTGGAAAATACTTAGCTCCATATAGAGCTACGTCCTTCCCTTGATCCTTTGGAAGAGTGATTCTCTCAAGACTTTGGTCCGAATTCAAAGTTGGTTTGACTTTGATCACCAAAGGCCTCCGGATCTTCACTCCACAGCTCCACTTCCTTTAGGCTTTGCTCAAACTTCAACTTTCCTCAGCTTGAACCACCACAGATATGTACTCGGGTTCGGTTGGGGAAATAAGCAAACTCCAAAGGTTAATCAAAATGAGATGATCTCGGCTCGGGATTAGCAGAGCAGAGATATGATCGAACTGTATAAGATATGCAGAGAAAGAAATCACGATAAACCTTTACTTCAATGGATAAGGCTCTGTGGTCCCTCTGCAAGGTCACGGGATCGATTCCCAGCGCCCTCTTAATGGAACTTCAGCTTTTTTGGACCGTGTCAGCTTCAGCGCTAACCCACCATAATGATACAGGTTCCTTGAATATTATGTTAGCGTCTGTGGCTTTCTGGATAGACGGACGCACTTCAACACAGAGGTTCTGTGTTCGATCACCCGCGGGCCTACAGGTTCCTTTTTAGCTCCTAACTGAGACCTTCGACAGCGCCCGATTGAGAGTACAAGTTTCTCCGACACGAGACAAAGGGCGCTCGGTCGTCTTGGATAGAGGAATGCTCTCTCGAACTATGGGCCAAGGTTCGAATCCTGTCGCATGTCGTCAACGCCCGTGGGCTCTTTGGTTAGGCGAGCGTCCTCTGAAGGGGGTGACGAGCGTTTGAATCCTCTCGTTCACAGAAGAGATGATCTTTTGGTACTCTCTTTGCTTATAAACTAAACCATGAGGATGATAGCGGTACGCATCTCTAGACAGCCGGGAGGAGAATTCGGAACAGAGATGTATGCACGCCAAGGATTCACGAGCAAGATGATGAAAGAGAGAGCTATGGAGAATGGCTCTGATACCAATGCAAGAGAATGAAGATTACGACCACCACATGCTTGAGAGATGACTCTCCTCCCAACCAAATACCTCCATATATAGCTTTCTCCAGGGGACTGCCTTCTTGGGCAGGTGGATACTAACCAGCCAAGTGTCAGCCATGTAACTACATGTGCGCCAAGTGTCCCAGTTAACTCGAGTTAACTCAAGTGGATGCTTCTAGAAGGCTCTAGAGCTCTTTGGGCAAAACACTCTCCCCATGCTCCCCATGGGGGTTGAACCCAAGACCTCCTCCTTCACATCCTTGAGACTTAACCACTAAGCTAAGTGGATCACTTGTTCACAAGAGCACAAGAACTCCTAGTAAGTCTAAACTCGAGATCTTTGGTCATACACACGGATGACCAAACGGTGTCCGATTTCAGATCTGTCTGAACCGGCCAGATCCTTGGATCATAGACTTACTTTATTACAACTGGAGGGGTTTCTTGGGCAATCTCTGGGAAGATGGTCTTTGCCACATTCAAGAAAAAAAGCTTGTATTGTGATAGACTGACCTTGACTCGGAGATGGTGGGTGGGGACAATCACAAAGGAAATGGTCGCCCTGACATCTAAAACATAGTCCTCTAGGAGCTTGTGGTCTTACTTGTCTCAATTGAGGCCTAGGGTTAGCAATTGCATACATGACATTGGAATATTCAGGCTCCCAATTTTGTTCCATAGGTTGTACCTCATATTGATACGGGTAAATCTCACTATGTTCAGGTGACTCTGTGTAATAAGCATGTGGACTACCTCCATGGGAGTAGTCTGAACTATGAGCATGAGAGTCATTATCTGGTACCAATGGGGTTAGTGGGACCAATGCTCTATTTGGATTTTCCTCTCCCATGGCATACTTGACTGGAATCACGTTGGCAAGAGTTGGTGGTTGGTTTTCCAAGACTGGTTGTGGCCTATATTGTGCTTGATATTGCTGTTGTGGTCTATAATATGGCTGTTGGTATTGGTTTTGATACCTACCTGGTTGGTAAGGTTGTTGATAATTCTGTCTAACAGCCTGCCTATTATAGGGACAATCTTGAGCCGTGTGGTTCGTATATTTTCTCTCAATAGTGCAATATGGAGCATTCCTTTCTCTCATGTTCTGGTTGTGCAATGGGCATACATTAGCCATGTGGTCACCTCCGCAAGTATAACACCGATTCAATGGAGTGACTCTCTGTGTTTGTTTATTTTGGACTCCCAGCTTCTTGGCAACTTGCTCAGCTATCTCCTCTATTTCCGTGGAGATTTTTGAAGTATGACTAGTAGAACTATCTGAATCCTTATAGAGTTTGGATAATCCTAACTCCTCACCCAAGTTATCTTCTATGTCAATGCATGTCCGCACGCACTCTTCTATGGATCTAGGATCTTTCAAGTATACATATGATCTTTACTTTATGCTCAGTAAGCCATCTAAGAACAAAGCCACTTGTTTGGCTGGCGTGGGTAGCTCTGGAGCAGGGCATCTTTCTAGGTACTGTCTAAACCTTCTACCTGCTAGTCGCACTGTTTCTTGGGGTGTCTGCTTAAAACTGTGGATCAAAGATGATGTGTTATGCCTGATACCACTCTTGGAAAATTCTACAATGAATTCGTCTAGCATTTGGCCTACATCGCGATAGTTGTGACTACTCAGTGGTTGAAACCAAGCTAAGGCAGTGCCCTTAAGAGTCAAACCAAATGCCTCATACTGGGTGAACAAATCCTCAACCTGCTCAGCTCTTAACACTTGTTTGAACTCGGCCACATGATCATAAGGATCTCCTGACCCGTCAAAATAATTCTTCATTGCCTTGATCACTTGAGTGGGTCTAAGGGTTCTTGGGTGCTCTCGGGGTCTAGGCAATGGAAAATCCTGTTCATCTCTTTGTTGCCTATGTGCTTGATGTCTCTCTCTTTCAGGTCTTTCATTTTCAAATCCTAACCTATTCCTGCCCACGGTGTGTGCAAAACTTACCTCAGGTCTCTCTCTAGTTCTTTCTCTCTGGGCTTCATGAGCGTGGGATGATCCTACTCCTTGGAGGCCATGGGAAACATTGGATCTTGGTGGAGGGAAAATCAATTCACTCTTCCAAGTATATGCATGTCTATCATGTTCTGTTACCAAGAAAATTTTCTCTGATGTGTTATCCAGGTAGACAACTTTGCCTGGTATCTCAGGATCTTTGAATTCATAGATGATGACTATGCCTAATTGGCTAGGTTGATCTGGCTTGAATCTCCAAAAGGCTTCCTCTGTTTCTCTATTCAAGAATAGTTCTATGCTTTTGTTGTCTTGAGGGATCCAGTCTAGAGTGATTACTTTGGTCAAAACTGACTTACCTCTAGGAGTCTGGGGTCCTTGTCCTACATTTCCTTGTTCTAGGTCTCCTATTTCGTTCTCAAGAATGACATTTCCAAACTCATCAGTCCTATCTGATTGGTTGGTAACCACATACATGGTTCCTTCCTTATCAATGTATGAACCCTCTTCGAACTTGACCACCGGGTGTTCAAGTCCAAAGGATTGATCTGGATTTTTGAGTTGGACCACTGATCGCCTCAGGCCATCCTCATAGATGCGAGCACCTAATCGGTTGGTCCAAATATACTCCAACTGTGTCTTATAGGGACCTTCTGGTGTTTGTAAATAATCAGTTCCTGAGCCACCTACAGGTTTCCCCATGCTAAAAGACATTTCTGAATCACTTGTGTCTGAACTGAGTCTGTAAGGATGACCACTTAGTTGTTGTGCCCAAGACTTAGCTGTATGGTTGAGACTAGCCTCAGAAGATCTAATGCTTTGTTTATCCTTGCCTAGGTGTCTACCAGACCTCAAGTTCATAAGCTTTGTCTTCTAGTCCCAAAATTCCCCTTTGTATTGCTCAAAATCCCTTGGGGCCCCTTTGGTTTCCTAGTCCCACTGGAGGGTCAACTTCAAAATATCCTATCTGAAAATCAACGAGCTTTCCAACGAGCTATAGAGCTCAAAAAATGGACTTTGGATGAAAAAGTTATGTCAATTCAGGCTCCTGGGGGTCAAAACAGGCAAACAGGACCTTTTGGAAAAATTTGCGATTTTGTAAATCTCAAGAGAATCGCGATTGTGAAATCAGAGAATCGCGATGTTGTGAAGTCAAAAAATCGCGATGTTGAGCACAAAATCGTGTTTTTGAAAATCACGATGTTGAGCACAAAATCGTGTTTTTGAAAATCGCGATGTTGAGCACAAAATCGTGTTTTTGAAAATCGCGATGTTGAGCACAAAATCGTGTTTTTGAAAATCACGATGTTGAGCACAAAATCATGTTTCAGAGAATCGTGGTTCACAAAATCGTGATTCACAAAATCGTGTTTTAGAGAATCGCGATTTTGAGCAGGGAATCGTGTTTTCACAAAATCGTGGTTCACAGAATCGTATTTTGAAAATCGCGATTTTGTACCTTGGATGAAAATCGTGTTTTTTAGAGAATCGTGTTTTAGAGAATCGCGATTTTATCTTAGAGAATCGTGTTTTCACAAAATCATGTTTTCACAGAATCGTGTTTTTGCTGAAAATCGTGATTTGTGAGAATCGCGATTTTGAGCAGAGAATCGTGTTTCTTGAAAATCGTGATTTTGAGCAAAAAATCGTGTTTTCACAGAATCGCCTTTTGCACAAAATCGTGTTTTTACTGAAAATCGTGATTGGTGAGAATCGCAATTTTGAGCAGAAAATCGTGTTTTCACAGAATCGTGTTCTAGAGAATCGTGATTTTGTCTCAGAGAATCGTGTTTTTCACGAAGTCGTGTTTTCACAAAATCGTGTTTTTGGCTGAAAATCGTGATTTTTGAGAATCGCGATTTTGAGTAGAGAATCGTGTTTTCTCAAAATCGTGTTTTTTGGGCTGAAAATCGTGACTTGTGAGAATCGCGATTTTGAGCACAACCACAGAATCGAGATTCTGAGAATGACCACAGAATCGTGATTCTTTCAGCAAGCTTTTAGGCGGAAAACAAAAAATCGTGATTTTTCAAAAAATTTTGAATTTTCACAGAATCGCGATTTTCATCACAGAATCGTGTTTTTTGGCGGGAAATTCAAATTTCTGAGCGCCGGCAATGGCGAGATCCATATGAGCAGAAAATCATGAAAAAAACACAGCGCTTGCTCTCCCTTGCACCTCCTAACTCCTTCCCACACAATAATGCATGAAAAATGGTATGAAAATGATGAAAATGCACTAAAAAACAAGAAATTTCTATGAAGAAGAAGATGGAAGAAGGTGGAGATGATGATGATGATGAAGATGAAGAGGAAAAAACAAAAAATAAACTGAAATGACAGTTTTTTTACCTTCCAACATCGCAAATCTACGATCTTACCATCACAACGCTCGTCCTCAAAGCTCTCTCCTCGGCAACGGCGCCAAAATTTGGTGTAGCTCAAGCGTAAGCATCACCTCCTTTACTTGTCAATCCGCGGAGATGTGAGGATCGGTATGAAGACCACGAGCTAGTGAAGGCACAAGTGCGTGAGTGAAAGCACACAAACATGCACACACATACACACACACGCGCACAAAGTAAGATCAAACAGAGGAACAATGGAAAGCTTCGATTGCAAAAGAGTTCTCTTACAAATGCTTTACTCTCTAACAAGCTAGCCCCAAAAATGAGCTCTCTAGCTCTTTTTATAGTTTTTTGACTAGTTTTAGCCCTGTCCAGACCTAGTGTCCGGCCTAGTTAAAAATTAGGTTCCAGGGCTTATTTGAGGGCTCAAACGGAGTCTAAAAATTATGAAAATTGGTAGGATGATAGTTCTAAAGATGCCTTGGCTTGAACAAAATGGAGTTATAAAAATAGATAATGGTATTTACAATGGTTTTTAGTGATGAAAATCACTATTTTTGTAGGGGATTCTTCTGAAAATTTGACATAGACTTCTTAGAGCTCCCTACTTGCCCCCTTTCCCTGTGTGTCCACCTTTTGATGTGTTTCCATGCTTTGTCCTTGACTTTGAGCTTCAACAACAATCTACCTGCCTTTTTACCTTTTGCAATTCCTCTGAATCCTTGACTTGGATCTTCAACAAATGCTCCTGCTTTTGTGAACCTGACTTGCAACCCTCTCTCTACTATCTGCCCAACACTTATCAAATTCTTTGTAATGGTAGGGACATAGAGTACCTTACTGAGTAGGTTGATGTTTCCATCACGTGCTTTGACATTTCCTATTTTCTCCACAAGATGTCTTGTATCATCTCCTGTTTGTACCTCATGCTTATTCCTTGGATTTTCTAAATCTGATAGGAGTGCCACATTTCCTACCACATGATTTGAACAACCTGAATCTATGTAGAAAACATGTTCATCAGATTTACTTTGTGGCATAGCCATGTTCATGCTCAATAATGAATTCTCTTTGTTTGAGTCTTCTTTGTAGTTATTGTAGTCTCTCCTTCCTTTGTAGCTTCCTTGATAGTTTGAATGATTGTAGTTGTTGTAGTTGCCATGATAATTGTTGAACCTTCCTCTTGAGTAGCCATAACTTCCTCTATTGTATCCTCTTCCTCTTTGATTCTTGGAATTCCTAAAGCAATTTTCAGTTGTATGATTAGTTAATCCACAAATAGAACATGAGTTGGAGACTTGGGATCTCCCCCTGCCTTGTCTATCTCCTCTTCCTCTACCTCTGCCATGTCTTCCTCTACCTGCATAGTTAGCTTGATATGTACCTGCTTCATCATCCACTTTCTTTGCCTTTCCTTTGTTATCTTTGGACTTTCTTTTATCAGTGTATAAAGTTGAAGATTGATTACCTTTAGAGCTTTCTCCATTTTTTATAAGCTTTGCCTCTTGAGTAAGTAGTTGTCCAATGAGTGTATTGAAATCAGGTACATGCATGTCCATGTACAAATCCATAGCTGTGGTGAATGCTTCCCACTTGTCATCTGCCTTCAAGCCATTGATGACCTGCCGTACAATTTGCTCTTCATCTATTACCTCTCCAATGCTTCCCAACTCATCTGCTTTGTCCTTGAGCTTTGTGACAAAATCAGTCACATTTTGTTTGGGAGCCTTCTTGAGAGTTGTGAAATCCAGCCATAGTTGATGCTTCCTAGCTTTAGTACTTGAAGAGAAGAAAGCTTCAAGTGCATCCCACACTTCCTGAGATGTCTTACAACTTCTAATGTGAGGCAAAAAAAAATTTGAGATAGAGTTGAGGAGATAAGACCTTGCAAGTGCATCCTTGGAGCACCATGATCTCAATCTTTCTTGCTCTTCTTGTGTTGGTTGACTTTTGTTCCTGAAACTTGGCATTAACTTCATCTCCAGCCACATAACCATATAAACTTCTACCTTGGAGATAAGTTTCCATTCTTAATGACCAAGCTGAGTAGTTACCTTTGTCCAATTTTTCAATTGATGAAGGAAGTCCATCTGCCATGTTGTCCAACCTTGCTCTGATAGCACTGTGAAGAGATGGATAGGTATGTGCTTGAAGATGAAGAGGTGTTGCAAATTCCTTGATCTACACCAACCAAATGAACTCCAGGAATATATGGTGGGGTTATCCTGCCAATGGATGTATTAGACACCCTATGTACCTTGGAAGATCACTCACAAAAAGATAGATCAAAACAGATAAGTTGGAGTTAGCGCAGAGGTGAAGAACTTGCTATTTTGGTTCATACATGTGTCCAGTGTTTTGCATAATTCTCTGAGCACAGCAGCAATTAACTTAATTCCTCTTGGGGAAGTCTAGCTAACTTAAAGAGCTAACTTTAAAGAGTAATCTCATCAAAAGTAATGAACCACACACTGAGAATGATGTTTAGAAAGTGATGACATCATCTCGATTTTCACGGGCATCTACAGTTTGAGGCCAGTGAGCCGAAAAATGAACATAACTCCAGATTTAAGAATCCAATGATTATGAATATTTGTATCTTTATACCAAATAGTAAGCTGAATCTAACAAGATTTAAATCATTGAATTTGGGTAAGTACACACTGAGAAACAGCTCTGACAAGATGAGTAAAAAAGTCTGGTACCTGACAGAGAAGTGAAAATGCACAGATAGTGTTGACTTCAACTAAACATAACTGAAGATTGAAACACCCAAATGAAATGAAAATTTGTGAGAATATATTAGACTTATAGAGCTAACATTAACAAGTTAAATCACTGAAAATGATGCACCAAGCATAGAGAAACCACCTCTGCAGTCTGACTGCAAAAACTGAGAGATATGGCAGTGAGTAGTACACTTCACAAGAACATGGAAATATGAACTCAAACAATCATGAAAATGAAAGTATATTGATTGTACAATACAATGGACTTACTCATACATATGTGTGCCTTGTAATCACACCTTGATATGGCATAAAGCTCAGCTCTTGGAGGTCTTCACATAGGTCTCTCTAACCACGACTAAAACTGCCATCTATTTATAGTTGAGCTTGGGAGGCTAACTTTCCTCAATCACTCTCCAATCAATTAGTGATTGATTTGATTCTCTACTATAGATGTCATGAAAAAAGCTTGTTCATTAACAAGACTGCAGAAAATTGCCACGACTCAACTAGAACTAAGCTACAGTGATATTAGAACACCTCTATAATCATCAGTAGCTTAGCAACCTTCTGAAACTGAAAACTTTATAACTGTATTTAGTGAAAACTGAAAATTCACTTTACATAAAGCTTTGCGTTTCCTTCAAGCTTCAATTCTGAACTTATTTACTTCAGACTTTACACTACTCCATTTGTTTACAGTTAAATAATCTTTCCGTTACTTAACTGTGTCAAAACTATGTTTTGAACTCATCGAAATTTCACCGGAACTTCACCAGACTATTACCGGAATGTCACCGTAATCTTACCGGAATCAATTGCAATTCTGTTTGTAATTACTTCAAATGATTGTTGATGAAGTAAGGAAGTAATACCTGAGCTTCCTTCAGTAAATGAACTCTTTCTGAAGTTTAAGAAAAAACTTCACCAGTTCTGAATGCCTTTTTACGGTCAGACTTTGTACTGTCCTAGCTTCAAGATGAGCTATCATCATGAAAATCTTTACACTGTGTTACGAGATCTAACTCTGAGAAGTACCGGAAAATGTTTATTGAGAAAATTGTAACTGTTAACTAACTTTCACAGTAACATGAAATTACTCAGATTTCTTCACATATGAAGAATGCGCTCAATTTTCCACATGAACATGTGTTTTCTATTAGAGAAGATGTGTACAAAATAGCTTGGCCTCACTTTGCTCATAGCTATGGAAAACTCTCCTACTCTGAGTAGTTATTCCTTACCATCTCTCTCAGATGAATACCCGACAATTCAGGTTCTATTATTCATCTCTATGTACGCAATCTCTGGCGTCTTCTATATCACTATCCTCAGTTTCTATATGCGCTCTTCTCACCTCTCATTTTCTTCTCACCTTATGTATTTCGGTTCTATGCTCTCTCTTATATACATTTTGATCCGAGATTCAAACTCGTAATTCTGGAAGTTTCTACACCTTATATTACAAGCGTGAATTTGTCCTTTCACTAAGGCTTGATTTTCCTGGATGTTTTGTTTCTGCTTCTCTTTGTCTTTCTTCGTCGTTATGTCTGTTTGTATGTCAAATTTTTGAGTGATTCTTCAACAGCTCCCCCTCAATCACTAATTTGCATTCTCTGATTTTTCATATATTCTTCTTTTCTTTTATACCTGCCATTTCTTTGAATCTGCTTGTCTTTACTCCATCCAAGCTCCTTGTCAGAATATCTGCAATCTGATCTTTTGTAGGAGTGAATACTAATTCAATCTCTTTCTCCATTACCTTTTCCCTCAGGAAATGATATTGAATCTCTATGTGCTTTGTTCTTGCATGAAATACTGGATTTGTTGCAAGATACAACGAGCTCATATTATCTCCATGTATGATAGGTATACCTTGATCAATACCCATGCTTTTGAACAAGGTCTGCATCCATATCACTTCTTTCACTGCCTCCACAAGTCCTTTATATTCTGCTTCAGTTGACGATAAAGCCACTATGTGTTGCTTCTTTGAACACCAGCTTACAAGCTTATCTCCTAGATATATCATATACCCATGTGTTGACCTCCTATCATCTTGACTTCCTGCCCAGTCTGAGTCACTGTATGCTCTCAGCTTTATATCTGACGTATAAGGATAATATAATCCTTCCTTTATAGTTCTTTTGATATATCTAAGAACTCTTTGTCCTGCAACCCAATGTTGATCCTTCGGACAATGCATGAACTGTGAGAGAACTCCCACTGCATAACTGAGATCCGGTCTTGTTAGCATAGCATAAATCAAGCTTCCCACTAATGACTGATATTTCCTCATATCTTTAAACTCTGCACCACCATATTTGCTGAGTTTATGATTTACTTCAAGCGGTGTTGAAGCTTCTCTGCAATTGTCCATGTTAAACTTCTTCAGTAAGTTTAGGAGATACCTTTCTTGTGAAACATATACACCATGATTTGTATATGTAACTTCCATTCCAAGAAAATATGATAATTTTCCTAGATCACTGATCTTGAACTCTTTTTCAAGCAATCTCTTTACCTCTTTGATTCCTTCATCTGAGGTTCCTGTGATTATTATGTCATCTACATAAATACAAATGTAGATCATACCTTCATCTGTTATCTTAACGAGTAGACTTGCATCAGCTTTCAAACTTTTGTATCCAAGGTCATTGAGATACTTCACAAGTCTATAATTCCAAGCTCTTGGAGCTTGCTTCAATCCATAGAGAGCTCTTCTTAATCTACAAACATGATTTGGGTAATTGGAACTTACAAACCCTTCAGGTTGTTCCATGTAGACTTCATCTGATATATATCCATTCAAAAATGCATTCTCTATATCCAGCTGACTTAGCTTCCATCCTTTTGATGCTGCTATAGCAATCAATGTCCTTATGGTTGACATCTTTGCCACCGGACTAAACGTCTCATCATAATCTATGCCATGCATCTGAGCATAGCCTTTGACCACCAATCTAGCTTTGTATCTGGCTATCCTTCCGTCTGCAAGTTTTTTAACTTTGTAAACCCATTTATTTCCAATCACTTTCTTACCATTTGGTTTTGGAACAAGTTCCCAAGTCTTGTTCTCTTCCAGCGCATTGAAATCCTCCTTCATTGCTTCTTCCCATTGTTTCTTACCTTTTGCTTCACCGTAATTCTGAGGTTCTTCATCTTCCTTTACTAAGTGAGCATAGCTTTTCTGAGTCAAATAAGAAGTGTCATAGGAATACCTTGTTGGTTGTTTCCTTACTCTGTTTGACCTTCTTAGCTCATATTCTTCATGTGTATCTGAATACACATCTTTATCACATCTTGGTTCATCTTCGTTTCTCATACCTGATCCAATCCTGGACGTACTTGCCTGCATATGATCTTCATCTCCATTCACCTGCATATGTGATTTTCCTTTTTCTTTTCTTCTTATCTCTTCTTCAAGTGTTTCAACACTATGCTCTTTATCTGTATACCAGCTCTTTCCTTCATCAAATGTCACATCTCTGGAAACACTAAACTGTTTGGTTAAAGGACTCCATAACCTATAACCCATCTGCTTTTCATCATATCCGATGAACACATATTTTTTAGCTTTTGGTTCAAGCTTATGTCTGAGTTGTGATGGTACATAAGCATAAGCAACTGATATACCTTGAGGTCTTCATTTTCTGACACACTTATCGAGTTCATCATCAACGTCATATGATCATCATTCTGCGTCTCATTTGCATAGTTGTAGTAGGTAGTGTTGTGAGATTGATTCTGTCCCCAACTTCTTGCTCCACCTCTACCATATCTGCCTCTTTGGCTTTGTCTACCTCTTTTATATCTTCCGCTTCTGCCTCTACTGTTATTATTCTGATTCTGGCTTGATCCTTGAGAATTATGCCAGCAATCATGAGCCAAATGATTGCTTAATCCACAGATCCAACAAGTCTTCTTTTTGTTAGTCTGATTACCTCTTCCTTTACCTCTTTTTCTGACGTTACCTCTTCCTCTTGCATAATTTGCTTGAGCAGTCATTTCTTCTTCATCTTTTTCTTTACCTTTATCACCTTTCTTCTTATTCTTTGCATACATAGCAGAACTATGTCCTTTTTCTCCATCTGTCTTCAAATCTTGCTCAAACGTTAACATTAGTCTAAGCAACTATTTAAATCTGGTACAAAATGATTTAAAGAAAGTTCAGTTGAGAGTACGAAAGGTTTCCACCTTTCATCTCCTCTCAAACCTGCAAGCACTTGCACTATTAACCTGTGGTCTTCGATATCTTCATTAATCGATCCAAAACTGTCTGCCAAGTCTTTCATCTTAGTGACATAATCACTAATGCTTTGACTTTGCTTTTTCTTGAACGTTGTAAACTCTGACCATAAGCTAGCCTTTCTCGCTTTCGTTGTATTTTGGAAATGATCTTCCAAAGCACTCCATATATCTTCTGCTTTCTCCAGACCTCTAATATACGGTACCAAATGATCTGTAACGGTATTGTAGATATAAGATCTTGCCGTTGCATCTTTCTTCTGCCACAGCTTCAAGGCTTCTAACTCTTCTTTCTTCGGTTGATTGTCATCTTCGAAATTCGGCTTCTTTTCTTCTTCTATCACATATATCATTAAGTCTTTACTCATAAGTAAGGCTTCCATGTGCATTACCCATGCGGGATAATTGTCTCTTTCCAATTTGTCGATAGAGATATGATCTGCCATAATCTTCTTGATTCTGTTACTTCCGGTGAGTGTAATGTTAAAAGGTTTTACCTTTTACAAACCTTTACCCTTGAGAATTACTTCAGAATGTTTCTTGACGCCGTTTGTTGTTGATCATCTCAGCTTTCACCTTTCTTGTGAAAGTTCTTTGAATTCTCTTGTGTCTTTACTTCAGTTTCTACTTCTGAGAAACCTTTTCTGCTCTTCAGAACCTTTCTGCTCTAATACCACTTATTGATGTCGTGACAAAAGCTTGTTCATTAACAAGATTGCAGAAAATTGCCACGACTCAACTAGAACTAAGCTAGAGTGATATTAGAACACCTCTATAATCATCAGTAGCTCAGCAACCTTCTGAAACTGAAAACTTTATAACTGTATTTAGTGAAAACTGAAAATTCACTTTACAGAAAGCTTCGCGTTTCCTTAAAGCTTCAATTCTGAACTTATTTACTTCAGACTTTACACTACTTCGTTTGTTTATAGTTAGATAATCTTTCTGTTACTTAACTGTGTCAAAACTATGTTTTGAACTCACCGAAATTTCACCGGAACTTCACCAGACTATTACCGGAATGTCACCGTAATCTTACTGGAATCAACCGCAATTCTGTTTGTAATTACTTCAAATGATTGTTAATGAAGTAAGGAAGTAATACCTGAGCTTCCTTCAGTAAATGAACTCTTTCTGAAGTTTAAGAAAAAACTTCACCAGTTCTGAATGCCTTTTTACGGTCAGACTTTGTACTGTGTACTTGTCCCGTTTCACAAAACTCTTTTGATCAACTTATAGTTGAGACTCCTAGCTTCAAGATGAGCTATCACTCATGAAAATCTTTACACTGTGTTACGAGATCTAACTCTGAGAAGTACCGGAAAATGTTTACTAAGAAAACTGTAACTGTTAACTAACTTTCACAGTAACATGAAATTACTCAGATTTCTTCACATACGAAGAATGCGCTCAATTTTCCACTTGTACATGTGTTTTCTATTAGAGAAGATGTTTACAAAATAGCTTGGCCTCACTTTGCTCATAGCTATGGAAAACTCTCCTACTCTGAGTAGTTATTCCTTACCATCTCTCTCAGATGAATACCCGACAATTCAGGTTCTATTATTCATCTCTACATACGCAATCTCTGGCGTCTTCTATATCACTATCCTCAGTTTCTATATGCGCTCTTCTCACCTCTCATTTTCTTCTCACCTTATGTATTCCGGTTCTATGCTCTCTCTTATATACATTTTGATCCGAGATTCAAACTCGTAGTTCTGGAAGTTTCTACACCTTATATTACAGGCGTGAATTTGTCCCTTCACTAAGGCTTGATTTTCCTGGATGTTTTGTTTCTGCTTCTCTTTGTCTTTCTTTGTCTTTATGTCTGTCTATATGTCAAATTTATGAGTGATTCTTCAACATCTACATACCACAAATCATGAATTCGTGGCTCCTCTTTCCCTTTTTGATCAATTGGACTCAACCACTTAAGATTCTTTCACTTTTACATTAAGTAAAGTCTTCAAAAGTTACAAGAGGTAGTTCACAAGTGAACTTTACATTGTCTTCATTTTAAGGCTTCTTCTATGACTTTGTGGGACTCAAGCCAATACTTAGGCTTGTCATAGACTTGCTCCAACAGCTCCTCCTCAAGCCAAGTATGCTTGAGGTCTTCAATCTTCCAAGATTACCTGTAAACCAATCATAGCCTTGAATTTGCAAAGCTTTGTACCATCCAATGCTTGGTTAGAATATCTGCACATTGTTGATGAGTGGACACATATGATATTTCAATCTCTTTGCTTAGAACCTTCTCTCTTACATAGTGATAATGAACTTCAATATGTTTAGTCCTTGCATGAAAAATAGGATTAGCCGCTAAGTGAATAGAACTCATATTGTCACCAAAAATAGTTGGAGTTCCAAACTCCAATCCAAGATCTTTGAATAATGTCTTCATCCACATAGCTTCCTGAGTAGCTATGGCAAGACCTCTGTATTCAGCTTCAGTAGAAGAGAGAGCGACTGTGGGTTGCCTCTTGGATGACCATGAAATAAGCTTTGAACCTAGAAAGGTAAGATAACCTAAAGTGCTTCTTCTATCTTCCTTGGAGCCAGCCCAATTTGCATCAGAAAATAGCTTCAAACCTAAATCAGACACATAAGGATAATAAAGTCCTTCATTTATGGTTCCTTTGAGATACTTGACAATCCTTTAAGTAGCATCCGTATGTGGTTTCCTTGGTGTGTGCATAAATTGACTTAGCACACTCACACTGTAACATATATCTACTCTTGTCAATGTGGCATAGTTGAGACTACCCACTAGACTTTGATATGATCTGATGTCCTCTATGAGTTCACCTTCATGTGAGCTCAATTTTTGATTGACCTCCATTGGAGTACCTGCAATCTTACAATCTTGCATCTTGAATTTTGCCAACATGTCCTTAATGTACTTTCTTTGAGTGAGAAACAAACCATGATCTTTGTAGACAACTTCCAAACCTAGGAAGTAGGTAAGTGAACCCAAATCACTTATCTTGAACTCTTCTCTCATCTGATCTTTGATCTTCTTCATACCATCTGCATCATTTCCTGTCAATATAATATCATCTACATATACACATAAGTAGATGACCTCAGAATTACTCTTTTTGATAAAGAGTGAAGGATCTGCCTTGCTTGGTTGAAAGCCTTTGTCCTACAAGAATGAAACAAGTCTGAAATTCCAAGAACTTGGAGCTTGCTTGAGACCATACAATGCTTTGTTAAGTTTACACACATAATCAGGATAAACTTGATTCTCAAAACCAGGTGGTTGTGCCATATATACCTCTTCTGTTATCCAACCATTCAAGAATGCATTCTTTACATCTAGTTGAAGTATCTTCCAATTCTTGGAAGAGGCAATACTAAGCAAAACCCTAATAGTAGGCATCTTTGCCACAGGAGAGAAGGTCTCCTCATAATCAATTCCCTGAGTTTGTGTAAAGCCTTTTTCTAGAAGCCTTGCCTTATACCTGTTAATGGAACCATCAAAATTCTTCTTGAGCTTATAGACCCATCTTGAGCCTATTACCTTCATGGATGAAGTCTTGGGCACCAAATCCCAAGTGTTGTTTTCCTCAAGTGCTTCAATCTCTTCCTTCATTGCATGCTTCCATTCTGTTTTTGCTTTGGCCTCTTGAAATGATGATGGCTCCTCTTGGTTTATGTCATGTGCTATGTAGATAGAATGTTTAGTTACTAATGAGGTATCAAACCCATACCTTTCTGGTTTTTTCTTTTCCCTCATAGATCTTCTTAGGCCATGATGTGATGATTCTGCCTCATGTCCAAGTTCCTGCAATTTTGCTTTACCTTTAGACTTCCATGCTTTGATCTTTTCCATCTGAGATTCTTCATCATTCTCCGAGGTGTCTTGTTCTTTAATCTTTGGTTGTTTTCTACCAAGCTTTGGAAAATCTTCTTCAAGATCATATGGTAAATTGACCTTCCTGCATGAATCTTCATACCATGAATTGTTTTCATCAAAAACTACATCTCTACTTACCAAGAATACTTTGTTGGTAGGGTTGTATAACCTATAGCCCTTTTGATTGTTGTCATATCCAATAAATACACACCTTTCTGCCTTTGGATCCATCTTGCCTCTAACCTGTGAAGGGACATGAGCAAAGCAGTACATCCAAAAATTTTACAATGATCTAAGCTTGGTCTTCTTCCATTCCAAGCCTCATATGGAGTCATCCCATCTAGGGATTTTGAAGGCAACCTGTTAATCAAGTAAGTGGTTGTAGATACAGCCTCAGCCCATAGATAATTAGGCGAATGCTTTTCATTTAAAATGGACCTTGAAGCTTCAACAATTGTCCTCTTCCTCCTTTCTGCCACTCCATTTTGCTCAGGAGTGTACCTTGTAGTTACCTCTCTTTTGATTCCTCTTTCTTGAAGAAAAGAATCAAACTCATGGGAGAAGTATTCTCCCCCTCCATTTGACCTTGGCCTTTTTAGTGATTTACCTATTTGATTCTCCACAAGAGCCAAATATTATTTGAAACATGAAAAAACTTCATCTTTGTGTTTCATAAAGAATAGGATAGTCCATCTGCTGCACTCATCAATAAAGGAGACATAATACCTTCATCCAGATATTGAAGCTTCCTTGCTAGGTCCCCATACATCTGTATGAACCAAGTCCAAGAGATCTCCATGCATACAACCTTTCTTCATGAATGGTAACTTGTGAGACTTTCCAAATTGACATGCACTACACTTATAAATCATATGTTGTTTTGACAAATTAGGGAGTCCAAGTACACTTTGGTCCCTGCAAATTTGCTTTAATGACCTTTCACCAATATGTGCTAACCTTTTGTGCCATACTTCCAATTCTATGAGTGTCTGACTACCATAATTAAAGAGAGCAATGTTTCTAGTGTATTGTAATTCAAATGTGAACAATCTACCTGCCTTTTCACCTTTTGCAATTCTTCTGAATCCTTGACTTGGATCTTCAACAAATGCTCCTGCTTTTGTGAACCTGACTTGCAACCCTTTCTCTACTATCTTCCCAACACTTATCAAATTCTTGTAATGGTAGGGACATAGAGTACCTTACTGAGTAGGTTGATGTTTCCATCAAGTGCTTTGACATTTCCGATTTTCTCCACAAGATGTCTTGTATCATCTCCTGTTTGTACCTCATGCTTATTCCTTGGATCTTCTAAATCTGATAGGAGTGCCACATTTCCTGCCACATGATTTGAACAACCTGAATCTATGTAGAAAACATGTTCATCAGATTTACCTTGTGGCATAGCCACGTTCATGATCAATAATGAATCCTCTTTGTTTGAGTCTTCTGTGTAGTTATTGTAGTCTCTCCTTCCTTTGTAGCCCTCCTTGATAGTTTGAATGATTGTAGTTGTTGTAGTTGCCATGATAATTGTTGAACCTTCCTCTTGAGTAGCCATAACTTCATCTATTGTATCCTCTTCCTCTTTGATTCTTGGAATTCCTAAAGCAATTTTCAGTTGTATGATTAGTTAGCCCACAAATAGAACATGAGTTGGAGTCTTTGGAGCTCCCCCTACCTTGTCTACCTCCTCTTCCTCTACCTTTGCCATGTCTTCCTCTACCTGCAAAGTTAGCTTGATATGTACCATCTTCATCATCCACTTTCTTTGCGTTTCCTTTGTTATCTTTGGACTTGCTTTTATCAGTGTATAAAGCTGAAGATTGATTACCTTTAGAGCTTTCTCCATTTTTGATAAGCTTTTCCTCTTGAGTAAGTAGTTGTCCAATGAGTGTATTGAAATCAGGTACATGCATGTCCATGTACAAATCCATAACTGTGGTGAATGCTTCGCACTTGTCATCTGCCTTCAAGCCATTGATGAATTGCCTTACAATTTTCTCTTCATCTATTACCTCTCCAATGCTTCCCAACTGATCTCCTATGTCCTTGAGCTTTGTGACAAAATCAGTCACATTTTGTTTAGGAGCCTTCTTGAGAGTTGTGAAATCCAGCCATAGTTGATGCTTCTTAGCTTTAGTACTTGAAGAGAAGAAAGCAAGTGCATCCCACACTTCCTGAGACGTCTTACAACTTCTAATGTGAGGCAAAAAAAAATTTGAGATAGAGTTGAGGAGATAAGACCTTGCAAGTGCATCCTTGGAGCACCATGTGCTCAATCTTTCTTGCTCTTCTTGTGTTGGTTGACTTTTGTTCCTGAAACTTGGCATAACTTCATCTCCAGCCACATAACCATATAAACTTCTACCTTGGAGATAAGATTCCATTCTTAATGACCAAGCGGAGTAGTTACCTCTGTCCAATTTGTCAATTGATGAAGGAAGTCCATCTGCCATGTTTTCCAACCTTGCTCTGATACCACTGTGAAGAGATGGATAGGTATGTGCTTGAAGATGAAGAGGTGTTGCAAAATCCTTGATCTACACCAGCCAAATGAACTCTAGGAGTATATGGTGGGCCCTTTTAGCTTCCCAAGGGATGTATTAGACACCCTATGTACCTTGGAAGATCACTCACAAAAAGATACATCAAAATAGATAAGTTGGAGTTAGCTCAGAGGTGAAGAACTTGCTATTTTGGTTCATACACCTGTCCAGTGTTTTGCATAATTCTCTCAGCACAGCAGCAATTAACTTAATTCCTCTTCACGAAGTCTAGTTAACTTAAAGAGCTAACTTTAAAGAGTAATCGCATCAAAAATAATGAACCACACACTGAGAATGATGTTTAGCAAGTGATGACATCATCCCGATTTTCACGGGCTTCTATAGTTTGAGACCAGTGCGCAGAAAAATGAACATAACTCTAGATTTATGAATTTAATGATTATGAAAATTTTTATGCTTATACTAGATAGTACGTGAATGTAACAAGCTTTAAATCATTGAATTTGGGTAAGTACACACTGAGAAACATCTCTAACAAGATGAGTAAAAAAGTCGGGTACCTGACAGAGAAGTGAAAATGCACAGACAGTGTTGACTTCAACTGAACATAACTGAAGATTGAAACACCCAAATGAAATGCACATTTGTGAGCATATAGAAGACTTATAGAGGTAAGGTTACCAAGTTAAATCACTGAAAATGATGCACCAAGCTCAGAGAAATGATCTCTGCAATCTGACTGAGAAAACTGAGAGATATGGCAATGAGTAGTACACTTCACAAGAACATGGAAATATGAACTCAAATGATCATAAAAATGAAATTATATTGATTGTACAATACAATGGACTTACTGATACATATGTGTGCCTTGTAATCACACCTTGATATGGCATAAAGATCAGCTCTTGGAGGTCTTCACATAGGTTTCTCTAACCACGACTAAAACTGCCATCTATTTATAGTTGAGCTTGGGAGGCCAACTTCCCTCAATCACTCTCCAACAATTAGTGATTTATTTGATTCTCTACCTACCACAAATCACAAATTTATGGCTCCTCTTTCCCTTTTTGATCACCACTTAAGATTCTTTCACTTTTACATTAAGTAAAGTCTTCAAAAGTTACAAGAGGTAGTTCACAAGTGAACTTTACATTGTCTTCATTTTAAGGCTTCTTCTATTACTTTGTGGGACTCAATCCAATACTTAGGCTTGTCATAGACTTGCTCCAACAGTTTGGGGGGCCTATCCCCCCGATCCATAGGGTCGAGACGGTAGGAATTCTCATCATGTAGATATTGTCGGATTATATATTTTGCCAAATGTTTTCTCTCGTAACTAATATTTATGTATACCGCTCCTATTGTAAAATCAATATAATCATGGCCCATGTGTATCTATACATAGCATTATGCACTAGTAAGCCCTTCATCTAGATTTTGTCTAGATTTCCATCTAAGCTTCATGTTGAGAACGCACAATTGGACAACACCATCTTTGTAGTGCATAGCTCTTGCAAATTTTGAGAATTCGAGTTCTCTATCTCTCAGTTTGCATCTCTTTCTGTGTGCATTTTTCCCTCAACTCTCTATTGGTCTATTCCATTGTGCTATCATTTCTTACAATACCTACACAAGATAACATGGAAAAGAAGTTCAACAAAGCTCTTCCATGAGAAAACTTTGAAGCCTTTTGAAAAACTTTAAGTTTATTACCTTGTGGGGGCTGATCTATCACTCTTTGTATGTGTTCATATCATTCACTCTAGTGCAGTTTGTTGCACTTATGTTTCCCTCAAGTAGCTTTGATGTGAACCAATTCTCTATAGATGGGCACTTTTTACTCTAATGTTGGCTAGACTTTTTTTTCTCCATATAACTATATATACATGATATACTCATTTGTGGTGGTACTTTACACTTCAAGATTCACGTATAGCTCTCCCTACATTCCTAAGTCTATCTTTAGTGGGTCTTCAAGCCATGGTGTACGTCTATGCTTTGATCTCCTTCTTTGCTCTTCTATGTACTCCTATTCATGCTTCCACACTCACCCCAATATTTCTTACCTGTTTTTTATGTGCAATAATTTGTTTGGAAGCTCTAAAAGTGTAATGAAAACTTGAAATAGAAAATGCAAA
The DNA here is from genome assembly GCA_020310875.1 of Ceratopteris richardii. NCBI lineage: Eukaryota > Viridiplantae > Streptophyta > Polypodiopsida > Polypodiales > Pteridaceae > Ceratopteris > Ceratopteris richardii. The sequence goes on along the minus strand of CM035417.1, from coordinate 146,625,678 downwards.
ACAAGACATGTATGAGCTTTGTGTGCGAACACACTTAGGACCACCAGGGCATTTTTTCCCTCTTTAGGAGGTTTTTTCCCCCGGCTTGTATATATGCCTATAACCATAATGGGTTACTTATGTTTTCACATTCACTTGCTAATACCTTCAGTATTGTGTGTTATGCTCGAAGCTTCTTTTTTTCCTTGTATTGTCCATGTGCTCTTGCAAACGTCAAACTCCAAAAATTGGTATCACAGCAGGCCGCTGCTTCATCTAGGGCATCATTGACACCCCTCTAGTCATAGTCTCAAAATCGCACAAAAGTTGGTGAGCATGCTCAAGGTGATTAGGAGTTCAGAACAGCTTCATTATGTGGTGTCCAAATTTTTATATGAGCTCATTTTAGCCTCCGAACACACTATCATCGCACTTGTGCAGGCATTTTATCTTCTTGTGCCAAACATATATATAGGTTTCAGTTTCTTGAGTACAAGTGCCTCGAAGTCTTCTATAGGTCTAGTAGAACTCAACAAGGTAGCTATGTTCAACTTTTTGAGATACAATCATTTTTTTGCAACAAGAGATTTTAGTTAGTGGACATGGTTGAAAGCAATGACGTATTCCGTATGTTGGCTATTGAGGATAAGTTGGATGGTACCAATTACCCATTATGGGCATATATGATGTTTCATGTATTGATCGCAACAGTACTGTGGAATATTATGCATGGTGTTGAAAAACAAGAAACTATACCTATGAATACAATTATTGAAGGTGATGCAGATGGTGTTGAAGAAGGTGACCTTCAGGTTCTTGTTCCTGTTGTGGTTCCTACTACATCTACTATAGAGCAACTTCATCATGATGGTAGAGATTCTTAGGCACATGCATTGATAGCCTTTTCTATCAAACATACCATTATCCCTCATATTCACTCTTGCAAAATAGCAAAGGATGCTTGGGATACTCTTACCACTTTGTACCAGGCAAGAAATGAGGTCTGTGTTACTTACCTCCAAAAAGAGTTGGGGAGTGAGCATATGAATGAAGGAGATTTTATGGAAAGTTTTTTTACAAAGATCAAAGATTTGAAGGAGCACTTGATTTTTTATGATGAAGTCTTGCCAGATAGCTCACGTCTGGAGACTGTTTTGAATGGTCTTCTAGATTCATATTAGAGTTTTGCTTCTACTCTTTGGTTGATGATGAAATGCAATCCAAATTCATTAAGAGCCTATTCAAGAAAAATGGGAATTACTCAAGATTTTGAGATAGTCCTTTGTGCCCCAATTTTTTACTTTTTGAGTCATTCACACACTACAACATGTTATTATCTCTTGATTGGAGTACTAAATTGAAACTTTGATATTAGGCATAATTGTATTATAAATAGACTATCAAGGTTGGGCTCAAACTTGAGAAGTTAACATAGTAAGTAATATATATGGGTCTTGAATAATTCCCAAATTTCTTGAATAGGTCTTCATGATGATGATTAAGATTTGAGGAATTAGTCTCTGTTTTGTTGTAGGAAGATTAGTCTAGGCACAACAGGTCCATCGAGCATGTAGCAAATCAAGAGGGCAAAGGTAAATGGATCCCATCCACTATTAAGCAAAAATTTGATAATTCTGCATAGTTAAAAAAGGAAGAAAAAGATGAGAAGGAAATATAGAAGCACACATTCTCACCATAGACAAAATAATCATGTCATAAAGAGTTGTCCAAAACTGGCTACAAAGAGACAAAGGAAAAAGAGGCCGAAGTGGTTGTTGTAGAGGCCTCTTCACCTAAAATAGAAATGAATAGTTCTCTTTCTCTCCTCACAATTGAACAAAATCCTTTTGGGAATTTCTAACTAAAAAGATAGATAAATTTTGCAAGTTATTTTACTAAAAATGATTAACTATGCTCAGATAATGATGCTTAGCAAATCAGAGATGCATCTCGACATTTTCAGGAATTAATAGTATGCGAACTAGTGAGCAATGTTTTGCACATAACTCACGAATGGTTGAGCCGATTGAAATGAAACTTTGAACCAAAAAAATAGACAGTCTAATGAATCTATATCAATATAAATCACTGCAAATGATCAAGTACACAATGAGAAATGGATCAATGAAGTTCACTATTCTAAGTGATAGATGACAGAGTAGAAGATATGAGATATGAGAAAACTATATGTATTAATGCACATAAATTACATTAAAATTGGCAATGAACTATTGCACAATGTGAGGGAAATAGTATAATTATAATGTGAGCTCAATATGCCACCGAATTCCTCTAAAATCTATGCTATTCCTTGTTGCATTCACATGACTAGGTAGTCTCCTTTTATAGCATTTTGTTGGAGCCAAGATTCAAATTTGAAACCTAAAAGTGTTCCAAAGTTTTAGGAATTGATTTTCCATAAGTCCTCACAAAATAATTTGTGAAACGATTCTCCTAAGAATTCATAATTGGAAGTGATTCCACATATGCACTTTTACAAGAAGTAAAAAATTAATCTTTTACAAGAGATCATTCATGTGCTAATACATGAATGCACATATGAACTTTAGGATAAGTAATCAAGCATTTAGGCTTGGAATAGTTGCACCAACTCCTCCTCAATACTAACATGCTTGGGCTTCAATTCTCTTTAATCTCCTACAATACAATCATCATCTTGAACCTGTTCAATTTAGCTCCATCCAAAGATTTAGTTAGCATATCTGCACATTGCAAATTTGTTGATACATAGGACAATTGTATGTCCTTGCTAAGTAGCTTTTGTCTCACATAATGATAATGCACTTCAATGTGCTTATTCCTTGCATGATATACAAGATTTGCAGCCAAATGAAGTGAGCTAGTATTATCTCAAAAGATCATTGGAGTATATGTATGTAGCCTCAAGTTTGAGTAGAATAGCTTTAACCACATTTCCTCTTGTGTTGCATTTGCAAGCCCTCTATATTTAGCTTCAGCTGATGCCAATGCCACAGTTGGTTGTTTCTTTGATGACCATGAAATCAACTTAGATCCTGCAAAAGATAAGTATGCAGAGGTGCTCCTCCTATCATCTTTTGAGCAAGCCCAATCTGCATCAGAGTATAGCTTGATATCCAAGACAAATCTAAATGGATAAAATAGTCCTTCATTTATAGTACCCTTTAAGTACTTTAAGGTCCTTTTTGTAGCTTCCATGTGAGGTTTTCTTGGTGTATGCATGAATTGACTCAATGTACTCACCCCATAGCATATATCCACTCTTTTTAGGGTTGCATAATTGAGACTCCCAACAAACCTTTGATAACCTATAATGTCTTCAAGCAGCTCTCCTTCATGAGCATTGAGTTTGTGATTCAATTTCATGGGTGTACCTACAATTTTTGCATTTTCAATTTTGAACTTAACTAATATATCATGGACATACTTTCTCTGAGTAATGAAAACACCGGAATTTGTATAAACAATCTCTAAGCCAAGAAAATATGTAAGAAATCCAAAATCATTGATCTTGAACTCCTCTTTCATCTGGGCTTTAATCTTCTTGATGCCATTTGCATCATTTCCTGTAATGATAATGTCATCCACATAAACACATAGATAAATAACCTCTAAATTAATCTTCTTAATGAACAATGAAGAATCTACCTTGCTCATAATAAAGCCTTGTTCTTGCAAGTGTGTGACGAGCCTATGGTTCCAAGCTCTAGGAGCTTGCTTTAAACGATACAATGCCTTCCTTAATTTAGATACATAATGAGTTTTGTGTTTTTCTTCATATTCTGGTGGTTGAGCCATGTAGACCTCTTTAGAGATCCATCCATTAAGAAATGCATTCTTAACATCTAATTGGTACAAGTTCCAATTCTTTGAACTAGTCATACTTACTAAAACTCTGATAGTTGGCATTTTTGCCACACGTGAGAAGGTCTCCTCATAATTCACTCCATGGGTTTGAGCAAACCCCTTTGCTATGAGCCTTGCTTTATACCTGTTTATTGTGCCATCTGAATTCTTTTTCACTTTGTAAATCCACATGGATCTTATTACCTTCATGAATGGTTTTTTGGGAACCAAATCCGAAGTACTATTTTCTTAAAGTGTTTCAATTTCTTCTTGCATAGCTTCTCTCCACTCTTCTTTCTTGTTGGCTTCCTCAAATGAAGATGGTTCCTCTGACATAATGTCTTTAGCTATGTATACAGAATGCTTGGTGACTTATGATATGTCATAGCCATACCTTAAAGGTTTCTTGCTTTCCCTTTGAGATCTTCTAGGTGCTTGATTGGATGACTCTAGAATGTCTTCCAATTTTTTGAACTTTGTTTTGCCCTTGGACTTCTAAGCTTTGAAATCAATTTGTTCTTCATCTTCTGAGTTGACATCCTCTGATGTATGTGGTTCTTCTTGAGTTGGATTTGGAAAATCATTCTCCAAATCATAAGGTATCTTTATTTTCTTGCAATCGTCCTCAAACCAAGAGTTATTTTCATCAAATACCACATCCCTACTAATTGTAAATCCTCTGTTAGTGGGATTATATAACCTATATCCTTTCTTATTCTAATCATAGCCAATGAATATGTATTTTTTAGCTTTTGGATCAAGCTTTCCTCTAATTTGTGAGGGTATGTGTGCATAAGCAATGCACCCAAAGATTTTACAATGATCTAAAGAAGGTTTCTTGCCATTCCATGCCTCATAAGGTGTCATCCCATCCAGAGACTTGGATGGAAGCCTATTGATTAGGTAAGTGGTTGTGGAAACAACATCTGCCCATAGAAAATTAGGGAGTTTTTTCTCATTCAACATTGATCTTGCAGCCTCTACTATTAATCTATTTCTTCTCTCTGCCACTCCATTCTGTTCAGGAGTGTACCTTGTTGTAATCTATATCTTTATGCCTCTACCTTGTAAGAAGGAGTCAAAATCATGTGAGAAATACTCACATGATGCCTCTACCTTGTAAGAAGGAGTCAAAATCATGTGAGAAATACCACCTCCTTCAGATCTGAGCCTCTTCAAACTTCTACCTGTTTGATTCTCAACCAATGCCAAATACTTCTTGAAAGAAGTTAAGACTTCATCTTTATGCTTCATAAGATAAAGTATTGTCCATCTACTATATTCATCTATGAATGAAACATAATACCTTGACCATGAAATTGATGGCTCTCTGCTAGGACCCCACACATCTATGTGCACAAGCTCCAAGTAGTCTTCATACATGTATCCTCTTTTGTTTAATGGTTGCCTATGTGACTTGCCAAATTGGAATGCTCCACATTTGTAAATCATGTGTTGCTTGGATACATTTGGGAAGCCAAGCACACTCTGATCCCTGCATATTTGCTTGAATGTCCTTTCACCTATATATCTTAGTCTCTTATGCCATATCTCCAATTCAGATAGGGTTTGGTCCTTATAATTGAAGAGAGCAATATTTCTTGTATCTTCAACTTCAAAGGTAAAAATTCTACCAGATTTCTCACCTTTTGCAATCCTCTTAAAGCCTTGTTGAGGGTCCTCCACATATGCTCCATGCCTTGTGAATCTAACATGTAAGCCCTTCTCAATAATCTATCTAACACTAATTAGATTCTTAGTTATTGTTGGTACATACGATACTCTGCTTAGAAGATTCATGTTACCATCATATGCTTTAACATTTCCAATCTTCTTTATTGAGTGCATAGTTTCATCACCTATCTAAACTTCATGCTTTCCTTTGGGTTCTTTAAGGTTAGACAAAAATGCTACATTGCTTGCTACATGATTGGAACAACAAGAATCAATATAGAATATGTAATCATCATCTTTACCTTGCTTGGCTATCATATTCATGAGTAATAGGGAATCCTCTTGATCATCTGTATACTTGTTGTAGTCTCTTCTTCCTCTGAAGCCTCCTTGATAATTGTTGTTGTATCCTTGGTTGTAGCTGTGATGGTAGTTGTTTCCTCCATTATTGAACAAGCCTCTTGATTGTCCATAACCTCCTTTGTGGAAGCCTCTTCCTCTCTGATTCTTTGTGTTTCTGAAGCATTCATCTATGGTATGATTGGTCAAGGTGGAAATATTGCAAGGTGAAGAATTGTATGATCTCCCCCTCCCTTAGTTTCCTCCTCTGCCCCTTCCTCTAGTACCTCTTCCTCTACTTGTGAAATGCATTTGGGAGGTACTTGCGTCTTCTTCATTTCTCTTACCCTTGCCTTTATCTTTACTCTTATTTTTATCTATGTAAAGGGCAGAAGATTGATTACCTCTAGAAGTATCTCCATTCTTGTTGAGCTTTGTCTCATGTGTGAAAAGTTGCCCCATCAATGTATTAAGGTCAGGTATCTGCATGTCCATATATAGGTCCATTGTTGTGGTAAGGGACTCCCATTTATAATTAGCCTTGATGCCATTTATGATCTACCTTACTATCTAATTCTCTTCTATTTCTTCTCCAATACTCCCAAGTTATTCAGCCACATCCTTCATTTTTGGTCACATAGTCAGCTACACTGCTTTTGTTGCTTCTTCAAGGTTGTGAGCTCCATCCAAAGCTGGTTCTTTCTGGTTCTTGTATTTGATGAGAAATATGAAGATAGTACTTCCCAAGTCCCTTGGGAAGTCTTACAACTCCTAATATGATGTAACAAAAAATCAGATATTGAATTGAGTATGTAAGACCTAGCTAGAGCATCCTTTGCACACCATGCAGCTAGTCTCTCTTGCTCCTCTCTTGTAGGTTTATTTTTGGTTCTAAAGGTTGTCATTTCTTCATCTCCAGATATGTATCCATTCAAGCTTCTTCCTTGGAGGTAAGCCTTCATCATTAGGGACCAAGCTAGATCATTGTCCCTATCCAATTTATCAGTGAATGATGGAAATCCATCTCCCATTTTACCTTGATGTTGCTCTCATACCACGGTTGGAGGAGATGGTGGACACCTTCTAGAGATGAGATGGTGTTGCAAATTCATGCATCACACCAGCCAAAACCGAGTTGATGAGTGCAAAGTAGACCTCTTGAGCTCTCTAGGAAGCACAAATAATCACCTAAGTACTTTGGAAGGTGATCCTTAAATCATTGGATCAAAATAGATAAGTTGGGGATTCACTATGAACCAAAAACTTGTTATTTTGGTCACCACACTTGCTCAAAGAAATGAACAACTCTCTTTCTCTGCTAATAATTGAACAAAATCCTTTTGGGCATTTCTAATTAACTTGGGTAACTGACTTTTGCAAGTTATTTCACTAGAAATTATTAACTTTGCTCAGAGAATGATGCTTAGAAAATCAAAGATGCATCCCAATATTTTTGGGAGTTAACAATATGCAGACTAGTGAGCAATGTTTTGCACATAGCTCAAGAATGGCTAAGAAAATTGAAGTAAAACTTTGTAGCAAGAATATATACCAACTTAGATCATTACAAATGATCAAGTACACACTCAAAAATGGATCAATGAAGTTCACTATTCTAAGTGATACATGACAGAGTAGAAGATATGAGATATGAGAAAATTATATGTATTAATGCACATAAATTACATTGATAATGGCGATGAATGATTGCACAATGTGAGGGTAATAGTAGAGCTATAATGTGAGCTCTATATGCCACACAAATTCCTATGAAATCTCTACTATTCTTGGTTGCATTCCATGCGACTAGGTAGTCCTCTTTTATAGCCTTTTGTTGGATCCAAGATTCAAATTTGAATTCAAATCTTTACCTAAAAGTGTTCCAAAGTTTTCGGAATTAGTTTTCCATAAGTCTTCACCAAATAATTCGTGGAAAGATTCTCCTAAGAATTCATAATTGGAAGTGATCCCACATACACACTTTTACAAGAAGTAAAAATTAAGCGTTTACAAGAGAATACTCATGTGCCAATACATGAATGCACATATGAACTTTCGGATAAGTAATCAAGCATTTAGGCTTGGAATAATTGCACCAACATTCCTCTCTGCCTAGACTTGAGTCACCATATAAACATGTTTGTGAAGGTTGTATTTTGGTCAAAATTGCAACGTTCCTCCATCCTAAAAGAGGGTTCAGTTTGAGCTACTTAGAAATTCAGCTTGTTCATAGTGATCTCTATGGTTCTATGGAGACACCCTCTTTGGGGAACCACCTTTACTTCATGACTTACATTGATGATTTTTTCAAGCATGCATGGGTGTATCAAGTGAAAATAAAGTCCGAAGTGTTTATGTCATTCAAACAGTTTGTAGTTTTGGCTACAAATATGCCAGCATGTAAAATGGGCACCCTTTGTTCTAATCAAGGGAGGAATACATGTCTTCTGATTTTAATGCATTTCTGGTTGAAGGTGGGATAAGAAAACATCATTGTATAGTGCCATATACACCTCAATAGAATGGAGTTGTTGAAAGGAAGAACATGTCACTCATGAAGATGGTGAGATATATGGTCAAAAATTAGGCTTTACCACATAGCTTCTCGCTTGAGGCTATTATGTGTGCAGCATATGTACTTAACACGGTTCCACCAAAACATTGCAGTGTATCACTCCATATGAGGCTTGGCATGGCCACAAGCCATCTATTGCTCATCTGCATGTCTTTAGTTGTCTAGCATATGCATTAGTGCATGAAAATAATGCGGAAAATTGGATGATAAAGCAATAAAATGTATTTCTGTTGGGTGCAATTCTGAAAGCAAAGCCTATCATCTGTATCATCCATAGAGTAAATACATTTTGGTTAGCCGTGATGTTTTTTTTGTGGAAGATGCAATTCAAACATTACTTTCATGTGCAAAGGAGACATTAATTAGCTCCAAAGACGTGTATGACACTTTATTGCCTCTTTTTACAGATGGACAGTCAAGTGCTAGTCCAAATGAGGCAATTTCTTAGCTTTCAAAGGTTCCACATGATGATGCAGATCATTTCATTTCTAATAGAATTTACATGATGATGAGAGTCCTGATATAGAGGAGGCAAAAACTATGCCCATATGGTTGGTGCAGACTTTGCGATATAGAAAACTAGATGCACCTTTGTCATATCGTGCTCGTTGAGGCTCTTATAGTGCTTCTTTTGCATCAGATTTCTATGCTATGGCTGCCTCTAGTCTTTGTGATTAGAATGAGCTTGTTTCTTTTCATGAAGGACAAAATTCAAAAAATTGGATGGTTGCCATGCAATTTGAATATGATGCTATTATGAAGAATGGTACTTGGTCTTTATGTGATTTTCCTCCATGCAAAAAGACCATTGGCACTAAATGGGTATACATGTTGAAGCATAAAATTGATGGAATAGTTGACAGGTATAAAGCTAGGCTTGTTGCAAAAGGTTATGGTTAGGAAAGAGGCATTGATTTTGATGAGACCTTTGCACCCACATGCACAATGACTACCGTTCGTAGCATTTGTGCACTTGCAGCTCATGATGGTTGGAATGTACATCAGTTGGATATTAAAACTACATTTTGAATGGTGATTTACATGAAGAAGTGTATGTATTTCAGCCCCATGATTTTTTGGAGAAAGGTTATGAAAACAAAGTGTGCAAGTTGAAAAAAGAATTATATGTATTGAAGCAAGAACCATGTGCTTTGAATGAAAAGATACATGCCTTCTTGATTGAACATGGTTTTGAGAACACTCCAACTAAGAGCACCTTATATGTTAAGTGTGTAAATGATGTGCTTCTAATCATTGTTGTCTATGTTGATGACATGCTACTCACTAGTCTTAATGAAAAGCATATTGCTGATTTTAAGGTTGATTTGCATGCCTCTTTTGAGATGTCATTTTGGGGCATTTGCATCATTATATGGCCTTCAATTTATGCAAACTGATGGTGGAATAGTTTTGTTTCAAACAAAATATATTGACACATTATTGCAGCATTTTGGCCTTGAAGAGTGTGAACCTATTGCCACACTATGGAAAGAGGTTTACAATTGAGTCTATGATGTTGGAGATGCATTTGATGTTGTTCTCTATCAGCAAGCTATTGGATGCTTGATTTACTTATGCATTACCCGGCCTAATATTTAGTTTGTTGTCTCTCATATAAGCAAGTTTATGCATTGCCTAGGTGTCAAGCATTGGTAGCAGGCTAAGCGTTGTTGGAGACTTCTAATAAGTCTTGATCTATACTGATTTAAGAGCACCTCTATATCAGTTATAGAACAAACTTTACACAAATGTTACCTTAATTTACCAAGTCATTTACTATCACTTCTCTGAGTGAAAAACTTTTCTTCTTCAAGAAGTCTGCTTCAGAATTTAACTTCATTACCTGCACATTTCTTAAAATTTCTTTAATCTAATGATGAACATATCTCCATGCTACCTTTGTGCAATCATATCAACTGTTAGACCTTCAAAAAAACTATTAAAAATCTGATTTGATTATTAAGATCTAAGGTATGTTAGAAACTATCTTCCTGAACAAGCGACTTTGACATAATCAACTTCTAAGGTTGATTTCTCACATCACAAGACCCATTTTGCTAAATGCTTTTAGTCATAGCTTCCTTATCTATCAACTTAGATTTTGAATGCCTACTCATCAAAAACTTTACATTGTGCATTGAGATCCAAGCAAAACATTGACACGAAAAAGTGCATGACTCTAAGAGGTCTACCTGCAAACTTTACATATGCATGTTCCTATTGATCATACACACAACCTGGAAGGAATTAGAGCATGAAACTTTCAAAATAGATTGATTAGCTTCTATATTATATGTATACAAAATATTTCTTGATCCACTTGATCAAATTGAGAGAAATCAGAGAAAGACGTGATGCTAACTCAGAAAGATAACTCTCTTCACATCTATCTCATGGACACTTGGCTTCTAATGACTCTCTCACTTATTTCTTTACATCATTGACTTATATACATATGGTTCTAGACTCATCCCATGTCTATTACATTACTCGTTATGATTCTAATGATCATCTAAACTAGTACTACAGAAATTTTCATCTGTAATGTACATATGTATACATGCTATATTTCTAAGATCTCTTCAATTTCTCAAATGACTTCTTTGGCTTCATTTTGATTCTTGACTTGCTTCAAGTTCTTCATAATCATCAATTTGGGATTGCTTTGTTCCAACATCTCCCCCTCAATCACTAATTGTGATTATACCATTCGTCTTTATTCCTGCCATCTCTTTGAACTTATGTAGATTAGGTCCTAAGCTTTTTGTCAACATATCTGCAACTTGCTCTTTTGTTGGTGTATACAATACTTCAATCTCTTTGTCAAGTACCTTTTTTCTCAAGAAATGATATTGAATCTCTATGTGTTTAGTCCTTGCATGAAAAACAGGATTAGCTACCAAATATAATGAACTCATGTTGTCTCCAAAAATAATTGGAGTACTCTGATCATTTCCAAAACTCTTCAATAAGTTCTTTAACCATATCACTTCTTTTGCAGCCTCTACCATTCCTTTATACTCAACTTCTATGGATGACAAAGCAACTATATGTTGCTTCTTTGAGCACCAAGAAACTAACTTATCTCCAATATAACAAAGATAACCATGAGTAGACCTTCTATCATTTGAGTTACCTTCCCAATCTGCATCACTAAACACTTTGATTCTTGTGTCAGAAGTAAAACCATAATACAAACCTTCACTCAAAGTTCCCTTGATATATTTGAGTACCCTCTGAGCTGCAATCCAATGCGTTTTCTTTCGACAATGCATAAATTGTGATAAAACACCCACTGCATATGATAGGTCTGGTCTTGTCATGGTAGCATAGATTAAACTACCTACCAAACTCTAATATTTCTTCATGTCATTAAATTCTTCACCTCCATATTTGCTCATTTTATGATTTACCTCCAATGGTGTGGTTGAATGCTTGCAATCTTCCATGTTGAATTTGATCAGAAGGTTCTTCAAGTATCGCTCTTGTGTAACATATACTCCATGTTGAGTATACACAATCTGCATTCCTAAAACATAAGACAAGTTTCCAAAATCACTTATCTTAAACTCCTTCTCTATTTGTTTCTTAAGCTCCTTGATTCTTTGAGCAGTGTACCTGTGACAATAATATCATCAACATAAATACACATGTATATGAACCCATCTTCACTTGCTTTCACTAGCAAGCTACTATCTGCTTTTGAAGCTTGATATCCACATTCATTCATCCATGCCCTTGGGGCTTGCTTCAAACCATACAAAGCTCTCTTGAGTTTACATACATAATCTGATCCAATTGAATCCATGAAACCCTATCATTGCTCCATGTAGACTTCATCTACAATATACCCATTCAAAAATGCATTCTTCACATCTAATTGTGATATACTTCACATCTAATTGTGATAACTTCCATCCTTTACAAGCAGCAATAGCAATTAGAGTTCTAATTGTAGACATCTTAGCAACTAAAGGTTTCATCATAATCTACCCGATAAATTTAGGCATAACCTTTAACCACAAGTCTAGCTTTGTATCTAGACACCTCACCATTTGCAAACCTCTTTGTCTTATACATGCACCTACATCCAATTACCTTCTGGTTCTTTGTTCTTGGCATTAATTCCCATGTCTCATTCTCAAGTAGAGCATCATACTCTTCTTGCATTGTCTTCTCCCAATTCTGTTTACCTTTAGCTTCTTCATATGTGTTTGGATCTTCTTCTGTCTTCACAATATAAGGATAATCTTTTGTTGTTAAGAAAGATGTATCGTAGCTATACCTGATAGGTTCTTTTCTTTCTCTTAAATATCTTATGACCTTTGCACTTATTGAAGTCTCACGCGCATTTGACTTTGGATCAAATCTTGGCCTATCTTCATCATTGCCCTACAATTTATTTTTACAATCAACATCATCAATATCTTCTTCATACACCTTTACTTTGGTCTTCCCTTTCCTTTGTATTTCTTCAACATTTGCATAATCATTTGTTGACCCTGTATACCATGTGCTTTGCTCATCAAATGTAACATCTTTTGTAACAAGAAATTGCTTTGTAGATGGACTCCACAATCTGTAACCCATCTGTCTATCATCATATCCAATAAAAACATACTTCTCTGCTTTGGGCTCTAGCTTATGTCTTAATTGAGAAGGAACATAAGCATATGCCAAACATCCAAATACCTTACAATGATCAAGAGTAGGTTTCTTACCCCACCATGCTTCATAAGGTGTTCTACCATCCAAAGCTTTGCAGGGTAACCTATTCACAGTGTTGATAGCTTCTGCCCATAAGTAGTTTGGACAATTCTTCTCTTTCATCATTGATCTTGCAAACTCTACAAGAGTTCTATTTCTTCTTTCTGCAACTCCATTTTGTTGAGGGGAGTACCTGCAAGTTACTTCTCTTTTTTTACCTGCATTCCACAAATCATCATCAAATTCTTTAGAAAAATATTCTCCCCCTCCATCTCATCTCAAGCTCTTGAGCTTTTGTCCTATAATCCTTTCTGCATAAGCATGATAATGTTTGAATGTCTTAAACACTTTTGATTTTTCCTTGATTACATAAAGTGTAATCCATCTTGTTGCATCATCAACAAACAATACATAATATCTGGATCCATTTATGCTATAGTTCCTTGAAGGACCCCACACATCTGTATGAACCAACTCAAGCACATTTGAATACTTGTATCCTGATTTATTGTATGAGCTTCTATGAGCTTTACCTAATTGAAAAGCTTCAAATTTGCACACCATGTGTTGACCTTCAACATTTGGCAATCCAAGCACTACATCATTCTTTGACATTTCTTTTATGGTTCTCTCATTGAGATGACCTAACCTTTTATGCCATAGGTCTAACTCAGACATCTTTTGACTTCCATAAGTAAACAATGCATGTCCCACATTACCTTGGACCTTAAGAGTAAAAAGCCTTCCTTATTTTTTACTTGTAATGATGTTTCTATATCCTTGATTTGGATCTTGCACATAAACACCATCATTTGTGAATCTGACTTCATATCCTTTCTCCACAATTTGTCCTACACTTATTAAGTTTTAAGAATAGTAGGAACATAAAGTACCTTGCTTAAGAGTGTGCTTCCACTTTTTGTCTTCAGTGCTCCAATGCTTTCCACTTTATTTTTGTTGTTGTCTCCTATTTGAATTGTATGTCCACTCACCTTTGCTTCCATATCAGTCATCAATGATATGTTGCCACTCAGATGATTGCTACATCCTGAGTCAATATAGAACACCCTTTGATCTTCTCCTATTGCTTCATGTGTTGCATTCAAGATGAGAGTCATTTCATCCTTCTGATATGATACATAATTATAATAGTTGTTATTGTAAGACTGAGATTGAAAGCTTCTTCCGCCTCCTCTAGCATATGAGGTCCTACCACCTCTTCCTCTGAAGTTACCTCTTTGATTTCTACCTCCTCTACCTCTTTGATTGAAACTCCGATTATGATTTCCACCATTTTGATTGCTATACCAACAATCATTTGCCAAATGATTTGTTCTACCACAAATCCAACAAGGTCTAACATTATCTTTATTCTTACCTCCTCTTCCTTTACCTCTTGAACTCATCTTTCCTCTTGTGAAATTATCTTGGCTTGAAGATCCTTCATCATCAGTTGACTGTTTTCCTTTTTCATTCTTCTTCTTATCCTTGGAGTACATAGCTTGACTTGCACTCCTATCATTATCTCTCTTAATGTCCTGCTCAAAAGTTAGCATGTTTCCTAGAAATTGATTAAGATCAAGAGTAAAATGACCTAATGACAATTCTATGGACAATATGAAAGGTTTCCATTTTTCATCTCCTCTCAGACCTGTAAGTATTTGTTTTACCAACTTGTCCTCTTCAATATCTTCATCTACTGCTCCTAAGCTATCTGCATAATCCTTCATTCTTGACACATAATCAGAAATTGATTGTGAGCTCTTCTTCTTGAAGGTTGTGAACTCAGCCCATAGTGAGGACTTTCTTGACTTAATTGTATTTTGAAAATGCTCTTCCAAAGCATTCCACACATCTATTGCACTTTCTAATCCTCTAATATGAGGTAGAAGATAATCATTTACAGCCATGTAAATGATGCTCCTAGCTTGAGCATCCTTCTTCATCCAGTTCTTCAAATTTGCAAGCTCTTCCCTAGTTGGAACACTAGGATCTTCAAACTCAGGCTTTTCTTCTTCTCCTGTAATGAATTCCATCAAATCTTTGCTCATGAGGTGTATCTCCATCCTCATGGACCAAGCATGATAGTTCTCCCTATCTAGCTTATCAATCTGCAAGCTTTCTCCCATCTTTGATCTTTGTCTTCTGCAAATATTAGGATGAATGAATATATTTTGTACCTTTAATGTAAAGCTTCACTCTTTCAAATCATTTCAAGCTCAGTCTTCACACTTCTTCAGGTTTTCTTCAAGAATTTAATCTTGTCCACCTTCAATTAGAAGAAACTTCAATGTCTACAACACTCGGGACTTCCAATGCTCTTTACTTCACTTTATATTGCACCTTTTGCTCTGATACCACTGTTGGAGACTTCTAAATCTCCAAAGGCTTGATCTATACTGATTTAAGAGAACCTCTATATCAGTTATAGACCAAATTTTACACAAATGATATCGTAATTTACCAAGTCATTTACTATCACTTCCCTGAGTGAAAACTTTTCTTCTTCAAGAAGTCTGCTTCAGAATTTAACTTCATTACCTACACATTTCTTCAAATTTCTTTAATCTAATGATGAACATATCTCCATGCTACTTTTTTGCAATCATATCAACCATTATGCCTTCAAAAGAACTATTAAGAATCTGATTTGATTATTAAGATCAAAGGTATGTCAGAAACTATCTTCCTAAACAAGAGACTTTGACATAATCAACTTCTAAGGTTGATTTCTCACAGCACAAGTCCTGTTTTGCTAAATGGTTTTAGCCATAGCTTCCTTATCTTCAACTTAGATTTTGAATGCTTAGTCATCAAAAACTTTACACTGTGCAGTGAGATCCAAGCAAAACATTGACACGAAAAAGTGCGCGACTCTGAGAGGTCTACCTCCAAACTTTACATATGCATGTTCCTATTGATCTTACACACAACCTGGAAGGAATTAGACCATGAAACTTTGAACATAGCTTGATTAGCTTCTAGATTAGATGTGTACAAAAGATTTGCTAATCCACGTGATCAGATTGAGAGAAATAAGAGAAAGACTCGATGCTAACTCAGAAGGATAAATCTCTGCACATCTATCTCATTGACATTGGGCTTCTAATGACTCTCTCACTTATTTTTTTACATATGATTCTAGACTCATCCCATGTCTATTACATTACTCCTTATCATTCCAATGATCATCTAAACTCATAGTACAAGAATTTTCATCTGTAATGTACATATGTATACATGATATATTTCTAAGATCTCGTCACTTTCTCAAATGGCTTCTTTGGGTTCATTTTGATTCTTGACTTGCTTCAAGTTCTTCATAATCATCAATTTGGGATTTCTTGTTTCCAACAAGCGCATCTTTCACTACTTTAGTGGTGTCTGGTTACTTGGATTGTTTTATCCCAAGGGGGTATCACTACTACTAGATTTACATGCTTTTTCGACTCTAGTTGGGCTAGTTGCTATGACATTCATGTGTCCACCAGTGGTTTTTTCTTCATGTTTTGTAGCTCATACATATCTTGCTTGAGCAAGAAGCACCCTACTGTGGCCACTTCTAGTTGTTAAACTGAGTATAGGGCAGCTTTCATAGCGACTCTTGAATGTGTGTGGCTCAGACACCTTTTGGCTGATTTGTTGGTCAGTCTTCTACCACCACCATCTTCAGTGAGAGTCAGAGTGCATTGGCAATTGCAAGGAACCATGTATTCTATGTTCATACTAAGCACATTGAGGTGCACTATCATTATGTTAGGGAGAGGTTCTCTACTAGAGAGACCATTTTAGCATATGTGGCCACATAGGAGAACGTTGCATACCATTTCACAAAGACTATCCCTAGGGAGAAGTTTGAAGTTTTCCATAAATCTTTGGGCTTTCTTCTTTTTTTGGATTGATTCCACATAGCTTGACATTTCCTTATACATGAGTGTCTGCTCCTTGTTCACTGCATCACTCCAAGGGGGGATTTGTTAATATATTTTGGTAGTGATGTGTGTGAACACACTTAGGACTACCGTGCATTTTTTTCCCTCTTTGGGAGGTTTTTCACCCCCGGCTTGTATATATGCCTATAATCCTAACGGGTTACTTATGTTTGTACATTCACTTGGTAATACATTCATTATTATGTGTTGTGCTCCAAGCTTCTTCTTTTTCCTTGTGTTGCTCTTGTGCTAATCCCATAGACCTCAAACTCCAACAGTAACTCTCCTCCATTGTAGTGCACAAGCGCACACACTAAGAAGAATGTTGCATTTATAGAGAAACCAATCAATATTTATGAAGACCGCAAGCACAAGATGATGTCACATGCACCTACAAGACAAGCAAGGCAAGCATACATTGTATATGCATAAGGTAGAGATCCATTGAGGGGTTGTTCTCTCTAAAAAAAGGGGGGCATATTCATAGGTTGTTGTGCAAGTGGTGTGTGGGGGCTAAATTCAAAGCCAAGAAAACAATCAATAGGGTGCTTGAAGATTCAAAACTTGAATTGTTGAAGAGCTATATATTTTGAACTATTTGAAGAAATATATTTATGTTACAAGATGGCATGTCGATAACATCTTGTTTCCTTCCACATGCATATCAGATAGAAAGAGAGTGTGTGAAGCATTGGTGCATGAAAAAGAGTGATTGTAGAGATGCATAAAGAGCACATGTGAGTTCTTTCCTACAATTTAAAGAGAACTAATTGGAAACATAAGGAGGAGCGAGGAAGAATATAGAGTGTCTTGATTTGCATCAGAAAGAAGGTACTCTGAGCTTCAATAAGGTAGAAACTATCTCCTTGGGTTTGTTTTCAACTCTTGAAAAAACATATATATAATCATGTTGAGAAATATTTCTTGAATACAAAGGCACTACACAGTCAAACATGGTCTCTTTTGTGGCTTTCCACCAACAACCAAAATTTTGGCATATCATTCATCCACACCCGATAGCTTGTATTTGCATAAAGTCTCAAGTTCTTATGCATATGTACATGCAAAACAGCTCTCATGTAGTTAGAATGTATGTGCTAATGCTTGTATCCAATGAAAACTCTCCTTTAAGAAACAAATTGAGGTGTTCCAAGGACATGCTCGTTCATTGATATCTTGCAGCACGCATATGGTTACATTTTGTTTTAGTTCCCAAGTTGTGGTTTGTCTTTTTTTTGTTGTTTTTCTTTGCATTCACCTGCTTCATTAACATAATATTTAGCTCATTGATTGTATTACTATTAAGCTTGATAATTCTTGTCACAATAGGCCCTATTTCTAAGAAAGACATTATTTTTTTTGCTAGAATCGAAATTTGTGGTAACTATTCAAGGATTCTTAGGATTCACATGCAATTTGCTTATTTTTAGCTTAAGGGTTTAACATTTGATCAATTCTATAAAGAAAAGAGAAGCCATTAGACAATCCTCTTTAATCACATGAATGTTTGAATTGGGATTTATCTTTTCCATTAAACCAAAAAACCCACTACATTAATATTCTACAAACTCTTGTCCAACCTAGACAATAGCCCCCAACTCTTTTTTCTATACATAGGGGTATTCCAACATAAAAAAAAAAACATTTTTAGGTGTGATCTTAAGCTAATTGAGTAGATAAAGTTGAAGCCCATTCTAGTTTTTGTGACTAGTTGTATCCAATCTATCTAGGATTGGATTCTATCCTTGTTGTGAAGTCAAGAAATGATATATTCTAGCAAAAAGAATCATCCAAAATAACCTCCCTTTGAGCTCCATGATCATGAGTTTCTATTAGCTAAATTCAATAGGATTTCCCTAGCTGTGTGAAGCCAAAACTAAAATATCTCATGTTTTTTACGACCTAGAAGGTGGCCAATTTGTTATACTAGACTAGGATAATTTTGAATTATTATATTTTTTACACAAAATTAGTGATGTACCTCACTTGGGTCATCATAGATATCAGGTGATCAAGTTTGTCTTTAGAATAGAAAGCTTCATTTCAACAAAAAATTATTCAACATATAAATTAAATGGTATGTGCATGGATAAAAAGAGGGTTGTTGGAAGAGATGGATGGATACCTCAAGGAAGTGAGGTGGCACTACCAAAACCTGCTTTGTACCTGCCCTATTTCACTCCAGAGCTATGTAGTAGGCCCTTTTAGCTTGGAAATGACACCAAAAAAGTACCTATGTACTTTCAAGTTGATGCTTCAAGCAATTAGATCAAAACAAATAACTTCACAAATAGCTAGTGATAAAAAACTTGCTATTTTTATCTTGACACCTGCTAGATCTTTTGCTCAGTGCTCACAATACAATAGCGATTGATCAAAAGCCTTTTGAGAGTATCTAATTAGCTTAGATAGCTAATGATTACAAGTGGAATCAATTAAAATAAAAAACTATGCACTGAGAAATCAATTTAGTACTTCAAGGCTTACCCCCGACTTTTTATGGACTGAGCAGTACAAGACCAATGAGCACTTCGAGGCAGATTTCTCCCAACTGGCTGAAGCAAAAGACTTGAAATTTTGATAGCTTAAGTAGAATTTGAGCTAGTTCCAACAAGCTATAGTCATGTAAAATGGATAAGAAATCACTGAGATGTGGTCATGCAAAGTTCACTGTTCAGAGTAGTCATAGCAGAGAATTGAACAGAAACGATCAATGAAGTATGTCTATTCTGGAACATGATTTTACAAAATCATTGGCATTATGATGAGGCCCAATGATAGTGGGATGAGTGAGCAATAGTTTATACTACTCAACCTCTACAAATGATCAGTAAATGAGCTCCAAGAAGAGGCCTATTTGCCACGAGTATTACAAGTCCTTTTATAAGGATTTCCTTCAAATTTGAATTTGAAACTCAAACAACGCTCCACCTAAAACTGCTTCCTATAAATGAGGAGTAATCTTACCAAATGAAATTCGTAGCTTTTATCTCTCATAATTCCACAAGATATATGGTCTTGGAAGATTCTCTCAAGTAAAAGAACTTTTACAATGGTTAATGATCGACCAATTACAAGATATGGTTCATATGATCCATCAAATGGTTGCACATATCTTCTTCAATGTCTAGACAAATGTGAAGGCTTGGATTTGTACCAACAGCTCTCCCTCAAGCCAAACATCTTGGCTTGTATAATTTCATCAATATTCTTGAATATCCTGCAATCCAATCATACCTTTAAACCTACAAAGTTTGGTGTCATCAAGTGCTTTGGTCAACAAATCTTCACATTGCATATTTGTGGACACATATGCAATGATAGTGTACTTCTATATGCTTTGTTCTTGCAATGATAGTGTAGCTTCTCTCTAAAATAGTGATAGTGTACTTCTATATGCTTTGTTCTTGCATGATAAATAGGATTGGTTGCAAGATGCAAAGAGCTTGTATTGTCACCAAAGATCATAGGTGAGTGAGAATGTAGTCCCAAATCTGAATATAGTAATATAATCCGAATTGCTTCTTGTGTAGCATTGGCTAATCCGTTGTATTCAGCCTTTGTTGAAGATAGAGCAGCAGTAGGTTGCTTCTTGGAAGACCATGAAATGGGCTTATCACCTGCAAAAGAAAGATATTTAGAAGTACTCATTTTGTCGTCCTTACACCCTACCCAATCTGCATCTGAGTAAAGCTTAATGTCCAAGTCTGATGTGTATGGGAAATAAAGACCTTGATTTTGAGTACCCTTGAGGTACTTCAAAATCCTTCTGGAAAGTGAGGTGCTCTAGGTTTATGCATGAATTGCTTAAAACACTTACTCCATAAGTTATGTCAGTCCTTGTTAATGTTACATAGTTTAGACTCCCAACTATGCTTTGATATCGTGCAATGTATTCAAGCAAATCACCTTCATGAGCACTCCATTTATGATTTACCTCCATAGGGGTGCTAGCTATCTTGGCATTCTCCAAGTAGAACTTCTTCAACATGTCCTGCACATATTTCCTTGGAGTGATGCAAATTCTAGAGTTAGTGTAAACTAACTCAAGTCCAAGAAAATACTTCAAAAACCCTAGGTCACTGATTTTGAACTCTTGCATCATTAGGTTCTTGATCTATTTGATGCCATTAGCATCACTACCTATAAGGATGATGTCATCAACATATACACATAAATATATCATCTCTGAATGCTTTTATTGACAAACAGAGAAGAATCTACCTTGCTCATCATGAATCCTTGATCTTGAAGGTAGTTTGTTAACGTATGATTCCATGCCCTAGATGCCTACTTCAAACCATAAAGAGCTTTGTTCAATTTGCATACATAATTTACCTTGCTTGGGTCTTCATAGCCAGGAGGTTGAGCCATGTAAACCTCCTCTAAAATTCAGCCATTGAGAAAAGCATTTTTTACATCCAATTGATACATATTCCAATTCCTAGATGCAGCCACACTTACCTGTATTCTGATGGTTGGCATTTTAGCCATAGGTGAGAAAGTCTCTTCATAATCAACTCATTGGGTTTGTGCAAAACCCTTAGCCACAAGTCTATCTTTATACCTATTTATGGATCCATCTGAGTTCCTCTTGATTTTGTAAATCCATCTAGAACCAATTACCTTCATTGATGCCTTCTTGGGTACTAGTTCCCAAGTATCATTCTCTTGGAGTGCTTCTATTTCTTCATCCATAACTTCCTTCCATTCTGCCTTGGTACTTGCTTCTTCATATGAAGAAGTTTCTTCAAGCGATGAATCCTTAGAAAGATAAACGGAATGCTTAGTAACTAATGAAGTATCATACCCCTATCTGATTGGCTTCTTACTTTCCCTTTGTGATCTCCTTAGAGCTTGGTTGGATGATTCAGGTATGTCTTCCAACCTCTTCATCTTGGCCTTGCATTTTGATTTCCATGCTTTGAATTCTTCTAAGTTGATGGTGTCTTCATCATCTGATTTGATGTCTTCAATTTGGCTCGGCTCCTCCTTGGTGAAGCTTGGAAATTCTTCTTCCAAGTCATATGGCAACTTCACCTTTCTACATTCACTTTCAAACCAAGAATCATTCTCATCAAACACAACATCTCTACTGACCATAAAACCTTTGTTGGATGGATTTATAAAACCTATATCCTTTCTTATTTAAATCATATCCTATGAAGATTCACTTCTCTGCCTTAGGATCTAGCTTGCCTCTGATCTGAGATGGAACATGCACATAACCAACACATCCAAATATTCTGCAATGATCAAGTAATGGTCTCCTACCATGCCATGCTTCATATGGGATCATCCCATCAAGGAATTTGGATGGCAACCTGTTTATAAGATAAGTAGTAGTAGATACACTTTTTGCCCACAAATAACTAGGCAATTTCTTTTCATCAAGCATTGATATAGCTGCTTCCACAATCAATCTATTTCTTCTCTTACCCATCCCATTTTGCTCAGGGGTATACCTGGTAGTAATCTCCCTTTTGATACCTATGTCGTGCAAAAATGCATCAAATTCATTGTAGAAGTACTCGCCTCCTCCATTTGACCTTATCCTCTTTCGAATTCTTCTTGTTTGATTTTCCATAAGTGCAAGATACTTCCTGAAGCACGTCATCTTTATGTTTCATAAAGTACCAGATATTCCACCTACTGAAATCATCAATGAATGACACATAATACCTTGAGCCTGAAATTGAAGAGTCCTTGCTTGGTCCCCACACATCTGTGTGGACAATTCTCATGCATATATCCTTTCTTTGTAAAGGGTAACCTGTGTGATTTACCAAATTGACAAGCACCACATTTATAGATCATATGTTGCTTGGATACATTAGGTATCCCAAGCACACATTGATCTCTACATATTTGCTTCAAGGTTCTCTCACCAATATGCCCTAATCTTTTATGCTAAATCTCAAGCTCAAACAATGCTTGATCCTTGTAATTATAAAGTGCAATGTTTCTAGTGTCCTCAAGCTCAAATGTAAATAGTCTACCTGTTTTTTCTCCCTTGGCATTTCTCTTGAATCCATGTTGGGGGTCCTCCACAAAAGCTCCATATTTGTTGAACCTAACCTGCAAACCCTTTGCCACTATATGTCCAACACTCATCAGATTCTTTGTGATAGTAGGTACATAAAGAACCCTATTCAACAGATTTTTATTCCCATCAGAAGTATTGACATTTCCTACCTTGACCATTGAATGCTTGGTATCATCACTTGTCTACACCTTGTGCTTACCGTTGGGCTCCTCAAGATCAGAAAGACGAGCTACATTGCCTGCTACATGGTTTGAGAAACCTGAGTCAATATAGAAGAGGTGCTCATCATTCATACCTTGTTTTGAAGTCATATTCATAATGAGAAGAGAATCTTCTTGATCCTCTATGTAATTGTTGAAGTCTTTCCTTGATTTGTATCCTCCTTGATAGTTGTTATTGTATTGTTGTTGTAGCCATGGTTGTAACATTGATTATGGTTGAATCTTCCTCTTGATTGTGAGTAACCACCTCTTTGATATCCTCTTCCTCTCTAATTCTTGAAGTTCCTATAGCACACATGTGTAGTGTGATTAGAGAGTCCACATATATTGCATGGGAAAGAGTTGAAAGGTCTCCACCTACCTTGCTTACCTCATCTGCCCCTTCCCCTTGAGTTCCTACCTCTCCCTGCATAGTTAGCTTGAGAAGTAGTACCTTCATCTTCAACATTTTTACTCTTTCCTTTATCTTTAGACTTTCCTTTATCTATGTATAGGGCAGAAGAGTTGTTACCTCTTGATGGTTCTCCATTTTTTTTGAGCTTGGCTTCATGGGTAAAGAGTTGTCCCATGAGTATAGTAAGATCTGGAATCTGTATGTCCATGTAAAGGTCCATTGTAGTTGTGAAAGCTTCCCACTTGTCATCTACCTTGATGCCATTGATTATTTGTCTCACTATTTACTCCTCTTCAATATCCTCTCTTATGCTTGCCCATTGATCAGCCACATCTTTAACCTTGGTCACATACTCTGAAACATTCTACTTGGGTTGCTTCCTTTGAGTAGTAAATTCAATCCACAATTGATTTTTCCTAGCTCTTGTGTTGGAAGAAAAGTATGAAGATAATGTATCCCAAGTCTCTTAGGAAGTTTTAAAATTCTTAATGTGTGGTGGAAGGAAGTCAAAGATAAAGTTAAGTAGATATGACCTTGTTAAAACATCTTTGGCACACCATGAGTTGAGTCTTTCAAGCTCCTCTCTTGTAGGTTGTCCTTTGCTTCTGAGAATGGGCATCTCCTTATCTCCTGATATGTATCCATAGAGACTCCTTCCTTGTAGACTCCTTCCTGATATGTCTTCACCCTCAAAGACCATGCTGGAAAGTTATTCCTGTCTAATTTATCAATAAAAGAAGGGAAACCATCTCCCATTTATTGGAAGAGATGGATGGATACCTCAAGGAAGTGAGGTGGCACTACCAAAAACTGATTTGTACCTGCCCTATTTCACTCTAGGGTTATGTAGTAGGCCCTTTTAGCTTGCATATAACACCAAAAAAGTACCTATGTACTTTGGAGTTGATGCTTCAAACAATTAAATCAAAAATAGCTAGTGATGAAAAACTTGCTACTTTTGTGACACCTACTGGATCTTTTGCTCAGTGCTCATAGTACAGTAGCAATTGATCAAAATTCTTTTGAGAGTACAGTAGTACTTATATGACATTGTTGGAAACAATGTCATATAAGTACATTGTCCATGGTCCATTTGCTCAAGATATCATAGTTTACACAGTTTACAGCATGTGTAGAGTTTTGTAATACCTCCTCTACAACAAACGCATAGCAATGGCATGGCTATGTCATTGTCCTCCCAAAGCCCCCACGAGGGTTCGAATCCCATCAGGTGCAGATTGTGATATCGTTTAGGATTGGCTTTTTGAATGATTGTTTATACTTTTCAACAGAACGTCAATTGCATGTTCTCGATAGAGTTTTTCCATAGCGATTGTGTAACGTTGTCTTAAGATTTCCGATATGTGCTTTTTGGTATAGCTTTTCAAGGGACACACAAAACTATCTAAGAAGAGTTTTGGCTCATTGTTCAATCATCCTACACGAATTAGCAACACCAGTCTTTGGTCCCTCATTAAAGGTGGTGCTCTAGCACACATGGGGCAGCCATGGTGCTATCTTGGATCATGTTGAGGAGCGGCTATGGAGTTCTTCTTGAAAAAGAAGAGTGTGCTCACACTCTTGCTTATGAAGAAGACTTACCTATAAGTAGCTTGGTGGCGCGGATCAGCCATCCGCAGAAATTGTTTTGCAAGTACTGTAAAGGGAATGATCATATCATAAAGAACTGTCCAAAATTGGCTGCTAAAGAGGCAAAGAAGAAAGAGTCTGGAATGGTTGTTGTAGAGGCCTCTACACCAAAAACAGAGTCTGTTAATCTTATGCAGGAAGAAGAATGGGTGTTTACTACTGTTTGCAGTTTTGACCCATCTTCTCATGAGCAGTGCATGTCTAGAGTAGACTCTGATATTTGGTACTTTGACAGTGGGGCGACCAATCATATTACCGCGCAGCACAGTTTCTTCTCTTCACTCGAGCTTTTCCCTATAGGGAATACTGTTACATGTGCCAACAACTCCTCTTATCCTGTTATGGGAGTTGGTAAGATCATTCTGACTACTGTTGATGGTAGTTCTTTCACTTTGTCAGATGCTTTGTTTGTGCCAGGGATCAAGAAAGATCTATTATCAGTTTCTGCATTAGCCAAGATTGGCTTGGTTCTAAAATTTATTAATGACAGTTGTACAGTACATGATCTATCAAATGGCAACGCTGCTTCTAGCATTTTATGTCGTGGGATGTATAAGCTCATGGACTATGAAAGATCTGTAAATGATTTTCCATGTGCACTACATGATTCTCAAGTTATGTCAGATGCAAAGCTTTGGCATGCACGCTTTGGTCATCTGAATTTTGCTAGTTTGCTACACCTGTAGAAATCTGAAATGGTGTCCTCTTTGCCCAAACTTGAGGCACTCGGAAAACATGTTTGCAAAGGCTATATTTTGGGCAAAATGCAGCATTCTTCCTTTCCAAAAGATGGTTCACTTCGGGCTTCTCAGAAATTGCAGCTTGTACATAGTGATGTTTGTGGTCCTATGCAGAAACCTTCTTTTGGAACTTATCTTTACTTCGTGACTTTCATCAATGATTTTTCCAAGATGCATGGGTATATCCATTGAAGGTAAAGTCTGAAGTGTTCATGTGCTTCAAACAGTTTTTGGTTTTGGCTGAAAATCTGTCATATGTTTTCGAAAAAAAACAAAGTTGGTAAGAACTATGCCAAAATGGCTGGTGCAGACCTTGCGTGACAACAAATTAGATGCACCTCTTTCATATTGTACTCGATCAGGCTCTCATAGTGCCTCTTTTGCATCAGATTGCTATGCTATGCCTGCATCTAGTCTCTGTGATGAGACTGAGCCTGTTTCGTTTGATAAAGCACAAAATTCAGAAAATTGGATGGCTGCTATGCAATCTAAATATGATGCAATAATGAAGAATGGTACTTGGTCTTTATGTGACTTGCCTCTTGGCAAGAAGGCCATTGGCACTAAGTGGGTATACAAGCTGAAGCATAAACCTGATGGTATAGTTAACAGGTATAAGGCTAGGATTGTTGCAAAAGGTTATGCATAGGAAAGCGGCATTGATTTTGATGAGAGCTTTGCACCTACATGTCGTATGACTACTTCAGAGCATATAAGCACTTGCAGTCCACCATGGTTGGAATGTACATCCATTAGACATTAAAACTGTATTTCTGAATGGTGACTTGCATGAAGAAGTGTATGTTTTTCAGCCCCATGGCTTTGTACAGAAAGGGCATGAAAACCACGTGTGCAGGTTAAAGAAGGCATTATATGGTTTAAAGCAAGCACCACGTGCTTGGTATGAGAAGATACATGCCTATCTGATTGCACATGGTTTTGAGAACAGTCCAACTGAAAGCACCTTATATGTTAAGCGTGTCAATGATGTGCTTCTGATCATTGTTGTCTATGTCGATGACATGTTGCTCACTGGTCCTATTGAGAAGCATATTACTGATTTTAAGGCTGATTTGCATGCCTCATTTGAGATGTCTGATTTGGGGCATTTGCATCAATATTTGGGCATTCAGTTTATGCAAGTTGATGGTGGAATGGCTTTGTGTCAAACGAAATATATTGACATATTATTGCAGCATTTTGGCCTTGAAGACTGTAAGCCTATTGCCACTCCTATGGAGACAGGTTTACGATTGAGTCTTCATGATGCTAGAGATGCATTTGATGTTGTTCTCTATCAATAGGCTGTTGGATGCTTGATTTACTTATGCATTATTCAGCCAGATATTCAGCTTGTTGTCTCACAGGTGAGCAGGTTTATGCATTTTCAGGAGTCAAGCATTGCCAGGCGGTTAAACGCATCTTTCATTACTTGAGTGGTACTCGGCTACTTGGGTTGTTTTATCCCAAGGGGGGAACACTACCGCCAGATTTGCATGCTTTTTCTAACTCTGATTGGGCTAGTTGCTATGACACTCGTGTGTCCACTAGTGACTTTTTCTTCATGCTTGGTAGCTCATGTATATCTTGGTTGAGCAAGAAGAAACCTACTGTGGCCACTTCCAATTGTGAGGTTGAGTATAGGGCAGCTTTCACAGTGACTATTGCATGTGTGTGGCTTAGACGCCTTATGGCTGATTTGGGTGTTGGTCAGTCTTCTGCCACCACCATCTTCACTGACAGTCAGAGAGCATTGGCAGTTGAGAGGAACCTTGTCTTTCATGCTCACACTAAGCACATTGAGGTGCATTATCACTATGTCAGGGAGAGGTTCTCTGCTGGGGAGATCAACTTGGCATATGTGCCCATGCAGGAGAATATTGCAGACCTTTTCATGAAGGCTCTACCTAGGGAGAATTTTGAAGCTTTTCGCAAAGCTTTGGGTTTACTTCCTTTTGTGGAGTGATTTCCACATAGATTGGCACTTCCTTATACATGACTGCCAGCTCCTTGTGCATCGCATCACTGCCAGGGGGGATTTGTTGATATATTTAGGTAGTGATGTGTTGAACACACTAAGACCGTCGGGGCACTTTTTTTCCTCTTTAGGAGGTTTTTTTTTTCTCAGCTTGTATATATGCCTATTGCCCTAATGGGCTAATTATCTTTGTACATTCTCTAGTAATACATTTAGTATTGTGTGTTGTGCTCCAAGCTTCTTCTCCTTCCTTGTGTTATTCGCGTGCTTCCGCAGACGTCTATCTCCAACATAAGAGGTATGAAGGGTGGGTGTGTGCGTGAGAATATGGAGAATATGAAAGATCTAGAATTGATAGCAAACCCAAATTGTGATTATCCCTAAATTAGAAACTATTGAATGAACAAGTTTTGATTATCCCTAAATTAGAAATCCAAATTTTGATTATCCCTAAATCAGAAACTGGATGCATCGGACCCACAAATTCCAATCCACATTTTGCAAAGGATATGGCATGTTACAACTACATTAGATCATGATTCAAGGTTTATCCATGTTTTTCACATATTTCTTAATTCCTTGCAAATAAACACACATCTTCAAAAACTATGAGCCACCAAAGCCTCGATTGTGAAATTTTCCTACCTATCCCTTCTCTTGTAACATGGCCTCCGATTGGACCAACATGTGCCTCAAACAAAACTCTTTGCTAATCTTCTTTTAGTACACATCTTTGTAATATATGATCAACACCCCTTTTAAATAAAAAATATCAGTTATAATTTTATAATCCTTGGTTTTGAGTGCAAGTCGCTTTCTCTTTGATTTAGTTATATGTTCCAGGAATGTAGCTATAGAGAGGAGCTACATAGTTTTTGTATACAAGTCATCTTCAATCTCATCCAACTCCATTCCAAATAACATGCAATCTACAATCCACTCCTTTCATTTGATCTCTTGTATCTGATTGCTTAGATAATCAGCAACAACCTGTTGTTGTCCAAATCGATGAACCACTCTGTAATCAAATTCCTACATTAACAAAATTTAGTGTTCTATCCTTCCTCATAGTTGGGGGTTTCTCTGCCATATATAAAGTAATGTCTAATGGTCTACATGTATTATAACTTTATTTACGACCAAATAATGACAAAACTTTTGAAGTCCATATATGATGCCCCAAACATTCACATTCAATAACTATAATTATGTTCTACCTAGTTCAACATTGTGTTAGAACCATATATTGATTTAAAACATCTTTCTATACTTCTTGCATCAAGACTGCATCAAAGGCTATGTGTGATTCATGTGCAAAAAAAAAGGGCCACTTGTTTGGGTATATCCGTAAAGAATTATATTTTTATATGTATGGATTATGTGACCTGCTAGGCAGAGTAATGTCACTATAATATTGTGGTTAAGTATTTATATAAAAATCATCTTCCTCGATTTGGGTTTCACTTTTTGAATTGGGCTATTCATGATATTATGTCCCACATTAAGAACTTATACAGATTCAATATTCATTACCTACAAGCTGATAGGTCAATTGAAAGTAGTATTAATCTCACGAACGCTCCAAAAACTAGTTACAAAATACCTTGCAGAATGGGATGAGTTCCTTCAAATTTTTCTTCGGGTGCATCCAGCTACCTAGAATGTGGCATTAGGATTTACTCCATTCAAGTTAGCCATTACAATGGATGGGCATTGTGCCTATGAAAGTTATTGCTCCTAGTTTATGTGTTGTTATGTCTTTGAAATTGTCGATAAAAGTGCATTAGGATCTAGTCCATTCAAGTTAGCCTTTATTATGGAAGGCAATGCCTACCAAAGTTGTTGTTCCTACTTTGTGTTTTTATTTCTTGGATATTGTCAACAAAAGAATCCTTGGATGAAAAAGTGGAAAGTCTTTGAAAATTGGAAGGGTATCACTTTGAACGTAGTTTGTTTCAGCAAAAGCTCCACTATGTAACTTGTTTCTACAAAAAGTGCAGCAAAAAATCAAGCTCCACTATGTAACTTGTTTTTACAAAAAATCCAGCTACCATATACCAAAAATGACACAAGAGATTTATTCTTTAATCTTATAATCAAGAGGAAAAGTAGAAAATTCAAAGTTTGCTATAACAAACCATACCATATTGAAAGCATAGTCAACCTCACTAATCAACTAATTTTGACTATAGCCAACAATTCCAAGTTGCACATTGTGGTTTTTAATAACCATCAAAATTATCCCTCTATCATGTGGCCTCATATCTTTTCTTCCTTTCACCATCTCTTATGATATAGCTACCATTATGTTTATTATGATGATGCATAATAATGTTTTTGCATGATCCTCCAGTTTAACTCTAAATTGCACATGGTTATGGTTGTTTGTCTATAGTTTTTCTGGCAACCCCCAGCAATGGCACAATGGTAAGCTACATGAACTTCACTTTCTAGTAACAATGTTATTGATGAAATGATGTATTACTTCAACACCAGTTACTCGGTGAAATTTCAACTATTTGATTGGAAATACATACAAATTCACTCCTTATTTATAGATTTAGAACTCTCTCATGCAACACTAATGAACAAAGAACAATAAAGATTCCTCACCACATTGCTTCGGCTAAGTCTCATCTAGCCCAAGACAATTAAGACGAGCAACAAACAACAAAACGCAAAAGTAAGCTCTTTAGCTCCTTTTATAGTTTTTTGCTATTTATGGCCTAGTTCAGACAGTGTCTCACCTACTTAAATTTTAGGTTCCTAAACTCCATAAATTATGAAAATTGAAACATAGGCTCTTCTAACACTCCTCAAGCTTGAGGATTCTCCTCAATTAGATCTATAGAAATGATATTTACAAATGAGCTGTAGTGATCAAAATCAATGTTTGTTGGAAAAAAAATGGTGATGCCTACTCATTGTAAGATTTTTGTTGACTTCTTTGTGTGTTTAATCATGTGCCTAAATCTTGCCTCTCTTGATTACCTTCTTGATTGAGGTTGCCTTGTCCACTAAGTCCTCCTTGGCTGCAAACACTCCTGCCCCTTCTCAAATTTGTCATCCCTAATAGACCTTTGTTGAGTGGGTTGTTATGTGTAGTATTGAAGGAAATTTGCTACTAACTCATGTTCTTGTAATCTAAGTCCACTTGGGAGATCTATCTTTAGCAGCTCCTAATCAATAACGCCTCGAACTTTTGGATGTGGCATTTTTTAGTGTTCGGAATGCATAGCTTGTTTCAAAGCAAATAACTACAAGAGGTAGGTAGATTTGGAGATGAATACCTCAGAATGGTATTCCTAGAAACCCATGGAAAACATCTCTTCAAAGGTTTTTTTATAGTAATTCGGGAGATACTTGATGCGAACATGTCAATCATACACAGTCTTTATCGGAGATGTGATAGTCATGTCATATACTATATCAACCTTTCAATTATCGAATCCAACTATAGATTATGTGGTTCTTTCATATTTCAAAACGTCTTGAATACAACCCTCATTAATTTGAATATCTTTAGCATCATTTGAGCTTTTAGATCTAGAATTTTCTTTAGGCAAGGTATCGAATGTCATATCTTTCATACATGTAGGCCATTCTAGATGGTCCTTGTGGTGGTGCGAGGTATGGGTAGTTGAGCCAATCTACACACTTTGCTTTATTCCTTACTTTGATAGAAAAAGCTTTTTATGGGCACCTCCACTGCATTGTCAAGAGAAAGGAGACAAGGAAGAGATCTCACTCACACACTCTTACACTCAAAGAGGAGCACAAACAGATTGAGGCAAGGAAGAATTATCTTCTTCTTCTTCTTCTTCTTCTTCTTCTTCTTCTTCTTCTTCTTCTTCTTCTTCTTCTTCTTCCTCTTCTTCCTCTTCCTCTTCTTCTTCTTCTTCTTCTTCTTCTTCTTCTATTACATAAAAGGAATATACAAGAATGACCTAAAACAACAATACAATTAGTGCAATATATAAAAAATAGTACATAAGGGAAATCCTAATGTCTAGGCATAAGTGAATTGATAAGAAACAAATGTGCCATCACTCTCGGTAGATAAATCTAGTAAATCTCACTAAAGTATCATTAACATATACCAGTGTGACCACTATACATGTCATAGAAATGAAAAAGTGATACGTATAATCCCTAATCATCACATGTTGAGCTTGATATCTCAACACTCCCCCTCAAGCTCAATTTCATGTCTTGTAATCCAAGCATCTTGTAAAACTTCTTCAACTTCTCAGCTCCAAGAGCTTTAGTGAAAATATTACCAACCTTCTCATCTTTCCTTACATAAACAAGATCAATATCACATCTAATATCTTTTCCTTGATGAACTGATAATGTACCTCAATATGGTTTGTTCTAGCATGAAAAAGAGGGTTCCATGCAAACTGTATGCTACTAAGATTATCACAGTAAATGATGATAGGATTTTTCTCTTCCACACCTAAATCTGCAAATAACATCTCTAGCCATGCAAACTGTATGCTACTAAGATTATCACAGTAAATGATGATAGGATTTTTCTCTTCCACACCTAAATCTGCAAATAACATCTCTAGCCATGATGTTTCACATGCTACCATTGTAGCACCTCTATACTAAGCCTCTGTATACTTAGCCTCTGTACTCAACAAAGAAACATTGGGTTGCTTCTTACTGCTCCAAGTAATAGCTGCACACTCAAGTGAGAATAGAAACCCACTGGTAGATCTTCTATATGGAATACTTCCAGCTCAATCTCCATCAGTGTATCCATAAACTTGCAACTATGCACCAGCTTCATAAAACAATGCATAGTCCAAAGTAGCACTCACATATCGTAGAGTGCATCTCAAAGCATCTAAATGTGGTTTCTTGGTAACTTGCATAAATTGACTTTCAACTCCAACAATGTAGCTTAGATCAGGCCTTGTAATTGTGAGATATATCAAACTTTCCACAATTTTCCTATACATAGTAGCATTTTCTGATGCTTCCCTTGATGTAGTATCCAAATTCAGATTTTGATCTTATGGCATAGAAATTGGCTTACAATCAGCCATGCCATTCTTTTGAAGCATACTCAAGGCAAATTGCCTTTGCACCATCCTATACTTGTTTTTGTATGTATAAACTCAATGTCCAAGAAATATCGAAGCACACCAAGATCCTTCATGTCAAATTCCTTCATAAGGAGTTGCTCTACCTCTTTAATTCTTTCTTTTTTATCACCACAAACAATCAATTCGTCAAGATAAATAGCCACAATCTTGATGCCATCATCATCCTTCCTTGCATATAGTGATTTGCATCACACGTAGACAATCCAATGGTGGTTAAATCATTTGCAATCCTTGCATGCCAAGCACAAAGGGCTTGTTTAAGCCCATACAAAGCCTTTTGCAATCTGCAAACATATTTTGGGTGCTTTGAATCCTCATATCCTTGTGGCTGGTCCATGTATACGTCTTCCTACAACTCACCATGTGAGAAAGCATTATTCACATTCATTTGATGCAAAATCCATCCTTTTTTTGTAGCTCATGCAACAAGTGCTCTGACAGTGGCCATTTTAACTACAGGGATGAACGACCTCTTACTACCAATCATGCTTTATACCTACTTATGCTACCATCAGCATTGTGCTTCACCTTGTAAATCCACTTGTTGCTTTTGGGTTTCTTTCCTTACGGTGATGGAACCAGCTTCCATGTTTCATTTCCATAAAGTACAGCCATCTCCTCATCCATAGCTTTCTCCCAATCTATATTTCTAACTTCATCTTCAAAACAAGAAGGTTTAGTATCTCATATTAGCTTGTTCATGTAAGCACAATGACGAGCCAAATAACTTTCATATGTCAATCATTGCAGTAAATTCCATTTCCTCCCAGATCTTTTTGGTCTTGGGTTACTCCTCCTTGTATCATCTATATGTGCATTTCTTGCTCCTGGAGTCTTCACAGAGGGTAATCCAAGTCCCTCATCATGGCTCTTTTCTAAACTGCTTGAATCTCTATCAATGTCTTCAAAACATGTCGATGTTTTACTACAAACAAAAAGCTTTTCTTTCCCGTTCTTGGATGAGGTCGATGAATTTACTGGACTAAAATTTCAACGTAATCTTCCACTCCATGGATTTGAGTTGGAACTATTGCTTGCTGACACATCAAGTCCACTCAAAACTTGAGATTATGCACTTGATTTTTCAGCATTTCCTTGTCATTTATGTCAAGATTAAGTCCTTTGGCATCTGCATAGAAGATTAACCTTTCATAAAACATGCATAGAAGCTTGAACTTTCATAAAACACCACATCTCTGCTTACCTTCACATATCATGTGAGTGGGATGTAACATTTATATCCCTTTTGCTCGAGAGTACCCAATGTAAATACATTTTTCTGCTTTTGGAACAAGCTTCATCCTCAACTCATATAGAACATGTACATATGCAATACAACCAAATACCTCCATATGTGATAAGTTTCGCTTTTTGCCTATAAACTTCTCTTCAAGTGTATCGTGATGTATAGCAATAGTCAAAGTTTTGTTCATGATGTATACAATAGTGTGCACAACTTCTGCCCAATAACAATGAGGAATATTCTTCTTAACCATTAAGGCTCTTGTTATTTTTGCAATCAACGCCATTCTGTTATGGTGTGTACCTGCATGAAAATTAACGTCAAATTCCATGTCTTTTTAAAAAGCTACTGAACTCATTTGACATGTATTCACCTCCTCCATCATATCTTAATGTCTGCATATACTTCCATGTTTGCTTTTCCACCATTGCCTTGAAATTTTTAAAGTGATTAAACTCCTCACTCTTCTCTTTCATAAAGTATACTCATGTGTTTCCTATATGTTCATCAATGAAAGTGACATAAAAACTGCAACCACCCATAGATGTGGCCTTTGCAAGAACCCAAACATGTGTACTATTTTTAGCACATTCCCACTAACATGCTTGTCATGCGAAAATGATATCCTTGACTATTTACCCAATTGACATGCTTCACATACCTTCTGCATCTTTGCAACCTTGAAATGTGGTAGTCCATTGACAAGATCCTTTGAGTGCATCAATTTCAACCTCTACAAATTTACATGTCCAATTCGCTTTTGCCAAATCTCTATATCAACAATAACACATGCACCTTATTCAGATTCTTTGTTTTATTCAAAACATGCAATACATCAACAAGATGTTTTACTTTCCCTTCATAGATAGTGCTATGTTTCCTCTATCCTTGATGGATGTGATGTTTCGTCGATTGTTCCAAAAAATCCCGGAAGAGGTAATTTTTGCAAACTACTAAACCATTCTACATGGCTCATCATGTGATTTGATGCACCTGAATCAACATACCAAACATTACCATCCAATTTTGAAACATCAATCACGTGATGTTTGACCATGAACAACTTCTCCAAATCATATGCACTTATGGATGCATATTTGTTTTGTTGCCTTCTTTTATTTTGAATCTTCAATCTACAATCACGCTCAAAGTGACCAAGTTTACTACAATTCCAACATCTTTTGTTGTCATTACCTCAATCGTTTCTTTGGAAATTTCTCTGACCTCTTTGGCTCCCCCTGCCTCAAAACTATCCTCTACCTCTTGCATGATTCTATTGTTGACTTTGGTCATGGTTACTATTTCCTCTTCCATTTCTAAAACCTCTACCTTCGCATTTTCCTCTATCACAGTAGAATACTTGCTCAGAACTAGGTTATCCTTGGGAGCTCTTTTCTTTAATTATGAACATGGATACAATATATAAAAAAATCGAAATATTCTCTCATGTGAATAAAAGTCTTAAATTGTTTATATGTAGTTCCTAAACCACGAAGGAACACTTCCACCTTATCATCATCATCATCCACATTGATGCCAATAAATGCAAGTGACTCACATTCGCTTTTGTTTTTTAGGATGTAGTCACCTATCGACATGCTCTTTTTCTCCAATGTATGCAACTCGTTCTTTAGTTGCAATTTTTGTGCCTTTGGATTGGTCTCATATAATATGACCAAACTATCCAAGCTTCCTTTGGTGTTTTAACATCCTTGATGTGTCCAATCATGCTATCCTATATACTAACAAAAAGCCAATACATTATCTTCCGTGCTCCTTGATTCCACTCTTTATATGCTCTCTAGTAACTTCCGAGCATTATCATTCTCTCCTTCGATATACTTCCAATAGCCTTTTTCCATAAGGAAATTTATCATTCTTAATCTCCATGCATGAAAATTGTTTTTGTCCAACTTTTCTCTCATAAGTTAACTCATTCCATCAACATTTTCAATTTTTGCAACAATTCACAACACCTGAAAAACACTAGACGTAGTACATCTAATTGAATATTGTCAGGCTTTTCCTTGATAATTCAATCTCAAAAAAACACAATTTTCGTGTATCAACAATACACGAAATCATATAAAATTTTGATTTAGAATGTTTGGGTGTTGTTGAATAGAATGAAATTTACAGTTTTGCAAACTAGTATGGGCTCCACCTTGCGAGCTCGATTCAAAGGTCGAGATGGCTCCGAAACAAAAATTTGAGGAAAAGTAGTGATCCAAAAGGTATAACTCTCTAAAATATTTTGACACCTACCTTCACATCAAATTTCATAGCAATTTGAGATCATTTGTGAAGCATGCCTTCTCCCGTACTCGTCATTGTCAACTTTCTCCATGGGCTCTCTAGAACCACATTGGCTTTGATACCATGCCAAGAGAAAGGAGGTAAGGAAGAGAGCTCACTCATACAGTCTCTCAAAGAGAAGCACACACATATTGAAGCAAGGAAAAATGATCTTTTTCTATTACATAAAAGGAATATATAAGAATGTCCTAAAACAATAGTATATAAAGAGCAATACATAAAGGAAATCTTAATGTCCGGGAATGAATGAGCTAACAAGAAACAAATGTGCCATCGCTCTTGGTAGATAAATCTAGTAAAGCTTATTCAAGTATCTGTGACATATACTCGTGTGATCACTACATATGTAAGAGAAATGAACAAGTGATGTGTCATCCCCAATCATCACATGTTGGGCTTGATATCTCAACATGCACTACATTTATTCTCAATAGCGACCTCTAGTTTTTCTTAATTTTTCTATTATATCCTTTAATTCTCCTCCTATGCAACTATGAGATGATGCTTTAGTAATGCCTGATCATCACATGTTGGGCTTGATATCTCAACATGCACTACATATATTCTCAATAGCGACCTCTAGATTTTCTTAATTTTTCTATTATATCCTTTAATTATCCTCCTATGCAACTATGAGATGATGCTTTAGTAATGCCTTCTTGTGGGATAATCGAGCATTGCATTCCAACTAAATGTGTAAATGGTCCTCACTTTCACAATTTCTTGGTCCATGTTCTGAATCTTTGACTCTAGCTCATTGTGGGAAGTCTATGAAGTGTTGTACTCATCTTGTGAGTCAACATTGTTAATCACCAAGTGGAGATTCTTTCTTTTAAGTGTGTAGACTCAACTACAAGGGCTTCATTGCGCTCAGCTAACTCTTGGTACTCGTGCCTCAATCGATTGGCACAACTTACCATAGGATGATTGCCAAATCTACCATGGGGATTTATAGTGGATGGAATTTGTACATTGTCTAATGCTTTCACGTTTTAAGGATGTATGTAGCTCGAAACTCCATTTTCAATGGCAACAACAACAAAACTAGTGCCAATGGATGCAACTTCGACTTCTTAACAATGAATGCAGCTACAAAAATCCATTATCGATGGCAAAAACAACAAAACTCGTATCAATCGTGCTATAAAAGACTCATAACAAAACTCGTATCAATCCAGAATATTTACCAAACTATGGCACATAATCACATTCTACTTGGACAAAGATATCTAGTGTGCAGCATTGCATAGAAACATAAATCCACACATCAGCATATGCTTAAGAGGGAAAGATCGGAAGGAGAGTTCATATGTTAAGGCGGTACAATGTCATTCTCTTTAAGGGGGATGGAGAGGGAGAAAGGAACACCCAAGGGGGTGGGGGGTACAGCCTTATCATAGGCTTTGGAACTTTAGTTCAAATTTGAGTTTGCTTAGGCTTTTCGCTTAAGATGTGGCTAATTTATCTAGTGAGTTTCATGTGGCTAATTTATCTGGTGAGCTTCGAGTTTAATAGGAAAGATAAAAATCGAACTCACACACATATATACATATATGTGTATACATAGTGGCAAGGCATTAAGAACGAACCCCTTCTCAACAGTAAGGTAGCAAATCTTTTAAGGCCACCTGAAGATCTAATGCAAGTGCCCTCTTATTTCAATATCAAAGCTAGGTGGTATATCATTGGTGGCCTTGATAGCATGAAGATACTCTCTTCCCAAACTTGAAAGCCAACATCAACGTCACTTGAGTCCAAATATTCATTGATTCTGTGTAAGATTTTGAGACCACAATGGGTTACTTTACAGGAACAAAGCCGTTATGAAGCTACATATCTTTGCACAAAATGGCACTCAGCTGAGAAGACTATATATCGTTGCACAAAAGCAGAACTATGTTTAGACTACATGATCACACGTTCATTTACTGACAAACTGGAAAATATCATTGATTATCGATATGCGGCAGCATGCTCACTCTGAAAAATACGAATAGCCATGTCAGAGCTCATACTGAGTTATGTACAAAGTCTGATTCAGTAGTTAATCCATATGCATTCTAATAACAAGAATTTAGAGCCAGAAAATCAAAGGACGCATATGAATTCGAAGTTCAGCAGCATATGAAAGCCCGGTAAGATTAATGAGAAACTTTCAAACACACATCTACGCAGAGAACTTTCAAACACACGGTCGAACTAACATGCACGTTGAAACAAAGAACATACGTCTTGATATAGACACAAAACAGCCTTTCTATTATATAGCTCCAAAGGCAGCGACTCAATATGGTATGGCAAAATTGTAGTGAGTGCTGTAGAGCAGGATTACTTCAAGTGCAAGCGAAGTATACACTATATGTAATGTCCAAACGAATTATACAAAACACATTTCATATGCATCTGCAATGTAAGCTTCAAACCTGTTCTTTGAATCCAAATCGAAACTAAAAAAGCCCCCAAAGCGAAGTATACACTATATGTAATGTCCAAAACGAATTATACAAAACACATTTCATGTGCATCTGCAATGTAAACTTCAAACCTGTTTCTGTGAATCCAAATCATCTTTTTTTATGCTGTTTGATCGTTCTTCTCTTCGTTATCATTTCTAGGTTTGCTTCCAGTGAAGCTAGAAAGGACATTCTTCACTGACTGCGTGATAGACTGAACGATACCCTTTCCTTGTTGTGGTTTCTCCACACCGTCTGCGTCCTCATGAACAACACCAGTAGGAACTTCAACCTCTACCTCAGATTTAGGGTCCTGAATAGCACGATGATCCACAGTTTTAACTACATAGGACCGTTCTGGATTTGCTTTAGCTTCTTTCTCTGCAATGGCTACCTCTGGAGTTTGTGGTGATGCTTTTTCCGCAATATCTACCTCTGGATGTTTTTGTGCTTCTTTCTCTGTGACTCCTACATCACCAGAGTACTTACTTGCGGCTTCTGGCTGATCAATGGAATCCGCGTTCTCATGCACAATGCCAGTAGGAACATAAACCTTCCGTTCACCCTCAGGCTCCTTAACATCAATTTTGTTCACAGTCTCAACCACATATGCTCCTGAATCTGGACTCTTCTCGGCTTCCTTTTCAGCGATAAGTTTCTCTCTCGAAGTGGAATCTTGAACGAGCTGCTCTAGGGGACCCGGCGATGAAGTGAAAATGTCGCCAGAATTCGCATCGGAAGTTTCATTTGGCGCTGTAGCGCTGCAAATAATTGATCAATTTTACGGACAAAAGTTCCTTCACAATGGATATTTCCGACTACACTAGCAAACATTAGCCTCAAGCTTACCAAAAACGAGAATGACGTCTACTTAGCTAATAAACATGTTATAAGGCATACCAATAGGGAAGTGACACAAATAGACGCACAATAAACCCAAACGCAAGAATATGATGAAAAACTTAGATGGCATATCAAGAATACCATGCAATACCTGTCCTTTTCTGTTTCGTAAGCATTATCGTGTACACCGTTTGACTCCGCTCCAGACTTTCCTTCTAGAGTTAAGTCAGTCAATCCCTTCTCGATAGGCTGCCAAATAAAAGGAAAAAAATGAAGAAGGCAGTCAGAATAAACTAGCCTCACACGATCGGCGAATTCGACAGGTAAATCTCAGAGTTAAGAGAGCGCCTCGATGACAGCAGAATAAACGAAGTTAGAAGAAAAAGATCAAGCATGCAAGAACAAGCAGTCCTAATGCTTCACAAGGAAAGAACGCAGCACATTAAATCACATACTTCCACTTTGCGTTCTCAGAATCAAAGAAAGAAACAAAAGAATCTATAAAGGGGATTCAGAAGCCAAAACCTGCATGCAAAACAAAATACGCACGCAAGACATTTCGTACACTTCATGCACAACCTCTCGTGAAAAATGTCCCCATGAACCAACAATC
Organism: Ceratopteris richardii; assembly: GCA_020310875.1. Classification (NCBI taxonomy): domain Eukaryota; kingdom Viridiplantae; phylum Streptophyta; class Polypodiopsida; order Polypodiales; family Pteridaceae; genus Ceratopteris; species Ceratopteris richardii. The sequence continues at coordinate 146,585,012 of CM035417.1, read as the reverse complement.
TCAAAATCATGTAAGAAGGTTAATGATCAAAGTTATGTAATATCCATCACAACTTCAACAATGAACTTAAGCTGCTTCACATATACTGGTTGCAATTTCAGCATGAGAGCAACATGCGACATGAACTGAACAGTAGGAGATGCAAACCAAGATAGAGGACGATTTTAAAATTAGCTGAAATGAATCAATCAGACGTTCAGTCATCAACGCACAAATGTAAACTGAAGAGAAGCAGATCAAAGGTACCTCGGTCTGATTGGGAGATTCAGTCGTTCGGGATGCCATGGAAAACTTCACGGAGAAAGAGAGAAAGAGAAAGGCGCATTGCAAAACCTTGCGGACAAATGAAACTTAAATTCGAGTTTAAGATTTTCGGGTTCTACGTGTCTCCAGCTGAGTGTTCGAATTGACAGCTGCCACGTTGCAATTCGAATCGTTTTGCATAGGCCAGCGCCGCCCGTCACTTCTCCTGTGGCATCTCCTTTTTCCAAGAGATTCGCACCAAGCGCTGCTTTTTCCAACTATCTGTTTGAACTTCCTCATATACACAACGGAAGTAAAAGCTATGTATGTGTTTTTTACGTAGAATGCAAGAAAGTGTATGAGTTGTGCTAGGTCGGTTGGTTGGGTGATTGGGCCTTTCGTCTCTTGAGGCGGGGGCGAGGGTTCAACCCCCACCGGCAACATGTAAGGGACATGTTATCATGGAAAGGTTTATCTTGTGGCTGATGTGTCATCGTTTGTCTTGGTCCACGGTAGTTGTGACCACAGTCTAACCCAGCTATGTAAACCCCTATTCTTGTGGGATAAGGGGGGTCCCATGGGTACTATGCCCTTCCTTGTACAGTTGCAATGTCAAACTTAAAGCCTAGAGGAGTAGGCCTAGGGCGCACCTCCATTTTAAAAAAAAAAAAGAAAGTGTATGAGCTTCAGACATCTAATGAACTTCTAGGTGAGTAATGGCAAACCGAACTCTGAAAGAATAATGGAGATGTTTAAACGAAGGCTATGTTCAAGAAAACTAGCAAGGGGAGGAGAAAACTACACTCTGAGTCGATGAGCTAGGGTTCTCATGAGGAGTGGGCTTTTACTCTTGCCCTCTGCATGTTCACCATGTTACTTTCACCCTAATTGAGTCTCCCTCGTCGTCTCTCTCTTATTACAGTATATGCCTAGTCTTCGCTCAGTTATCTTGCCATCCTTATCGAGTTGGGGCGGGCATGGCACTGCATGAAGCTCTTCAAGATAGCTACGGCCCTTGCTCGCCAAAGGAAGGAGGTTCAAACAATGGTGTGGGCTCTGCGAAAGCTTCCTTTGCAGACATAACCAAGTCATGTGGTAACCACTTTAGCCCCTCTTCTCAAGCTCTAGAGATCCAAGTAAGTGTTATTCTCCTCCTCCATCCTGCACTAATAACACTAAAGAGAAGGGTGACGATGCTGATTTTAGTTTTCACTCTCATGATGAAGGGATGGATGATGCCACACTCATTATCGACCGCAATTCCTTGGATGATTGGAACAACCATATTTATGAAAAAACGGTTATTGGCTTGTGTGATGGCCCTAGGCCCTCGTAGGATTTTTTGAAAAGCCGGATTGAGAATAGCGGAAAACATAGGGGCCTATTTGTCAAGCAAATCCAATATCTGCCAAATAATTATTTTTTATTCTTCTTTGATAACTCAAATAGTGCCCTTCGGATAATTATGGAAGGACAATGGCTGATTAAAAACACTTCAGTTATTTTCTTTAAAATGACATGAGGGTTTAATCCAAGGGGTCCTAAACCCTCTAGAGTGTTATGGACAAAGGAAACCATCGTGAACCTCAAATACAATGTGATGATTGGTTCATAATTTGGGGAAAGGTATTCTTCCATTACGTCTGGAACATGTTAGGACCCTAAGATCAATTGTCTACTTACAGGATTCTAACATCTGGAGGTTCTGTTTCAAATTGTTGACATCATCAATTTGTAATTGCCCTTGGAAACCTATATAAGGAGGGTTTGGCCACCTACATCCTCATTCTTTCCAATGCCAATGTTGGAAGCTCAAGGCATTGTAGTTTCCAAGTAAGTACTTTCCAAGTTTTAGTTCGAGTTCTAGTTTGAGTTCTAGTCTTGTTCTTTATTCTAGTCTTGTTCTTTGTTCTAGTCTTGTCTAGTCTAATATCTTGGACATCTTGCCTTGTCTTGTTGTAAACTCATAGCATGCAATCTTGTCGAGTTATTTCTTGTATCTAGTTATTCCTTGTATCACATAGTACGAGATTTTGTCGAGTTATTTGCTTGCTTCTTTGCCTTCCCCCAGTACCCACCAATGCTTGGTTGGACACCAATGCCACCACATCCTTCTCCATCTACTCATCCTTGGGCCACTCCTCCGTGACCAACTTCGAGTTGGTACCCCATGTTGAGATATCAAACTCAACATGTGATGATCCAGGATGACATGTATCACTTTTTCATTTCTCTGACATGTATAGTGTTCACGCCGATATATGTCAAGGATACTTCATTGAAATTTACTAGATTTATCTACGGATAGTGGTGGCACATTTGTATCTTGCAAGCTCACTCATTCCTGGACATTAGGATTTTCCTTATGTGCTCTTCTTTATATATTTCACTTGTTGTATTGTTGTTTTAGGTCATTCTTGTACATTCCTTTTTTGTAATAGAAGAAGAAGAAGAAGATCATTCTTCCTTGCCTCAATCTGTGTGTGTGCTCTTCTTTGATTGTGAGAGTGTGTGTGTGTGAGCTCTCTTCCTTATCTCCTTTCTCATGATATGGTATTAGAGCCAGTGTGGTTGTAGAGAGCTCGTGGAGAAGGCCGATGATGAAGAGTATGCAAGAAGGTGTGGAGAACGCATGATTCACAAACAACCTTAGATTGCTACAAAAATTGGTGTGAAGGTAGAAGAGCTCAAAATATTTTCAAGAGTTATCCCTTTAGGATCATTAATTTTTGTCATATTTTTGTTTCAGAGCCATCTCGACCTTCCTTTCGAGCTCCCAAGGTCGGGCCCACAAAAAAACCAGGTCAGTTTGCAAAAGTCTAACTTGCATCCTGTTTGGAAACACTCATATATTCCAAGTCTAGAATTTCAAGCACATCTGTATACTATTGATACATGAAAACTATGTTTTTCTGAGATCGAACTATCACGTTAAAGTGCAACAGTATTCTATCAAAAGTGTTGCTTGTAGTGTTTTTGTAGTGTTGTGAATTGTTGTAGTAATGGCAAATGCGGATGGAATGAGTCAGCTTATGAGCAATAAGCTAGACAAGAACAACTTCCATGCTTAGAGATTTAGTATGACGAATTTCTTGATGGGAGAAGGCTACTAGAAGTACAACGAAGGAGAGAATGAAAATGCTCCACAGTTACCAGAGAGGAATCGGACTGCAGACCAGTTAAGAGCATATGAGGATGGAATCAAAGAGCACGAAAGGTAATGTATTGGCTATCTGTTAGCATACAGGATAGCATGATTGGGCACATACAGGATGCCAAGAGTTCGAAAGAGGCTTGGAACAGTTTGGTCACATTGTATGAGACCAATACAAAGGCACAAAAATTGAAACTCAAGAACGAATTGCATACACTGGAGAAAAAGGGCATGTCAGTAAGTGACTACACCCTGAAAAACAAAAGCATATGTGAGTCACTTGCATCTATTGCCGCAAATGTAGATGATGTTGATAAGGTGGAACTGTGCTTTCATGGTTTAGGATCTGCATATAAGCAGTTCAAAACTATTGGAACAAAGCAATCCCAAATTGATGATTACAAAGAGTTTAAAGCAAGTCAATGATCAGATTGAAGTTCAAGAAGTCATTTGAGAATGTGAAGAGGTCTCAGAAGTGAAGCTTGTATACATATGTACATTACAGTTGGAAATTCTTGTATTATGAGTGTAGATGATCCTTAGCATGGTAAGGAGTAATGTAATAGACGCGGGATAAGTCTAGAAACATATGTATATAAGTCAATAAAGTAAAGAAATAAAAGAGAGAGTCATTAGAAGCCAAGTGTCATTGTGATAGATGTGTAGAGAGTTATTTTTAGAAATTAGCTACGAGTATTTCTCTGATTTCTCTCAGCCTGATTATGTGGATCAGGAAATCTTTTGTACACATCTAATCTAGAAGCTAATGAAGTTATGTTCAAAGTTTCATGGCCTAATTCTTTCCATGCTGTGAGTATGATCAATAGGAACATGTGTATGAAAAGTCTGCAGGTAGACCTCTCAGAGTCGTGCATTTTTTCGTGTTAATGTTTTGCTTAGATCTCAGTGCACAGTGTAAAGTTTTTTATGAATGAGCATTCAAAATATAACTTAGAAGATAAGGAAGCTATAGTTAAAAGCATTTAGAAAAATGGGATCTGTGTTATGAGAAATCAACCTTAGAAGTTACCTATGTCAAAGTCGTCTGTTCAAGAAGACAGTTTTTGACATACTTTTGATCTTAAGGATCAAATTAAAGTTTTAATGATTCTTTTGAAGAACTAATGGTTGATATGATTGCACGAAGGTACTAAGGAGATATATGCATCATTAGTTTGAACAAATCTGAAGATATGTGCAAGTAATGAAGTCAATCTCTGAAGCAGACTTTCTGGAGAAGGAAGATTTTCACTCAGAGAAGTGATAGTGAAAGATTTGGTAAATCAAGATAACATTTGCGTAAAGTTTGGTCCATAACTGATATAGAGGGGCTCTTAAATCAGTATAGATCAAAACTTTGGAGATTTAGAGGTCTCCAATAGTGGTATCAGAACTGAAGGTACAATACAAGTGAAGTAAAGGCATTGGAAGTCCCGACTGTGGTAGATATTGAAGTTTCTTCTAATCGAAAGTGAACAAAGCCAAATTTTTTGAAGATAACCTGCAAAAGTACAAATCATGAGTTCAAAGGATCAAGATGGATTAAAGCTTCATATCAAAGGTACACTCTATTATCATAAATCATAGTAATTGCAGACACAGAAGATCAAAGATGGGAGAAAGCTTGCAGATTGCTAAGCTAGATAGGAAGAACTATCCAGCTTGGTCCATGAGGATGGAGGCACACCTCATGAGCAAAGATTTGATGGCATTCATTATAGGAGAAGAAGAAAAGCCTGAGTTTGAAGATCCTAGTGCTCCAACTAGGGAAGAACTTGCAAGTTTGAAGAATTGGATGAGAAAGGATGCTCAAGCTAGAAGCATCATTTACATGGCTGTAAATGATTATCTTCTACCTCATATTAGAGGATTAGAAAGTGCAACTTCAGAGGTAAAGGATGAGGAGGTAAGAACAAAGACAATACTAATGCTTGTTGGATTTGTGGAAGAACCAATCATTTGGCAAATGATTGTTGGTATAACAATCAAAATGGTGGAAGTAATAATCAGAGCTTCAATCAAAAAGGTAGGGGAGGCAAAAACCAAAGAGGTAACTTCAGAGGAAGAGGTGGTAGGATATCATATGCTAGAGGTAACTTCAATCTCAGTCCTACAACAATAATTATTATAATTATGCATCAGATCAGAAGGATGACATGACTCTTATCTTGAATGCAACTCATGAAGCAGTAGGAGAAGACCAAAGGGTGTTCTATATTGACTCAAGATGTAGCAATCATCTGAGTGGCAATATATCATTGATGACTGATATGGAAGCAAAGGTGAATGGACATACAGTTCAAATAGGAGATAACACCAAGCATAAAGTGGAGAGCATTGGATCAGTGAAGACAAAGAGTGGAAGCACACTCTTGAGCAAGGTACTTTATGTTCCTACTATTCCTAAAAACTTGATAAGTGTAGGACAAATTGTGGAGAAGGGATATGAAGTCAGATTCACAAATGATGGTGCTTATGTGCAAGATCCAAATCAAGGATATAGAAATATCACTGCAGGTAAAAAGGAAGGAAGGTTGTTTGCTCTCAAGGTCCAAGGTAATGTGGGACATGCATTATTTACTTATGGAAGTCAAAAGATGTTTGAGTTAGAACTATGGCATAAAAGGCTAGGTCATTTCAATGAGAGAGCCATAAAGAAAATGTCAAAAAATGATGTGGTGCTTGGATTGCCAAATGTTGAAGGTCAACACATGGTGTAGAAGTGTGAAGCTTGTCAATTAGGTAAAGTACACAAAAGTTCATACAATAAATCAGGGTACAAGTATTCAAACATGCTTGAGTTAGTTCATACAGATGTGTGGGGTCCTTCAAGGGACTATAGCATAAATGGATCCATATATTATGTGTTGTTTGTTGATGATGCAACCAGATGGATTACTTTATATGTAATCAAGGATAAGTCAGAAGTATTCAAGACATTCAAGCATTATCATGCTTATGCAGAAAGGATTAGAGGACAAAAGCTCAAGAGGTTGAGATCAGATGGAGGGGGAGAGTATTTCTCTAAAGAGTTTGATGATTATTTGTGGAATGTAGCTATAAAAAGAGAAGTAACTGGTAGGTACTCTCCTCAACAAAATGGAGTTGCAGAAAGAAGAAATAGAACTCTTGTAGAGTTTGCAAGAGCAATGATGAAAGAAAAGAATTGTCCAAATTACTTATGGGGAGAAGCTATCAACACTGCAACATATCTTGTGAATAGGTTACCTTGTAAAGCTTTTGATGGAAGAACACCTTATTAAGCATGGTGGGGTAAGAGACCTACTCTTGATCCATGTAAGGTATTTGGATGTTTAGCATATGCTTATGTTCCTTCACAATTGAGACATAAGCTAGAACCCAAAGCAGGGAAGTATGTGTTTATTGGGTATGATGATAGACAAATGGGTTACAGATTGTGGAGTCCATCTACAAAGCAATTTCTTGTTACAAAAGATGTTACATTTGATGAGAAAAACACATGGTATACAAGGTCAACAAATGATTATGCAGATGTTGAAGAAATACAAAGAAAAGGGAAGACGAAAGTAAGTGTGTATGAAGAAGATATTGATGATGCTGATTATAAAAATAAATTGCAGGGCAATGTTGAAGATGGGCCAAGATTTGATCCAGAATCAAATGTGGCTGAGACTTCAAGAAGTGCAGAGGTCAGAAGATCTTTGAGAGAAAGAAAAGAGCCCATCAGATATAGCTATGATACATCCTTCTTAACAACAAAAGATTATGCTTACATTGTGAAGACAGAGGAAGACCCAATCACATATGAAGAAGCTAAAGGTAAACAGAATTGGGAGAAGGCAATGCAAGAAAGTATGATTCTCTAGTTGAAAATGAAACATGGGAGTTGGTGCCAAGACCAAAGAATCAGAAGGTCATTGCATGTAAGTGGGTGTATAAAACAAAAAGGTTTGCAGATGGAAAAGTGTCTAGATACAAGGCTAGACTTGTGGTTAAAGGTTATGCCCAAACTTATGGGGTAGATTATGATGAAACCTTTAGTCCTGTTGCTAAGATGTCTACAATTAGATCATTGATTACTATTGCTGCTTGTAAAGGATGGAAGTTATCACAATTAGATGTGAAGAATGCATTTCTGAATGGATACATTGCAGATGAAGTGTATATGGAGCAACCATAAGGTTTCATGGATTCAATTGGATCAGATTATGTGTGTAAGCTCAAGAGAGCCTTGTATGGGTTGAAGCACGCTCCAAGAGCATGGAGTTACAGGCTTGTTAAGTTCCTAAATGAATGTGGATATCAAGCATTAAAGGCACGTAGTAGCTTGCTAGTGAAGGCAAGTGAAAATGGATATATATACATGTGTATTTATGTTGATAATATTATTGTCACGGGTACAGATGCTCAAGGAATCAAGGAGCTTAAGAGAGAGTCATTAGAAGCCAAGTGTCATTGTGATAGATGTGTAGAGAGTTATCTTCAAAAATTAACGACAAGTATTTCTCTGATTTCTCTCAGCCTAATCATGTGGATCACAAAATCTTTTGTACACATCTAATCTAGAAGCTAATGAAGCTATGTTCAAAGTTTCATGGCCTAATTCTTTCCATACTGTGAGTATGATCAATAGGAAAATGTGTATGAAAAGTCTGCAGGTAGACCTCTCAGAGTCGCACATTTTTTCCTGTTAATGTTTTGCTTAGATTCAAGTGCACAGTGTAAAGGTTTTTATGAATGAGCATTCAAAATCTAAGTTAGAAGATAAGGAAGCTGTGGCTAAAAGCATTTAGCAAAACAAGATCTTTGCCATGCAAAATCGACCTTAGAAGTTACCTATGTTAAAGTCGTCTGTTAAGGAAGACAGTTTTTGACATACTTTTGATCTTAAGGATCAAATTAAAGTTTTAATGATTATTTTGAAGAACTAATGGTTGATATGATTGCACAAAGGTATTATGGAGATATGTGCATCATTAGTTTGAAGAAATCTGAAGATATGTGTAGGTAATGAAGTCAATCTCTAAAGCAGGCTTTTTGAAGAAGGAAGATTTTCACTCAGAGAAGTGATAGTGAAAGATTTGGTAAATGAAGATAACATTTGTGTAAATTTTGGTCCATAATTGATATAGAGGTGCTCTTAAATCAGTATAGATGAAACCTTTGGAGATTTAGAGGGCTCCAACAAGAACTTCTATACAAACCAAGGAAAATATTCAGAATTTTGTTGATCAGTTGTCCATGTTGATTATTGAAGAAAAGAATCTTGGTGAGGACTCAAATTCCCAAGGAAAACCTAGTTCTGAGCAAGTATTCTACTTTGGCAAAGGAAGAGGTATAGGTAGAGGCTTGAAAGTGGAAGAGGATACAATAACCAAGACCAAGTCAACAATAGAAACATGCAGGAGGTAGAGGACAATTTCGAGGCAGGGGAAGCCAAAGAGGCCGCAAAAATTTCCAAAGAAATGATTCGGGTAATGACAATAAAGGATGTTGAAATTGTGGTAAACTTGGATACTTTGAACATGATTGCAGGTTGAAGAATCAAAATAGCAGAAGGCAGCAAAACAACTATGCATCCACAAGTGCAGATGATTCTGAGAAGTTTTTCATGGTTCAACATCACATGATGAATACGATGTCTGCTGATGTTTCAAAATCAAATGATAATATCTGGTATGTTGATTCAAGTGCTTCAAATCACATGACCAGTCATGTAGAATGGTTTAGTAGTTTGCAAAAATTCACAATTCTTGGATATGTTGAAACAAGTGATGACACATCACACTGTATCGAGCATACATGAAACATAGCATTGTCTATGGAGGATGGAAAGGTAAAAAATCTTGTTGATGTGCTGAATGTTCCAAATATAGCAAGGAATCTGGTTTCTATTGGACAAATGGTTGACCAGGGACTACAAGTGAGGTTCAATGTTGATGAGCTATATGTAGAAGAATACAAACAAAATGGAAGATTGATTGCCAAAGGAAACAAAGTGGGTAGGATGTTCACCTTAAATATAAAAAATCTTGAAATGAATGCAACCATGTTTGCAAAAGGTGCAGGAGTTATTGTTGATATAGAGATCTAGCAAAAACGAATTGGACATGCAAATTTGCAGAGGCAGAAATTGATGCTATCAAAGGAGATTTTCAAGGTTGTGGAGATGCAAAAGGTATGTGCAACATGTCAATTTGGTAAATAGTCAAGAGCATCATTTCCCATGACAAGCATGTTAATGAGAATGTACTACCAAATTTCAAGGTTGTAGAGATGCAAAAGGTATGTGCAACATGTCAATTTGGTAAATAGTCAAGAGCATCATTTCTCCATGACAAGCATGTTAATGAGAATGTACTAGAAATAGTTCATACAGATGTTTTGGGTCCTATAAAGACCACATCTATGGGCAGTTGTAGGTTTTATGTTACTTTCATTGATGACCATACATGAAAAGTATGGGTATATTTCATGAAAGAGAAGAGTGAGGTGTCCACTCACTTATAGAATTTTAAGTCTCTGTTGGAAAAGCAGACAAGAAAGTATATTCAAATATTAAGGTCTGATGAAGAAGGTGAATACATGTCAAATGACTTCAAAAACTTTCTTAAAAGTCATGGGATTCGACGTCAATTTTCATCCAAATACATACCACAATAGGGTGGTGTTGTTGAATGCAAAAATAGATATATTGCAAAAATTGCAAGAGCTTTGATGGCAGAGAAGAATACGTTGGAGTTAGATGTCTATGGAAGCACGCGAACAGCACAAGGAAGAAGAAGAAGCTTGGAGCACAACACACAATACTGAATGTATTACTACTAGAATGTACAAAGATAAGTAACCTGTTAGAACTATATGCATATATACAATCAAGGGGGAAAAAACCTCCTAAAGAAGGAAATAAGTGCCCCAATGGTCCTAGTGTGTTCACACCAATCACTACCTAAATATATCAACAAATCCCCCCTACGAGTGATGCAGTGAACAAGGAGTTGGAACTCATGTATAAGGAAGTGCCAAGCTATGTGGAATCAATCCACAAAATGAAGTAAGCCCAAAGCTTTGCAGAAAGCTTCAAACTTCTCCCTCGACAGAGCCTTCCTGAAAAGGTCTACAATGTTCTCCTGCATGGGCATATATGCAAAGCTAATCTCTCCAATAGAGAACCTCTCATTGACATAATGATAATGCACCTCAATGTGCTTAGTGTGAGCATGGAACACAGAGTTCCTTGCAACTACCAATGTGCTCTGACTGTCAGTGAAGATGGTGGTTGCAGAAGACTGACCAATACCCAAATCAGCCATAAGGCGTCTGAGCCACACACACTCAACAATCTACCAAACATGAAGCAAAAACTACAAGTGGACACACGAGTGTCATAGCAACCAGCCCAGACAGAGTTAGAAAAAGCATGCAAATTTGGCAGTAGTGATCCCCCTTGGGACAAAACAATCCAAGTAGTCAAGTACCACTCAAGTAGCAAAAGATGCTCTTAACCACCTGCCAATGCTTGACACCTGGACAATGCATAAACTTGCTCATCTGTGAGATAGCAAACTGAATTTTTGGCCGAGTAACACATAAGTAAATCAAGCCTCCAATAGCCTACTGGTAGAGAACAACATTAAATGCATCTCCAGCATCATGAAGACTCAATCGTAAACCTGTCTCCATAGGGGTGGCAATAGGTTTATAGTCTTCAAGGCCTAAATGTTGCAATAATGTGTCAATATATTTTGTTTGACACAAAGCTATTCCTCCATCAACTTGATAGATTGAATGCCCAAATAATGATGCAAATGCACCAAACCAGACATCTAAAATGAGGCATGCAAATCAGCCTTAAAATCAGCAATATGCTTCTCATGAGGACCAGTGATCAGCATGTCATCAACATACACAACAATGATCAGAAGCACATCATTAGCATGCTTAACATATAAGGTGTTTTCAATTGGACTGTTCTCAAAATCGTGTGCAATCGGATAGGCATATATCTTTTCATACCAAGCATGTGGTGCTTGTTTTAAACCATATAATGCCTTCTTTAACATGCACACCTAGTTTTCATGCCCTTTCTGAAGGGTTTCGATGGCAATGCACCATGGTAAGCTCTCCTTATCGAGAGCTCCATGACAATATCCTTGGAGTAGAAAACAGACCTCCTAAGGCCGCACATGGTACTCCGCACAGAGACTCTAGAATATGCAGAAAAAATAGTACACAAGGAGCACGAAGACAAACTTCTTAGGTCTTACAAATGTGGTCAAACTCACAGTTTGTGACTGACCAGGTCACTATATGTTTTATTAAAGAACATATACAAAGAAGTGTCTCATGGCCATTTGGCCTTTCACATGGACACTAACGGTAACACTTTCTGCACAAAGCCACGGGGCTAAAAAACATACACTTCTTCATGCAAGTCACCATTCAAAAATGTTGTTTTAATGTCCAACTGATGTACATTCCAACCATAATGAGGTCCAAGTGCACAGATGCTACGAACAGTAGTCATTTGGCAAGTAGGTGCAATGGTTTCATCAAAATCAATGCCTCTTTCCTGTGCATAACCTTTTGCAACAATCCTAGCCTTATCAACTATTCCATCAAGTTTACACTTCATCTTGTATATCTACTTAGTGCCAATGGCCTTCTTGCTAGGAGGCAAGTCACATAAGGACCACTTACCATTTTTCATGATAGCATCATATTCAGATCGCATTGCAACCATCCAATGTTCAAAATTTTGTGCTCCATCAAACGAAACAGGCTCATTCTCATCACAGAGACTAGAGGCAACCATAGCATAGCAATCTAATGCAAAAGAGGCACTATGAGAGTCTGAACAAGTATGGTCTGATAGAGGTGCATCTAATTTGCTGCCATGCAAAGTCTGCATTAGCCATTTTTGCATAGTTTTTGCCTCCTCAATATCAACTCTCTCATCAACAAGTGCATCATGCAAATCTGCATTAGAAATGGAATGATCTGCATCATCACATGAAACCTATAAAGGTTGAGAAGTTGCCTCAATAGGACTAGCACTAGACTATCCACGTGTAAAAAGAGGAAGCAAAGTATTATACATGTCTTTAGAGCTAACAGATGTCTCCTTCATACATGAAAGTAAATCTTGAATAGCATCTTCCACAAAAACAACATCACGGCTAACCAAAATGCATTTTGTCTATGGATAATACAAATGATAGCCTTTGCTTTCAGAACTGTACCCAACAAAAATACATTTTATTGTTTTATCATCCAATTTCCAGCGATGTTGTTCAAGCACTAATGCATATGCGAGACAACCAAAAACATGCAGATGAGGAACAGATGGCTTGCGACCATGCCAAGCCTCATATGGAGTGATAGACTATAGGGCTTTAGTAGGATTCCTATTAGGTACATATGTTGCACACATGATAGCCTCAAGCGAGAAACTATGTGGTAAAGCTTGATTCTTGACCATACACCTCGCCATCTCCATGAGTGGCTTGTTCTTCCATTCAAAAACTCCATTCTATTGAGGTGTATATGGCATTTGTACACTAATGTTTTATCCCATTTCAACCATAAATTCATTAAAGTCAGAAGACATATATTCCCCCTTGATTAGAATGGAGGATGCCCATTTTACATGCTAAAAGATTTTCAGCCAAAACCAAAAACTGTTTGAAGCACATAAACACTTCAGACTTTGCTTTCAATGGATATACCCATGCGTGCCTGGAAAAATCATCAATGATATTCACAAATTAAAGATAGTTCCCAAAAGAGGGTGTCTGCATAGGACCAGAGACATCACTATGAACAAGCTATGATTTTTTAGTAGCTCAAACTGAACCATCTTTTGGGAATGAGGAATGCTACATTTTTCCCAAAATACAGCCTTCACATACATGTTTTCCGGGTGCCTCAAGTTTGGGCAAAGAGGACACCATTTGAGATTTCTGCATGCATAGCAAACAATAAAAATTCAAATGACCAAAGCGTGTCTGCCAAAGATTTGCATCTAACATAGCCTGAGAATCATGTACTGCACATGCTTTCATAGATTTTTCATAGTCTATGAGCTTATATGGCCCATGACATAAAATGCCAAAAGCAATAATCATGTTGCCATTTGATAGATCATGAACTCTACATCTATCATCAACAAATTTCACAACCAAGCCAATATTAGCTAATGCAGAAACTGATAACAAATTTTTCTTGATCCCTGGCACAAATAAAGCATCTGACAAAATGAAAGAACTACCATCATCAATAGTCAAAATGATCTTACCAACTCCCATGATAGCATAAGAGGAGTTTTTGGTGCATGTGATAGTATTCCCTATAGGGGCAAGCTTAAGTGAAGCGAAGAAACTACGCTATGAGGCAATATGTTTGGTTGCCCCAGTATCAAAGTACTGGCAAACATATGAGTCTAGTGTAGACATACATTGTTCATGAGAAGATGGATCAAAACTGCAAACAGTAGTAAATGCCCATTCTTCATTCTCCACAAGATTAGTGGACTCTATTTTTGGTGTAGAGGCCTCTGCAACAACCATTCCAGCCTCTTTTTTCTTTGCCTCTTTTGTAGCGAGTTTTGGACAATTCTTTATGACATGATCATGTCCTTTACAGTATTTACAAAAGAATTTCTGCTTTTTTTATTTCTTCTTGTCTTTGTCTTCCTTCTTCGAATGTGCAACATTTGCAGATTTCTACTTACTACTAGATGAGCCCCTTTTACATTTTTCCTTCTGACTAGCTAGGAAAGCTTGATCTACAACATGCATAATGGACTTATTCTACCTAGAACGATCTTCCTACAATAGAACAGAGACTAACTCCTCAAATGACAAGGCATTTGGATTGCCTTTCATCATCAAACAAAGAGTAGAAGCAAACCTCTGATATGAATCAGGAAGACCATTCAGAATGGTTTGCACAAGTGAGCTATCTGGTATAACTTCATCAGTAGAAATTAATTGTTCCTTCAAGTCTTTGATCTTTGTTAGAAAACTATCCATAGGATCACCATCATTCATACGCTCACTCTCCAAATGTTTTTGGAGGTAAGCAACATGAGCCTCATTCCTAGCCTGATACAATTTGGTAAGTGTATCCCAAGCATCCTTAGCTGTTCTACAAGAGTGAATGTGAGGAATAATGGCATGTTTGATAGACAAGGATATCAATGCATGTGCTTGAGCATCTTTGCTATGCCAACAAAATTGCTCTATAGTAGGTGTAGCAAAAACCGCAACATGAATAGGATATATGAAGAATATCAGCATCTTCAATGCCATCTACATCAACTTCAATACCTGTATTTGTAGGTGTAATAGGACATTTTTCAACACCCTGCACAATGGTCCATAGTCCTTTTGCAACCAATACATGTCGCATCATATAAGCCCACAATGGGTAATTGGTACCGTCCAACTCATCCTCGATAGCCAACATACGGAATACGTCACTGCTTTCAACCATGGCCAGTGACTAAAATACCCTGATGCAGAAAAATGATTGCATCTAAAAAAGTTGAACAAAACTACTTTGACGAGTTTTTCCAAATCTGTAGTAGACTTTGAGACGCTTATACTAGCGAATCGAAACCTGTATATATCTTTGGCACAAAAAGACAATAAATAGCCTGTACAAGTGTTGCAATAGTGCATTCGGAGGCCAAAACGAGCTCAGATCGTGATTTTGGCACCATAGAGCAAAGCGGTTTTGATCTCCTAATCACCCGTGCAATTCTGAGATTGTGATTGGAGGGGTGTTGATGACACTCTAAATGAAGCAGCGAACTACTTTGGTACCAGTTGTTGGAGTTAGACATCTGCAAAAGCACGTGAACAACATAAGGAAGAAGAAGAAGCTTGGAGCACAACACACAATAGTGAATGTATTACCACTAGAATGTATAAAGATAAGTAACCCGTTAGGGCTATATGCATATATACAATCTCGGGGGGAAAAACTCCTAAAGAGGGAAAAAGTGCCCTGATGGTCCTAGTGTGTTCACACACATCACAACCCTGGACCAAGAAGATTTGGGAGGATGTGAAATTCTATGCAACAATTGACGTATGACAATTATATGACTCATCATTGTGCCTACATGACCAAAGTAATACAAGATGTTGAACCTGCTTGCTTTGAAGATGCAATTGGAAATGTAGATTGGGAAAAAGCTATGAATGAGGAGATGGTTGCACTTTATGGGAATGAAACATGGAGGTTGGTTCCATTGCCACAAGGAAAGAAACCCATAGGCTGCAAATGGGTATACAAGATAAAGCACAATGTTGATGGTATCATACGCACGTATAAAGCACACTATGAAGTTTGCATCAGATGGATATGAAGAATTCTTTCTTACATGGTGAGTTGCAAGAAGAAGTGTACATGGACCAGCCATAAGGATATGAGGATTCAAAGCATCCATAATATGTTTGCAAGTTGCAAAAGGCTTTGTATGGGCTTTAACAAGCCTCTCATGCTTGGTATGCAAGGATTGTTGATTACTTAACCACCATTGGTTTTTCTATGTGTGATGCAAATCATTCACTATATGCAAGGAAGGGTGATGATGGCATCACAATTGTGGCTATTTATGTTGATGACTAGATTGTAGGTGGTGATAATGAAGAAAGCATTAACCTCTCCTTATGCAGGAATTTGACATGAAAGATCTTGGTGTGCTGCACTATTTCTTGGGCGTTGAGTTTATACATACAGAAATAGGTATTTGGATGTCAGAAAGGCAATATGCCTTGAGTATGCTGCAAACATATGGTAGGTTGATTGTAAGCCAATTTCTATGCCATTAGATCAGAATTTGAAATTGGATACTACATCAAGCGAAGCATTGGAGAATGCTACTATGTATAGGAAAATTGTAGGAAGTCTGATATATCTCACGATTACAAGGCCTGATCTAAGCTACACTATTGGACTTGAAAGTCAATTTATGTAGGTTCCTAGGAAGCCACATTTAGATGCTCTGAGGCACACTCTACGTTATGTGAGTGCTACTTTGGATTATGCATTGTTTTATGAAGTTGGTGTAGATTTGTAGGTTCACGGATACACCGATGCAGATTGGGCTAGTAGCATTCCAGATAGAAGATCTACTAGTGGCTTCCTATTCTCACTTGGGAGTGCAACTATTACATGGAGCAGTAAGAAGAAACCCACTGTTGCTTTGTTGAGTACAGAGGCTCAATATAGAGGTGTTGCAATGGTAGCATGTGAGGCATCATGGCTAGAGATGCTACTTGTAGATTAAGGTGTGGAAGTGCAAAAGCCTATCATCATCTATTGTGATAATCTTAGCAGCATACAATTAGCACAAAACCCTGTTTTTCATGCTAGAACAAAGCATCTTGAGGTACATTATCACTTCATCAGAGAGAAGGTATTAGCACGTGATATTGATCTTGTTTATGTGAGAACAAATGAGCAGGTTGTTGATATTTTCACTAAAGCACTTGGAGGCACTTGGAGCAGAGAAGCTGAAGAAGCTTTCGAAGATGCTTGGATTAGAGGTCATGACATTGAGCTTGAGGGGAGTGTTAAGATATCAATCTCAACATGTGAAGATCGAGGATGACACATATCACTTTTTCATTTCCCTAACATGTATAGTGGTCATGTCGGTATATATCAGGGATACTTCATTGAGCTTTACTAGATTTATCTACCGAGAGTGGTGGCACATTTGTTTCTTGCCAGCTCACTTATTTGCGGACTTTAGGATTTTCCTTATGTATTGTTCTATATATATTTCACTTGTTGCATTATTGTTTTAGGTCATTCTTGTACATTCCTTTTATGTAATAGAAGAAGAAGAAGATCATTCTTCTTTGCATCAATCTATGTGTGTGCTCCTCTTTGATTGTGAGAGTGTGTATGTGAGCTCTCTTCCTTATCTCCTTCCTCGTGATACCCCACCCTTCCCAAACATTTTGATACGCATTGATCTTTCAGGGTCAATCATAACTTTTCACTTGATGACCTCGTGGGAATCTGTTGGTTTCTTATGCATGCACATGAAATAATTTCTTGTGAGGTTAATTTTTTTGCAAAAAAATCAATCCCTAGCAATGCAATTCCATTATTTGCACGATCACATTAATGACTTGCAAACTCACATGTTCGATTGTGCTGTTGTCTGTGATAATTTATTACTTCTATATGAGCAAGAGAAGCAACAAACTATGTATTTTAAAGATTTTTTTAGTAGACTACTCTTGAGCATGATGAAGCACTTTGAAGGGTGCAAAATCTGCATGAGGGAAATGAGCATCACCAGGCAACCATTATAGATTTGATAGAGAAAAATGAAGGCATGTAGGCTACCTTAAATGAAACTTTCTATAATTAGCATAGGTGCAATAGGAAAAGGATGCCCTTCACAACCGCATCATCCATATAAAATTCAATAATGCTACCCTAGTGTCTGAAGTTGCTTGCCTTGTTACTGCCATTAATGTCATTAACATGTCGTTGAGGCTCTCAATACTACCCACACCAAGCCAAAGATTACAAACTGCACTAGTCTTACTTCCCTTTTCCATGATGTTTATGTACGAGAGGAAGTAGATTAATAGCTTACTGAGGTCCAAGTCAAAGCTTTATTGTACGATAGCATGATGTGAGTTCACAGGCATTAAAGGTTGTTTTAATTAATTAGAATATGTTCCAATCATTGTTAACGACAACTCAAAAGCACCTATGAAATACTTTTGTTGAAGCCCACAATCTATTCAAATGTGTAGTACAGGATGATCTCGCTCCAGCCAACGAACATGATGTTGCTTTTCTCTCCATCTACTTCCTATTAGGGTTTAGGCCCTTTGGGTATGTGAGTGTAAGGTCCATCGAATGTCAAAAATTTATATTATATCTAACATTTTTTAATGATATTATTCACAAAAAGACTATCCCAAAACATTTTAAATAGGGATGAAACCCTTTCAAAGCAACAATTTAATAAAATTGACTATGAGGTGATGAGGGATACACACGTAGCGTGACATAGATGTTGGGGATGCTTTGGGCACTTGTTATACTTTACAGAATAATGGAATGTTATATGGATTTTAATGTCTTGAGGTTTTTAATGTGATTGTGTTTTGATTTAGTAGGTGAAGAATCATGAGGGTGTGAATGCACATAAACTTATTTAGATATTTTTAAAGATAGTTAAAAGATAGTATTTTAGCTATTTTTTTGTAAAAATAATAGATCGCTTTAGAAAGCCATATTTTTGTAAAAATAGTAGATGACTTAGAAAGCGATGATTTTGTAAATAAAGCAGATTTTCATAAATGCATGCTTTTTGAAGTGCCACCCTCATGTATCTTCTACTCAGGACGTAATGAAATATACCTATAAATATACATACTCTGATAGACTTGTCCATCAAAGTATGTGGGGGGAGATTGCACCCAATCTTGTGTTCAACCTCTTGTCTCTCTCTATTCTATGAGTACTTTTGTGAGATTTCATTTCTATACTATCTCTGTGTATGTGTGTCTAGAAGATCCGGTCAATAGTGGTATCAGAGCCAAGGCACATCTACGAAGGTGTACAGTGCAGTGTCCGCTCATGATTTGGCATCTGTTTTCATCATCCAATCTAGGTTTGCATTTGTCAATTCACATTGTTTTTGGTTCATTGATGTATATTTTTTGAATTTTTTTTTAATCTGTTATTGTGCAATGTGCTCCTATCACATTGTGCACTGTGCACTGTGCACTATGCTCACTGTGACACTATCACACTATACTCATTGTGCTTAGTGTGCTCACTATGCTCCTTGTGCATTGTTCACTATTTGAGTTTGCTTCGGTTACCAAATTCGTTTATCAATTCGGTTATCCATGTCGTTATTCCTATGGCAGGCATAGAACTATGGCATAACTTTGGCATAACTCAGGACGTAATGAAATATACCTATAAATACACATACTCTGATAGAATTGTCCATCAGATTATGTGGGGGGAGATTGTACCCAATCTTGTGTTCAATCTCTTGTCTCTCTCTATTCTGTGAGTACTTTTGTGAGACTTCATTTCTGTACTCTCTCTGCATACATGCGTCTACAAGATCTAGTCAACAGTGATATTAGAGCCAAGGCACATCTGCGGAGGTGTATGTCACAACATCCACTCTTGATTCCACATCCATTTCGATCATCGGGTCTAGGTTTGTGTTTGTCAATTTACGTTGTTTTTGGTTCACTGGTGTATTTTTCAAAATTTGTTCAAATATGTCAGTGTGCATTGTGCTTCTGTCACACTATGCAGTTCTCTTGGTTCACTTTGGTTCCCTTTGGTTCCATTGGCAGCCATTGGCTATGCATGAACTATCTCTAGCTAATGAGTGGCAATAAGAGAGTTATTCCCCTAGTTAGCTTTATTTCCCTAGTTAGCTTACTTATTTCCCTAGTTAGCATGTAGAGGATTTGAACCCACAACCTCTCACTTCCAAGGGATAAGCTTTATCCACTAGCCTACTTTCACATATTAGTACCCCATTTCTTTTAATTCATATTTAACATAATTTTTAACACTCTCTTCACCTTATTTATTTATTTATTTATTTATTTCATATATTTCCAAGAAAAAAAAAACTTTCCCTTTCTATTTCAATTCCGCTATTGTTAAAATTCTTTTCACATGCTTAGTAATAGGTTTTAGTTCTATATAAGACCATGGACCATACCCATACTATAGTGGATTTTGGTACATCACCCCTACCTAGGGTATCGATTGAGCAGCAATTAGATATTTTGCGGCACAAACTCCAAGATGTTCAAAATGAGATAAAAGAATGTGATGTTGCACTCCAACAAAGGCAAAGTGATGACAATAACCTAATTAGGGTGGTGAAATCCATTATCATTCCTCAAGAACAAGGAACACACTCCAAGATTCTAATTTTCTGGATTCGATGGGTGAAAGGATACACAATTTTTTCTTTCATGGTGTTGAAGCTCAAGGTCAAGCACAAAGCATGGAAGCGCATCAAAGAAGTGCATACACAAGAAAGAGGAGCAAGTAGGGAGCTTCAAGAAGCACATGTCAAATTTTCAGAAGAAATCCCTATAAATATAGTGACTTTTGTCACTAAAAAACCATTGTAAATACCATTTTCCATTTTTACAACTCCATTTTGTTCAAGCCAAGGAGTCCTCAAGCTTGAGGAGTATTAGAAGTAGCATCCTACCAATTTTCATAATTTTTAGACTTCGTTTGAGCCCCCAAATAAGCCTTGGAACCTAATTTTCAACTAGGCCGGACACTAGGTCTGGACAGGGCCAAAACTACTCAAAAAACTATAAAAAGGGTTGGAGAGCTCATTTTTGGGGGTAGCTTGTGGTAGATTTCAGCTTTGTAAGAGAGTTCTTTTGTAATTCAAGTCCTTCCATTGTTCCACTCTTTGCTCTTACCTTGTGCGCGTGTGTGTGTATGTGTGTGCATGTTTGTATGCTTTCACTCACGCACTTGTGCACTTCACTTGCTCTTGGTCTTCATACCGGCGTCTCCGCGGATTGACATTTATGAGGTGAAGCTCCTCACGTTGGTACATGCCATTGTGCTAGAGTGACACCAAATTTGGCGCCATTGCCGGGGAGAGAGCTTGGAGGACGAGCGTGTGACGGTAAGACGTAGAGTAGCAACGTTGGAAGGTAAAACAATCAGCATTTTCAGTTCAGTTTCTGAGTTTTCTCCATCTTCATCATCATCATCACCACCATCTCTCTCTCACCTTCACATTCTCTGTTTTTTTTTTTGCTTTTTTGCCTATACCTTTCCGATTTTCGCCTCTTCTTTTTCATCCTTAGCTGTGGGACGAGTTCAGAGAGGTTTCAGAGCTTAGGCGCCTTTGAAATATAGAGATTTGCATCCCTAAAACATCAAAAAACTGAGCAACAGTATCGCGGCGTGAGAGGAACAGCGTTTGGTATCGCGAGGGTCGTATCATGAGATTGAAGGGTGATTTTGCATCTACAGGCTGATAGGATGACAAGGAGAACATAAGGTACACATATCTACAAAAATTTTTGAATTTGGGCTTAAAAATCTCCAAGTATTGTGTCCGGTTGAGTTTTGGTATCGCGATACCAGAATTCTCGTGTATCGCGATACTTGTCGAGGTATCGTATCGTGCACACCCACTTGAGGTATCGCGATACCATCCTGGTATCGTATCGTCAAGTGTTGGTATCGCGATCGTAGTCGCCCCAGTGGTATCGTATCACGGTCCACATGGTATCGTATCGTCTCAGTCCTGGTATTGTATCATTTACCGTGCAGTATCGTATCGCGTGATAGTTTGGTATCGTATCGTCAACTTAGTATCGCATCGTGTAATTTTTTGGTATCGTATCGTCTGTCTCATTGGTATCGTATCGTGATCAATCTGGTATCGTATCGTGTGGTGGTCAAGTATAGTATCGTCCACTAACTTGGTATCGTATCATCAAATGCAGAGGTATCGTATCATGTGAATTCTGGTATCGTATCGTCAGCAGACCAAGTATCGTATCGTCGAACTATTTTGGTATTGTATCGTGGACTTGGTGGTATCGTTTAGTGAGTGGTATCGTATCGCGGCCATTTTCAGTATCGTATCGTGTGGTTTGGTATCGTGATCTTGGTCCACTCAGTAGTATCGTATCGTGTAAAACACAGGTATCGTATCGTGGAAATCTGGCATCGTATCGCCTGTCCTGAGTTCCCAGAGAGATCCTGTTTCCCTGTTTTAACCCCTAGAACCCTGAACTGGCATAACTTTCTCATACGAAATCCGCTTGGGGTGATCTTGGGTTTGTTGGAAAGCTCGTGGGGAGTACAACAAAAACATTGACTGGTTACGATAAAATTAATACCAGGATTATTAGATAGGGTATTTTTAAGTTGACCCTCAGGTTGGACTAGGAAGCAAGGGGTTCCACAAGATTTTGAGCAATTCAAAGGACAATTGTGGACTTGTAGACAAGGCTTATGAACCTAAGCTCAAGTTGATACTTAGGAAGAGATAGATAAAGTACCAAATCTCTTGAAACTAAGGTCAACCACACAACCAAGTCAAGGACTCACAACTCAGTGGTTAACATTACGTGCTGAGTTCATAGACAAGTGAGTCAAAAATGTCATTTAATTGGGAGAGACTCTTGGCCTCTGAAGACATGCAAAGTTCAGTGCCCAGGAAAGATTTTCTGTCCATAGTGGAAGGGGAATATAGGATGTCTCTTCAATACGTATCCACTAACCTGCAAGGAATACCCATCTACCTCGATGGTCTACACAGATCAGTAGCAAGAATGATAAACACCATAGAATCTGAAATAATTCCAAGACCAGCTGTCAAGTACGAGGATGGAGTCTACATGGACAAGATGGGCCAGATCTATGTCGTAACTGAAAACCTTGATCAGATTAATGAAAGAGGAGAGTTAGCTCGAGATCATGCAGCTACCTCACAAAACCCATTCGAGACCCAGCAAAGAACAAAAAATGTAATGTTAGGACAAATGAGCCAAGGTCCTAGACCCGATAGACCACATGAACAATTCACCATGCCAGGAATTAACTCCCACAGCCACACTAGTCAGAGAATGGGAAACATGAATAGACCTACCTTTAGGACAGAGCCGCCCCAAGGTGTCCCCATCATAATGCAATCTCTAGAGCCGACAAAAGAGTGAGACCAATCCAATTGGCCAAATGTATGCGAAATCGTTACGACGGCACAGGAGAACCCTATGACCACATAGCAGAATTCAAGCAAGTGTTACGAGCGGAGCAAGTGGATGACTTTTTCATGCAATATGAATCCTTTGGGCTAACTCTCATGGGAATAGCCTTAGCTTGGTTTCAATCCTTGGACCCAAATTCCTTTGGCAATATCGAACAATTCTTCCAAGAATTTATTTGGGAATTCACTAAGCGAGGGATCAAGCACAATTCATCATCCTTACTACATAGTTTCAAACAAGCTCCCAACGAGACAGTAAAAAATGCAGCACGAAGGTTTAATCAATACGTGACCCGATGCCCTGTGACAGAGAGACCTTCTCAGCAGAAAATGATATCCCTATTTTTAGAGGGTCTAACCAATGGAACGTTAAGAATGTTAGTATACATAAAACTGTTGCAAACTCTGAGTGAGTGTCTTCAAGAATGTATAGATTTGGAAGACAACTTAGCTAAGGATCTCAAAATCACACAAGATCTTACCAAAATGGAGGACACAAGGAGCAATGGGACTTCTAGTTCCAGTTATGTGGAGGAAGTGGCAACGTTAGTGGCCAAGAAATTAGGGGTACAAGGACAACGGGACTACCAAATTTCTTCCTTGAGATTGCCAATGATAGGAAGTTGCACACTCTGCGGTGGAGATCATCCATCTCATGTCTGCACCAGAGAAGGATTAGGGTTATCACAACCTTATCCTTATGATAGACACCCAAATCAAGAGCCTAACATGTACTCTTATAGTGCGCAAAAGTACCCCAACCACAATAGCGAATACTATCCAGTGAATAGACAACCATGACTACTTGCACCACCCCAATGTAGACCATACGGGTACCCTCCTAGAGAACAAAACAGAGAAGTTCCTAGGTATAACCCTTGTCCAGGACCACGAGGAGCAACTAGACCGTATGAACATGGAGGATATGGCCAACCTCAACCTATACCAGGACAACAACCATCCCACCCACCAGCTCCGACACAAGGACAAAATGTCACAATACAAGTCGTTTGTCTTGAGTGTGGCAAAGAACAGCTCCTGAGAGATTGTCCCGGACATCCCTCTAGTGCACCAAAGGTTACACCCGTTAATGTGGTAGGCCTAGTAGGGGATTCAAGTTCCAGTAGCGATAATGTGGCTCCTATACATGCAATTACGAGGGCACAAGCCTTACAAAAAGCTAAACTAGTTGATCGATCAGAGCCAAGTGAATCAGGGGAGCCTAGTATGAGAAAAACAAGAACATGGAAGGATACTAGGGAGAAAGCCAATCGTAAGTGGACCAAAAAGTTATCTGAACTAAAAGAAAGCCTGAAAGATGCAAAAACAAAAATAGAAGATATTGCCTCTCAAAGCTCCTCACATGTAAAAACTCCATCCACACCACCCCATTCCCCCCCACCTACCACTGTAAATAGACCACCACAAGCAGGATCTATTCTTGCAGATCCAATCCCAGAACACTTGGACATGATGTTCAAGGCATACCAGGCTCGACTTCAAGAAGGGCCTACACCTGCAAACCTAGACAAGAGCTACCCTAGAGCATATTTAGAGATTGAACGGACAAAAATGTGCATAAAAATGGTGGAACTAGCTCAAGCTATGTTCGAGGCCAATCAATCATTCAATCAAACGAATGCTATTACGCCAGGTTTGCACTTCCAGGGCTTACTAGATAGATTAGAGCAACTGTTAAATAAACCTCAAGTTGCTTTACCTCCACAGGCTCAACCTACTGTTGAAAGAGAAAGCTCATCACCACAGAAATTCTATGTTCCTGACTCCATAGATGAGGGGGAACCTCTTTCAATTCAACAGCACACTCAAAAGTTCTTGCGGGAAATACAAGAAGAGAAATGGGCCAAGGAGAAGGATGTTTCCCCTCCTATTCTCGAAATTGATGATCGTGATGATCAATTCCCACAAGACATTCCATCTATTTATGGAGACCAAGTAGAGCAACAAGAAGAAGAAAGTTCAAGATTTGAATCCAATTCTTTACAAGAGTTGCCACAGTTCACAGGCCCATGGGAATCTAAATCTCTCCAGATCAGAGCTCCCACAATATTGATAAAACACGAAGACTCGGTGGTTCCAAGAAATACTGATGTCGTGAAGAACACTAAGGTTCAGTGTCATCTCACTGTGGAAGAGCTGCTCAAAGCAAAACCTGAGCTATGGAATCATGTGAAGGATCAGGTTCTAGAACTTGCGTCCAATATGCCAAAGGAAGACTCTAAGCAGAAAGTTCCAGAGATACCTCTAGACAAAATAGGGGACATGAGCGAAGGTGAGGAAGGTAATACTTATCTTCCGATCACCTACCAAGGTTACACAACCAAAGCAATCATAGATTCAGGTGCTGGTGTTGCTATTGCGACCACCTCCCTGTGGAAGCAATGGGGTAAACCTGCATTAAGACCAACTAGAATGAAGCTTCAGATGGCTGACGGCCATGTTGAAAGACCTCTAGGATTGCTGGAAGGGATCACTCTAACCACGTGTGGTGTAGAGTTTGAGCACACTTTTGCTATATGTAACTTTGGAAAAACTACTACCTACGAAATGATCCTAGGAAGGCCCTTCTTACGACAACTACAAGTTGTACAGGATTGGGGAACCAACTCCTTATACTTGCAACGCTTAGGGGTAACAACCAAGGTCAATTTGAAGGATTACACCTTGAGAGATGTACCACCCCTACAGTGGAATTCTATCCACAAGGAGCAAGAAGATTCGATCTCTGTGCATTCTAAAAGTTCATCTGAGACATCATGGATGCATGAAGATACTCATTTCTGGATGTGCAAGGTCGCAAAGGAAGAGGAGAAACGCCTAAAAGGGAGAGAAAAAGGAACTTCTCAAGGAGATAGACCAGTTAAAGACCCAGCCTATACACCAATGGTATTTCCAGATGAGGAATTTGAGGCTCATGGTTGGGCAGAAATCTTAGCTACCATGGACATTGCAGTCAATGAAGAACAATGGACACCTCATTGTGATGAGGAGGGTTATGATATCTCAGTTTTCATGTGTCAGCCCTTGCTCGAAGAATGTGACC
The DNA here is from genome assembly GCA_020310875.1 of Ceratopteris richardii. Lineage (NCBI taxonomy): Eukaryota > Viridiplantae > Streptophyta > Polypodiopsida > Polypodiales > Pteridaceae > Ceratopteris > Ceratopteris richardii. The sequence goes on along the minus strand of CM035417.1, from coordinate 146,558,786 downwards.
CTAGTGACTCCATAGAAGAAGAAGAGAACGGTGACGATCTAGAGTCCCTTGTGATGGATAGTTGCTTTCTTTCATAAGAGCACTATCTAGAAGACATAGGAGTATTTACCCAAAAGGAAGAAGAACCTCTCACAAGCATTAAAACTGTCAATTCAAAGGATGGAAGTGAAGGAGGTCGAAAGAAAAAGAAAAGACAAGGAGTGAAACAAGAAGAAAAGGAATCATTGTTTGAAGTACTAGAGAATTTCAAGAAATATGAAGTGGAGGACCGAAAAATTTTGGTACGAATGCCTAAGAGAGAGGCCACCACAGGAGAAGCGTATGATAACAAAGAAAGGACCAAAAAAGTCGTAGTCACCATTGAAGAGAACGAAGAGAGATGTACATACATAGGAGATGACCTAAGTAAAGAAGAGGAAGCAGAGTTGGTAGCCTTGTTAAGGGAATATAGGGACGTGTTTGCGTGGCACTATAGAGACTTGAAGGGAGTAGATCCGAAGGTTTGTTCTCATACGATCCCCATGATAGCAGATGCCAAGCCCACCAAACAGAAGCCCTACACATATAATGACACCTATGCAGCCAAAATAAAAGAAGAAATCGACAGATTGATTGAAGCCGGATTCATCTATGAAATTGAGCATACTGAATGGGTTTCCCCCGTTGTAGTGGTGCCCAAGAAGAATGGAAAGTTGCGTGTGTGTATTAACCTTAAAAAGTTAATGCTGCTACGGTTAGAGATAGGATCCACTTCCAATTACTGATCATTTATTGGAGCGTGTTGCGGGCAAGGAAGTTTATAGCTTCCTTGATGGATTTTCAGGTTACAACCAAGTAGCCATTGCCACAGAAGATCAACACAAAACGGCCTTTGCCACAGAGTGGGGAGTCTTTGCATTTCGTGTGATGCCATTTGGGCTCACCAATGCACCTGCAACATTCCAAAGGCTCATGTGTCATGTCTTCAAAGAGTTCTTGCGAAAGAACTTAGAAGTATATGTGGACGATTTATGTGCTCATTCCCAAGAAAGGAGATGTCACATTCCTGAGCTCAGACAAATCTTCAACAAGTGTAGACAATACCGAGTGTGTCTGAACCCAGAAAAGTGTGTGTTCATGGTACGTCAAGGTAAAATTTTAGGTCATATTGTCTCTAAGAACGGCATATCCACAGATGAGGACAAAGTAAAAGCCATAGCAGAGCTGTCAAGGCCAAGGAATGTTAAAGAGGTACAAGCCTTTATGGGCCATTGTGGATATTACCGTAGGTTTATTCACATGTATGCAATTATAGCTAAGCCTCTTTATGCCTTGTTGACAAAGTTTGAGTGGAACGACGAATGCGAGAAGTCCTTCAATGAGCTGAAGAGACGCTTGTGCACAGCACCAATACTGACCACTCTGGATTTGAATAAACCATTCCATGTACATGTGGATGCCTCCAATTATGCAATCGGATGTGTGTTGTCACAACCCACAGGTGAAGGCAATCTAGATTTGCCCATACCATATGCGAGCAGACAATTGAACGCTGCTGAACGAAATTACACCACAACCGAAAGAGAAGGGTTAGGCATGGTATATGTTGTAAAGAAGTTTACACTATCTATTGGCCAACAAGTTCAAATTTTTCACTGATCATCAAGCTTTATTATACTTGGTCAATAAACCTTGCAACACTGGACGCTTAGTAAGATGGTTCCTCTTAGTAATGGAATACAACTTTGAAGTGGTTGTTAGGCAAGGTAAGACCCACCTCAGAGTGGATCCCCTTTCTCGCATCACTTCAGGAGAGCCACCGCAAGGAGTGTCTGATGAATCGCCCGATGCTTATCTGTTCAATCTAGAAGTTGTTCCTAAATGGGCAAATAAGCTGGTACCAGTCCTAACCTTTGGACCTGCAAATAAGAAGGTGAAGACGAACAAGGATGAAATTGTGCGATCACAAAGCTATTAGATATTGGCAAGAAGCATGTATAAACAAGATACGGAAGGTGTTCTAGCTTGTTGTGTTGAGGATGATGAACATAGTAGTTGGTTGCAACAAGCCCATGAAGGATTTCTAGGGAATCACTATTCTGAACAACGAACATTGCAAAATCTAAAACGTTTAGGAGTGTATTGGCCTAGTATAGACAAAGAAATTCATGAGTGGATCAAGAATTGTCCAGTGTGCCAAAAGAGACCCCCGGTGGAGCATGCAACTCTTTATCACATATCATTAATTCCAGATTGGAGTGCTCCATTGGTAGAATTTATGAGATCAGGAACATTACCTAGCGAGGCTAGTCTAGCAAGAAGATGAAACTTGGATCAAGAGGCTAAAGACTATGCCTTTGTAGGAGACAACCTATATAGGAGAGGAAAAGATGGTTACCTAAGATTGTGCGTTCACGAATCAGACTATTTGAAAATCTTAGAAACTACCCATAGCAGTGTGGCAGGTGGACATTTTGGTCCTGATAGAGTAATTAAGACTATTCTATTCTCAGGACTTTGGTGGCCCACTCTTCATATGGATGCACATACCTATGTGAAGAAATGTGACACATGCCAACGTGCCCAGTACCCAATTAGAAAAGATGAGATGCCTTTGAGGCCAATGATGGGAGGACGTGCATTCTCGAAGTGGGGCATAGACTTTGTAGGTCCTATTAACCCCCCAGCTAGAAACTCCCATGCCGAATACATTATTGTAGCCACAGATTACCTCACAAAGTGGGTAGAAGTCAAAGCCACAACAAAGAATGATGCTCAAACTATAGCAAAGTTTTTATTCGAGAACGTGTTCACGAGATATGGATTACCAATAGAGTTAGTAAGTGATAGAGGAACACACTTCTTGAATGAAGTCATTGAAAATCTCCTCCAAGAGTTCTTGGTGATACATAAGAAATCTGCCCCCTATCATCCACAAGCTAATGGACAAGCTGAGAGCACAAACAAGATCCTATGTAATGTACTGACCAAACTCGTAAATAATAAACGCTCTAATTCGGACAAACAACTCCATCATGTTGTTTGGGCGTATCGAATTGCCTATAAAACGGTACTCAATGCAACCCCATTTCAGATGGTCTTTGGACAAAATGTTGTGCTACCTTTGGACTTCCTAATCCCAACTTTAAAAGTAGCACAAGAGCATGAGTGGAATGGACACGAGTTATCCTCTAGGATCTTTGATCTCGAACGCTTAGGTGAGACAAGACTACGAGCAGCGGCAGGCATCTATGCTGCAAAGAAACGACAAAAGGCATACTTCGATGCACATATCAAAGATAAAGGCTTGAAAGAGGGCGACCTAGTGTTGGTTTATACACTAAAGCAACATGCCCGTAAATTGGAAAAAAGAGGATATGGACCCATGATCATCAATAGAATTTCCACTAGTGGTGCAGTTCAATTGGCCACACTAGAAGGTGACATCTTGCCCAACTATATCAGTGGTTGTCGAGTCAAGCTATATCAAGAACCTCTTACAGAGGATATGCTATAGAGACTCAACACTGCTAAGAAGCGAAAAGAAGAAGAGTTAAGGGTTAGAGAAGAAGCACAGGTAGAGGCTAAAAAACGCATTAGGAGAAATAAGTTAAGACGCCTAGGCCTAGATATCAATCATGAGGCCCCAAGATACCACATGGCCATGTGTCAAACATCAAGTGCAATTGCTTCTCGAATAATTGATCAACATCCCTTTGTGACCATAGCGATAGGACAAGGGAAGAATGCAAGGACTCTGAGAGCATTGATTGACTCAGGTGCAACAATTAGTGCAGTTAGACTTTCATACTGCCAAGACTTGCAATTGAACATAAAGCCTATAGAAGCCTATCTCATAGGTTTGGGAGGTGTGGAAACCCCTTGTTTGGGAGAGGTGGAACTTCCCATCTACCTTCAAAATATTCCAATGAAAGTCAAAATGCTAGTATGTCATGATGAAGACATTATAGAGCCACTTGTCCTGGGTCAAGATTGGATTTACGACCATGCAGTCAACTTGAACCTACGACATCAACTCCTTCAAGTTTGGGCACCTGAACAATGTATCACATTAGAATTAGAGAATTGCATGAGCACAAAGCCAAGTAGCACACATTCTCTTAGTTCTTTCAAAACTAATCTTCGTAAAGAAAATGTCGTGTGTGTCAAAAACCCTACGAACCAAAAGGACTCAATCATGGAATCAAAAGCTCAAAGGCCAGCAAACCCCTCTTCTTCTTCACATACTAATGCAAGGGTAACTAGACCAGAGAGGCACGCAAAGATGACATCTGCTATATCAAGTAGACAGACGAAATTCAAGAAGAAAGAAGCTCAGGGCATGACGCAGATTTGGGTACGAAAAGGCGAACAACCACCAACCTTGCCACAACCCTTCCCAATCAGGCAAGTCAACCATGCTAAAAGAAGCACCAAGAAACGACGACCAGCTCAATCCTATAGTCTTCGACAAATTTGGGTACCAAAGCAATCGCAGGAGGCCGACCATAATAACGTACAAATTTGGGTGCCAAAGAAGTTAGTTGCAGCTCAACAAGGGCGATTACAAATGTGGGTACCCAAGACACTCTTACATGCACAAACACCACAAATCTCCCTCACAAGCAAAGTTTCCACAAAGACGCCAAGGAGCAGCAAGGGTCAACACCATGCACAAAGAACCAAAGCAGATCAGCCCACCTCTTCGACAATCATAAAAAGGCAACCAAAAAGGGTATGGGTTTGGAAGCCAAAAGTATCAGCAGCTTCCACAAAATCAAAGAGCCAACCACACTGGATACCAAATTTTAGACACCATTCCACGATGAAGGGGCCAGAAGTGATCTCCACAAAGCCGCGTACCATTCTCAAATGGATCCCTATAAGGAGGTTTACATCATTGCAAGATTCAGTCGACACCTCCAAACAAAGATCGAATCAAGTCTAGAATTAACATAAAAAAAACCTCGACCACAACAACCATGTGCCTTTGGCATAACCTTGTCTTTTGCACCATTCAAGTCATGCATTTCCAAAGTATGCATTAATCTAGGGCCCCATTACACGGTCGTGCATAAACACAATTGAGAATCCTAGGCACATATAACACATTGGACATATGTAAAATATTTTATTGATACTAACATCTTTCTTCTTGTTTTGTGACCATGTTATTAAAAAAAAAAAAAAAAAGCAACAAAAGAAAGGATGATCGTGTATGTTTGACGAATCCCCAATGCAAACCATCAACAACGGACGACAAGCTGATGGTCAATCATCATGATGGAAGTACAACAAGAAGAGTTAGAGATCGACGGAATTTTCACCATGGTAAGAATTGTATGCTTCAACAACAACATAACCATGATCGATTAGGAAGCCTCTTCGTCGGCTTACCCTTGAGCACATAGCTCAAGTTCCAACTTCTTGCACCATAATTCTTCCAATGCATTTCCCAAGTATGCATGCATAGGGCTACATTACTGAGCCGTGCAAAAGGCACATTGTTCTTCTAACCCATGCACTCATGCACTTACCCATAAGTCATTGTGGGTCACAAGTACTTGGTATGAAAACTAGGGAAGCCATCTTTGGAAGAACCAGAGGACATCACGGCGACAACACCAGAGCCAGGAAGCAATCCACCACAAGAGTTGCTCATTATCAACATTGACAACCTCTTTCGAGTAGCTCACAATTTTTGAAAGCTTACAAAGACACCATCCAGCTGGAATACATGGACGAAGTTCATACAAAGGTCCCAATGACAAAATGATGAACCAGACAATTGCCCAAGCTACAATGGGAAGATGGACCGCTCCTACTGGTACATGACAGACACTACCCCTCAATGTACTACATGGCACAACCACTACAATAAGGGTCTGTCATGGATGACAGACTCAAGAGGGGGGGGAGTGTTGAAGCTCAAGGTCAAGCACAAAGCATGGAAGCGCATCAAAGAAGTGCATACACAAGAAAGAGGAGCAAGTAGGGAGCTCCAAGAAGCACATGTCAAATTTTCAGAAGAAATCCCTATAAATATAGTGACTTTTGTCACTAAGAAACCATTGTAAATACCATTTTCCATTTTTACAACTCCATTTTGTTCAAGCCAAGGAATCCTCAAGCTTGAGGAGTATTAGAAGTAGCATCCTACCAATTTTCATAATTTTTAGACTTCGTTTGAGCCCCCAAATAAGCCTTGGAACCTAATTTTCAACTAGGCCAGACACTAGGTCTAGACAGGGCCAAAACTACTCAAAAAACTATAAAAAGGGCTGGAGAGCTCATTTTTGGGGGTAGCTTGTGGTAGATTTCAGCTTTGTAAGAGAGTTCTTTTGTAATTCAAGTCCTTCCATTGTTCCACTCTTTGCTCTTACCTTGTGCGTGTGTGTGTATGTGTGTGCATGTTTGTATGCTTTCACTCACGCACTTGTGCACTTCACTTGCTCTTGGTCTTCATACCGGTCCTCACGTCTCCGCGGATTGACATTTATGAGGTGAAGCTCCTCACGTTGGTACATGCCATTGTGCTAGAGTGACACATGGCTATCCCAATTTGATAAATTTTATTCCGACGAATCATATTTTGAAATTAAAAAAGTAAAATTCATTGCTAATTATTTGGTGGGTAAGGCCCAGTTATGGTGGAATGTTTTGCGGCATAGCATCGATCACCCCACCACATGGATTGCATTTCAAGAAAAGATCAAGGAGTCCTTCCTTCCTCCCTAGTTCCATTTACATGCTCATTGATCATGGACAACCTTTGGATGGAAAGATGGAGAATCTGTATCCACCTACACCGAACGCTTTTGGCAATGACTACTACTTATTCGTTCGCTTGAAATAATCCGTGAAGATACCTTGCAACGAAAGTATGAAGATGGTTTGGAGATTGAAATCCAAGCTAATCTCAACACACTACATCCTAGGAACCTCCATGAAGCTATCTCTTTTGCTCATGATGTTGAGAAGGAGTTTCAGTCCATCACCAAGTCCATTTGCTTACAACAAACACATCAATGACAACCACCACTCAAGCCAAAATTTTCCTTTCAAACATACTTTCACTACTTTTCAGCACCCTCCTCAATCCAATCTCTCACCAGTCCACAAGACAACCCCCTTATACCCTACCAAACCCCCAACCCTTCAAACTATGATGATGGATGTTCAACAAAAATGGCCCCGTTTTACTTGCTAGCATTGTGGTAAGCTTGGTCATACTAAAGCTAAATGTAGGTTGTGAACTAATGATATGAAACCTATCGAAGCTCAAGTACACAACATGGAGGTGGTTCATGAAGATGCTCAACCTGATTGGATCGAAGAAGCATTGGAAAAAGATCTAAGTACCTTGGGTAATGAAATTTATATTCATTCTTTAGTTTTCATGAAAGGTACTATTAATGGTAAAGTTGTTAATATTTTACATGATGATGGTAGTTCGCATGATTTTATTTCTTATACACTAGTGCAAGATCTCCAATTAAAACCATTTCCCTCTATGTATAAAGTTAAAGCTTCATTTCAAGGAAATAGATATAATGTTACAAGTGAAGTGCATAATGTTCAGATTTGTATTGGTTCTTACATAGATGAATGCACATTCTTGATTGCTTCTTTGCAGTTATATGATGTATGCCTTTTTTTCATCATTATAATCCATGCATTGATTAATATACACATAATTAGTTTTAAGTTTAAGAATCAAGATATTTCTTTGTCTACAATGCATGACTTCCAACCATTTCCATTAATTAGTCATACTCAAGTAAAATGTGCATTTAGAAAAGGCTATAATTCATGTTTTTTTTTTAATAACATAGTTGATTACACACATACACTTCCTAATGCATATAAATCCTTTATGGCATCTTATAAGGATTTTTTTATGGTTGATTTTCCTTCTAGACTACCACCTTCTAGAGGACCTCTTAGCCATAGTATTTAACTCTTGGTAGTTCTCCTTCCCATAAAGCACATTATAGGCATGTACCTTTACATAAAAAAGAAATAGCTAATGAAGTTAAGGATCTACTCCACAAAGGACTTTTAATGCCTGAAGAACAAGACTTATAGGATGTGCATTGAATATATAACACTCAATAAAATCACAATTAAAAATAGATATCATATTCCTAGGATAGATGATTTGCTAGATAAACTTCATGGAACACCTGTTTTTAGCAAAATTGATCTTAAATCTGGGTATCATCAGATACACATGACACAACATGACATTTATAAGACTGCCTTTAGAACTCAGACTGGTCACTTTGAATTCATGATGATGCCTTTTGGACTCATCAATGCACTTGCTACATTTGCACGTATGATGAATAACATTTTCCTTTATTACCAAGCTTTTGTTCTTGTTTTCTTTGATGATATACTTGTCTATAGTGTGAATGACAATGACCATGAAAATCATTTAGCAACCATATTTAATTTGTTATGCAAAGACAAATTTTATGCCAATCCTGAAAAGAGTTTTTTTTTTTCAAAAGGAATTAGAGTATTTAGGATATATTATTTCTAGTCAAGACATTCATGTAGATTCAAATAAAATTAAAGTAATTGAAGAATGGCTTGTACCTCAATTTGTGAATGATGTACACTCTTTTCTAGGGTTATCTAGTTTTTATAGAAAGTTTGTAAAAGGTTGTTCTTATTTAGCACTTCCACTCACATTATTATTGAAGAAAAAGTTAAAATCTGCATGGGGATTAGCACAAAAACAATGTTTTGAAAAACTCAAACATGCACTTTCTCATGCATCTGTATTACAGTTACCAAATTTTGCACAACCTTTCCATGTAGTTACAAATGCTAGTGGCTTAGGTATAGGTGTTGTATTAATGCAAAATGATCATCCAATTGCATTTGAAAGTAGGAAACTTAAACCTTCTAAAAATAATTACAATACATATGATAAGGGTGTTTAGCTGGTGTGTATGCTTTAAAAATATGGAAAGATTACCTTTTGGGTTCCAAAGCTCTAATCAAAATAGACCAATAAGCATTTATTAAATCAACCATTGATTTCTGAAAGACACATTAAATGGGCTTCATTCATACAAAATTTTTAGCCTATGATTCAATATCAACCTGGCAAAGCTAATGTTGTAGTTGATGCCCTTAGTTGCTTCCCATCCCCACAAACAAATATTGTTTCAATCAATAATATTTGTGTTATTCATATTCATTCATTTCATGACATGATTCCTACTTATGCATCTGATTTGCATTTTTCCTAAACATGGGCTTCTTTCAATAATTATACAATATTTAATGAGGATCACTATATTTTTCATAATGGATTCTTGTATTTCCAACACAAGTTATGCATAACACAAGGTTTTAAAGAATTTGTTATGAAAGTGATGCATGAACCACCATATATGTGTCACAAGGGCATACAAAGTACTATTTCTACGTGTAAAGAGTTTTTCTTCTAGCCAAATATGGAAAAGGATATTGCATAGTATGTTTCCCATTGCATTGTGTGTCAACGTATGAAATGCCATTGTGGTAAAGCATTTGGATTATTAATGCCACTTCCCATACCTAATGGACCATGTGAACAAATTTCTATGGATTTTATTACTGCTCTTCCTACAAATTTGTTGATATATTTAGGTAGTGATGTGTGTGAACACTCTAGGACCGCCAGGGTACTTTTTTCCCTCTTTTGGAGGTTTTTTTCCCCCCAGCTTGTATATACTATTGCCCTAACGGTGTCGGGTCGTGGAGATGCTCGGATGATGGATCAGGTCATCCGTCAGATCAATCGGCACATGCTGGGTGTCTCGAGCTGACTCAAGTACTTGAAGAAAAGGGATTTTTTATGAAACAAGCAATTTTAGTTACCTACTTTTTATGAAAAACTAAAGTCAACTTATCAAAAAAACTTTAATAATTTATGCAACTATGGACCGTAAGGACGTGAAGCTCTATATTTAGCAACATCATCTTGGTAAGACTGTAAAACTAATGACTCTTCATATAAACATTCTTTAATAGTTTCTTCTACTTCATTTTCAGTTGGATTAGGGTGATCAGGTCTATTTAAAGGTGGTGGAAAATTCTCATTAGTTTGATATTCATGGAATTCCGGCAGGACTATGGAAAATAGAGTTCAAAATTTAGTTAAGCAATGGTTATATGAAGGAGAAATTAATGTCTCTTCAGTAATCCTATCTTTAATTATTTCTTCTATAGTGTTTTCTTCAAAACTATTTTTTTTAGATATGTTCCTAGTTTCATTCCTTTTGGACTCATCAGAAAACTACTCAGAAGACATCAAAAATAATAAATAACATATGATTAAATTGAAGAAATATCAATGCTATATCTGTTTCTGACAAATGAGCTTTGCTAAAGCTAAAGAATCAGTTCCTCTAAGTAAGATAGAATAAAATGACTAATACAAATGTAAAATAGCTATTTGAAAACTAAAGGGTAACATAAGATAGGTGAAATGTCTTCAATCTTTTAATCACGGATCACTGCACTTTGACTGCTCTTTAATTCATCAATGTTTGTCTGCAAAGAACATTCAGATTATAAGTAATGTTACAAGAATCATAAATAAACTTACAAGACATAGACCACATAACATTTGCATACCTCATACACTCTAATGTAAATGATAACACACATGCTCATGCATATGAATCATATGCTATAACCCATTTGTGTGCCTACATGTTCATGCTTTCAACTATATATGCAAACATACATTTATGCATCCTAGCACATCCAAACCATTAACTCTTATGTGTAGATACACCCAATAACTTAAGCATATGAATATGCATTACTAACCATGCATACTTTTCCATGCATATGCACATACTCTCATGCACATGCATCTATATGCTCTTATATGATAGCATACACACAAACACATACATTTATATGTTCATATATGACCACATGCACTTTACTTAATATATATATATATATATATATATATATATATATATATATATATATATATATATATATATATATATATATATATATATATATATATATATATATATATATATATCCATATCACATCATTCTTATGCTCATTCATAGTTTCTCATGTGCATAATACAGTCACACATTACTAATTACATATATGCTAACACCTCACAAGCATATGCATTAAGACATACATATACATGCATCTACAAATATATACATGCACTTATGCATATAAAACAATTAACACACACACACACATAATCACATGCATTTAAACATTTAATCATTTTTAAATTATAAAATTTATTAAATAAAATTAGATAATTACAAATTAAATTACTTATATTTAATCTCTCTTTCTCTTTCTAACTCTCTCTCTCTCTCTCTCTCTCTCTCTCTCTCTCTCTCTCTCTCTCTCTCTCTCTCTCTCTCTCTCTCTCTCTCTTTCTCCCCTCTCTGCGCCGCTATAGCACGCAGCACCATGGAGGGGGGGAAGAAGAGAGTTAATTAAAAAAAAAACTAAAAACCTCACTCTCTCTCTCTCTTTCTCTCCCTCTCTCTCTCTCTCTCTCTCTCTCTCTCTCTCTCTCTCTCTCTCTCTCTCTCTCTCTCTCTCTCTCTCTCTCTCTCTCTCTCTCTCTCTCTCTCTCTCTCTCTCTCTCTCTCTCTCTCTCTCTCTCTCTTTTTGCGGCACTACCGCGCATAGTGTCTACATGGGGAAGAGAAGAACAAAATTATTTTTCTTTCTCTCTCTCCAACTTGAACTCTCTACGAGATCATCGTTAGCACACTGGCTTATGTTGCACGCGTGCCTCAGAGCTGCCAGGGAATCTCTCAACAACCAAAAGATACGCATGTTTCACTGTCTTTCTCCAACTATGTGTGATGCCTACAGCTGAGGGATGGAAAATTAAACAACAAAAACAATTGAACTCTTCCTCACTATCAGACAAGTTCTGCACATTGCCAAGATCGACACAGTGTCGAGCTCCTCGACTGCTATAATCATGTCTTCATACATGATCTTTAAGGTCATTTCTTCCACACCATCCTCTATAAAAAGAAATATCTTGTTCCAGGAGAGAAGCGGTGAGAAAGAAATGCAGAAAATGGCGAGTGATAAGATTTACAAATCCATTCTCGTGGATGCAAAGAAGAGCAAGGGCATGCAAGCGTAGATGAGGATGAACACTAAGGAATTATGAAATTATGCTCAAAGATCTAATAGTAAAAATGTGGTCTATCGATAATGGATCACAACCGAGGTAGAGACAAAAGCAGTAAGCAAAAAATCATTCCATGAGATCAAAGAAAGAATCAAGAAGAGGAAAAAAAACAAACAAAATTCTCTTCTACACATATAGAGCAAGTTGAGAAGAAGAAAGGGAGAATACATGCAAAGAACATTAGGAACTTTGGAGCACTACCCGCATATTTATACACACAGAGTCATGTGTATACCACTCCTTTTCGAACTTGCTTCCTCTATCACACTTTTGCCATTTATTTTTACCACACTTTTAATTTGCTTTAATCACACAACTCAACCACCATCCTTTCTTTCATCCACTTTTTTTTCACTTTATTTGCACAGCTTTTATAAACCATTCTTTCATCACACACACTTATCCACCACATCTTTAATTATTCCCTTTTTCCCACTTTAATTACACACTCAATAATCACCATCCTTTAACTACTTTGTCACACATGCCACTAATTATTTATCCATTTCTAATTATCATTTTAATTTAATTAACCCTATTATTTATATTTCATTAATATAATTAATTGAAGCTTACATTAATGGTTTAAATAATTAAATACCTTAGTGTTAATATAAATACACACTATTAATTTAGCTAATTAAATCATAATTTTATTTATAATAAATAAATGATTAATTTATAAATTAATTTAATTGAATATCAAATGCGTTTACCTTTAAAACACATTAAAACCCTTGAAAACCCCTTTGAAACCCACTGGAATCCTAGCATTGAACCCTATCATTAACCCTAGATTTAACATCCTAAGTTAAATACACATAAATATATATAAACCTAGAGTTTTATACCCATGTTCCATGCTTATATAGATTCAACATATATTAAATGTGCACTTAGGGTATACGCTAATATGAGCACATGTTCTTCTTCATCAATTTATGCCTACAACCATTTTCAGAGATATTAGTTCCCAAAAAATCACCTGATCAATAGTGTTATAAAAGGTTAGAGTTCACCAATAAAAAATGTTTTAATTATCTTGGACGTCAACTGGAAGGTGCAAATCTTTCTGACATCTGCCCTCACCAAACCTGCACATCGTCCCGATTGGCCAACTTGCAGATTGAGGGAAGCAGCATCTTGATGATCATCTTGAAATTTATCCATAAAACAACATCAATTATTTTATAAATAAATTTTAAACTTATCAAATTTTCAATCTTTTGCGAACATGCACATTTATTTAAATTAAATCTGGTAATGAAAACATATTAAACTATAAAGTTAAGCTATCAACCGGTTCAGTCAACAAAACATTAATCTAAATTTCATCCATTTATAAAATTTGCAAGGGTCAGTATGAAACAGAATTCATCTTCATTCACTCAAATGCAGGTTTCTTCATATACATGCATTTACATATGAGCAATCAAACATGTCAAAGATATCAACTAAATCTACTCGTACAGAAATCCGCCTTGTTTGCCCAATTTTAATCATTAGATGTGTTTTTCACAACTAGCTCTCTTCATCTTCGGCTTCATACAAGTATGAGGTATGTAGATAATGATTGTAAATACCTTTTTGGGGTGGAAGAAAGCATAACTTCCATGCATCATATATATTTTTTTCTTTTCTTTTCTTTCCCTTTTTTTTATACATTTGCAACTTTTTTGTTTTGAAGCACAAAGGCTTAACCCCTTAATCCGAGCTAAGGTTCTGAATGCATGTATAAGAAAGACCTAGAATTTCACAGACAAGGATCATGCATCTATATGCTCCTACATATATACAATTACTTCCATTATTTTTAATGAACTACAAATCCTTCTACCCATAATAAATCCCACTCAATCTATAAATTTTGAAATATAAATCATGCTTGTTTTCCTAGTATGGCTAAATAGATTCCCTTCATAATTTAATAAGCTTCATCCTAGATTTTTATAATTAAATTTAATATGAATGCAAGTGACATGCATCAATCAAAACATAAATAATTTTAAAACATAGATAAATACAACATGAAATTAATTACATCATCAATCTTCTTCAACTTCATTTTAAATTCTTCATAAACCTATAATTTGATCATCTTCAAAGTCTTGCTAAAACAAAACATCAACAACTAGACATACAAAATTACTTAGTTTCATAACCAAATATTCTTCTTCATCTTGCAAAAGAAAACCACATTAAAGGAAATCATCCATACATAAATCATTCATTCTCTTCATCATACATTACTTCATAATTTTCATCATTTCTTTGCTTGAATAATTTAATCCTTTTGCTCACAATTAAATTCTTAAGAGGTGTACCATCTAATTCACATAAGGCATACGTTCCATTATCATAAACTTTGATCACCACATGAGGTCCAAACCAATGCCTTTTTAATTTCCTATGAGCATCATACTGAGAATCAAACGTACTATCATAAATTAAAACCCAATCATTAATTTGTATTGGCTTTGGCCTTAACCTATGTGACTTATCAAAATATTTCTTGTTCTTAAGTCGAGAATCTTTTAATTTAACTATTGCTTCTTCTAATCTTTCATTCCCTTACTCAAGTTGTTGAATTCTTAGAGCTAATAAATCTTTAGTAGACAGATTATCTTCCCATGGAAGAGTAGCCCAAGTAAGGATTTGAGTATGCACAAGAAAAATAGGCTTCTGGTAGTACATTAACTCTGTCGGCATATACCCCGTCGTTCTAGTGCAGGTAATTCTATCAGCCCACAATGCAAATGGAAGAAATTTCGGCCAATTCTTAAGTTCACTATTTTTTTTAATATGAAGGAAGTTCGGTGTTAGCCTACTCTCCCAAACTTGAATTAAATAAAGAAAAGTACAAGAGATGGGGACTAGTGCCCACAGGACCCCCCAAATCCCACAAAGCAGGGGAAGCTTTTACAGAGCTTAGATGGCATTACAAAGAAGATTAATTACCCTCTCATCACCCTCATGTGGGGCCACTTGGGTTTAAGCTTGTTATTGATCAAAAGGAGTACTTGATGATGCCTGAAGGGGGGGACTTCTTACAGTTAACAATCTGTTTGCCAAGGAGGAACAATGATTTCTCAATTGACCACTCTTTGGGGGAGTCACCGAAGTTGAAAGCACATCTGTCCCGCCAGATTTCCCATAGGACTTCCCCTCTGATGGCGCTCCAGAGAGTCACGGAGCAGCCGATCGCTTCTCCCAGCAGGGCTTGCTACCAACTGAGATGTTTTTGAAGTCTAATTTTCTTTCCAACTGTCTGCTAGAGTCTGTTGGAGTTGGGGCAGGTAAATAAGATGTGTGAAACATCTTCGATAGACCGGTAGTAGTGTTTGCACCAGGGAGGAATCCCACAAAATTTTCTAGCCTTAAGGTTGGTCCAGATTCCATGATGAAGAACTTGCCATAAGAGGACAGACTTTTTGATTTCTATGAGGGGGTGCCAGATAGCCATGAACCTCATGTCCCACCGAAGTCGTGTCCATGACAGGCACCACTTCTTGTTGAGGTTAACCTAATAGTCAATCGTTTCTTTGATGTTCGAGATTTTCAATAGGCTATTCCCATTGTGCCATTTGAGACCAAGCGAGCTCGACGTGTCGTGTCCCATGAGAAGGCGAACTTTGTGTCTGTCCCAGGTGAGACATCTGCTTTGCAAAGTGGTTCACTATTGCAAGCTTTAGAAATCACCTTAATAATTGGAGAATGCCCTCTTTCTATTTTCTCGTTAGCCTCATGGTTATAAGCAGTGGTAAGAGCTAAACGAATTCCATGCCTAGCAAAGAAAATTCTAGCCTCTTTTGAAATCACATTGATTTCTGACCCAGAATCAATTAGTGCTAAAGCAGAATATGATTTCTTCTGATCAGCTAAGTTAATTTTTATCTCAGGTGTGCCCCTTGCCCAAAAACTTTTTCTAAAATTGCTCTCTGAGTTTTTGGTTTCATCATCTGGTACAATCGGCCCTAAGAATTTTTTGTTACATTATAGGTATTTTTCTCTTCATCCTCTGAGTCAGAAGAAAGAGATTCATGCATTAACTGAGTTACATCGGCAATGTCCTGCATCTCTACCTCTTGTGAAAGAGGGAATCTCTTTCTTTTAATTAATTTAATAAAATTTTCTTTAAATTCAATTTTTTCTATTGAAAATATTTGTTCTAACATCATTGTTACTGTGCTTTTCAATAAAATGGCATATAATATTTCCTTTGAATCAACTTTTTGTTCTAGTTTTGATATAAGAATAGCTTTAGGAACTCTTTTCGGCTTCTTTTCTGGTTTTTCTTCAGTTTGTTTTTAAGTTCTAGGAATTTCCTCTACTTTATCTGATGTTTGAATTGGTTCATTAATCACAGGTTGTTTACCCTCCCTAATTTCTTTTCTTCGTTGTTCATTTGCTTTCGAACTTTCGCCTTGTTCAAACTGAACTTTCTTAGGTTTAGGCTCATCTCTCATTTTACTCCTAGTCACTCGTCTCCCTGATTCATTTGTATCTTGCTCATCATCCCGTTTCCTCTTTTCTTCAACATTCGCAATATGCGAATATATCAAGAATTGATCGATGGGAGAGTTCCAAGTAGTTTTCTGCATAATGTCATCCCTAGCCTTTATTAAAGCTTCAATTGAGTAGTTCCTCATTTCTCTAGTTTTCTCAAATTCAGAGTCACTATCTACATATTCTAGTTTAATAGCACAAGATGCTTTCTTAGATTCAGAAAGGTTTTCGTAAAGCTTCTGCATCCCTCCTTTTCCCCAATTTGCAGCTAAGGGCAGATGTGTTCTATAGTCGCACAATCACTTGTCAATATCAATAACAAGTCTTTGTTCTTTTGCTCCTTTTAAAGCTTCACATGTATAGGTAAGATGATTTGTGGCATCACACCAGATACATCTCCTAACATTGGAATTTCTCCGCTCATTGAAACTCCTTTGGTTGAATGCTTGAGGAATTGGTTGAGGTACAATTGGTGGATTAGGAGGTACTAATGGAGGATTAGGAGCACTAATAGGTTGAGGATATATAGTCAGTTGAGCTTACATTGTGGGTTTATCTTGTAAGTTTAATGCATACACCACATTTTGCAAAGTCGATACCTCTTTAGACATATTTTCATGCATGTTCATCATGTTGTCCAACTTGTTAAATAAAATCTCGAATTGTAACTCAGTCAGAACTTTAGATGTGGATGTTGTTGGCTCAACTTTTGAGGCTATATGTGTATCCCTAGTTGCATGAGTAGGAGGAAAACTGGAAGATTGTTGAGGCATCGAATCATAAAGAAGTCTTTGGCATTGCTGCATGTGAGCAACCACCTCAATCACTGTTTTCACTACACTCCAATCATCTGTAAGTCCATATTTTTTACCTGGTTCTTCAAGTCTACGCTCAACCTCTACCCTTATATCTAGGGTCAAGATCTTAAGAAAATATAAACGATATTTGGGGTAAGGGCAACCCTATCCTCTTCTAGTAATTGAGAAAATCTTTTCATAAACTCGCTATGGAGTTGAGTTAAAGAAATGTGAGGCTTAGGGGAACTAAACCATTTCATGAATCCCTCTCTACTATGTTGACTATAGTCCTCTAAGTAAAATTCCTTATGTAACTCTTTTTGAAATCATCCCACTCATGTTTGCCATGTAGTTCCATAATAGCCTTAATTGTACCTATGGCAAGTTTATCTAGATATGATGTCCATTTTGTCTTAGGCAAGCCATGTAACTTGGCTAATTCCTCAAATGTGTCTAAGTAATTTGTGACATTCATACTAGTGAACTTCCCTTTATCTTTTAATAAATTTTCAACTACTTTCTGACCCTACATCTCATGCATCATATTTTTAAATAGTTCATCCATTTTTGTATTTTGATTTGTTTTAGCTTGAACAATCCTAACAATATCTTGAACTTCTTTCTTTATTCTTTCTTTATGCTCAACCACTAATTCTGAAATTCCATTAGATTCCAGTTTTAATGTTTGTAATAACAACAATGTTTTGCAATTAAACCTATGATTTACACTTAAACAAAAAATTTTCCTTTAACCTATACCAAAAATTTACCCTTAAACAAAATTTTGCACTGTTAACCCAAGAATTTGAGAGTAAAAGAAATTATGCCAACGGCTCGAAGAAGAGGCTCAAAATAGTGCTTTGTGAATTTTAATACATTTTTTGTCTTTTAATCAAAGCCTAAATACATATTTTGCTAATATGAGTGAAAACATTTTGTTCTTTGAATTTTGATGAGAGGGGTGGCAAGAGGAGGATCACCTACTTACCAATCTTCATGGAGGCTCTCAGATCAACAGACTAGCCCTCGACACCGAGAAGATTGCAAGTTTTCACGAGATAGCCACAGCTCCCAAGGATGAAGACGTTGCTGCAACAATTGTTGAATCAAAAATATGCATATGCAATGAAACTGGAAATATCTGACTCAGTCGCAAGCCAATGGTTCACGTCGGGTTCACCAATGTCGGGCCATGGAGACGCTCGGATGATGGATCAGGCCATCCGCTAGATCGGTTGGCACACGCTGGGTGTGTGGAGCTGACTCAAGTACTTGAAGAAAAGGGATTTTTTTATGAAACAATCAATTTTAATTACCTAATTTTTATGAAAAACTAAATTCAACTTATCAAAAAAACTTTAATAATTTATGCAACTATGGACCGTAAGGACGTGCAGCTCTATATTTAGCAACAACATCTTTGTAAGACTGCAAAACTAATGACTCTTCATATAAATGTTCTTTAATAGTTTCTTCTACTTCATTTTCAGTTGGATTAGGGTGATCAAGTCTATTTAAAGGTGGTGGAAAATTCTCATTAGTTTGATATTCAAGGAATTCCGGCGATACTATGGAAAATAGAGTTATAAATTTAGTTAAGCAATGGTTATATGAAGGAGAAATTAATGTCTCTTCAGTAATCCTATCTTTAATTATTTCTTCTATAGTGTTTTCTTCAAAACTATTTGTTTTAGATATGTTCCTAGTTTCATTCCTTTTGGACTCATTAGAAAACTCAAAAGACATCAAAAAGAATAAATAACATATGATTAAATTGAATAAATATCAATGATATATCCATTTCTGACAAATGAGCTTTGCTAAAGCTAAAGAATCAATTCCTCTAAGTAAGATAGAATAAAATGACTAATGCAAATGTAAAATATCTATTTAAAAGCTAAAGGGTAACATAAGATAGGTGAAATTTCTTCAATCTTTTAATCACGGATCACTGCACTTTGACTGCTCTTTAATTCATCAATGTTTGTCTGCAAAGAACATTCGGATTATAAGTAATGTTGCAAGAGTCATAAATAAACTTAAAAGACATAAACCACATAATATTTGCATACCTCATACACTCTAATGTAAATGATAACACACATGCTCATGCATATGAATCATATGCTATAACCATTGTGTGCCTACATGTTCATGCTTTCAACTATATATGCAAGCATACATTTATGCATCCTAGCACATCCAAACCATTAACTCTTATGTGTAGATACACCCATTAACTTAAGCATATGAATATGCTTACTAACTGTAATAAAGTGAGAGGAAGGAGATGATTGAACCACACCCTTGACAGATAGGAGATTTGAACTACACCCTAAGAGAGAGGATTAGGAAGTAATCCTCAACCATGGCTTTTGGGGCAAGTGGTTAGCCCATCACATTCCTAACCAAGAGGTTGTGAGTTCAATTCCTTACATTGGTATCAGAGCCTACGAAGTAGGCTTGGGAAAGGTAGATTGACCTAATGGCCTCTAAAAAAGGCACTTGGACACTCTATCATGTGAAAGGGTAGCAATTGTCGAGGCGGCGCTTTGAGAATTGGAACCAACAAAGAATCAAGTGTATCTCTCAATCCGTAGATCGGATTGAGGCATATAATATACCGTTGGAAAGCTCTCGGAACGAGCTTTCCAATGAGCTAGCTTGGAAGTGTGAAGTCCTTGGAAATCCTTGGGTGACACTTGATTGAGTGTTCAAGATACCAAGCATGGATGAGAACAAGGTTCAAGACTGAGGTTGAGAACAAGGGCTCGAGACACCAAGGTTGCAAACAAGAAGGTTCAAGACACCAAGGTTGAGAGCAAGGGTTCAAGAGAACAAGGTTGCGAACAAGGTTCAAGAAACTATGTGAGGTTGAGGGACATCAATTCAAAGGCAGCTAGGGAGTTCAAGGGGCTAATCACCGAGGCTAGAGGGATACAAGAGCAGATCATTGAGGACAATGATTGAGCAAGGGGGGAAGAATGTAATAAAGTGATAGGAAGGAAATGATTGAACCACACCCTTGACAGATAGGAGATGGTTGAACTACACCCTAAGAGAGAGGATTAGGAAGTAATCCTCAACCATGGCTTTTGGGGCAAGTGGTTAGCCCATTACATTCTTAATCAAGAGGTTGCGAGTTCAATTCCTTACACTAACCATGCATACTTTTCCATGCATATGCACATACTCTCATGCGCATGCATCTATATGCTCTTATATGATAGCATACACACAAACACATACATTTATATGTTCATATATGACCACATGCACTTTACTTTATATATATATATATATATATATATATATATATATATATATATATATATATATATATATATATATATATATATATATATATATATATATATATATATACATATATATATATATATCACATCATTCTTATGCTCATTCATAGTTTCTCATGTGCATAATATAGACACACATTACTAATTATATATATGCTAACACCTCATAAACATATGCATTAACACATACATATACATGCATCTACAAATATATACATGCACTTATGCATATAAAACAATTAACACACACACACAATCACATGCATTTAAACATTTAATCACTTTTAAATTATAAAATTTATTAAATACAATCAAATAATTACAAATGAAATTACTTATATTTAATATCTCTTTCTCTTTCTAGATCTCTCTCTCTCTCTCCCCTCTGTGTCGCTGCCGTGTGCAGCACTGTGGAGGGGGGGAAGAAGAGAGTTAATTTAAACCTCTCTCTCTCTCTCTCTCTCTCTCTCTCTCTCTCTCTCTCTCTCTCTCTCTCTCTCTCTCTCTCTCTCTCTCTCTCTCTCTCTCTCTTTCTCTCTCTTTTGGCGGCACTGCCGCGCGTAATGTCTACAGGGGGAAGAGAAGAAGAAAATTATTTTTCTTTCTCTCTCCAACTGAACTCTCTGCGAGATTATTGTTAGCACACTAGCTTATGTTGCATGCGTGCCTCAGAGCTGCCAAGGAATCTCTCAGCAACCAAAAGATACGCATGTTTCGCTGTCTTTCTCCAACTATGTGTGATGCCTGCAGCTAAGGGATGGAAAATTAAACAACAAAAACGATTGAACTCTTCCTCAGTATCAGACAAGTTCTACACATTGCGTAGATCGACAGAGTTCCAAGCTCATCGACTGCTATAATCATGTCTTCATACATGATCTTTAAGGTCATTTCTTCCACACCATCCTCTATAAAAAGAAATATCTGGTCCTAGAAGAGAAGAAGAGAGGAAGAAATGCAGAAAATGGCGAGTGATAAGATTTACAAATCCATTCCTGTGGATGCAAAGAAGAGCAAGTGCATGCAAGCGCAGATGAGGATGAACGCGAAGGAATTATGAAATTATGCTCAAAGATCTAATGGTAAAAATATGGTCTACCGATAATGGAGCACAACCCAGGTGGAGACAAAATCATTAAGCAAAAAATCATTCCACGAGATCAAAGAAAGAATCAAGAAGAGGAAAAAAACAAACAAAATTCTCTCCTACACATACAGAGCAAGATGAGAAGAAGAAAGAGAGAATACCTGCAAAGAACATAAGGAACTTTGGAGCACTGCCCACATATTTATACACACAGAGTCATGTGTATATCACTCCTTTTGGAACTTGCTTTAATCCTCAATCACACTTTTGCCCATTTATTTTTACCACACTTTTAATTTGCTTTAATCACACAACTCAATCACCATCCTTTCTTTCATCCACTTTTTTTTCACTTTATTTGCTCAACTTTTATAAACCATTCTTTCATCACACACACTTATCCACCACATCTTTAACTATTCCCTTTTCCCCACTTTAATCACACATTCAATAATCACCATTGTTTAACTACTTTCTCACACACACCACTAATTACTTATCCATTTCTAATTATCATTTTAATTTAATTAACCCTATTATTTATATTTAATTAATATAATTAATTGAAGCTTACATTAAGGGTTTAAATAATTAATACCTTAGTATTAATATAAATACACACCATTAATTTAGCTAATTAAATCATAATTTTATTTATAATAAATAAATGTTTAATTTATAAATTAATTTAATTCAATATCAAATGCCTTTACCTTTAAAACACATTAAAACCCTTGAAAAGCCCTTTGAAACCCACTAGAATCCTAGCATTGAACCCTATCATTAACCCTAGATTTAACATCCTAACTTAAATACACATAAATATATATAACCCTAGAGTTTTATACCCATGTTCCATGCTTATATAGATTCAACATATATTAAATATGCACTTAGGGTAAACCCTAATATGAGCACATGTTCTTCTTCATCAATTTATGCCTACAACCATTTTTAGTGATATTAGTTCCCAACAAATCAGCTGATCAACAGTGTTATAAAAGCTTAGAGTTCACCAATAAAAATTGTTTTAATTTTCCTGGACGTCAACTGGAAGGTGCAAATCTTTTCGACAATGGGCTACTTATCTTTGTACATTCTCTAGTAATACATTCAGTATTGCGTGTTGTGCTCCAAGCTTCTTCTTATTCCTTGTGTTGTTCACGTGCTTCCACAGACGTTTAACTCCAATAATTGGTATCATAGCAGGTTGCCGATTCATCTAGGGTGTCGTCAACACCTCTCCGATTGTAGTCTCTGAGCTCATTCCAGCCTCTGAATGCACTATCGTAGTGCTTGTGCAGATCTTGTCTTTTTGTGCCAAAGGTATATATGAGTTTCGATTCGTTAGTATAAGCGTCTCGAAGTTTGCTACAGATCTAGCAGAATTTGTCTAGGGAGTTATGTTCAACTTTTTGAGATACAGTCAATTTTCTGCATCAAGGTATTTTAGTCATTGGCCATGGCTGAAAGCAGTGATGTATTCCGTATGTTGGCTATTGAGGATAAGTTGGATGGTACCAACTACCCGTTATGGGCTTATATGATGTGACATGTACTAGTTGCAAAAGGACTGTGGAACATTGTGCAGGGTGTTGAAAAACATCCTATCACACCTGCAACTGTTACAAATGTAGGTACTGAAGCTGAAGCTGAAGGTGTCGAAGATGATGATATTCTACATATTCTTGTTTGTGTTGCGGTTTTTGTTGCACCTACCGCAGAGCAAATTTGTTGGGATGGCAGAGATGCCCACGCATATGCATTGATAGCTTTGTCTATCAAACGTGCCATTATTCCTCACATACGCTCTTACAGAATAGCTAAGGATGCTTGGGATACACTTACCACATTGTACCAAGCTAGGAATGAGGCTCATGTTGCTTACCTCCATAAACAGTTGGAGAGTGAGCACATGAATGAAGGTGATTCTATGGATAGTTTTCTAACAAAGATCAAAGACTTTAAGGAACAATTGATTTCTGTTGATGAGGTTATACCAGATAGCTCACTTGTGCACACCATTCTGAATGGTCTTCCTGATTCATATCAAAGTTTTGCTTCTACTCTTCGGTTGATGATGAAATGCAATCCAAATGCCTTGTCAGAGTTAGCTTTCTTGGCTAGTCAGAAGGGCAAAGGAAAATGGATCTTTTCAACTAGTAAGCAAAAATCTGCTAATTCTGCACATTTGAAGAAGGAAGACAAAGATGAAAAGAAATCAGAAAAGCAAAAATTGTTTTGCAAGTATTGTAAAGGAAATGATCATATCATAAAGAACTATCCAAATCTGGCTGCTAAAGAGGCAAAGAAGAAAGAGAGAGGCTGGAATGGTTGTTGTAGAGGCCTCTACACCAAAAACAGAGTCAGCAAATCTTGTGCAGAAAGAAGAATGGGCATTTACTACTGTTTGCACTTTTGACCCATCCTCTGATCTCAGAAGGACAATTTCTAGAACCTCTGGAAACTGAAGGGTCAGAAAGAGTTTCACCACTATTTAAGGATACACCTACTTGGTTATATCAGACTTTGAAAGATAGTGGTATAAAGACTTTTACAAGAAGAACAAGGAGTCAGACTAGACAACAACAAAAAAAGGATCATGTAAGTTTTGTTGAAGACTTTGAGATTCATGATATTTTAGCACTCACAACAGTTGAAAATGAACTTGCATGTGTTAAAGATGCACTTAACATTCCTATTTGGAGAAAATCTATGCAAGAAGAGATTGATTCTATTCATAAGAATCAAACTTGGCAGCTATGTGAGTTACCAAAGGGAAAGAAGGTTATAGGTGTAAAATGGATTTTCAAAATCAAACGGAAAGCAGATGATACTATTGATAGGTACAAAGCCAGATTAGTTGTCAAAGGATATGCACAACAAAAAGGTATTGATTATGATGAGACACTCACTCCTACGTCTAGGATGACAATTATTAGGTCAATACTTGCTTTAGCATCACATTTTGGTTGGCATATATATCAACTTGACATAAAGACTGCTTTTCTAAATGGTGATTTACATGAAGATGTATATATTCAACAGCGAGAAGGTTTTGAAGAAACAGGTAAAGAACACTTAGTATGTAAGCTTATAAAAGCTTTGTATGGATTAAAACAAGCACCTAGAGCATGATATGAAAAGATACACACATATCTTTTATCCATTGGTTTCCTTAACTCAGATGCAGCACCAACTCTTTATGTCAAAGCTGAAACAGGTATGATGATTATAGCAATCATTTATGTGGATGATATTATAGTCACAGGTCCCAGAGATGAATATTTGCAAATATTCAAAGAACAGTTGAAGCAAACATTTGATGTGAATGATTTAGGAATCTTTCATTATTATCTTGGGACTCAGTTTCTATTTAAAGATGAGTGTATCTATATGACACAACAGAAGTACATTGAGAAACTATTGGAAAGGTTTCAGATAATTGATTCTAAACCTATGCAAACACCTATGGATCAAAACGCGTCTTTACAAATAGTAGTAGATGAAGAGTCATTTGATGCTACTTTATATTGTTAAGCAGTTGATGCTTGATATATATTTGTAATACACGTCCAGATATACAATTTGTAGTTTCTCAAGTATCAAGGTTCATGCAAAATCCGACAACGTTACATTGGAAAGCAGTAAAGCGGGTCTTCAAATATTTGAAGGGAACTTCAAATTATGCTATGGTATTTTTGAAATCTACACATTTATTACTAAAAGGATTTTCAGATTCTGATTGGGCAGGTGATAGAGACACAAGAAGAAGTACTAGTGGATTTTGTTTTTATCTTGGAGATTGTCTTATCTAATGGCTTTCGAAGAGACAACCCACTATTGCAAATTCATCGTGTGAAGTTGAATATTGTGCAGCATTTACAGCTACTTTGGAGTCAGTATGGTTGCAGAAGATTTTCAGTTATCTAGATGTGAGATTACATGAACCCATTCAGACAAATAGCTATGTTTTAGCGATTGAGTTTTAAAAAAAATGATGACAGCTTTTTTCACCAACGATATGGATTTTTTACACAAATTTGATTGCATGCTTTATTTTGGGAGACTCTAACCTATATAAGGAGCACTTGGGACACTATTTTGACAATCTTGAGCTAGAGTTGATGCTTACTTGTGTCAATTTTGGAGTTTTGAAGCTTTGGAGGTGAAGGAAGGTGAAGGAGAGGCTACTCTCTTGGAGCAAGGATTCTTCTACAAGGTCATGACAGTTATCTTTTGTAAGTTAACCTTATTTTATATTTTTAGGGTTTTTGAACCCTAATTTTGGAATTAGGGTTTGCTGATTTTCAGATTTGTTGCAATTTCTTGAGGGGTTAGGTTCACTTCGTTGCTCAATTACTTCACACACACTCATAATATAACATCATAATTTGAATTATGTACATCATCATCTTCTTGGCTATTCTTCCATCTAGTGAGTGCACAATTATATGGTTGAGTAGTACTCCCATGTTGTAATTCAGCCATCTATATTAAATGAGTAAGCAACTTGCTTACATTACTTACTCGTGTCTCAAAATCTCTTTCTATCTCTCTTATCATCTTGTTTAATTAAGTGTGTATGATCAAAGGTTTTTAGTATTGGAAGATCATGGGGCCCCAAATTCCAACAATAGCCATGAATCCAAGATAGGAAGGAAATCAAATGTGGTCTCTTACAAATAGTATTTTTATATTAAAAACCACTAGCAGTTTTTTTTTCTTCCTCAATACCACACATGATTAATTTTAATCCCTAAAAATTAGGGATCCTTACAAGGCCCATGCAGGGTTCACTTTTTCCCCTAATGCATATAATAACACAATGCATACCATTGGCCAACATGCACCATGTGAAATTGTTTATGGTAAAAAGCTTCCACTCCCATGTATATCACTCAAACTGATATACCTATGGCTAATTCTTT